>JAODKL010000128.1:13853092-13887552 GCA_026780765.1 Petrocephalus schoutedeni
GGGCAGTTTTCGTCAAAGTGGGGGGGGGGGGGATTACATTAATTTTACCCACGTTCAGGCTCTATGGGATCAAAAATGAATCAAACATGACTTTGTTGATTCCTCGCACAGCTCTGCCGTCGTCTTGTGTGTGTGTGTTTTTTCTCGTTAGCAGAGGCCTTCCCTGTAGATGGCTCCGGTGCTGCCCTAGGTGCCTAAATCCTCAGGTTAATCTGTTTGTATCACATTCAGACTCTCGGGCCCTGCCAGGTGGTGAAGACAAAAAGGTGAATCCGGCGTGCGGCCGTCAAATACGGGCCGTCGCATTTTCTTTTTGGTATGCGCATATAAATGCGGACGGTAGCGTTAGGTCGTCCTTTACAAACGGATTTTGTGTACAGAAGCGGGTGAAGGTGACCATATGGCAGAGAGACGTGTGCGTCCCCTGCTCTGAGATAAAGCGGCTTTGAGATTGGACAAGGCGAGGACGCTCTCGCGCGTCCGTTTTTTTTTTTTTTTTTTTTTTCGTTTTTTCATCTCCCATTTTTCTCGAGGACTTTAAAGCCGGTTAGTCAATTTAATCTCAGCCCCGTGCTATAATTAAAAGTGTGACTCACACGGTGCGCTCTTGGGTCAGCGGTGGGCGTGTCACACAGGGGACTGCTTTCCGGATGGGCCCCGATAATTAAAGGATTCCGGAACAATTCTGATAGTTGCCAGGGGCATTAGTGGGACATTGACCTTCAGCGGTGGGGGCCTGGGGAGGGTTCTGTCGTGGAGAGTGACCAGCCGGCCACACAGACGCTCATAGATACCGGGGGCGTCCTGGGTGACCTCTGTCACGGCTTCTTCGTCGCAGAGGGGAATAAAATTTTGAAATAAAGTTTTCCTAGGTTGTACTCTGCACAAGAGCACAGCCTTAATGTGTCTGTGCATTGATGTCTGTATATATTCCCATGCTGTTCTGATCAGTCCCCGCAATGTAGCCAGCTGAGAGGAGGGC
This sequence comes from Petrocephalus schoutedeni, assembly GCA_026780765.1. Lineage (NCBI taxonomy): Eukaryota > Metazoa > Chordata > Actinopteri > Osteoglossiformes > Mormyridae > Petrocephalus > Petrocephalus schoutedeni. The sequence continues at coordinate 13,854,075 of JAODKL010000128.1, forward strand.
AAGACTGGGGAGGTGTGGGCGGGACTCACAGCTGGCTCTGTCCTGGACGGGCCTTCCAGCCTGCTTTTAAAAACATAATTCTCCTGGTGTTGCCTAAAACCACCACAGACCCCTCAAGACGAGGAGCAATCTGTGTAATATAAATCTGAGGCTTGTTGCCTTTAGATTTGTTTTATTCAAGGCTGTCCCTCCTGTGAGAGAGCTGGGTTTCTCCCTAATAAATCCACCATAGCAGAGGCGACTCTTGCCCAGATCATTCACGGTGCTCCTGTCAGTGAATTGTGACACTTATGAGTATTTTTATGACACGGCGAATTAGAACCGGCGCCGTGGAGTTGGACCGGCCGTGTGACCGGGCCGTAGGCGTGGAGGCAGCCGGCAGCAGACTAGGCCTTGCATTCATTTCCACGGACAGAGATGTTTAAAAGGGCTTCGTAAGTTATTGTCAAGTTGCAGAGGTCCACCGGACGCGGCCGGGGCGGCCGGGAGGCATGCAGCTGCCAGGCACCCCATAGTCCAGGCTGAAGCAGAGGGCTGACTGGGAAATGATTAACGGTAATATAACATCCCGCAGCACAAATTAGCCTTCTGCATCGCATGCAGCCTTCGCCTCGCACGGAGGGCGAGCGCTCAGGGGAAGCCAGGGCTAGTGCCTAATCTCGCACAACAGCTCCTGCAGTCTATTAATTGCCGATGTTTCTGCCAGCGGACAAAAACAATTAGCTGACCGGAGGCTAATGTTCTCTAGCGCGGCGTCCATTCTCTGACCTCGGAGTGCAGCTCTGTTTTCGCCCGCGGTGTTCTCCGGTGTGAGGGTGCTCTAAGGACAGATCGGTAGGCTGTTTAAAAACGGCACCATCGACCGCCTCCCCCTAAAGCCTGCCCCCTATTGTGCATACACTTCTGCTCAAAGCGATTCTAGTGCCATATTGGTTTTGCCAGGGAAAGGCAGCCTAAAGTTGGTACATAAATGACTCTCTTTTTATACCTCGAGTATCAAAATGGCCAGTGCCTTGTCGCATATTTCTGCCTTCACCTGGGAACCGCAGTGGAGTGGAACGGCCAAAATTGGAAGGGTGTCTTTAGCGGGGTCGATTATGGGATGGTGGTGTGTAATTATGGATATTTGTCTGCCGGGTATAAATGTTGGGGTAGGGAGGTTGTGGCCACGGTGATGAGGTGTTGGGCGGGTGAGCGGGGCCCTGATCGACTGAGAGATCCCCCCCCCCCTTACTTAGCCCCGCTAATGCCGAAAATCATCCCCGTCTGGCTAAATGGGACATAATCTTTCTCTGAACAGGAAATTAACTTAACAAGGTTACAATGCTCCGTCATTCACACACAGACTAGCCAATGTCCAATACAATTTCTTTTTTCTTCACAATAAAATTGTTTGTTCAGAAGAAGCATCTATCCAGAACACGTATTTCGCTACAAATTTACACAGTGTGATATTTGACTGTTGTGGTTAAGAAGATTATCTTGGGTCTTAAGAGCTGAGCCCAGCTTCGGTTCTGTCTGCGGGTGACTCTGCTGATGAACTCTCCCAGGTGTAGCGGAGTTTCTGCAGAAGGCCGCCATGCTCGTTTTGCTGTGATGTTGGGCATGTGCGCGGCCATGTGCGCCTCGCTCTCCCAGCCTTTCCCAGTGGCTTCCCAGGGCTTCCCAGTGGCTTCCCAGGCTGTTGCTTGGGAGCGCTCGCTGCGGGCGCATTCTTACAGCTGCTGCTTGGAGCAGCCTGGAAGCCGTAGGCCGTCTCCTGCCAACGACTGCGTCAGGCCGGCTGCATCGAGGATGGCCTATGAGTGTGGCCCGGAATGGGAGGGCCTCGGAGATCCCGGTTTGCCCTGATGTTGTAAGGACTCGCTTAGTCCTCATAACGATCTTTCCTGAGCTGCGGACAGGACGAGGGGAGTGGGATCCCAGGGAAGAGGTCGAGCTTTTGTTACACGGTCCGGCTGTCCCCCGGGGTCCCGCGCTGAACTAAAGGGGCAGCGATCGATTCGGCCAACAGAAAAACAACAAGTGCAGGAAAGCCACCCCTTTCGGCCGGCTCGCTGTGCTGTTTTTAGCCTCCACACAGGCGCTTTCCTGTTTTTTTGAGACAGAGTCACAAAAAAACACAATTTGGGCCGTTTTTAAGTTTAATTTAATTGGGTTTATTGTAACAACATAAAAAAGGAGAATCTAACTAAATAGCATCTAAACATATCAAGCTTTTCAGGCCATTGAAGCGATTCCTTTGTTGTTTAGCCGAAGTACGTTATCCTTCATTTGATACTCTCTGCCGTGTTGAGCAGCTGTCTCGGGCATTAATGTCTCAGGACGTAAGCTAAGACATCTGCCGCAGAGCCCGTGCGTGGGGCCGGCTTCTCGAGGTTCTTTACGGTGGGCTAAGAGGAACACTTTGCAAAGACTGTGTTCAGGTGGCGGCTGGTGCTCAGCGGACGCCCATGTGACTGACCTTGAAGGCAGCCCGATGTTTTACTGCCCTCCCCCAAGTCTCAACACCCCCAGTCTCCCCGATGGTTGTCTTCGCAACGTGAAGCAGAACTCCATAAAAGCATACAAAAGGCCTCGAATCCTTGGCCATTTACACCCCAGGCATTTACCGTGTTTTCACCTGCTGTGATGTACGATGACGAAAGTAAAGCAGTTTGCGCAAAATACCAAAAAAAAAAATTATTATAATAATAATTTAATGGTGATAATTAATAAGCCATCAAGTGAACTGCCAGCTAGCTAAACTCAAGGACATAAAAAATATCACGCAATCTTTTTTTTTATATCTGGCTGTCACTCCGCTCCCGTATCCCTGGTAGGCTTGGCGTTTGTTTTCATTTCTTCCAGGGAGGGAGGAAAATGGAAATGAAGAAACAAACACGACTTGAAAACGCATCGACAAATGCTTTAGCGGGATAATCGCTGCCTTTCTTCTCAGTCAAAGCTAAAGTGTCGGGGAGGGGACTGTGCTCCATAGGCTTAATGAGTCATATCTGCCTGCCCACGGAAAAAAACAGGAGAAGCCTGAAGAAACAGCTTCACAACTGTCATGAAGACAGAGACACCGCTCTCCTGTGCACACGCGTGCTCTGGGCCCCGCTTTGCCGCGTGTCTTTTTCCCCCGTTTTCCGCTGTTCTCCCAGTGGCCTACATGTGTGTCGATGCGCGGGGCGGGCAGAGTGTCCGCGGTTGAGTTCGCCAGACACGTGTTCGGCGCTCGCCGACAGCTTGTGAGGGGATGGTTGCCGGGTACGTGTGGGATACAGGCAGAGATGCCCATTGGCTCAGTGGACATGCCTTGGCTGGCCGCAGACAAAAATTAGTTTTCTAATTAATGCATAAGGACATGCCAACAGACAGTCTATTTTAACCCCCGCAGCCGTCCTTGGTCCCCTGGTAATATCATGATAATATCAGAGCAAAACTGTTACATGGTGATTAAATCCAAGGTGAAAAAAATTACCTGTGCTGTAAGTGAATAGGCCAAGGAGAGGCTGTACATACAAGAACATACAAAGGAGATTTTATTTGCCTGTTTCCTTTCAGCTGGAAGTCAGCTCATTATTTCATGTATGTATATCAATAACACTGGTGCCTCAGATATACCGGCTTTGGGTGTCTATAGTCCTCATGCCGAGAATGCTGAATACCCAATTAGAGTGTTGTCATCATTGATTGATGAAGAACCTACAACCTTGGATGATTCCCGGTGGTTTTAAAAGCAGGATTATTTGTGTAGCTGTGCGTCAGACCTAAGGACAGCCATATTAATTTACAGCCGTCGATAATTGAAATGTTTTTTGCTCTCGGGCTTTGGCACAGTGTTTTGTTGTTTAGTTTACTTGACATAGTATTCCATGCCTTAGATAATCAGTAGTCTTTTGTGAATATGTCCTTAACATTTGCACCCGCTCCCGGAAGGTCACCGTCCCAACATTCCTGTCACATATTACCATTGATTACTAAATTGCTCAAATGTGTGGCTGGTTTGAGTAACTGCAGCATCTAATTGATGTAATTAGGTTATTATAGGGTGGTATGAGATCTGTCCACTTGGCTGGGGGAGTGTGTCCGTGGGGGGCGGGGCGGGCTCGGATTGGGGTGTTGTTTTTGAGAGCCATTAAATAGACTCGTAACACTAGAGCACACATGAAACTTCTGAGCTTCTCAGCCCAGATCCAGTGTGGGCATAGAGAGCTCTCCGTTCAAATTTAGCTGTGAATCCCACAGCTGCCGGGCGAAAGCCCGCATTGAGCGCCAGGCTTAAGAGGACCTGTGCACTTGCAATAAACCACCCTCCTGCCTCTGCCAGGAATTTCTCTCGCCGCTATCAGGGCCTAATGGATATTCTCAAAATCCTGCCCACACTGCACATCCGGGCACGCTTTTGTATTCTCTTTTTTTTGGGAGACTCGTAGCTGTGCCCCAGCGCTGGAAACCCAGGAGAGTTCCTTTCCCCCATCAGCACCATTTGTGCCCATCCATTGTTCCAAGGCAAATGCATTATCGCCAACAGCCAAGGTGTCCGTTATTCCCTTTTGTTTCTCTTCAAACAGCCGTGGAAGTAAACTTTTCTCACCCCCCTGCATTTCCTAGTAAGCATTTCATTTGCGGTTTTATCTGCAAGCAGGCGTCCGAGCCCTGAATGCTAATATGCATCTGCTGTTATCAGAGTCGTCGGTGTGCTTGGCTTTTTCTGCATGTTTCCCTGGGGTAAATGCTAATCTGCACAAAGTGCTGTTCTTGTCGGCTGTGATTTTGGCGGGGTGTTTTTGTTGGCTGTGATTTCGGTGGGGTGTTTTTGTCGGCTGTGATTTTGGCAGGCTGTTTTTATCGGCTGTGATTTTGGCGGGCTGTTTTTGTCTGCTGTGATTTCGGCAGGCTGTTCTTATCGGCTGTGATATTGGGGGGGGTGTTTTTGTTGGCTGTGATTTCGGTGGGCTGTTTTTGTCGGCTATGATTTCGCGGGCTGTTTTTGTCTGCTGTGATTTCGGCAGGCTGTTCTTATCGGCTGTGATTTTGGCGGGCTGTTTTTGTCTGCTGTGATTTCGGCAGGCTGTTCTTATCGGCTGTAATTTTGAGGGGGTGTTTTTGTTGGCTGTTATTTCGGTGGGCTGTTTTTGTCGGCTATGATTTCGTGGGCTGTTTTTGTCGGCTGTGGCTTTGGCAGGGTATTTTTGTCAGCTGTTATTTTGGCGGGCTGTTTTTGTCTGCTGTGATTTCGGCAGGCTGTTCTTGTTGGCTGTGATTTTGGCGGGGTGTTTTTGTTGGCTGTGATTTCGGCAGGCTGTTTTTGTTGGCTGTGATTTTGGCGGGCTGTTTTTGTCTGCTGTGATTTTGGCGGGCTGTTTTTGTCTGCTGTGATTTCGGCAGGCTGGTCTTGTCGGCTGTGATTTTGGCGGGGTGTTTTTGTTGGCTGTGATTTCAGTGGGCTGTTTTTGTCGGCTATGATTTCGCGGCCTGTTTTTGTCGTAATGATATTCTCCATCCTTGGTATCCATAATGACTGACGCCGTCTGGGTGACGGCCGTTTCAGTGTCCGGTGGTGGTGCTCCAGACGACTGACGCTGTCTGGGTGACAGCCGTGTCAGTGTCCGGTGGTGGTGGTGCTATAGACGACTGACGCCATCTGGGTGACGGCCATTCCGGTGTCGGGAGGTGGTCCCAGATAAGCAATTGGTAGATGGATGAATATAAATATCTCAGTATTTCACTTTTAATCACAGAAACTGTAATTCTCATTAACACCATGTATTCATAATTTATTGTGATTGTCCTAAACACTGTAATTGTAAATATATTTTAATTGCACCTGCTGATGTATTTATAATTACCAAAGTTAAGCGGCCAGTGTGGGGAAATTTGGCTGTAAAGCTGTTTTTTTTTCTTTTTAATGGCTGCTAAATAATGATGCTATCACATTGCGCGGCCTTTTAGGGTGCTTGTGCCGATTTCGAGTCGTGTGCTCTGTCTTTTAAGGCATGCTTTTAGAGTACAGATGGCGAGTCGCAAGGCGTAATTGATAGCGATTTTACAAAGAAAAATCCTCCAAGCATGGGTGTCTGCGGTCCCTGCTGCAGGGCTGCATGCAGAGGCTCCTTGGCCCTGCTCGTAGTGTGAGATTAAACGTAATACCTTGACTGACTCAATAGTGCTCCAGCCAGCTTCTCTAAGATAACCAAAATACTGACAGGCTTTTCACAACATTGATTTCTGCCATTCCAAAGTAATCTTGCTGGAGTAGCAGTGACCCTAAGAGAAGAGCCAAAAAATATCTTAAATGAGGAGCTGAGCACATTTTTATAAAGTATACCTTTAAAAAATGTCTTTTTCACTTTCAGTTGCATTGCTATGCTATTAGGACTTATATATTATCTAGTGAAGACAGATTTTTATTAGTGATCTTTACTGCTGGGAAATATATAATTGTGCACTATAAGTATGCCGACCATAATGGTGTGATTATGCTGCAAATTTGACTGTGGTGTTTGGAGTGATTTTGATTGAGCAAGGTCACAACACAGGGCCTGTCAAAATAAAACGATCCCTAACTGACTGGAAAGCAAAGAGATGACAGTGATAACAAAGGTTTTATTTGTAGGAGCCTGTCTGCTGCCTGAGAATACAGACACTCCCTGGGAAATAACGGAGCCCCAACTTTGAGGTTGATTGAATGTAAGGTAATGCTAAAACGAAACTGTTCCCTGGGGTCACGGCCTCTCCCTGCAGGCCTCAGCTAACGTCCTGAGACGTCCGCTGGCTTCTCACTTTTTATGGAAGGTGTGGAGTAGTGAGCTGCTTTAGAGAGTAAAGAAATAAATCACTGAGGCCACAGGCCGGCGTGGCTCGTTATCCCCTAATGCTGGCAGCTTTCTCGACATGGCTGAGCTGACGTGGGCTCTCTGTGCTTCTGTCCCTCTCTGCTCCTTCAGGCCTGCCCCTTGACTCCGTCCGGACGATGAGATATGTTCTTTTTACCGTTTAGGAACTTAAGCCTCTGACCCCGAGAAGCATTCTTCATGTATGATGGGGGCAGCCTTACGGTGCCCGATATCAGTGCCACACCGCGGCCAATCGTGTGTCTGTGCCTTGCGGCATTTCGGGGCCGCCGTTCTGTGTGCCCTCGTTTCTGCAAATATGCGCGCGCGAAGCGATCCATCAGAAAACTAATAACACTGACGTCGATGAGAATGGGCTCTTACTGGGGGCCAATCCATTAAGCGCGCATACCCAGTAGCAGGGTTATGGTGTCTGGGGTCTTGTAAACACTCCTAGAAAGCCGGAGCATGCCTCCACAGAGACTGGCAAGCATTTTTTTGTGAGCACTTACCATAGGAAGATCGCGGTACGAAGTGTGGATTTTACTGCTGTTTTGGTGTTGGCTGGCTGTAGGGGGATTTTACTAGTTGTTCTTTTGGCCAGATAAATTGTGACTTATTGATCTTGGCGGCGGTAGAGGGGTGGAGAGGCAAAACCCCCCACACCGCTGATTGTGGTTGTCTGCGACCTCTCCCAGGCACCAGTGGGACATGTGGACAGGCCCCCAAAGGCGGGCCTGGCCTCGATTACTCTGGAGCCCCTTTGGAGTGCCCCCCCCCACCACGTTTAATGAGCGCGGCGGGCCGCAGCGCGCTTTATCGATAGCGTGACGCACACGGCCCGCTTTAGGCCCGGCACCCGATTGGCCAGTGGGCTGGACACATTAGCCGCATTAATGCGCTGACTGATGGCTTCACACCGGCATGCCGCCGCATCTATTAGAGAGCGTCGCGGGCCCGACCTGTCGCGTCTGCTTCAGTATGAAATCCAGACCCTTCCGATCGATACGCCCGATGCCTCGGCTCCTCAGAGCTTCCGCAGGAGCCGGAGAAGGAGATGTTTCCTAATTTAATGACGCAGACATCACTGAGCAGTCCAGATGCACCTAGGGCATGCGGAATTGCAGACAAATTCATTTTAAAACAGTAATTGAATATTGCATTCAATTAAAGGGGCTCTTTAGCCAGAGCTGTGTGTACTGAAGTCCAGCTGAGAGGTCGCTGCCCCGTTCCGGAACCGTCAGCTTATCCCTGGGGGCGCCATAGCTCTCGAAGTGCAAGAGAATTCGCTCTGAATTGTTCATTCGCCGTGGCTTTTTTGATGACCGCTGGCGAGGTGGAGAAACAAGTCCATCTGGCCAGTGGTGGCTCTTTTATTCAGAAGGTCGACATTATCAAACAAAAGAAATTCAATTTTCGTCTGAATGGCAGCGCGGTACAGCTGGCGTGGGGCGACCCGGTCTGGTCCCCCGGCTGCCGCACAGGACTGCAAAGCATCTTTGCACTCACATTGACCTGGTTGAGGCTGTTTGTAAGGCAAACAGATCGGCGGAGTTCTCCGCTGTACGTGTGCTATTTTTAGGCTAGTTTGTTCTTGTTAAGTCGTTGTCAGGTGCTCTGAATCAAAATGTCACCGGTGCGCATCGCGTGAAAAAAGTGTGAAGCTGGTGTTCCCATTGTTCTGTCACTGCCGAAACGTCAGCCATACCCCTCTGATGCTACGCGAGCTCATTCGCAGTTTCCAGGTCAGAAAAAGCATTAGGCCGCCGGTAAAAGCATCCTGAATGGTACAGAAGTGTCCTGTTAAAGACCTGTCCTTGGGGGGGGGGGGGGGTAGTGGCAGCAGGCCTTTAACAGGACACTTCTGAACCATTTGACTGGGTGCCAATAATATTCTTCGGTATCATTTGACCGGTTGCCAATCATCCGTTTGACCAGCCGCCAATCGTTTTAGGCCCCGAATCGACCGCGTGGGGTTTGGTGAGAGCGCCGTGCTCTAGTCGGCTTTGCTAAGTTGGAAGTGATCCTTCTGAAGAGTGTCCAGTCCTGGAGTGTCCACCATATGGAGCCCGGATCTTTCCAGAGGCCGTCTGGAAAAAGCGGCCATGGGAGCAGCTGTGACCTTTCTGCCCATTTCCTCGCCGGGGTGGTCCGTCTCCCCGGCCCAAGCTGCCGCTTCAGGGCAGCCCGTTGTAGACCTTCATGCTTCTGTAGATGGTCCCGGGATGCCTTGGTTTAGCTGCGCTCTCTGAAGTGGACCTCCATGCTGAGGCGCCATCCAGCGGGATTAAGTGTGAGGCCCTATGGGTTGAGTTTCTGCTAAGGAGTAATAATATTTGCTGGTGGTTCACCCGATGGAATTTATGAAAGAGGCTCTAAGCAAGACAAAGCAGCGATACTATTACAACTGAGGGTTGTGTTCTCTTGATGGTGCGGGTGTGTTCTCCTCTTCTCTGGCAAAGGAGAAGAAAGGCAGGAATTCCATGTTTAACGAGGGCTTTGGCGGACAAAGGGCCTTTACGTCTGCCGCGCTGAGCTGCCTTTTAAGGCCCCAAAGGAGCACATGAAAATGACTGGGCCACTGAAAACGACTGCCTGTGCGTTAGTGCGCTAACCTGATGTTTGTTTTGTTCTTGCTTTGCAGGGACATATGGGCCAGACAGCTGGGCCACAGCCAACCCAGAGTGCCGGGAGAGGAACCAGTCGCCCATCGACATCGTCGACCAGAAAGCCGAGGTGTCCATGGACTACCAAGAGCTTACCTTAGATGGCTTTGAGGCAGAGTCTTCAAACAAGACCTCGATGAAGAACACCGGCAAGACAGGTGGGGTTCGATTGGGTCGGCCCGCGTTGGCGCGGCGGCAGCATCTGCACTTAGGGCCGGCCCGCTCACGCTCTCAAATAGCTGTCAGAAATCCAGATGACCTGTCACCCAAACTGAAGGGAGATCATGGACATTTGCATTCGGCTCTCGGGTCGATTTTTCGGGAGGGTTGGCATTTTTTGCAATTTCACTCTGTCACCAAGATGGATTGTCTGCATGGAATGATTTTAAATGGGGTTTCAATTTCGGCAGCGGAGCGGGTCACAGGTGCCCGGCGCCTCCCCTGATGCCAGCAAAAACAGGCAGGTGTTTTCTTGCATAAATCTTCATGCCTCCCTCTCTGGGTGGGCTCATCCTGATAGACGGGTCATGGACGACTCTCCGCGAAGGGCTACTTTTTAGCAGGAAGCCACAAAGCGTGCAGGTGCTTGTTAATCACAAGCCTGGCGAGAGGATTAGCGTTTGCGGGCAGAGCGGCTCTCCGCTGCCTCGCACGCTCCTGTCCCTTCCCGGGGAGCCGGCCCACGTGAACAGCGGCACGCGGCCTCCGTCTCACGGAGGACCATCTATCTTCTCCCCAGCGGTGGGGACCTCTGATCCCGGCCCCGTGTATTTCTGCCCCTTGCATCACTCAAACGGCAAGCTGCAGTATTCAGGCCGCTAGAGATGAGGGAAGCTGACGGCCGCGCAGACAGCAGCAGCTCTGCGCTGGCTGCCTCTGTCCGCCGACCGCCATTCAGCAGAAGCTCCGCCCTCTTCCTTTTACACTGATTCCTCCTGAAAACAGGAAAATCACTACAAAGACTTTGCAAACTGTAACAGTATATAATATGACCTCTCACTTTTTCTACCCCCTAAATTATACATGCGAAACAAGAATGACCTTTTGCTTATGCATTATTTATGCTTCCACTCCAGCAAGGCTGTCTCTAAATGACAGGAGAGCTTTGTGTCTGTGTCGTGGCTTCCAAATGACACGCTCTGCCCACACTTCTGGATGGACGCGGCCAGGCAGGTGGCCGCATTTGAATACATTACACCTTAAATCAGGCTGGAAATTCTCTTCTCACAGATCCTAAGTGTAGGCAGGCTTTGACTCCATCACCTTCAAGCGGGATAATCATTACAGATATGCTGCTTCTGCGGGTTGGGGGCGGGGGGTGGGGGCCGGGGTGAAGGGCTGAGAAGTTTTTCCGTCTTTTCTTTCCCAGGCTGGTATCAAATAAACCCTTTAGCAAATTCATGAGGATGGGGGCCTTGAGAAATATTTGCATTCATCAGGCATTTATTTTTATATGGGCCCCTGTTTTCCAAGCAGTGCTGTTCAAGGTCTTTTTGGCTTAGCGTCTAATTCCTGTTCGCCTGTTAATGCTCGGAAACTCAGGCTGGAGTCGCTAATGAAACTCCGGGGTCCGACACGGAATTACACCGGATTGTGGTTGCAAATCAACAAAAGATAAAACAAGTGATTAAACCCCCGCCTCCCCCCCCCCCCCAGCCGGGGGTTGACGGGATGCTCTTAGCGTCGGAGCCGCTTAGCTGCGCGGGGTGAAACGTGTGCCGACATCCGGCCCCGTGCCCCCCCCCACCGGCCCCGGGCCCCCCCCGGCCCCCAGGGTGTCGGCTCCCCGCCTCCTCTTCCTCATGCTGGTCATGTTTGTTCTTCCAGCCCTGTCGGACGGGTTGCCAAGCAGAGAGACGGCGGCAGATGTTACAGATACAGCACCACCCCCCCCCCCCCCCCGGCTCGTTCTTACCTCTGCTGATCCCAACGCTCACACTCCGGCCTCGAGAACCTCAGCCGTGAGATCCTCGGGAAAAAACGCCACGTGCTGCGCCGGACCTCTGGCGGGGGAACGTGGCGCTGTCCGCGCTAAAGGGCCCGTTGGGGAGAGTTGGGGGTCAGGACGCCTAGAAAAGGGTCCGACGTCGCTTGGCCGACGGCCGGGTTTGTCGCGTACCTCCCCCGATCTGCGGGGCTCGTCGGAGCGCCGAGGAGACGAGCCTCTCATTTAGCATGACTGGCTGTTTTAAATGGAGCAGAAATCTCAAGTGGGCAGAGAAAGAAAAGGATTCAGGAATTCAATCAGAATGAGGAATACGTGTGACAAAGGGGGCGCATATTTAAGGTCGTGCCGGTTAATTAAGGGCCGGTCTTTGTGGAAAGCAGTTTGTGAATCCATGTGCAATAAATGTATCTGTTAATCCCTCCCTTATTTCGGGAGTTCTGTGAAACAACAAAAGGCTTGAAAAAGCAATTTAATATGGTGATGGAGATCAGTGGCGCTTGCCAAATTAGCACTTCATTTGAGGGCTTGTCTTCGAGGGCACTGGGAAACACTGTACTGGGGGCATGTGTAATATTCCACTGACCTCCCAGAAGAACGTAAGCAAACGTGGGCTAGACTCAGAGGAGCCGGAATCTAAATGTTCGCCGTCTGCATTGAGCGTGTTTTGATGAAAGGGTTTAATCTCTCGTTGTCTGCGTGGTGATTGCTTGTGCGTGTGCGGATTGGGTAATAAGCATGCGTGGAGGTGTTCCTGAGGCGCCCGCGTGCTAACACTGCTCTCTTATGCAGAATTGGGGGTTGAGCTTTTGAGCATGACCGCCTCCTTCTCTCCCCCGTCTCCCAGTGGCTGTCCTCCTGAAGGACGACTACTTCGTCATGGGGGCCGGACTCCCCGGACGCTTCAAAGCCGAGAAGGTCGAGTTCCACTGGGGCCAGAATGGTTCCTCCGGATCAGAGCACAGCGTCAACGGCAGGAGGTTCCCAGTCGAGGTGAGCGGAGCCCAGCTTGGATTCTCGCTGGGAGGGAGTGGGAAGGGAAGGCCTTTTCCGCCCATCTCGGCCTCTCCCGCTCGGGATTCCGACGGGACATGGCGGGTGGTGGCTGGCCATCGATCCTGCCCCAACCCCAGCCCCCCAGAGCCGGATCGATGAGCCGGGACCAGTGGTGGGACTTCACAACTGCACTGTGATTTATAGTTATGTGCGTCTGGTGCCTATTATGCACTGGAAGGCGTGTTAAATGCAGCGATGCATGATGGAGCTCCCTGGTTTGTGATCTCCGCAGTACGGGAGTCACGCCGTGCTAATGATTCGGAATGCCGCCCCAGGATTAATGCCGTGCACGTTCTGTATGTTACATACCGGTCCCCCTCACATTCCTCACTCCTGTGAGGCCCCTGGGTTCCTGCATAGCTTTCCTGCTGCCAGGTTGTGTGTGTCGGAGTAGATGCCGTGTGCGTGATTGACCAGAGCTGATTTCATAGCACAAACAAGAGGACTGACTCCCGTCGGCCTGCCTCAGCGGAGTCTTCTCCATGCACCTGAGACTGTGTGCGGCTGTAGGGGGAAGGAAGGGCTCAGAAAGCCACGCGCTCGCACCTTCACCGAGGGCGACTTAAGGAACACCAGCAAACCACATGTTTTGGCCAGCAGAAGGAAACCTATGTGTAGTTAAGGAGCACATGCTGGTCTGCATGGAGGCGTGAGGCCACAGCATTAACCCCTGAACTGCCGTCCTGCTCGGACAAAGACTTTCCGTGTGTCTGATGTAATATTTCTGCGGCTGGTATCCTACGTGATCACATGTAAGATCTCGATGGACGCGATTCGGCAGCTTAAGCTGCATGTTTGCAGACTGGGGTGAGTTGGCACCCTCTCGTCTCCTTTCGGTGGCATCGCTCGGGAGCCTGATGACTGCATTCCTGTCTGATGTACTTCCTGGGATCAAATTATCATCTGCATTCACAGGCTTCAGCGGTGGCATGATTGGCTTTGGGTGCGAGGTTTGGGGAATCCCGCGGCGCTGGTGCCAGGCCTGCATATTTCTCCAGAGAGAGAGAGAGCAAGCAGCTTCAGTCACCTCCCGGAGTCGAGTTAATGGAGGCGCGGTTATCTCAGGGAGAGCCGTGGGCGGGCCAGGAGGGTCACGGGTGGCAGCTATTTGCTGACAGTGTGTTACAGATGACGGTGCGGGAACTGGGAATTGAGACTGACTTCAGCCTGCAACCCACATCTTTAAGGCACAGCGCTCGCATCCTCCTCTGGGGAGGGCCTCATTCTGAGCCTTTCGCTCAGGTTACAACACTAGTGTATCGTGATGAATAATCTACACTACGCGTCTCTACCCTCTCTTTTGAATTTGTGTCCCTGCGGGCCAGCAAACGGCTCTGCCGCACCCCAGTGGGGCGCCGACCCGATTTTGGGCACACTTCACCTTTTCTTGGCACCGGGAAGTTATGGGAGGCTGAGGTCTGAGTGCAGGTGGGCGGCACACCGCAGGACCGGACTCCTCTAATGAAGGAATTTCAATATAAGAGCATCGCATTCAGGGATACATGCAGCAGGGGCTGACGATTAGCTTGTAAAACCACACACAGGCGTGCATCTCCATAGATTGTTGCGTAAATGTCAAAGGGTACTTTTTTAATAAAAAGATGGACCAGCTCTCTGTTCCAGGTGCGTGTAATACAATTAGCTGTGGATGTCTGGGAAATCATTTGATAATGCACAAAAAGACACCCGCGCTTTTAGGGGGAATTCCTATTTAATTGCGCTTAGGGTCTTGATTACACACTATTCCCTGAGCCCTGTTGAGTACGTCAGTGTCTTTAGGAGGTATCTCTTCTTCTGCTGGGTCGGCTAACGTTACATCCTAACTCACCTCTAATGCTGTTAAAGCCTATAATATCCTGAAGGTTCACAAAACGTGTAGGAATGGTAACATTGTATGTCAACGTGGGCGAGGGGGTGAAAATATCAAAAATTCTCATAAAAAAAAGTGATTTGGAGAGAATGTGTCTCATGCTTTTATCCAGGCCTCCATTTCCCATTTACTTTGAATGTGAGTCTTCTCTATCCCTACTTTAACTCATGCACAATTCAACAAGGCGCTTCCTCATGGCATTCTAATCCAATTATCCCCCTGGAAGGTACCTCGACAAAACTGTCGCCGGAGTGGTGAAGTACTGCTTCTCGGGTCCCTGCCTCGCGGGTCTCCGCCTCGCACTCCGGGCTCCACCAATCAGCAGTCAACCAACTTATGTCCTGGACCCCCGGGTCCAAGTTTTCAACCTTCAGTCAGACTCACAAGCCACGAGCGTGTTCCTGTGTGGCGGGAAGAGTCTTCCTCCTCCGGCGCTCCCGCTGAACGTATCAGGACCAATTCCTGACCCCCAGTGCAAGCCCACGTCTAGCTCCTCCTTCGCAAAGCATCCCCGTTGACGTGCTTTAACATCTTCTCACTCCCCCCAGTCCGAGTAATGCAATAACGCGTCGAGGAGTGTGGTCGAGATGTACCTTCTGCATTTGTTTTCCAGGAGTTCAAAAAATGCAGAGGGTTACTTTGCTAAAATTCACACAGATCTTCTGTGACTGCAAGCCAGCATGTTGAGAGGAGAGGCCAGGCGTGCCGACTTGCCGGCTGCCTCTCCCGCTGTATTTGCATCATTATAGTGTTTTAGCTGGCACACTAACCCCCTACTTTCTTACGGGCCAAAGGGACCCGCCCCAGCAAACCGGGCAGGTATGGACCCGTGTTTCTTGAGGCCCGCCATGCGGCGGCGAGCCGCTATGTGGCTCTGTGGGTCGGGACGCCGTGCCCGGGTACCAGAAGGCTGCCAGTCCAGACCCTGTTGGTTGCAGACTGGCCACGCCTCTCCTCGGCTGAGCACTTATTGCCCACTTTTCTCCGGGGCCTGCTTCACCTGCTTTCTCACTTGTATGTTGCTTTGGATGAAGCGGCCGAGGTTCTTAGTGCCTCAGCGCATGCCATTTTCTCTGGTGGAGGCAGTGCAGACACTAGCAGAGGAGATTCCGAGGACTTCTATTGTGATTACTTTTAATTAAGGCTTTGCTGTACGTTCTGGCACAGAGTTACTCCCTGGTCGATCGGATCTCATGACACTGGAGGTTCACTTTGAGATATTAATGCAGCGGTGGGCTGTTTGTGGCCAAGTCTGGCACTGAATTATCTACATTTTTGTAAAACTGCAGCGTAAGTACTTCTGTATCACTGCTGTAACACAATTAGAACTGGATGCCTGAATTCTGATCGTCCCTGTTAATTTAACCTGAAGATGATGACTGCGGCCACCCCACTCGGGGGGGATCATTTGTGCTTAATTTTTTTATTTGTAATTTCCTCTCTGTTCTGGTGCTTTGTTGAATTCTTGATGGGTGTTAATGTGTCGTGTCAGAAATAGTGTCGACTTGGCGCAGGCAGTAGGACCTAAATCCAGCTTTAATGTTATTTGTTAAATCACCTGTGGATTACAGTATGTCTACTTGGGGTACAGCTGGGATTTTGGCAGTAATGTGCAGAGAAGGAGTGACTTTGCGTGCCTTTTGGATGCCCAGATCTTCCCCCTGGCGAACCCCAAATAGAACAGCATTAGGGAGCCAAGGCATGTCATGCCTGCTGTCTGCCAGTAGGTGGTGTGATGGTGAAATGGGTTGGGTTTTGACTTGAGGCACGACTGAACATCGATCTCTATATGTGATAAGATTTCACACTGCACACCCTTTAAAATGGTATTAAAACATTTGCCTCTTGAGTTTCTTCAGTTCAGAGCTTTGGGGTGGCACTGGGGCTGCATCCAGCAGTGGGTCAGTCCCTGCTCCAGACGGAGCTCCACCATCACTGCAGCCACAGGCCGCCATGCACAGCTCCCCTCGCAGTGAAGGATTTACAGAGCAGTGAGCGTGCACTGGCATACCAACAAGTATCCTCTTCCTCCCCCAATGCCCCCCTACCGCCGCCTCCCGCCACACCCGCTCGTTTCCCCCGCGACACCGAGCCGCCCGCCGGCTGATTGATGGTGAGCTGCCACGTGCCATATGTGCCGCGGGACATGCGTGCCAACGACTCGTCTGGGAGCGATCAAAGCAGCCCGGCTCTGCTTACGAAGGTATTACTGACGACGCGAGGGACCCCGTGACCCTGACAAAGCGTGCTTCCTAAATTGTGACATCACTTCCTGTGCTGATGAGTCCTGATGTTTAACAAGAGAAGCAGCTGATGATCTGTGCAGTGAGGACACATTGCCCTTTCTGGTTAAACAAAAAAAAATACTACCTTCACCTTGTTTAACAAAAAATGTGATGTCGCTAACATCAAGTATAATATTTCAAGACTGTTTGAGCAAATGTTTGAGCCTCATAATGAGATCCAAAGCGGGTCCATTCCTAGGTGCTATCCTCAAGTGGGCCGTGTCCTTCAGATAAGTGAATTATGCCCTGCGAGTAATGCCATTTAGCCATTCTCCTTAATAATCCCGTTAAACAAAGCGAACAAATGGAAGGCCGCCGTTTCACACCTGCTGTTTTAACTTGCTAAATGGTGCTTAACATGCTAATTTACATCATGGGGGTGGTGTGGAGACCCCCTGATTTTGACATATATCACCTGCACATCGCCTGTCAAAATGCTGCCTCTCAGCGCTGACATTTCCAGCTTCATTTCTCCCCCGTAGGCATGAGACGTACGATAAGAGATGGTCTGGGAGACAGACTCCAGGCATGAATGGATGAATTCTAATGAAATAATTGAATTCAAATGAACCCCCACCCAAACCTGTGCGCGTTGTCATCGTCATCGTCATATACTAGGGCTGCCGCGATTGGTCGATGCAACAGATGGTGAAAATGCATCAACATGAAGCCGTGCAATGACTTACAGTTTGTTGTCAAAATAAATTTTACTTAAATGAAACAGTCAAGTTTATTTTCTGTAGGAAATTGTTTAGCTTAATCGACCAATCAGTGAAATAGTCAATAGATTAACTGAAAAGGCGAAAGGTCGTGGTGAGTGGCAGCTCTGTGATATACATTGTCTGTGCGTGGAGATCCATCTTCCTGGCCTCCGTCTTTGTACTTCTTGTATTTAATCTCCACTCATGTTCTCAGATGGACCCTGCAACCCTGACTCCTCTTCAGCCCATTAGAGCGTAAAATCCCCAGTAAGCGTGCTGCGCCCCAGTAAGGGGGTCCCTGTCCGTGGCGGGGACAGCCCATTTTGTCTCGCTGCCAGTGGGCCTGCCCTGCCTGTCCGATATACACCGTCCGTACTGCTCAGCCATTAGCCAGGCCTCATTCCCCAAGAGGAGGCACTCGTGGTCCTGCCCGCTTACTTTAATTATAATGCCCTGACAGGGAAAGATCCCGTTTATCAGCATGCTCCGGACCTCGTCTCGTCCGTAGGGCACGGTAACGACCCAACCTTCTGTGCGCAATGGTGGTGTAGGAATGCAGAAAGGCTTCGGCAAGCGTCGTCCCCGCGGCGTGATAAGCGGTGCGGAATAAATAAACATGGGCGCCCTCCAAAACACCCCCAACACACACACACAGACCCGCATGTCTATGTAAATGGGGCCCGTCCCTTCATTTCTATGGGAAAAACCCTGATCCCAATCACAACACCCTTAACCCCTACCCAGCCAACTTTAACCATAAGTAAACAAACAAAATATAAGACTTTCACAGATTTTATATAAAATTAAGGTTATCCAGATGGGGACCTGATAAGCTGCCCCCAGAAGTAAGGAAGTTTTGGTCCCCAAATGTGATCTCTGCAAGCCCTCACACACACACACGCACACACACACACTTTAGACATGCCTCTGGGGTTTCTGTGGGATGTTTGCCCTGTCCTGTCCGCGTGCAGGAGTTTCTGTACTTCTGCAAGATCCATCCGTTCATGGGCAGGGCTGCTGTACCCTGTGAGGCCACTGATCCGGACCCTGTTAATGCATAAAAAACATATCTGCTGTAACCATATTATTATTATTATTATTATTATTGTTGTTGTTATTATTATTGCATATATTCTTTTTCTAAAAATCGGTACACCTTTAAAATCCATCATACTGACCTTAAGCTGAATGAGCACATGGCGGCCTGCTTGTTCGTATGCCCGGGGTGCTCTCTCTGGCAAAGCCCACTTGAATTATGGCCATTCTGCAGACCAACCGGAGGCATTATACCCTAGGAGGAGAAAAAAAATCCTTTGCTATAATTCTCTGTAAACATTTATTTCTTATTCATGCTTGCATCAGTCTGACGGGGGAAACCCGCGAGTTAGATTTATTTGTGTTGGGGGACGTTGGGGGATAAATTACTTTGAACATCAAATAATTGCTGTGTGTCTGTGTGCGAGTTCCCCGGCAGCGCGAGGCCGGTGGCCCCGGGCTCGACTTTCACATGTGCTAGAGAGGATGCAGCCTTTAGTGCTGCGGGGTACGGGGGGGGGGGGGGGGGCCCCCCTCTTTGCCTCTTTTCTCATCCGGCACTTGTCCACACCGAGTCCGTCTATAAGGAGCATACCTCTTCCTTTCTTCTCCTCCTCCTGTGTACTCCTCTTTCACCGGATTGCAGCCGCATCCCTCGCTCGCCCCCGGGTGCCGGGACGCCCTGCATCTGGCGGTCCGGCTCCTGCTGACGTCGATGAAGATGGATTAGGAGCTCCTGGTGATGCGGCTCTCTCCTGTTGTGGATATGAAGCGGGCATGTGACTGGGAGCCTGGATCCTTCACTGCTGCGGATCTCAGGATCGGCGTTGATCTTACGGCATGCCGCTCAGCCCCGTTCTTCCTTCGGCTGGGCGAGAGGTGTAACGGGGACTGCACAGTGGTTTGGAAAAAGACGCAGGACCTCTGCAAGTGCTACAGAGCCTTCCTGCGTGTTTTTGCAGAAAGCTCACATGCTCAAACATCGTGTTAAGAAAATGGCTATTAGCGAGAAAAGCTCAAAAATTGGAATATCCATCACGCAGTAATGTATTCCTGAGCCATGTTTTGTACAGTAACAGTGTGATGTTTTTCGGGCAAAGTCGATGTCAGCTTTGAATATCTGCTGCAGTTTTCAAATCGTGTCATTGATTCTCAGCGGGGCTCATGTTGGGATTCTGGCACTGTCCCCAACATTGTCAAGGACTATTGAAAGGTGGATGCTCTTCAGTGGGCTCAGGCTTTGTGTCATCAGACTGAATGAAGTGCCTTTGCTGTATATCCCTGCATTTTGTTCCATCTGGCTTTCCTTCCACTTATAGAGGAATGGGCCGACGTCTTTCTCGGTTCCCACTCTTTGCGGATGAGATGCATGCCCACAGCAAGACTCTACACCACCAGACCTCACAGTCCGCATTGTTGCTCCTGAGACATAAGTATCCTCACCTTTGCATTATGGCCAAAAACTCCAGCATCTGGGTCTGTTCTGTCCAAACAATCTGTTACCGCATCATAGATCCCACATGCTCCTGCTGCCTGGCAAACACTGGATGGCTTTGCTGTGACTCCTCTTGAGTAATGGCTTCCATCTTGGCTTGATGATAGAGGCCAGTGTTATACAGAAATCTGGACAGATGCACCGTCAGCTGAAATCTGCAGACCTCACTGGCTACCCATAGATCTCCTTCTTGCCTGGACTCACTTTTAAGGCTTAGTGTAACATCTGGATAGAGTGATGAATGATGGTGGAGAACTCTTTACCTTCTGATGGCAGCCCATGGCGCTCAGTATGATGTCTAAACCCTTTTCCTGCTCTGCATTTTGGTCACTTCTCTGCTAACTTTACCAGAAAGCTCTTTAGGTTTGCTTTTCATACGCACCTTCACACTTCCTACCTGAGTAGCAATCCCTGAATAGACTCAGATTTTATCCAGAAAACAAGTTCCTTCAGCTGCTATTTTACCCTCCTTAATGCCCTTATTTCCCATCTGTGTAAAAAGCTCTCTCAGCGGAGCACTTAAGCTATCAACGTGTGTCCAGACTTGCTTTGGCTTTCTCCCACTTGTTTTTGATTGGACGCGACCGTCCTTACAAACCACGGTACTTCCTTGTAAAAGGTGCACTCAGAAACCGTGGAATCCTCTGGACTTGGGCAAGGTCCTCTAGCAGAGTGGAGATCATGAGCGTATTATGGACTTGTGAACAGTAAGAGGTTGCAAAATGAATTCTTAGCTAAGAAAAAAAGCGACACGGCATTTTGATATTGTTTAGGAGGCAGTTAAGGCAAAAACCGGCAGGGGAGTCTGATCCGCACCCCCACCTTCAATGGCTTCTGCTAATAATTTCTGTCTTCTGGCTGGAAATGCATTAAAGGAGACTGAAGACAGGAGCCCTCAGAGGTTGGTTTGGTTTGGTTTCATCCAAAGTCAGTGGAGCTGGAGGCTTTGCTGGAGCTGTCTCAGAACATAGCGTTGGTGATGGGACCCTCCTCCCGGGACATGGACCTTCAGGTTATGGTGCTTCGCTGAGGAGGCCTACCTGCTGCACCTTTCCTTTGTACATAATGTAGCGGAAGACAGCTCCGCGGTTTGCAGCTCTGTCTGTTATTGACCCACATCAAAGGCAGGCCTGCATTCTTACATTCCTTAATGCTTAAAAAACACCACACGTAAGTCTGGCAGTAGCACATCCTAGCCGCGCTACACGCTTTGCTCAGTTAGGGCACACTGTGCCGCCAATACGGTTAAATACAATTGCACCTTTACATAATGGGTTGGCTTTTTTGTGCAATCAGAATCCATTAATGATGAGGACAAAAGCACTGCTGGCCCATGGCTCCTGCTTCTCGCGTTATGCGGCGCGGCTCCTGCTTCTCGCGTTATGCGGCGCGGCTCCTGCTTCTCGCGTTATGCGGCGCGGATCCTCCTTCTCGCGTTATGCGGCGCGGCTCCTGCTTCTCGCGTTATGCCGCGCGGATCCTCCTTCTCGCGTTATGCCGCGCGGATCCTCCTTCTCGCGTTATGCAGCGCGGATCCTCCTTCTTGTCCAGCCGGCCATGTTACTTTCACAGTAAACTAGGCCCCTGCTACTCGCCATGGTTTCTGATGCCGTACTGGCCTGTGGTGCAGTGCACCTTGGGAATACTTATGCTGCTAATTACACCAAATCGACTGGCTTGTATTGTTTGTGCCCCCCCCCCCCTCTGTTTTATGAGCCTATTCTACAGCTGTGCAGATGGGCTTTCACACTACACACGGAAACGCTTGCGCAGGGAGAGGGGCACTGGCTTGCCAGAGCGCACACAGAAATGAGTTTTGCAGTCGTGTACCATGTCACTCTCACCCGTAATGATGTATCTCGGCTTTTAAAAAGCAGGCCGCAACCCATCATTCAGCTATGAGCAAACTTCCCTCAAAAGCATCAAACAATGCAGCAATGGAGGGCCTTCAGTAAGCTAGCATGGCTGGTATTTCTGCTGCTCTTGGTTGTGTTTGTGGCTGCTGAGGCAGCGCGCAGTGGATTGGCTGCTGAGGCAGAGCGCAGTGGATTGGCTGCTGAGGCAGAGCGCAGTGGATTGGCTGCTGAGGCAGAGCGCAGTTGATTGGCTGCCTCGTTTAAATGCATTCGCACCTCTGCCTTCCAGCTCCCCTGCCCAGCCGTGCTCCATTAAACCTTCAAACATAACTGATGACCACCTGCCCCTGACTCTTTCAGTTTTTTAATATATGTTCATTTATTTATATATTTATTTATAATATATTTGCCTATCCCTTTGAAAAGGGAGCAGCATATTCACGGCCTATTGTCACATCGTGATGTCAGGGCGTAATGCCAGGGCGTAATCCCCCATCGGATGTTCCCCGACGAATGTGAGAGCACATCCATCCAGCCAAATCACGCATCCCCCCAAGCCCCAGCTACTGCCCCCCCTCCCCCCCCAGTCCCGTGCTCGGCTCTCAGCCGTTTTTTAATAATCTCTTTGCAGATATGAGAGGATTTTTCTCCGCTTTCTCGAAAGCAATAAAGTTACATTTTTTTGAAAAGCAATACCTGGGGGAAGAAAGCTTATCAAGGAAGCAGAAATTCTATGAGGTGTTACAGTCAGTTTTGAATATAGCTAAAGAAATCCGTGACCCCACCTTCAATTAGTGTAAGGTCTAGCTTTGAATTTTTTAAAGAATAAAAAAATCACACAATTCAGTGATCATACTGAGTACACACAAATCGTCAATAATAGTATTCAGAATTATTATTTTTTTTCTTCCAAGGGCATTGCGTAGAGTTCTAGTCCCGATCTACCTCACAAAGTTGAGCTGAAAATCATCTGGCACTGACTGCTTATTGTGGGGTAACTTGGTCATGATTCTGTCGTGCTTTTTCATTCAAATCGACGACCATTTCTTTCCTCACGATCCGTCATTGTAAGCGGGTGAGCCATCGCCGTATTCAGAACCAGCAGTTTCTGCATGCAGGCGGTGTGGGCCGGACCCGCGGCTATGGAATTTACACTCTGTATGGCGTGACATCCGAAGGGCATGATCCCGCAAGCGGTAACGCCGTCATTCGTATCGCGGTGAGATGAAGCCCCCCCCCCCCCGCCCAGACATTTGGCGTTTCTATACACCAAGACCGATGGCTTTCATTGTTAAACAACAGAAGGTTACGCTTCCTCATTTAACCCTTTTCCCGTGATAATTTCCCCATGTGAAATTTGCCTACCGTTTAATGATGCTCTGGGGTCATATTGACCCCAAACACGGGATAGGGGTTAAGACAGAGTATTGTCTGTTGACATATTTCAGACATATCTGCTTGGACAGCACCCCCACTCCACATCTGCCGTGATGCCAATTTGCTACAGTGTTTTTCAGGCTAGCATATATAGCGGACAAAAACAGTAATTACGGCGGCCACAGCTCAGCGACAGAGACGCCATGCGCGGCGTGTCGGAGCAGAATGGGTCTTTTTTCTCAGTCTCTCTGACTAACTCTCCCTCTCCTCCCCCCGTCTCTGACTGAGCCCTGGGCAGACAGGCGTTCTGACAGGAGCAGGGACACGAGTCGGATCGGCGCTCGGAGGAGTCCCTGTGTTCCTCTGTGTGTAAAACAGGCTGTGCGCGCAGTCGCCGGCCCGCCGTCTCCCCTTCTCAGCCCTCATTTGTTGCTGTTGGATTTTATTTATTTATTTTCGGGCCATGGTGTTCCTGAGATGCAGATGGCTTTTGAGTCGTGCTCTTAAGGCAGCAAGCAGGCTTTACGAGCTGAACAGCTCATTCCAAAGCTGCAGGGCTCACATGTCTAAAGGTTATCTAATCCCCCTCCACCACCACCCGGTTCATGATAAGGACAGCGGCACGTCTGGGTAACACCCATCCAGTCAGCTTCATGTTAACATCCAGTTGTGGGGGGTTGTACCTAGGCCTATGTTACATTTTTTCCTCCAGGAAACTTTCTGGTAGTGAGACAGGAACATCATTTGGCACTTGAAATTCTGTGCCTGTGTACCATTATTACCATTTATATTAGGAGTGTCAGAGACTATGGCCCTGAGATGTTCTCCTCCAAGTCAGCAGCAGCGCTTTGTGCCTGCACTTCTTCTCCCGCGGATGTTTTAAAGTATATAACGCATTTTAGATTCCTTTTTCTGCATCCTTAGGCTGGGCGAGAGGCACGGATTGAAATTGCTTCGCTCAGAGGCTGGGTATAGATTTTATCGATAGGATGGGGGGGGGCATACAGAGGAGGCAGGTCAAATGGAGGTAGGACAAGGAGGAGTACAGAGGAGGCATAGGAAATCTTTGGAACGCACTCCACTGTGCTGCCAACCGTCGTTTGTCTCCCTCCAGACATTGATGGCTGTTGTTTTAAAGGAATAACTGCAGAAATCAATATATGGGCTTAGCTGCTGAGATCTAACACACTGAAAAATGGAAGGGCTTCTGAGGCAGGTGTGAGGGCCTGTTCTGCACATTCGCACGAAAACAGTCAGCATACAAAGAGCGTATGAATCCACGGTGACCTTTAGCACTGCATTGCAGTAACACCTTGATCAGCAGGGGGCAGATACATTGAGAGAGCAGTTTGCCTGGACTCGGGGCCTGTGTGCTCTTCTGGCTGACCTGTTCACTCTCTTAGGGGTAAAGCAGGGGACTTTTTAATGATGCCTTAATTCGACAATACATACTAACACTGGTGCTTTTTCAGATATATGAATGCATGCACTATGTGGGAAATCAGAGTAGCCCACACATACTTCAAGCAGTGTGCCACCAAAAACGTGGAGTATGGCTTGGCTATAGAAGGGCTTTCCTTGGCACTGCCCGGGATCGTCGGTGCTATCCGGCCTTCGTGGACCCGGAGAACGGCATCGTCTGTGTTACACGGCCTTCGTGGGCCCGGAGGACGGCATCGTCTGTGTTACACGGCCTTCGTGGGCCCGGAGGACGGCATCGTCGGTGCTATACGGCCTTCGTGGGCCCGGAGGACGGCATCGTCGGTGCTATACGGCCTTCGTGGGCCCGGAGGACGGCATCGTTGGTGCTATTCGGCCTTCGTGGGCCCGGAGGACGGCATCGTCAGTGTTATACGGCCTTCGTGGGCCTGGAGGACGGCATCGTCTGTGCTATTTGGCCTTCGTGGGCCCGGAGGACGGCATCGTCAGTGTTATAAGGCCTTCGTGGGCCTGGAGGACAGCATCGTCTCTGCTATTCGGCCTTTGTGGGCCCGGAGGACGGCATCGTCGGTGCTATTCGGCCTTCGTGAGCCCGGAGGACGACATCGTCGTCATGTTCGGCTGCGCTGCTCGCTCTGGATTGTACCCGCGGGCGGTGGGTACACGTAGTAAAGACGGCCCCTGGCCATTCCCAGTCTCCTCTGATGTGTCACCAGTCACAAGCTGGTGCTGACAGACCAAAGGGGCCAGCAGGCTGTGCTGCACCCATGCTCCTCGCCGCAACTCTGCTCCAAATAGCAGCACCGCCAACAGTATCATTTATTCAATTTATAGTGGAAAGCAGCCATTTTTAAACGTCAGAACAACCTGATAATTGCTCTTTGAGCAACAGGAAGCTTTATGTGAGTGCAGTCTGAAGAGCAGATTGGCTCTGCCAATAATGACTAAAATTAGCCTGGGGGAGAAGCTAATTGGCTAATGTAGTTAAGACCGGCTGAATTGAGATAGATGGTCAGTGTGTTTCTCCTTGAACACTGAGACGGACAACAAATGACTGCAGTTTGCCTCCAGTCAGAGGAAGACGGGAAGCAGCTGATTCATTTTAATTAGTGGACTGGGCGGCTCTTTGTCTCTTTGTTGTTGCTAACGGATGTTTATTGTTTTTTTCGCCGGCCACCCCCAGCCTGGCTTTGCTGTCGATTTGCAGGAAGTTGGGTATTTTTAGACAACAATGTCGAGTTATCAGGAGACGGAGAGAAGGCTGTGGGGGAGTGACCCCCGAGGGCAGGCGGGCCCTAGGCATTCAGAGCATCAAAAGCACGATGCGCACTGCGTGCAAATCCGAAAAACAAAGGGACGCGAGGACCACAAAGGCGATGGTGTCATTTTGCTTTACCTATGCAAAATGTTAATAAGAATAAAATCAGGAGGGTTTGGTGTTCTGCAGCCGGGTTTTATTTTCATGCCGGGATTGGGGGTGTGAGCCAGTGTCCTTTGGAGTGCTGCCATTTTGCCGTGCCAGGCTGTCTGAATATGACTGGATTGACCGTGCCGGCTTTGCGGTCTTTCCGTGTGTTTTGGGGCTACACGTTGAAGTAGAATACAGAAGTCTGTATAAAAAAAGGGTCATGTTTTTAGACAGATTACAGAATGCTGGCCTTCTTATCCGGCCTGCGTGGACCACAGCTACACCTACCTCACTGGACTTGACCGTCAGCTCCGGACCTCGGGTCTTCAGATGATGGCAGCTACCTACATTTACTTGACACTTCCATCGAAAGTGACTTACGGCACAAGGAAGGGTTCCAATTTAAGTGCACTCTCGGAGATGTGAACCCACAAATAGCCCAATGGACGATGCCAGTGTCCATTTCATGCACCTCCGGTGGATGTAGAAAGTGTCCACACCGCTGTTAAAATGCCAGGTATTTGTGATGTAAGAAAACGACACCATGATAAATCAAAGCTTTTTCCACCTTTATTTTGACCTAAAAGCTGTACAATTCAATTGAAAAACAAACAAATTTGTTAAGTGGAAAAATGGGTCTGACCACTTATGCAACCAGCTTATTGAAGGTTTTTTGTTTTTTTATATATTTTCCACTTAACAGATTTGTTTGTTTTTCAATTGAATTTATAGCTTATAGGTCACATTAATGGTGGAAAAGGTTCTGAAATGATTTATCGTGGTCTCATTTTTTATATAACAAATATCTGGCATTTTAGCAGCGGTGTGGACACTTTTTATATCCACTGAGTCTCAGTAAATCATGGGGTAAGTTATTATTTATATTGCAAAACTTCCCCAAAGAGCAAACTCTCCTTTTCTCTACTGTACCTTCAATAAATAATTCCTAATCATTATATTGTTAACCGTTTTTCACCATTTCTTGCCCTGCACATTTAACTGAGAATTTTTCATGTTTTGGAAAAATACTTCCAATTTTTTCACATTGCATTTGAGAGGCCATAATTTAGGCTAACTTACTGGCTGGATTACAGCAACTTCAAATAATTAATTGCTCTTTCTGATCAGTTAATAATAGACATAAAAGACAAAATGTTACTATGAATTGAAATAAAGTATTCGCGTACTTCAGTACTTAATCTTATTTTGAGGACGAAAGTGCGTTCACTTGCACACTGAAGATAAGACTTGTAGTACTGAAAGATGTAATTTGAAATTCACGGCCGGCTATACAGGGGTAAAGTAAGGACAGTCTGGGTGAATGGGGGAGGACAAGCTGTGTATTGGCTCAGATGAGCAAAACAGTAATAAATTAGCAGTAATTATAAAAGTAGAAAAACTATATAAAAATGTATAGTACCTTTCCAAGATGAGCCAAGACCTCCCGCCTGACGCCATCGTCTTCGGTGATGTTTCTCTGGAGACATCATCATTTGGCAGTAAGGCAGCCATCGCTCAGCCCCGCCCACCCCCTTTGCGTTGTCGCTGTTACTCGGTGAGCCACGGGAGCTATGCTAGCTGTGTGAATCCAAGCTTTATTTTGTTGTTCCTTTGATACACCTGAGCTGGATTGGAGGCCGAGCTCCTCGTCATCATTCCCCGAGGAAGTCTGCGAATAAGTCGGCGAGGTGATGCGATCTATACGGCACTCTGTGATCACAACAAGTGCCTGCTTTTTAATGGTCCCCCAGAGCCTCTGAGCTTTTCAGGATTACGCCGAGGCTCGCCCTACATGAGAAGGAGAGGACTCTGGCAGAAATCTGTCAGCCCTTAAGCCAGGGTGTGTTTTGTCTGAGTTTTCTTCTCAGGAAACCGTCTAGTGTCTAAAGATCTGTGCTTGGTGCTGGGCTGTTTCAGGGGCCATGTCACATTGCAGAGCATGTAAAGGATTGAAAGTGAGAAGCCGCACTGGTTTCTTTTTGCTGATGGAAGCTTTGAATCCCACCTTGAGGTGATTACATTCCCCGCGCCACATATAAAATTCCCATGCAGCCCATCACAGCCTCTGCGTGACGCGGGAGCCACCAGGCAGAGAAGCACGTCAGCTGCCTGCCGAGGTCTCGGGGAGCTTCAGCTGGAGTGGGCATCTCCACGGTGCCCCGCCTGACGGCCCCATTAGCGAGGACGCCTTTCCAGAAAGGCTGCCGACGGCTGTCACTTTCTTTCACGCGCCGGAGTAATTTATTGGCATATCTGCATGAGTAATTTGCCGCCTGGCTTAATGGTTCAGGCCCTGGCGTCACGGGACTCTGATTCACCCCATTAGTCCACGGGCTCCGACGTGTCACGGAGCATCCGCTCGCACATTTATGACCAAACAAAAGCTCCGACCGCCATGGCAGCGGCAGCCCTGCGCACCCCTCCGGGCGTTGGGGTGTCCTCTTATGTCTGGCTAGAGGCAGAGTAAGGGGACACTTCCTGCAGCGCTCTGCCCGTGTCGCGCGCTCTCTGCGGCATGCAGATGGGCGACGTGCCCGTGTGTCATTCCTCCATGCAGCCGGACGCAGGCTGCCTGCAGATGTGCTGCTTTTAGCCCGGGAAGATGAAAGCTGGCCGGGCCTCGCCATGCAAGCCACGCCTGGAGTCTCCTGTGCTCGCCGAGCGCTGTCGCTTTCCGCCAGAGAAACGATCTGACGATTGCCATTATTCATCCATCCTTCCACCATCTAGCTGCTTGTGCTGGTCAGGCTGGCGGGGGTCCTGGGGCCTCACCCAGATTGGCATTAATTATACTAAGGCAGAAAGTGAGTACTGTCATTTCTCCGGTATACATCTTAAACTGCAGCACTCCGCCTCCATTAGGGGAACGCAGAAGCGTTTCGGGACTGACTAGCTCACAGCCGTACCGCCTGCCCGCGGGCTCCACTGCTGCGGCTCTCTGCATGTGGACTCATGTGGTTTTTCCAAGTGTCCCCAGGGGTTCCCCCCCCCAGTGCAGAAACACGCAGGTGACCTGTGAACCGTGCATAGTGTGTGTGTGTGTGTGTGTGTTGTCTTGGAGTGACACCCCATGCAGTCTGCCCTGATTCAGGTGAGCCTGTCCTGGCTATGCAGTCATGTATGATGGATAGATCCCTGACAAGAGAGTGAATAAGATATCAGACTAATTCCATATGAAAAATCACCTCTATCTGTGTTGTACACACACACTACACTGTATGTATGTTTATTTCAAGAATGTCTGCTTTCTGCTTTCTCTGTGTCTGATAGTGCTGTGATTCTGAATGCTACTATCAGCTGCTGAGGGTGGGGTGAAGCTGTAGCTTTGGGATAGCATTTCAGTATTAATGTGATTTTAAACAATCGTGCCAGGACGGCTTCTAGCCGGCCATTTACGACTCCCCGTAAAAATGGCTGTACTGAAAATACTCTAAAGCATCTTCCCCTAAATGCTCCCAGCCCCCAAACCGCGTCACGCTTACCCCCCTTTGACAGGTGTCTGGTGGTGTCTGCAAAGATTATACCTTTATACACGTCGGCTGGCGGAGGCCGCCTTGCTGGGCTTGATTAAAAGAAGCGAGGGGCTTTGCAGTCTGTCCCGCGTTTATCCATAATTCCATGAAAGTGTCACTATGACAACGGCCCAGCAGCGAGGTGCGTGGCGGATCGCGGGGCTCCTAAGCAGCACGCGGGCCGTCTGCACCCCTAGCAATGCGCTGCCCGTCCTGGAGATCCTGCAGCAGTAAAAACGCCCGGCTGAGCGGCTATGCTTCTCTGTGCGATAGAGGTGGGTGAATGGCCACCAGGGAGGCGTACCAGTGGCTGGGTCGCAGTGTATGGACAGCGAGTCACACCTCAACCTCAACCCTCGACCCAGCCATGCCCCGACCTCCTCCTGACCTCATCCCAACCTCAACCTGACCCAGACTCGACTCAGCCTCATCCTGACCTTGATCTGACCTTGACCCGGCCTTGACCTGACCTCCACCTAGCCTCGACCCAGCCTCATCCCGGCCGTCACCCCTGCCCCCTCGGTGAAATCTGTCCCAGCGGTGTGTCCTCTGCATATTCAGGGCCGTGCAGCCTTCCCACCGCCGATGGAGACAACAAACTGCCCTCAATATAAATAGACCAACGCAGAGATTCCATACATCCTAACATATGGGCTAGTGGGTTTTCGGCGTGTTCTGGATATTTCCACCGCAGTGTGTGTGTGTGCGCGTTTCTGAGCACCCAAAGGCACACAGATGTGTATGGCGTATACTGAAATCTGTCTGTCCCATACAGCTGCTAACAAATGTCCAGAGTTCTGAATTACATGGAGTATCCAGCTGTGACCTTTGATTTTTTTTTCCCTCTCTCCTTTCCAGATGCAAATTTATATGTACAACTCGGATGATTTTGAAAGCATCAACATGGCAATTAAGGAGCGGCGCACCATAGCAGCCATGGCTGTGTTCTTCCAGGTCAGTGCTCATTCTTCATTAATCCTGCAAAATGTCTTAGAAATGTGAGCATTTTTGATTGGTCGGAGGTGGGACATGATGCTTTGCATAAACACGCAAATGTCATGCGTATATTAAACTACATTTTTATTATACGTTTAAATGACGTTAAAAAGTACTCCTGAACATGTTAGCGAGTGTCACTCCTGGAAGATTTTTCTTTCGGGTTATTTAACGGAAAGAAGAGGGTAACTTCGGCCACCCCGTCGCTCTGAATCGGCAGGATTAAAAATACATTTTGCAGCATCGATTCCACAGTAAGTGGCCTTTTACTTGCACCATTACCTTTCTCTTAGTACTTCGCCATCTCACTTCTGCAAGGTTCCAATGCCAAGTCCAAGCAGGCTGTAGCCACAGATGGAAAAGCCATCTCCCCTTTCACTGCTGACATTATCGAGCTGCTGCTGTAGATGAGTGAATTTCAGTGCCCTTTTTGCTTCCTACAGCTCAATGACCTGTTGTCATTGGTCCGTGATTTGTAGGAATTTGCTTACACTATATATTAAAGCCATTTTTGTTTTGTCTTTCAGTTGTGCTGGTCTTAAGCCCCTTCAGTCCACATACTCAAGTAATTAGCGACTTCCAGAAGATGTTATATTTGGATGAAGTCTAGTTTCGATTTAGCATGTTGCTATGTTGTTTCGGTTTCTCAGCTTCATGTGGTTTTTAGCTTTTATCTTAAGCTTTTTCCGATGCCTGGCTGTGATCTGGCCTTGGGCTGCTTAACTCTAAAAAGAAACAGTGTTCTCTTATTTGAGTACAAATGCCGCTCGAGAGGAAGTTTAATTAGGATTAGTGATGTGATTCAGTAAGCTCCTGAAAAATTAGGTGTACAGGTTTCCTCCGTGTTAAGGTTACCGCCGCAGTGTTGTATTATTTGCATAACTTGTATAATATTGAGAAGGAAATGTTTGAAAGAACTCTATAAACTATATATAAAATAAATAAAAATATATACACACTTACAGTGGTGGCCACAGCTTACCGCAAAGTGAGCGTTGATGACTAATCCGGCCACTCCATAATGTAATTCCAGACTGCTAAACCGATAAACCACTAAAGAAAATTGTTGAAGATAACTGCAAAGTGTTTTTTTTAATATTTATTACCAATATATATTTATATGAATT
Organism: Petrocephalus schoutedeni; assembly: GCA_026780765.1. Lineage (NCBI taxonomy): Eukaryota > Metazoa > Chordata > Actinopteri > Osteoglossiformes > Mormyridae > Petrocephalus > Petrocephalus schoutedeni. The sequence continues at coordinate 13,885,665 of JAODKL010000128.1, forward strand.
TAGCTTTGGTTTGGTTTTTGACCTTGGATTCCTTAAAAACACCCAAAGAACTAAAATTTTAACCTGTTAAACAGTGAAATGCCCTCTTTCAGACTGAGCCAGGGCTGCCAACTCTCACACCTCTTATTGAGAAGCAGAAATCTTACGGCAAATCTATATTATTCCATTATAAACCTGAAATTAGCTACAGTGAAAGTGCTGCCGCAGCTTGCAAACCCTACAGGCTATTTACTAGGTAATACAATTCTTGCATACACGTAAACACCTGTGCAGACTTGTCTCAAATTGAAAATCTCACTCCAGCCAGTTGGCCACAGTTGGCAACCTTGCTAGAGTGATTACCAGGAAAAATTTAAGACTTACCCAAGTGGGTTTCGTTGGATTCTGTAGAGCCTCTGGAATAAATCTGAGCTGAATTTCTTTGTAGGAAAAGCTCTGTTTCGCAACTGGCCCATGCCTACATTTTGCCCTCAGTGAAGTTGCTCGGGGACTACAAACATGGCGCCGTTTACCCAGGATATGAATGGTGCGTTCCAGTCGACACTCATTAGTTGACTATTAAACGTTAACAATAAGGAAAAATCTCTTTAAAAATGGATGCGTGTCCATCACCAAATACCAAAGCAAAAAGTGCTTTAGAAATTAGAAGTGCTTTATTTACAAATATATACAAAACCAAACAAACATTTATTCCTACATCTCCTGTATAGACAATATTGTAAACTCAAATGAACTTCAAGTAGCCTGCACACTCTGTAAAGTATAGCATGGAGAGTGCTGTAACAAAACCAGCTCCGCTATCGGTATATTTAATCAAGTTCAGCAACACTTAAAAAAAATTGTAATATATGCATTTCAGACTCCATGCTGTCTGTGGCCTGAACTGTTTCTGCCAACTCCTACATGATGGACTGCAACAGATCTTCAGTCTCCGGCTCTGTATTGACGGAGTGGCTCTCAGAGAAGTCACCCTTGTCTGCTGGTGGCTTCAGCTCCTGCTCCTTCAGGGTCTGAAAGAGCCTCATTCGCTCATTCAGAATGAGCTCCAGACACATGGTGGCCGTGCCGATGTCTTTTGCCATTTCAGCCAGGTCCACTGTGGCTGGACTGCGGATGATGTTGGGGGCGAAGACAATGGCAAGGGCTTGCGTGGTCATGCGATTTTGTACTTCCTCCCTGGCCACCCTGACCATGTGCGAGATGAGTCTCTCCATGGCGTTGATGTTTGGCAAGGGGAGCATGTCCATTACTGTGGAAATGTGTCTTACTTGTCCAGACACATCTGGCACTTCCATGGCGTTCAGGAAGGCATGGTACTGCTGGAAAGTGACCAGGGGTTCGGGAAGCTCCCGGAGCCACTGTTTCACCAGACCAGTGACGGCATGGATCGGATAGCTGTCTAGGGACACCGCCTGGGGGTCCGTCTCCAGCTGCTGGCGAAGCTCTCTCACATCACTGGCAGCGGCGGACATCCTGTAAAGTCCCTCTGAATGAAGGCCGTTCACCTCCACGTGCTCCAACAGCCTCTCAATGACGATGGGCACAGGCTGTGTCTCGTTAGTCAGAGCACACAGAGGCACACCAAAGATCTGGGAGCTGGCCGGAGCTTTCGAAGGGCTCGCCTTCCCCGAGTCGGCGGTTGGGCAGTGCTTCAGACACTTTTTGTGACACACCATTTTGCAGGAGGTGCACACGTAGGCCTTTCCCCAGATGTAGGAGGTGCACCGGTCACATTTCTGCCTGAACACTTGGCGGGTGCTGAGCACGTGCTGCTCCGTAGAGCAGTCCTTCACCTGCTTAAGAATTCTCGCTTTTCTACACGGGCGCTTCTTGAGAATGTTCTCGAAGCAGCCAAACTTGGACAGAGAACCACAAGAGGACGCTGACA
>JAODKL010000128.1:13891218-13902902 GCA_026780765.1 Petrocephalus schoutedeni
GTTTGGGGGGGGCGGGGGAGTTTGCAGTGATACGGAAATGTGATACACAGCTATTGAGACACAGCAGCATGTACAGTGGCAACAGAAACATTATTTACAGTCAGTTACACTAAAAATAAGCGAAGGAAGGTAGCCTAAAATAATAGGTCTAGATGTAAAATGTGGTTAGCCCTGTATAGCTCACATCAGCTGGCAGCCCGCCCCTTACACTACGAGCCCTCTAGCCAAAGACTTTACAGCTTACAGTTTCCAAAATGTATCTGAGGAACTGCGAGAGGATCCTGTGATGTGAGGGAGCAGTCTGGATTGTCCACATTAATCAGCTGAGATAAGCCCGGGCAAAGCAGCTCAGTGCCCTATAAGTGAGGAGGAAGTCCGAACTGTGCTTCGCATCAAGCCCGCGAGGCTGAATGAAATCTCAGCATATTTTTGGTCATGATTTCCATTTGCAGCAGCATTTTGAATCAGCTGTTGGGCAGAGAGATCAGTATTCTTGCTCCTTGAGACTAAGGGGTTGCAGTCCTGCGGTCTGCAGTAAGCAAGTTACCGCGTGCATTCTTCTGTCATCTTCAGAAGAATATTGCATTTTGTTTACAGGGAGGTGCTGGTGGCCTGCTAATGGACATGCGTGTGTCAAACGGCACCTAAGCGCGGGGCGGACTTGGCGAGAAGTTCATAACCTCCACACAAAGGGCCGCCAATAGGACCTTCTTATCAGTGCTGCTTTCACCATGCAGTAGAGGTGGTGCTCCGAGGTCTTTTTCACTACCAATAGAGTCATTGGGTCTGGCTGAAAAATTCAAAGGTACATTGTGTTGCATGTTGTTGTCATTCTATAAATGTTCCCACGTTTCAGCACATGCACAGGGCACAATACTAATCAATGCTTCGGTCCCTGTGCTGAGGAGGAAGTTGTTTCTGAATGCAATGATAACAATTATGTTGAATAAGAAGAAAATCTTTATAACAGATGATAACAGTGGAGTAAGATTCAGCATGTAGATCTATGAACTAGGAGTATTGGTACTGGATAACACTACTCTGTTTAATACTTTGGTTAAGACAGTTTCTGAGCTTTAGACATTTTATGTACATCTGATTATTTATAAAATTGAGCTTTGGTCATTTTATGGGCATCTGATTATTCATGTCTGATTTATGGCCTGCGAACATTTCTGTTTATTTCCTGAAAGTATCAAATGAGTGGCTTGAGACAGTTGGCTGACGACTACGTTTAGGAGAATCTGAGTTTCCAGTCGAGGTCTTGCCACTGTCGCTTTGATGGACGATGCATATCAGCGACACGCTGTTAATTATTATTATTAGGGTGAGCCTCTAAAGTGTCGCCTTGCAGTCCTTGAGTAGTTTAGCTGGAATGAGATCAAATCCACAGGCAGTAGATTTTACATTCAGAATGAGTTTTTCCTCTTTCGGCGCGTGTTCGTCAGCAGTCACAGAACCTTTCTAGCAGAGTTAATCACGGACGGCTGAATGTCTAATATTTATCAATTTTACTATTAACGAGTTCCGGGAAGTCATTAATGGCTATCCTAGGTGGCCTTATAGCTGTGTAGTGGCATCCGCTGTGGCACCCGGGCATGGAGGTACAACAGGGCCCAAGCGCCCAGGGTGAAGCCATACGGAGCCTGGGCCCGGTGTCTCTCAGCAACAGGGCCTCTTGCTTTACCTGCCCTCCTGTTCTCATGTATACTAGCCCCCAATTAGCCACTCTCGTATTTGGTTCCTCTCCATTAAATCCCCCGTCATTTGCAGTGGAGACTTACTCGTAAGCCAGTCCTGACTAACCGAGCTTGCTGTCGACTGAGCACGCATGTTCATGTTGGGACGTGAGAGCGGCTGGTGTCTCTCGCCGCCCCGCTCGGTTTGCGTGTCGGCCCCAAAGCCGACCAGTCTGCCTCCCGCAGCGCTCAGCTGGAGGTAATGAAAGAATCTCTTTCCCGCCCACCCGTCCTTCTACGCCGTGACCAGGTGAACGCGCCGAGGAGGTTTGGCCGCAATGGACTCACGGGGCCTCGCTCCGCAGTGTGGCCCAATGCCCCCTCCGCCCGCCGGCCACTCGCTCATGTATTAAACATGCCCTCCTTCTTTAAGCACGTCTTCCTCTGACCGGATGGCAGCAGCCTGGGTACCAGGCGGCCTTTATGACTTTAATGCATGCGAAGGAGACACTCCGTGAGTTTTGAGCACCCTTGGAAAGATCACTTCAGCTGCGGTGCGGGGATGGCCCAATCGAAGAAGCCTCCATTTTCTGAGTGTTTCTTTATGGATAAACCCTCTACAAGTCTCTCTTGGGTAACCCCCAACAATTTAGTGCACATTTATTTTTAATGCATGTGAACTGGTCTGTAGATATCCAGTGTCCTTTGGTGATAGAATGGCCGTGACAGGTGCTGACTGTCATCTCCTCTGCAGATTGGGCTGAATGACAACCCGGCTGTGGAGCCCATCATCCACGGACTGAAAGGCGTGGTGCACCACGGTGAGTGCCAGGCCCCGTCCATCTCTCGCGCGGCCCTGCTGCTGGAACCAGAGGGGCCCCTCCCCTCCACACCGGCATTTAAAAATATCCTCTGTGCGGATGTGTTTGGGGGTCTGCTCCGTATCTCCCACCCTGGATATTCTGGGAGACCTGCGCTCATATTGAATATTCTGCTGTGCGCGATCCGCCCTGAGCTCTTCAGAGGAGAGCTGGCAGCCTGATACACACACCTCTTTGGCCTAAAACATTTAAACATGAGCTGGAAGGAAATAGCAGCGGACTGTGCGATGTGGGCTGTGCGATGCGGCCTGTGCGATGCGGGCTGTGCGATGACGACTGTGCGATGTGGACTGTGCGATGTGGACTGTGCGATGTGGGCTGTGCGATGCGGGTTGTGCGATGTGGACTGTGTGATGCAGACTGTGCAATGTGACCTGTGCGATGCGGACTGTACGATGTGGGCTGTGCGATGCGGACTGTGCGATGCGGACTGTGCGATGCGGGTTGTGCGATGTGGACTGTGCGATGCGGACTGTGCGATGCGACCTGTGCGATGCGGACTGTACGATGTGGGCTGTGCGATGCGGACTGTGCGATGCGGGTTGTGCGATGCGGACTGTACGATGCGGCCTGTGCAATGTGGACTGTATGATGCAGACTGTGCGATGCGGCCTGTGCAATGTGGACTGTATGATGCAGACTGTGCGATGCAGGCTGTGCGATGCGGTCTGTATGATGCGGGCTGTGTGATGTAGACTGTGTGATGCGACCTGTGCGATGCGGTCTGTGCGATGTGGACTGTGCGATGCAGACTGTGCGATGCGGCCTGTGCGATGCGGCCTGTGCGATGTGGACTGTGTGATGCAGACTGTGCAATGTGACCTGTGCGATGCGGCCTGTGCGATGCAGCCTGTGCAATGCGACCTGTGCGACGCGGACTGTGCAATGTGGACTGTATGATGCGGACTGTATGATGCAGACTGTGCGATGCGGCCTGTGCAATGTGGACTGTGCGATGCAGGCTGTGCGATGCGGACTGTATGATGCGGACTGTGTGATGCAGACTGTGTGATGCGGCCTGTGCGATGCGGACTGTGCGATGTGGACTGTGCGATGCAGACTAAATCATTTTCCAGCATATGTGGGTAGGTATAATGTGCAGTGCATGCATTAAATATAATATCATCTTTTATCATTTTCCCTCATAGAACAAACTCACTGGTTAAATGGATTGTGTTGCTATTATGGAAGGGATTCTGAAATCTCCCATTTCTCACCATGTTAGCTCACAGCTCCCACAAAAGCAGAGAATGACGGCGTTTTATGCATCCTTTCCCTCCCTGCCCTGCAGAGCAGACTGAGGGGACCAGCTCCACTGTGTCACCATTTACCTTTACCATTATTATTTTTTCCCTTTCAACATCACGGACAGCCCTCTCCCTCGGTGGGTCGGAGTACCAGGAAGCCGCTTCTAAAATGCACACGGCGGGGGGGGGAAATCTGAACGTTTAAGTGTAAAAGGAAAAGGTGGGTGGTCTCGGCAGTTATGTCGCAGACGGGCCGCAGACGGGGCCGCAGATGGGGCCGCAGACGGAGCTGCAGACGGGCCGCAGATGGGGGGCTGCAGATGGGGCCCTAGATGAGGCCGCAGACGGGCCGCAGATGGGGGGGCTGCAGACGGGGCCGCAGACAGGCTGCAGACGGACGTGCCCCCTGCCCTCCGTGCGCCGTTTCCGCCGTCTGCCCAGCTCGCCTTCCCGCACCTTTCACAGCGCCTTCCTCACTCTCCTTTACATGTCATTAACTTCACCCATCGTTTGCTTACCCCAGTCACCTCTAATAGATTCTGATGTTGCACTAGAGAGCAATGCTTCTATTTCTTATTATTTATTATAATAAGCCAGGGGCCCCTTTTCGTCATTGACTGCCTTGGCGGACCATCGTCTTTATACTCGTCGCTAAGAAATATTTAGCGTTTCGTTATAGGGGACAACAAACAACTAGTGGGGAAAAATGCACTGCAGTGAATACGGCAAACTTGCATCCTTTATATATTCGCCTTGCTTTAAAAATAGCACTTTTTTTTGGTCGCTGGTACAGGCCAAGCGTCCTCCCCTAGCCCTGACAGGTGCGTCTTCCGCCCGTGTCCCTCTATCCGCCCTGGCTTACCCACCGAGATGTCTGTTCTGCGCTCCCCGCTACTGACAAGGGCCGACGTGTGAGCAAAGCAGAGAAATGACACAAATTCAGCGGCTTAAGTGCGCTTAAAAGCCCGGCTTCCAGCTCCGGGGGGGACGGACGGGCAGCCTGTCCCGGCAGCTACATTAGCTGGATATGTCACTTAGAGCTGCCAGATGATTTTAGGGATAGGTGTATTAGTGCATGCATGAGTCTTAATAAGAGCAGTAATAATCCTTTTAGCGAAGGATTATAATTAATAATAAATGTAATGAATTAGATTTGTTAGTCTTATCCAATTAGGGTGATGGTTACTGTTGTGTAGTAATAACGGCAATGATAACGATAATAATTAAGCAATAATAAGAAGAAACGATCATAATAAACCAGAAATACTGTTAACAATAATTATCAACAGCATCGTTATCTATAACAGCTGAATAGCGCTTTGAGTGCGCTCGGGGTCTAGCGATGGGGGGGGGGGGGCATGCTGCCTGTGAGGGAGGCGCGGCCGGGGATCCAGGGCTGCCATCCGCTTTGGGAGCAACGGCCTCGTCTGCAAATGGCCGTGTGTACTGCTGGGAGTGTTAGGGCACAGTTATAATAATAATAGTGATGACATTATATCCTCTATTTTGTACAGCTTTAAAGAGAGTGCGGCTGATATCCCTGAGAGAGTGTGACTGATATCCCTGGGAGAGTGCAACTGCTATCCCTGAGAAAGTGCGGCTGATATCCCTGAGAGAGTGCGGCTGATTTCCCTGACAGAATGGAGGTGATATCTCTGAGAGAGTGTGGCTGATATCCCTGAGAGGGTGTGGCTGATATCCCTGAGAGAGTGTGCCTGATATCCCTGAGAGTGCGGCTGACATCCCTGAGAGAGTGCAGCTGATATCCCTGTGAGAGTGTGGCTGATATCCCTGAGAGTGGGGCTGACATCCCTGAGAGAGTGCAGCTGATATCCCTGAGAGAGTGTGACTGATTTCCCTGACAGAATGGAGGTGATATCTCTGAGAGAGTGTAGCTGATATCCCTGAGAGTGTGGCTGACATCCCTGAGAGAGTGCAGCTGATATCCCTGTGAGAGTGTGGCTGATATCCCTGAGAGTGGGGCTGTTTTCCATCTGTGTTCTCAGGATTTCTTTAAGCGTAGGGACCTCTGTTGTTACTAAAGTGAAAGGGAATCTGTCCGTGCAAGCAAGTAATCATTTATTCACAGCTTAAGACGCTTACCCTTAATATTTAATTATACTATAAGGCAGGGAAGCAATCTCAGCGCAAAGTTGCCTAATTAGAGACACTAAACACAGCAAGATATGTCAAGGTGTGTTAATATCCGCCTGGCTTATGTGTTTATGTATCCTCCTACACTGGCAGGCTGATCTCAAACACATTTTGCCTAGTAATGAAGCAGCACATAAACACAGAGAATAAATCATAATTCTCTTTCAGCACCAATAAAGCTATTGGTAACATATGTGACATTTAAAAAGAAATCCAGCTTTTCATGGCTCTGGGTGTACATACATATTTTAAAATATTCTTGGCAAATGTGATAATGTTAATAATAGTCATACTATTTATTTTATACATGCACTTTTTACTCATTTATATAACCGGATGATTTCTCAAGCTCAGCATGTAGCTTTGGTTAAAAGATACACATTGTTCCTGTACCTAGAACCAGATACCATAAGGCCAAAGACCATTAGGAGACCATCGTGTTTCTGAGAGAACTGTTGTCACTGGCTTCTACATGCAGTATTTTTTTGTGGCAGATATTTGTGAACTGGTGTATGGTGTGTGTGTGTGCGTGTGTGTGCGTGTTGCGTTATGGTGGCTCAGTAAATAGCACTGCAGTCTAACCTGTGCAGGCTAGGGGGTTTGAATGCTGCCTCTGCTCTGTGGGTGGGGGGTTTGCATGTTCTCTTTGTGTGGTATAGCTCTTTCTGACAGTCCAAAGACATGCATTTAGGATAACTGCCTTCTATAATTTGCTGACAGCGTGTAATAGTGTGTATGTGTCCAGCAAAGGACTGGCATCCTAACTGGGAGGCACCCTCCCCACCACGCCCATGTGACTTGCACCAGGATAGCCCCTTAGAATTTGGATCTGTGCAGTATTTCTATTCAAAGTAAGAACTTTTTAAGTGATTTTACTGGTTATCTGTGGAATATATAACCAGATTAATTATTTGGTCTTCTAAGTGACTCTTAACTGTGTAAAATGCAGCATTGAGTGACAGCTCTATTTTAAGTGCAGAAATTGCATAATTACACGGTGACACCATAGCCAAATGATTGTGTGAAAGCAATTATGTTTTATATAAATATATATTTTCAGGAAGTGAATTCAGCATGTAATTCCCCTTTAAATCAGATGCAGTTTGATAGACATTTTAATGTAGTCTTTTTTTATCCTGTTGAATAAGACTGTGGTGAAAATGTGGGTCAGTTGTTTCTTCATTTCCTCGGTGACATTTTCAATGCCACCAGCATCATCCTGATAACACAAAACCGTTATCATCATCGATTCATATTGACTGCTTGTCCCTTAAAACGTCTCCCGCAGATAACAGGAAGATGCACTTGGCTGCATTATTGTTGCGGGGATTATGAGTGTTTGAGAAATGTGAAGATTTGAAGTCAGTCAGATTGCATGGCATTAAAGCAGGATCTCGTTTATTTTTCAGAACAGGCTGGAGATTCTTGGGTCAGGAGTCAGACTATGAACCATATAAATGCGGAAGATGGCAGCTGGCCATTATGGTAGTGTACTGCCTAAAATCGTTTAGGATCAGATATCAAAAAGTCTTTAGAAGCTGTCCTTAAAGCTTTTTAATGAGCCTAAAGCTGTTGCAGAAGACGCGTAATTTTCAGGCCTTGGAAGTACGTGCCCTCGTCACCCTCTGCTAATGGTGGTAACCTCACGTGCACATGCACGGTGGTGTCCGTGAATCACTTTCTGGCTCACAGTGACACCGGCATATTGCATTATGACCAACATGCCAAATAATGATTGTTAGCAGAATAGCGGACATGCTAATCGGGCGGCGAATGAACAGCACTGGAGTAAACTGACCCAGAGAGTGTCTTTTTCAAAACCCAGAGAGCCTCTTTAAATGTCCTTGATCCAAGGTGGTTGACCTGATTTGCTACAGTTACTATTACTAGTTTCACTAACTCACATCAGCAAAAACTGGCCAGTAAGCTAATGATTGTATGAGAATATGTTTCTAGTTAGCACGTGTCCTGTGACTGTGCTATTTGTGCGATGTGGGACGGCCCGGCTTAGCTGTGATGCGTCCCGGCCTCTGTCCCCCCACAGAGAAGGAGACCTCGCTGGAACCCTTCGTCCTGAGGGACCTCCTGCCTTCGTCGCTGGGCAGCTACTATCGCTACACAGGCTCGCTGACCACACCGCCCTGCAGCAAGGTCGTGGAATGGATCGTCTTCAGCCGGCCCGTCTATCTGTCCCACCAGCAGGTGAGCACTTCCGGACCCGAGGAGGTCCCCGCCCCTTCCGTTTCCCGGCCACGCCCACACGCGACTGCTCCGTGTCTCAGCGCCTCGCCGGCCGGACAGCGGGTCACAGGGCAGCCTCCCGGCAGGGAGTGAGAGACAATCGCGCTGCTGCACGCCGGCCCCCGGGGGGCACATAAGGGCGGCAAAGAGGCGAGGCCTGTCTTACCGAAATGTAGATCAGCCCTAAGTGAGTTACTTAGAGGTGAGAAAGGTCAGGGCTGCGGCCCTGGGTTTACTTGGGAATGAGTGGGATGGCAGTGCGCAGAGAGGTTGAGACGGCATAGCGTTAAGGCCGGGAACGGGGCGTATGGTGGGCTGTGTGATTCAGATTCAATCACAGTTATTATTGTACTGAAACTTTATTTGCCATTATTTGCAGAAGTACTTTGGCTTTCCTACACAGTCCCCGCAATCAAGGTTTCAAAGACAAGAAACGGGGATATTACATAGATTCAGATTTTTAGTGTGAAATTAAATAAATTTAAGTAGATTGTGAAGTGCTTGAGTGAATGTTAGTATCATAGATTTGCTCTTGGTCCAGCATTGGGCTTTGCTATACTTTTATGGGAAAATGCATATGGAGGGTCATTTTTTTATCATATTTGTTATGCTTTTGTATGTAAGCCGACAGACTCGGATGTAAATTTATTCACAGTTTATCCAATATATCTGCATCTAGATACACTGGGTTGTTGTATCAGGACATATGTTATTAATAAGATTAATAGAATTAATGCGGCATATCCCATAACGGTTTGTTTACTGTTTACTGGCCTTAATGTAAAAATTAATTAAAGATTTAAATGTGTACCTACTCTGCTGTGCCGCTCAGAGAGCAGGACTATAAATAACCGGAGAAGAAACCTGAAAGTCCGCTGGCTTTAGGTTCCTCCTGCCACAGCGGCGGCCCGTACACGCCGTTTATATTTAGCAGCTTGTACCTGTGTTGTTCCTTTTTTCCCCTGACAGTTGTCTCCGTGTCGGTCAGACCCGAATGCAGGAACGGGCCTTCATTCGGCACATTGTTCCAGGGCAAAGCTGGCGATGCGGAGATGAAATCGAGCCAAGTGGGGCGAGGCGCCGTGCTAAGCGTTCCTCCCTTTCCCGCTTAAATAAGACACATTTTGTTTCGGCTGGGGCCCCCCGAGGGCTGGATTTATTGTAGATTTTGGGAGTCCTCTGGTTAGGTGACACCAGCCCAAAAAAAGCCCAAAACAGGCAGTGCGACGAGCACCCTGCATACTAGTCCTTGCTACCGGAAGCCGCCGCCCCTTCCTGTCCCGCCCCTTCCTGTCCCGCCCCTTACTGCTCCTCCCCTTCCTGCTCCGCGCCTTCCTGCCCCGCCCATTCATGCCTCACTTTTGCCCCGACCTTTCGCGCATAGGCCACTGCGAGGGGCACGCCATTCGCAAGACAGCTTTACATTTGTAAGTTCTTATTTATGCTGTGCTGCAGAATATTTATCGAGGCAATTCATGTTTAAAGCTGGCCGCTCAAGGGCAGAATGGTGGCGCCCCTCCCTCCCGGGACCCGAGGCCCCCGTCGTCGACGCGCTAGGCGGGTTCCTTAACCGTTCCGGCGGCCGACATCCATCTCCCATGTTGCCTTCCCTGTCGCTCGCTGAATTCTGATCGGTGTGACGGCGGCTGTATCGCCCCGGCACTTGTCAGCGTGGCCGCACACTGCCTGTAAATCATATGTGTGCCTGAGTGCGTCTCCCTTCAAGCTTTGGGGATTTTTTCATTGTTTATCTAAGGAACCCTTTCAAGGATGTCAGCTCTGGAGTGTTATTTTTCTAATAAGGGGACGGGAAGTTCAAAATAAGTAAACCGGATGCTATAAGCTAGGTCCCAAAAACCTCTATATCGAAGAACGTATTCTGCTTTAACCTGTGAATTATGATAAATTTTAAATGAGAGCGATACAGATACAGGGCAGTACTCCGGCTTACAGCAGCAAATGGGCCTGACCTGAGAGCTGCACTGGAATCAAGAACATGTACAGCGTTATATGAACTGGATTTTTTATGCATTATTATCCTTTAACTAATTAAAATCCTGGATAAATACAGCAGACTTCCTGCTTTAAATAATTAAATTATTATTAATTTCTCCCTTTTTTGCTCCTTTTAAATTAGAGTTATCCCCTTAGCTGCTGAATATGAATTTAAAGCACCCATAAAGTGAAATTGCCCTTAGCTGGGGACACGTAAGGTGGCCCGGGGGGGCGGGGGGGGGTACCTGTAATTTGCTTGTAAATTAGCTGTTGTCATTGGCTGACTGTGGGTGCTATGAATATCCTTGGAATGCAGCGCAGGGGATAAAATATGTGCGTGTCAGGGGCGCGAGGTGCAGGTACCTCGACGTCTCATTTTCCGGCACCTCTCGCGGATGGCCTAAATCACGGGGAGGGACCGGGCCCACCCCCGGGCCTAATCCCGCTAACTCTCCAAGGTCAGCTGTGACAGAATGGGTGCGAGGGTGCTCTGTGTTCCCGAGCCACCCTAGCTGGCCGGAGTCGCAGGAGGACAGCCGGTCCACGCGGAGGATTGCGGGAATAAAAAAAAGTTGGGGAAATGTGCTGTTATCTTTGTTTACTTGTTATTTTGCTGCTGCGCCAGTTCCACTCCAGCCCCAAAAGTACTTTTCGCGTCGTAAAAATCACTAGATTTGACAGCATTTCTTATTTAATCTCCCCTTAGGATGGAAATAATTTAAAATTGGCTCTCCGTATTTTTAGCCGAAGCTAAAAACACAGTTTTAGGGAGGCACACAACATTACGGACGAGATATTCCGAATTGTGGCCTTTCTCCATCTCCACTTCTTTATTCCTTACCCACCTGCGAGATATTAGGCCTTTAGTGAGCCCTTTTGTGTATTTAGTGCTGCTTTTGAAGTCTTTTTCTCATTTATTGTGTTTTACGAACAGCGTCTCCAGGGCAGATAACAAGCATCTCAGTGGGGGGGGGGTCCCACCTGCATATTGCAGCCGGCGGCTTGGCCTCGGCAGAGGTCGCTGGTGGTGGTGGACGTCGCTCACACATGACTTTTTGAGTAGATCTTGAGCCACCTCAAAGGGGCTCCATTTGTGACACAGGTGCTGCCAGCCGGACTGGGCTGTACCCAGCACTGTGACACCCCCCCCCTCCCGACGCAGGAGACCATGTGACAAGGGGTGGGAGGGGTCACCCACCCCCTGACACTGGAGTCAAAGTGACACCTGACCTTGTCCCAGGATCAGGCCCTAAACGCACTTCACTTAAAAGAGCCAAATACCCCAGTCAAACTGAGTAATACTTTTTGACCCAAAAAGCGTGTTTTTTTAATTTACTGTGATGGCTGGTACAGAATTGGGTCATTTTCTCCAGTAGGAGAACGAAACAGCTTGCTGCACATGATTGAAAAGATTTGGAGCACTAGTTGTAGGTAACTAGCAGTCTGAGAGTGGTGTCAGTGACCAGTGCAGTGTTGCAGTTGTAGGT
>JAODKL010000128.1:13921582-13931654 GCA_026780765.1 Petrocephalus schoutedeni
TCTGGTTTTTAAGCACCCCCCCCCCCCCCCCCACCCCCCGCTGTGTTTCTCTACACAGAAGTGTCTCCAGGCTGCCTCCCTGTGAAACTCGCCTGGATACACGCTGCCGTTTCCCTCTCACGCTCCCAGGACCGGCCCGGCACTGGCCTTCTCTCTGTTTTGTTATACACACAATCGATATCCCCCTCGTTTCTGAGGAAGCCTCCAAAAAGAAGTGATTATGATTAAATCCCGTTTAAATCTGTGACTGATCCACTAGACAGAGGTTTCAGCAGGCTTAGTAAGCAAACAGAAAGTATTCAATACTCATAAGGTGTTTATGTATGGCGCGCTGTGAAATTCATATGAAAAAACTTCTTGGAAACTATCAAATCAGGTTCTGACGCTATTCGAACCCAGAGAAGCTAACCTGGAGACCCATGGGGGGTGGTTTCAGGGCAGAGGTCGACAGATGCTCTGAAAGCTGACGCAAACTCTGAAGAAAAAGACTGTGAGATCCATGGAGTAATGCTTGTTTATTGTGGTTGTTTTGTTGTCAGCAAGGCCAATAACTGATCCCATTAGAGAGGTGCCATTGTAACAGATCCTGGTGTATGGTTATGGGAGATTATAAAAGGTCGCATCCAATTTGCACAGAGTGGAAAGCGAGAAAAGCCGCAGCTGGCGTGCCGCAGACGTTTAGCGGACTGTGCTCTCTCTCTTTAATGATTCCCGTCTTTCTTGTCAGCTTCTTTCAGTGAAGCCAAAAAATGTTTGCTGTAATTAACGACTGCCAGTCATTATTTTCGGGTTTCACTGAACTTTATTAAAACTTCAAGTGGAAAAAACAGTCCTTTCCGGATGAGGAAATATCCCTCCTTAAAGTACTGCAGTTTTCCTCATGCAAAGAATCCCAAAGTGGCTTTCAGATGAAGCTTTAAAGGAAAGTCCTCAGCTGTCAGATAAATTAATCCAGTGGGTGATATTCTAAAGATAAGTGGTGAGTATTATAGCCTACTTCCAAGTGTGCTACCCACTCCTACCTTGAATGAAGTCTAAGAGACTTCATCAGAACGTTGCTTGTCTAGCCATTAGAGATTGAATTGTTGATAGACTGTTTGAAACAGAGGGCCATTATTACTTTGGGGAACGTGTGGCTTAAGGGAACAATGTCAAAAAGCCAGATCTCCCGGTGGGAACTTGGCTGGCCGGTGCTGTTTCTGGGCAGACCCCAGATGCATTGTGGGTCAAGAGCAACAGCGTACCTTGTTTTGGGCCTCGGAAACGCTTGTCAAGTTCAGGGGCTCTGTGGAGAGTTGAGCAGGGGTGTCAGGACTGCCTGTGCGGAGCCTTGGTTCAGTAGAACAAGGCAGGGGAGGAGGACGAGGGACATGGATGAGAAGCCGTAAGGTGGACTTGCAGAAGTACCGGTGAGGTTCTGCAACCCTGGGGTGACCACAGGCGCTAGCATGCCAGTGCCGGCCCTGCACCACAGCAACCCCACGGCTCGCCTCCTCCCCTCCTGACCAGTCTGTGCCTCTACCTGAAATCGGCGCCGAATGTTTGCCAACTCAGTCCCTGCTCTCATTCTCGAATATCGTCCCTCCGCCATGTTCATCTTCACGTGACATCGCAAATTGCCGGTTTGGGCACAAAGGTTCGGTGGGTTTTAATGAAAAAATCCATGGAAAGGTCTCGCAAGAAGTTTGTATCTGCCTCCCGATAAGAAGGCGACAGTGGGAGAATGAAAAGTCGCCGCTGAGGTGTCATTCCTGATAAACGTGGCTCGTTTCTAAGCGCCTGTCAGGCTGCGATTAACCTGGTAACAGTCTGAGAAAATGTCTTTTGTAATATGGCCTTAATTCTTCTTTCTGTTAGCCTTCGTTCTGTGGTCTCTAATTTCTCAATCTAAAAAATGATGAGGTTCCCCATATTGCAAAGGGTGGCGGCACCGGGCATTGCCATATTTTTTTTACACAATATTGATTTTTAAGGGATGGGGAATAAATATTCAGCAGCCGAGGATAAACATCGCATCTGCGTGAGATGATGCCGCTCAAAGGTTTAATGTTATTTAGTTCATTAAAAAAAGGTTACATTTAGTCCTGGGAGATCTTTTTCCAAGGAAACTGGCATGTGTTTAATATTAAAGAATGTCAACATGTAATAAGAACTGTAGGTATGTGATCTCTGTGATGCGAAGTCAGCACATTCTCTAAGAGTGAGCAGGTGTAAGTCACCCTGTTGCCGGAGCCCTTTGTCCAAACTAGGGTAAGATTTTGTACATAAATTACGGTGGCCGATCTGGGTCATTTCTTTGTTCAGCTATAGCAATAAAACATAACATGAGCAGACTAGCACTGCTAAGGCCGCTGATTTACGTGTCGTAGGTGATGATGTCTTCACAAGCCATGAGCATTATTTCAGTGACAGACTTCATTTATTCACATGTGTTATTCTTAGTCAATACAGCGTTTATTCACTTAGTCTTCTAAGTATGAACTTAATCACCGCAGACTCTGTTAAGAAGCACGCTTATTCCTCCACCTTGGAGCTACAGGGGATCTGATGGCTTCTGTCTGTGGACTGGCCCACTCAGCTGCTTATGAGCTGTAATTTAATGGAAAGGTGGGTCTTTTCCTCAGTATACACAGTGCACTTGGCCTGTGCTTTTATTGGGGTGCTTCTCTGGGCGGTACTGCAGCCTCACAGCCCCGGGGTGGGGGTTTGAATCCTGCCATCCTGCCACTGGTATGTGTGTGTGTGTGTGTGTGTGTGCAGGTTTTGCTATACTTGTGAGAACAAAAGCACCATGCCCAAAGTCTTGTATTTGTTTTGGTTACTTACTGTTAAGGTTAGGGCTGGATAGGGGTCAAGGGGGTTGTGATTGGAATTAGGATTTTTCCCATAGAAATGTATGGAGATGTGTGTGTGTGCGTGTGTGTGTCCTTGTGTGTGTGCATGTGTGTGTGGGCTTTGCTTGTTCATTGTGTGTCATGCTTTTATAGTACTTGTTGCCTGGATGTCTCCCAGGATGACCCGGCATCCTGTCTCCATTGAAGCTCTCAAACCCTGTGCAGCCCTGGGTAGGCTGTAGACCCCCCTGGCCCTGCTTGGGATAAGCAGCTGGGAGATGTGTGGATATATTTGTTTCTTTTTTAGTTTCTTGTGATTTCTGTGTTTGTGCCAGTCCGTCAGTCAGGTTTTGGCAGTGATTATTTCTGTTTGTTATTATACGTGGCTAGTGATTTTGTGTGTGTTTCTGTGTGTTTGTTAGTAAGATGTCTGCATATAAACATAGTGACTTTGCGTGAGCATAGTGTGAGTTCCGGGCCCACTTCAGGCTGGCTGTGAATGACAGGGCATAGCCTCTGCTATCCTATGACAGGTCTCAGCTTACAGTAGGTAATTCAGGAGCATGGGCCAGTCATTGCCTAAGCTTCAGCGGACCAAGATCCGGAGGTTTTGCCCTAGAAAAAAATCCCTTACACATAAATTGAACTGTCAAAATGTGACAGTGAAATTTTCAGTCAAATAAACAGTTGATTATTGTAATTTCTCACTCTGTCGCATCGCTACATGCCAAGACATGCATGACAAAGAAGGGGACTGAGGGAAAGTAGACAGAAAAACCTTCTGTGAGTCCTTGCTCTGATTGGACAGGTTCCCTTTTCATGTTCTTTGGACATAAGCTGGCGAAGAACGAGGGTTGCATGAGAGTGAGATGTGACATGGGATTTCAGTCGGGGGACGGTTAGGATGAGCATATGTGGGAATAATGACTCCACTCCTGCGTTTGCTAATTGTCTCCACAGGACCTCCTTAATCTTCACTTAAATGTGCCACCAAACAATATGGCTGCCAGATCTTGTTTCGGTGATTACAGCTTGCATACTTTTTTAAAGTGGCGTTGCTGAAATGTCAGCAGCGTCGGTGTGTGTGTGTGTGTGTGTGTGTGTGCTTGCTCACAAACGCCCCTGCCATTCTGCAGCACTGCTGGGGGCCTTTAAGCAGACTCACTGAATTCACTTAAAGCATTAACAATAGCTGATTGATCGTGACTTACTGGAAATCTACGACCCACAAACTTTGTGTGTTGAGAAATTGGGTTTCATCCATTGGTCATATAATTATTACCAATAATAATTATAATCATTGGTCATATAATTATTACTCCTGCAAGACTCATCAAAGAGGTCCTGTACTAGGGGTCCTTGTACTATTAAAATGGTCTAACATGGTATTTAGCGACCAGTTTACCTCCTAGGAGGGCCGCAGATAATGAGTTGTCGTAAAAGAAGCGGTGAATTGCTGATGCGCGGTCAGAAACAGGGCAGCGTTTTAGTGGACCGAAGAATCGCAAGTGATTAAAGTGTAGCAAGCAAAATGCATGTTGGCCTGACTTCTTAAAACAAAATGTTATTCTTGTTAAAAGTGTGGAAAAGTAGATTCATAAACAGGGGCAGACGACAGCTGTCTAAGGAAGAAACGTCTTCCTAACTGAGCTGATCAGTCACTTCTGCTTGCATTTCTGAACTGTAACAAGGTTGAACTGCAGCCTTGTTTCACCTGGGAACTATGATTGTCTGTCTTTCAGATGACATGGACGCCATCGCAGTCAAGCAGTTCATTAAGCACATCACGGAACTGTACTCCAACAATCAGCACGGATTCTCGGAAGATTTCGAGGTGACATCACCTTCCTTTATTCTCCGCTTATTCCAGTAGGTTGCAGCCTCAGAGTGTGAGTCTGTATGGGCTAATTATCTCCCTAAGCAAAGGCTTGTGTTGCAGTTGCCATCAGTGGTCGTGTCGTCTTTAAACTTCGTTTCGAGGCTTCGCAGAGGCGGGGCGGCATTCCTTTAAACAGCCTCTGTAACCTGTGGTCCGCACAGACACAGACCCAGGGAGCTAATGGCAGACCCACACACCTGGGCTCTCTGTGCCGCTTCTAATGCCGGGAGCAGGTGTCCGGAGGGCCATCCGCCTGCCCGTTTCAGCATCTCTCCTGGCACCTGATTTGGCCTCTTTGGGCCGGGGCAGCAGGGTTTTACAGGAACACCATCGAAATGCAGCACAGTGGTTCTTTAATGTTTTTTCTCTTTTTCCATCTGTGGGGTAAGAATAATGCTCAGTGCCTCTTCACTTAGTGTAGGAGGCTGGCGTGCAAACACGCTATCCTCCCATGCACAGAGGGCGGTACTGCTTCCCAGGAGGAAGGGGGGGGGGGTGGGGGGGTGGTCACGCCTCCTTCGCTTTTCCCCGTGGGCCCCATGAGACGCCCCTTTTCCCGGCCTGCGCTGGATGGACAGAGGCGGAAGGAGATCTGAGCCCTGGACCTTCTCAAAGCTCCTCGAGGACTGAGTGGGCCCCGGCAGTCCCAGGCTCATTATCTGGCTACAGAGGGGGGAAGGGAGTGGGCTTGGGGTTGGTGGGGGCACCATAACCCCTTTGGCTTTATTGACAGAGGCACCCCCCCATTGAGTGCCTTTGAGCCAGATGGGGTACCTTTGGGAGGGTTAGGGGGTGGTGGCAAAGAGCTGACAGGCATGAGCAGAGCCAGTGCTGGGGGATGGGTGATGCTTGGGCCAAATGGGGCAATGTTAGGGCCGGCTGGGGTGATGTTAGGGCCAAATGGGGCGATGTTAGGGCCAAATGGGGCAATGTTAGGGCCAGATGGGGAGATGTTAGGGCCAAATTAGGCGATGTTAAGGCCAAATGGGGCAATGTTGGGGCCAGATGAGGAGATGTTAGGGCCAAATGAGGCGATGTTAAGGCCGAATGGGGCAATGTTAGGGCCAAATGGGGTGATGTTAGTGCCGGATAGGGCGATGTTAGGGCCAAATGGGGCAATGTTAGGGCCAAATGGGGCGATGTTAGGGCCGTCTTGGGCTATGTTAGGGCCGGATGGGGTGATGTTAAGCCCGGCTGGGGCGATGTTAGGGCCGGTTAGGGTGATGTTAGGGCCAAATGACGCGATGTTAGGGCCAAATGGGGCGATGTTAGGACCGGATGGGGCAATGTTAGGGCCAACTTGGGCGACGTTAGGGCCGGCTGGGGCGATGTTAGGGCCGGCTTGGACGATGTTAGGGCCGGCCTGGGCGATGTTAGGACCAAATGGGGCGATGTTAGGGCCGGCTTGGTTAAATCGAACCCTGACCAGGTTGAACAGAAATGCTTGGCCATGTGAGAAGAGACCCAGAGTATGTAGGAAAAAGGCTTTACCATCAAAGAACTGCAGGATAGTTTCATTTTTGTATTGATTTATGTTGTTGGTACAAACGAGACTGTATTTGTTTCTCCATATTATGCAATATTCTCCACATCATCCCTTATAGGGTGAGCATTGACTCGCCACTATTTTTCATTTCTTTTGGTCTTAAAGTAAATAATTAAATACAGATACTTGTAGGCTTCGGTCTATGTGCAATGTCTGTAGCAAAATGTAGAAAAAGCATTCAGCTAAGAGGCCATGCACATTTAAAAGTTGAGTATTAGAAATTATAAAGGATACAGCTTTAGAATGGCTTTCTTTGGCCTGAACATCTACCAAGAAAGTGACTGGAAAATGACCAAGCATGGGGGAAACTTTTTTCCTGTATTTTTTAAGCACAAATGTGAAATGAGAACAGCCCATTTAAATCGTATTTCACAGCTAGCAAAACAGCTGGGAAGGGGCCGTATGTAGCCACAGCTAATTATAATGACTGAAGACACTCGTGCAAGACGGGGCTCATTGAGGCAGAGCTGTACCTGCATATGGTGTTGTCTAATTAAAAAAAGGGGAAAAAGTATGCTTGCCATGGCCGCCGTTCCTTTCCCGTCGTGCACACCGGGTCCCCGAAGACAGAGCCTGCGGCCTGTGCGTCTGACGTGCACGCAGCCTTGGCGGGGATCGCCCCAGAGCTAGGCACCCCCACGAATGCAACCAGAGCCAAAGTGCAGCTGCGGCAGGAGATATATAAAGCCACCGCCATCTGCCGGATCCGTCGACAGGTGGTTTCAGAATCGGCATCAGAGCCCCCGTCTCCCGTTTGCCGTCCGCAAACGGCGAGCCGCACGCCGGTGCGTTCAGCTGAGGCGGGGAAGAGCGTCAATTAAAAAGAGCTGCTACCCATCATCAGCCGCTAAAACAAATAATTATCGCCTAGAGTAAATAAACACGCTGGATGCCATTAGTCAGTAAACAACGACAGAGCTCCCGTTAAATGTGGACGTGTGTTTTTGTTCTTTGTGGCATTATTTTTGTATCTTTGCTGTTTTTTTTTTTTTTTTGAAGTGGCCATAGATGGAGTTTCACGCGGTGATTTAAATAGGTGCTTATCGTAGCCGCTTTAGCCACGGTGACTGTGGACCGCGACGCACACGTTGGCCATTGTGTGCCGAGCTGAAGCCCTCCTCCTCGTCCCCGCAGGAGGTGCAGAGGTGCACGGCCGACATGAAGATTACATGGGAGCACTCCAATCACCCCGACAACAAGCATAAGAACCGATACATCAACATCGTAGCATGTGAGTAGATCAGGGGCCGGCGAGCGGGAGCATTTCCGTAAGAGACTGCTGTCATAGAAAAATTAGAATGATTAAGACCCCACTGCTCTGCTTCCTTCTGCCTTAGATGATCACAGCAGGGTGAAGTTACGCCCATTGGCTGGCAAGGACGCCAAGCACAGCGACTACATCAATGCCAACTTTGTGGATGTGGGTTTCGTTCCCTCTCCTCCTTTGAGTTCCGCACAAAGAAACAGGGTTTCTGATGTCTGCTTGTGTGTGCACGTGCGCACGCGTGCGTGCACGGGGGCGGCTTTGTGACTGTCTGGCTGCATGTCCTGCAGGGGTATAACAAGCCTAAGGCCTACATTGCTGCCCAGGGACCTCTGAAGTCCACCTTTGAAGACTTCTGGAGGATGGTCTGGGAGCAGAACACAGGGATCATCGTTATGATCACAAACCTTGTAGAGAAAGGAAGAGTACGTATGCTTCTGTGAATGCTAAACTGCCCTTTTTCATCTCTTATTTCCTCACGTCGTACCTGATTGGCTCTTCGGTTAGAAGTCCTTCTCGTCCAATAGCATTAGCTTTAAACATGGGCCAAGGTCATTTTTAGTAATTGAGATGGGGTGTATACAGGGGCAGAGCCACGGGGCGCAGACCCCAGCTGATTGGCTAGGAGTACCCCATCCCCTGTCACTTACAAAATCTAAACATATCATTGGCTTATGATGACGTATGAATTATGACCCCACCGGGCATCGTCTTAGAGTCGTCCCTGTTGAATGGCGATGAGGTCTGAGCAGCCGTGGGCTCACCAGAGCTGGCTCTTTCCGCTCTCGCCCACAGAGGAAGTGCGACCAGTACTGGCCGACGGAGAACAGCGAAGAGTACGGGAACATCGTGGTGACACTGAAGAGCACCAAGGTGCACGCCTGCTATACAGTGCGGCGCTTTACAGTGCGGAACGCAAAAGTAAAAAAGGTCAGTTTCGGGTCGGTCATCCTGAGAATCAGACACTCACCTTGACACTCACCGTTCTTTCACTTGGTAATCCCCAGATACCTTGAGATAAAGCCAGTTTGACTTGATGATAGTTGACCAAGTGTCAGGGGTCTATGCAGGGGCGGAGCTACAGGGGCACTGGCGCCAGCTGAAAGCTGATTGGCCCCCCACCCCTGTCACTTCCAGTTCAAAACATGCCATTGGCTAATGATAAGGTTGACCCTTTTGTATGAATTATGGCCTCTCCTAAGCCCTCCACCTCAGATGATCCTAACACTGTCCCTGCCAACTGGTACCTGGATTCACACTCTTATTGCATTGCTGTAGGGTCAGAAGGGGAACCTGAAGAGCCGGCAGAACGAGCGGACGGTGATGCAGTACCACTACACGCAGTGGCCGGACATGGGCGTGCCCGAGTACACCCTGCCGGTGCTGACCTTCGTGCGGAGGTCCTCCGCCGCCCAGCTGCCAGACATGGGACCAGCCATAGTTCACTGCAGGTAGGGCCTGAAACCACATGTCCTGTAGGGGGCGCTGTTCTTGCTGTGGCCCAGTGCTAGTAGGATGTGCATTCGTTCATAGCAGAAGGCTTTTATCAAAAGCGACGTCCAAATGGGACGCAGTAGGTGTTCCAGTAAAGACATGCTCACAGCATCACAGCTGCTAAGAACACTGGCATGCAGCTCTGGAAGCTTCAGATAAGTACTGGAGTTTATACTGGTGCTGGCCAGTGAAAAACAGACAAATGACACCTTCTGAGTTTTCCCAGTTTTCTGCACTGGGAGTAATGGGTGTGATGTCTCCTGCACAATGGTCCTTCACAGTGAGCAAGCTGCTGGTACCAGTCATTTACTGTATTGGGCTTAACGGTCCTTAACAGTCCTTAATGGTCCTTAACAGCCGTTACCATGGCCACACCCTTCTCCTCGTGTCTTCCGGAGGCTGGCCTCTCTGCCCGTCAGCTGCAGCTTCCCTTTCACTCTTCCACAGCCTCGCCATGTCCTCTGTTTATCGCCACTTTTGCCCTCGAGTCGTCGGCTGCGTGGGGGAATGCAGAAATGCTGAGATGTCCGGATGTCCGTCCCCGATGGGCGCAGAGGACTCGGTGTGTCCTTGGCTGTGTTCCCGGGGGTGGGTTTAAAGGGGCCCCCCACGCGCCTTTGAGGATGGTGGGGGCCGGACACTGATGCTCTCCCGCTTGTGCTGGGGGGGTGGGGGTGGATTTAAAGGGGCCCCCCGCAGGCCTTTGAGGATGGTGGGGGCCGGACACTGACGCCCCCCTGCTTGTGCTCTCCCCAGTGCCGGCGTCGGTAGGACAGGGACGTACATCGTCATCGACAGCATGCTGCAGCAGATAAAGGACAAAAGCACGGTCAACGTCCTGGGCTTCCTGAAACACATCCGGACCCAGCGGAACTATCTCGTGCAGACAGAGGTGGGCATGTCCCCATCAGCACCCGTGTGAGCGCTCCCTGTGGCCACCCACATTCCTCACCTCTGTACTTGACAACCCCTTACCTCACCTGGATGGATGGATGGATGGATGGATGGATGGATGGATGGATGGATGGATGGATGGATGGATGGATGGATGGATG
>JAODKL010000128.1:13931754-13961514 GCA_026780765.1 Petrocephalus schoutedeni
GATGGATGGATGGATGGATGGATGGATGGATGGATGGATGGATGGATGGATGGATGGATGGATGGATGGATGGATGGCTCATAGCTCTCTACAAAGATCCAATAGCTTGAGAGCAGGTGTTTCATGTACAGGTCGTCTAAGTTGTATGAAGGGATTCTCCTGCATTTATTGGACACATACTCTGTTGGCATTACCAGTTTCCTCGCCCCAGCGGTGGTTGCCATGGGGTGTATTCTGCCACAAGGCATTTCCATTTCCGTCACTAGGCGATTTATCAGTGGACTCAGTGGACTTTCGGTAGCGATCTGACAGTTGCCGGAAATAAAGGCGACCCGTACCGGGAAGCGGACTGCTGAATGGGTGCTGTGCATCATCCCAATGTACAGGAGCAGTACATCTTCATTCACGATGCCTTGATGGAAGCTATTCTTGGCAAAGAAACCGAAGTGCTTGCCAACCAGCTCCACAGCTATGTCAACAGCATCCTCACGCCAGGCCCGGGGGGCAGGACACGTCTGGAGAAGCAGTTTAAGGTCAGAACCCCCTGGACTCGCCACACTGGCTGCTTGTTGCCTTGCTGGGTGACAGTTTTAAATCTGTCTCAAAGATGGAAACTGGTGACACTTCGAAAGATGGCTCGTTGTATTCATAAGGTCTTAAACGGCTCCTTACGTAGCACCATGAGTTGAATGAAAATGAAAAAGAAAGCCAAAAAATCACCACGCTTTTTTGGCCCATTAGGGAGAGTCCTGTGGGCTGGTTGTCATGGAAACAGTATCCTCCTGTTGTAGCATACGGTCCAAGTCGTTGCCGAAGGTAACGGCAAGAACAGATTTAAGATTACCCTCATTATTCTAATGCTAATGCGATCTGTATCTTGACAGTGCTGTTATCTATATATGTTCACAGAAACCGTGTGGTTGTTTAAGTAACTTTAAACTGAAATCAACACATTTGTAACAGTATTCACAATATGTACTACTAATGCTCTCCTTATGCTATGATATAGTTTACATATAAACATTTATTTTGTTTTCTAATGGCACTGCAGTTGGAATGTGCCTAGCATGTGATGCTTTTATGTTCCAAATGCAATGCAGTCATTTAAATGTCCACATAAATGACTGATCCTCCGATGAAATACATGCATATGGATAGAGAACAAAGCAAATGGAAAGTGGGATAGAAACAAGGGGCATCTTTAGGTTGTAGAGGCTCTGACTCAGCCCTGGTAACCAAAGGAGGGCTTCCGTGTCCTTTTTGGGATCCATAACTTTTTACAGTGTCGGCAACATTCTGGAAATTAGGCGAAACAAGAATACTTAAAAGTGTAATCATCAGCCAGCAGAGAAGTGGTAACAGAACAGACAGGAATACGTTTAAAATCTGGACATTCTACACAGCCGAACCCAAGGCAGTCTCCTTGTATTATGTTTTTACATTGCAGGTTTGGGGAAATAGTATCTTATCTAGGGAAAGTTCTGAAGTGAAGGCTGTGGCTGTTTATTGTTTTAGTATCACCTCTTCCACATTTTGGACATTGGCACTCTAGGACTGTCACGCAAGCAAGGGTTAACAGTCTTAAATAAATGGGGACATGCTGCAAACAGGATCTCCAGGGCCATAGGTCCAGGTACTAGGAGCAGCAGCAGCACTGTTAAGACAAACGGGCGCGATCCAAGCATTAAAGTGTCATCACCCCCGCAAGCAAGCTCTAAATCAGGTGGCCTGATCAGGAACCCTGGACGCATCCAAAACAGGTAACTTTTTATTGTGTCCTATGTTGAATGCAGATTTCTGTTTGGTGAATCTCACTGAATTGATTAGTTACTCTGTAACTTGAGGACAGTGTATGTATACTGAGGGAATGCATTACCAATCTGTGACACATCAAACTGACTGAGGAAGTGACTGATGTGATCCATTGTGATTATGCAGCTATTTCTAACTGAGCAGTGGGTCCCCCCCAGACCATGCCAGTTTGGCCCCAGAACCAGCAGCACCCATCTGCAGTACCAGTTGGGCAGCAGACCCATGGCTAAGAGCTCAAAGCTCAGAGTACCATTCACCAATTACAACAACAAATAGCTTTTCGGCTTCCAGTGGAGCAGCTGTTAGTGTTAGTGTGTTAGTGTTAGTGTTAGCTGGTAGTGTTAGCTGGTAGTGGAGCAGTGTTAGCAGCTGTTTAATGCCCAATGTCCAAACAGCTGAATCATTGAGTGTCTACAAAAGACACCTAAAGACCTACCTCTTTCAGAAATACTTGGACTAGCACTTTCGGTATTATACTCTTAACAAAAACCCTGTATTTCCACAACATAGTGTTAGAGAGATAGTATTCTTAGCCTGGGTTTTATTGAACCAGTATCAGAAAGTATTCGCTAATGGAGGTCACTCTGGCTAAGGGCGTCTGCCAAATGCTATAAATGTAAATGTATAGTGTATGAAATGTGATATGACATGATATGATCACTGGTCTGTCATAATTCAGTTATTAACTTTCAGTAAAAGTCTTTTCACTGACTTTCTGAGAAGTTCATGATGGACTTTTGCACTTTTAAGGCATCGAATGATTGGCTATTTGCTTATCTGATACATCCAAACAGCTGTCATGTCACAGAACTAATTTGGAATTCCTCAAAGTAAAAAATAAAAGCTGTAAAATTGTAAAAGTTTGTAAGCCATGTAGCTGTGGGGCCCCAGTTTTAATGACTAGGCATCTAACCAGGTTGCTGAGTTAATATTTTGGTCTATCTACGCTTTGAGTATTTTTAGTTTGACTTACTGTGAATGATGCTGCTGATGTCTCTGTATATCTGTCATTTATCAGTGTCACACTGAGCCTTGTATGTGTCTCTCCCGCCCCCCCCCCACATGCCTGGGTGACTCTGCACCTGGCATGAACCTCCCCTGAGCTCCAGGGGGGAGACCTGTCCCCCGCCGATGGCCGTCACACTGCCAGCGCTGTCCTAGTGGGCCTGACTCTCCCTTCATCATTGTTAGCTTGCCCAGGGGAGGCTGGCTGGCCTCTTAACAGTTCCTCTGGATTTTTTGTCCACTTACTGTCTTCTATTTACTATATGTATTTAACCCTTTTCCCGTGATAATTTCCCCATGTGAAATTTGCCTACCGTTTAATGATGCTCTGGGGTCTGATTGACCCCAAACATGGGATAGGGGTTAAATTCCATGTGCTCTTAAAAAGCACCGGGGCTCTGTGTTTGTTGAGCAGTTTGAGGAAATTAAGTTGAGCCATATCAAATTGGATTCAACAAACAAGGTAATCGGGAAATCCACACTGATTCTAGAAAACCCAAGGCGACAAATGGAAAAGTTGGCTGTAAGAATATGGAGACCTCACGTACATGATGCTGGCAGTTTGGGGTAGCTCTGCTAAAAGTTGTGTTTTAAAGTCGCATTCTTTGGATTTCTGCATTAAATAAAGTTCTTCCAACACTGGAATAAAATCTCTACCAGCAGCCTCTGTCTCATGTTTAATAGTTATGTTGTTATTCTCTCTGCATCTAATGAACTGACAGGAACAATGTTGCTGAGAAACGACTCGCTTGGACCTAATTTTGGGATTGGACAGAGGTGCGGATTTATGAAGCACATGTTGAGGATTTGCATAATTATTGGCTTACATCCTGGCTCACTGAGCCAGGGTGTGCCCGACAGAATTCTCCTGTGCGAGAATTTCACCTGTCTAATCTTTATAATTAGAAACATAAAAACTCTCTGGCTAACTGTGAGGTTGGGAAGTCCTCCCTTAGCATGTAATATCATGTATAAATTTCCATCATCCGTACAGCTGAACTGCACAATATGCAGGAGATAATCTGCAGTGGAGCGTCGACTTCCTGCAGATTAGCAGAATTATTTGGGGACCGTTACACATTAAACACAGCGATCCCTGAAATATACCCTCTAAGAGCCGGGAGATACAAACCGCGTGTGTCGTTTGAGTGAGAGGCCAAGTGGGCGAGGGGCACTGGGCCTGTCCGCTCCCGTCCCGCGTCCTTCGCTTAGACGGCTCTCGTTGCGCTCGGTCGTTTACCCACGAAGGGTAGCTGGCTTAACGAGGCCACGCCGAAGCGCTCCGGCGCCGAGCCAGCAGGTGGACGCGTCCCACTGGACCCCGCCGCCATATCCCCCAGCCTGTATTGTTCATCCTTCCCGTCTTTCGAACCGTTTGCAGTGAATTGGGAAGGTGGCGGCAGTGAGCACTGCGCCAGTTACTCCCGCCGCCGCGTGTCCTGCCGGCATGTCGACTCCCTCACATTGCCTTTCTTTGTTTTCTTTATCACTTCCGATGATGTTATTAGCCTATGTTAGGCCATGCGTGTTATTGGGACACAAGCATCAGATATTCCCATCTGTCTTCCAACGAGTCATGCCCTAATGCAGTGTTTCCCAGTCCAGTCTCCCGGGACCCACAGACGGTCCATGTTTTTGCTCCCTCCCGGCTCCCTGCCAGACTGTCCACATCCGCAAATGCGTGGACCGTCTGCAGGTCTGGAAGGCCCGGGTCGGGAAACGGCACCCTAATGGATCTAATAGGGCTGTATCAGAATTCAGATATCCACAGGATCCCACGGACAGGCCCTGAGTCGTTAACGCTCTCTCTCTAATCTACCTCTGCCTTTGCAGTTGGTGACCCAGTGCAACTCCAGATTTGTTGAATGCTTCAGCGCCCAGAAGGAGTGCAACAAGGAGAAGAACCGCAACTCCTCAGTGGTGCCGTGTGAGTCCACGTGCCGCCATGGATCCCGATTTGCCAACACGCTAAACCCTAAACCTCCCTCGCGATTAATGAAGTATCCCTCCACCTGTCTGATTTAGCGTCTCTGTGCTCGTTTATTGCGCCGATATTGGTCGAATTGTAGCCGTGGAATGCCACTCGTTCCTATATATAACTATATGTCTAGCATATAGCAGCTTAGGCGTCAAGATTGTACCCATCAGCCCATGTTGTTCTTCTGCATGATATGAGCTGCCAAGTAAAGAAGGATAAACCGCTGAATGGCGTCCATACGGCGCTCTTGTTCGGTAGCCGCTGTAAATGCTGCCGGTGCATGCCACTGAGTGCGTCTGCTTTGTCCCTCCAGCGGAGCGGGCCAGGGTCGGCCTGGCACCACTTCCTGGGATGAAGGGCACCGACTACATCAATGCCTCCTACATAATGGTTGGTCCTTTTCTGCATTGTTTCATACATTAACCTTCCTCCGTGCCCTAACAGCTCCTGCTGGCAAAGGTCAACAGCCAGAATACGAAGTCGTCAGTGATGATCCTTTTCCATTGTTTGGAAAATAAAGTTTGAGTTTCACGTGCCTCATTTTTAGAATAGCAGATCTGGGAGTCTGGAAAGATTTCTGATGAGATCAACACCACCACCAGCCCAGACATCAAGCAGTAACACCTGGCTTCATTTATTATTACAAAACAGGGTTACTACAGAAGCAATGAGTTCATCATTACCCAGCATCCCCTGCCGCACACCACTAAGGACTTCTGGAGGATGATTTGGGACCACAATGCACAAATTATCGTCATGCTGCCAGACAACCAGAGCCTGGTAGGAAGTACTTTCATCGCCTCCTCAGTCAATGTTTTCATTTCAATTATATGGTTTATATGCAACACAGAACCAGTTTGCATCCTCAGTCTCGAAAACAGAGTCACACATGGTGCAAAATAAATTGCAAAGTGCTGTTTAAGTGGCAACAGCTATATCAGGGCTTGTTCTCAGCTGTGCCGCTTCTTTTTTTATCAGGGTTTCCTCTTTTCCCCGCAACCTGGGACACATTTCACACCATCCCTGGAGATGTAGCAAACTAACTACATTAGCGTCATTTCTGTTGTTCCGTTTTCATAGTTAATAGTTTTGTTGGGGGGTGTAATGAATTTCGCAGATTGTAAACTGGAAAAAACCAGGAGCCGAGGCTCCCATTTAGTGTACAGAGCTGGTGTTCTGTCCCCACAGGCCGAGGACGAGTTTGTGTATTGGCCAAGCCGGGAAGAGGCCATGAACTGTGAGGCCTTCACCGTCACACTCATCAACAAGGACAGGCTGTGCCTCTCCAACGAGGAGCAGATTATCATCCATGACTTCATCTTGGAGGCTACACAGGTACGGCTAAACTCAGCGAGGTGCTCAACCCCCTACAGAGCCTGATGGGAAGTGGTCTCTTTAGATTTCCATAAATCTAGATGAAATCAATAAATCTGACACATCCCAGCCTCTTTTTGATGCAATGCATTAGGGATAGAATATGGATTTATCGCTACTCTTGTCAGATGAGCGTCTGCCCCCCCCGAGGCACCGGTGTGTCAGCATGTTTCTGCTTCCCGCTCCGCTCCCAGGATGACTATGTCCTGGAGGTCCGCCACTTTCAGTGCCCGAAATGGCCCAACCCTGACGCTCCAATCAGCAGTACCTTTGAGCTCATCAACGTCATCAAGGAAGAGGCCATGACCCGAGATGGACCAACCATCGTGCACGACGAGTAAGCGGCTGGCGGCATGCAAACCGGGCCCCCTGTGGAGCAGGCACTTACGGGCACGCAGCGGGAGGAGTGCGGCGTGAAAAATCCATACCCATTTGCTGTACCATAGCCCTGCAAGCTTAGAAAGTCCCATATTAAGCAGGTGGCGGCAATGATTTCTCATAAATTAAGAGCATAGAGCAACGTTTCTCTTTAATGTAACCAGTCCTGTCGACAGCCGGCTCAGTGCTGCGGCTGTGAATATAGCTAAAAGGGCCTCTTTGTTACAGAAATGTCCAGCAAGCAGATGTGTACAGAGCCCCAGGATGCAGTTAGTCGTGCTTATAAATGAATTTCTTGTCAACAGTCCAGCTCAGCATCTTACTCCGGTGGTTGAGAAAAATCGGTCTTGCCATTTCCCAATTTATTTGCACCAATAAAGTCCATTCATACCATGGAGTATTTCGCCATCTCTCCTGCTTAGTCCTTCCTTCACTGGCTACTCCGTTAAAGGTGTCGCTGAGGTCCTAAAATCATAAAGCAGCATCTTATTATATTGTGTTTTAAGTCGGTTTAAGGTTCGCCTTTTCCACCTTTAATAGACATTGATACCTGAGTAAATCTTACAAAAATGGAAGTCACTGCGAGCTCAGAAACTGATTTTGTTCAGTCGGATGCTTTTATTTTTGTATTTACTTAGTGGCCACTTAGGTACACTGGCCTACTACCCAGTACCTTTTATCTAAACAACCTGATTTTAAGGCAGGGATTCAAGAAAACCCCGTAAAGCCAGCCATATAAAGATTTGAACTGAAACACTCTGCTTATACAGTAACAGTTTAATCATGTTTAGTTATTACTGTCATTAACATTACTTGAAGGAAAGACATCAAAGCTTTAGTGGTGCTACTTAACACCACAGGCCCCATAAGCTTAGGATGGACAGATGTTTTCAGTTTCTGTATGTTTATCAGTCATGAAGTCTCACAATTTTTCAAATGATTTAAAATAAAAATGTAAAAAAAAATGTCATCCCTCATTTTCATAAACCAGACACAGTTGCTCTTCTGTTGACCTGTGTCCACCTGGGACGTCCCACCGTGTCCATCTGACCCATTTCGCCTCCATCGCCGTCCCAGGTTTGGAGCTGTTTCAGCCGGGATGCTCTGCGCCCTCATCACCTTGTCCCAGCAGCTGGAGAGCGAGAACGCAGTGGGGGTCTACCAGGTGGCCAAGATGATCAACCTGATGCGGCCTGGAGTTTTCACTGACATTGTGAGTATAGCGTACCTTAGATTGGCTTTCAGTGGAACCGTGTACCATCCAAGTACGCGTTAAAGTGTGCTTGACCATGGGCATTTTTGGCACTTTGATGACTTTTAAACACAAATGGATATGTTACTGGTGCAATTTGACATTCAGTGGTACAACAGCCAGACCCCAGGATCTGGACCATTAACCTTCCTGGTACACGTGCCCATGCTTATATGTTACCACCATCCATCCATCCATTTTCCAACCTACTTATCCTTTATCGGTCGCGGGGGGTCTGCTGTTAAAATCTGACCAGAAAAAGCTTACAGCACACCTGGCATGAAGTCACTCTGCTCACCTGTTTCTGAAAAGAAACCAGACCGGTTTGCTTCAAGGCTGTAATAAATCTTTTTTTTTTTTCTTAAGGTATGTAAATTTTTAATGAGTACACAAAAACATTGAGGCAATAGATTCCTTCACAGTGTCAGTGGCACCAAGAATCATCCTCTCCCTTTCAAAGGACCGTATGTTTCGTTCTGCTCTTGTCTGGAGTGACATGGGTATTTTTGACAGGAAATAAAACTGAGCAGAGTGTACCTGTATCTATTGAAAATGACTGGGCTGTTTACAGGTTCAGGCAGGCTGTGAGAAATGCTTGTCATTAACATTTGCTTTCCCCTTGCCTCTCCTGCCTCCCCAGGAACAGTACCAGTACCTTTATAAAGCTATGCTCAGCTTGGTAAGCACCAAGGAGAACGGAATGAGCCCCATGTCGGTGGACAGAAATGGCACTATTGTGATTACAGATGACTCGGACCCTGCAGAAAGCATGGAGTCACTTGTTTGAAGAGGACATTGGCACGAAGAGGCACTTAATTTGTAAAACTTCAAGGACTAGACAGACTTTTTTGAGGCCTTTTTTGCCAGAATCTTGGTTAAATGGAAAAAAAAAATACCTGATTACTTTTTTACACTGATAAAAAGTTTTTGATATTTATTTTTGCCGTTTTATGTCTTAATGTTATCCTACTGAGCGTTTGCACCTGTCTTTAAGTTCACACAACGAAACACGATTCTCTCTAGTTTGCACTATAATGTCAGTGTTACTGCCTACAATCCAGTTGACATTCTCGGTCATGAATCCATGAGTTCTCGGCTGGTGGCCACGCCCCGCTCGCTGGTTTTCGGCCAATAGGAGACTAGAAGCGGTGATGGTTCGCTCCCTGCCGGCGGACGCGCGGCGCGCCCCCCCTCCTTCACCCTCCCGGCCCGCAGCCTTCCCGAATTCCAGGCGGAGCGCGGCTTTGGAAAGGGACCGCGCTGCCCTGCCCACTAGCCGCCGGTCCTGGATTAAGGATCGGGCCGGGGGGCATTAAATTAACCCTGTATAGCATGCGAAGGGAAGCGCGTTACGTCCACCTTGGATTTCAGAGCTTAATGTCTCCCATAACTAGCTGAATTTGCTTCAAAAATCACGATGGAAAGTTATATAACAGTAAGCAATAGGGTCATTATTAGGCATCCGAATTTTAATTTTCATATTTTTTTATTAATAAGTCAAACCCATATTTTCATTTTACATGTGGCATTTAAACCACTACTGTGAAATGTACTTTTTTTGCAGGCTTCTTTTCAAAATATATCCTTAATCCTCTTAACGTGTGGTTTTGTAAACTTCTTTTATGTCGGCGAGCCTCGGAACAGATTCTCCTTGGTTCTCGCGTAAAGGATTTGACAGCGAAGACAGTCTGCTGCTCCCCGAACCCTCCGGCTGCCTCTAGGCTCACCTGTCTCTCTACCAAAAAGGCGACATTCAGTGTGAACATGTTAAAAAGAAGAGAAACATATTAAAAAGAAATAAACGTTTCGCTTTACGGAAGAGCGAAACAGCTCGTGTGGATATAACCAGAGACCACAGTTTTGTGTAATTAATATACATAATTTAATTTTGGTTGGTTGCCTCCTTAGTTATCTCAGCCCAGTTGCTTTCGGTGCTCCCCAGAACATTTAACGTGCGCATCATTTCCAACGTTTCGGCCTCTGTGTTGCCGCCCACCTACGATTGTACCGTATTTCGTGAAAAAGTGCCCCCTACTATGGTTTAAATGGAAAACAAGGTGGATGGAAGAGAAGAGCAGACAGCGATCTCATCCCTCGACCGGGCCGAGGCCCAGGGTGACCTGCCCATCATTTCTCCCCTGCCGGCACATTCAGGTTAGAGTGGCGAAGCGGCCGGCCGGCTGCCCCCCCGCGTCCGAAGCGCTCATTTCAGGCACAGTGGGACCTAAACGGGGCAGAAAAGCCTGATATTCTTTAGTCACACAGCACAACTGCCTTGGCGTTACAATTCTGTTATGCTTTTTTTTTGTTTGTTTTTTAAGCATAACGACATATAACCTGGGGAAAATATAACGCATCAACTCTACCAAAGATATAAACGCATTTCAGAAAGGAAAACAAAGCTTTGTTCGGACATTTTTTTTTTATATTTCTGTTTAGTCAAAGTCGTGATTAAAATTAAACGATGAAATGTGTGCTTGACATTCATTACTGGCAGAGGTTTGACATTATCGACATTATTATACAGACCATATTTACTAATTAAATTGTGTTTCATTGCGAGTTTTCATTCAATTAATCCGCCACATTAAATGTGTGGGCATCGTTTAATTCGCTATTTTAAAGGTGTTTTTTTTTTTCAGGCCCGCGGGTGCTTTTCTTAATTCAACTGAAAACAGATCAAATGTGGTGTTTTGAGGTAGAATGTCAAGTCCGTCCATCATCAGTGTCACGCTGCGGCTGGTCTTTAATCAAGTATTCTTTTTATTATTCGTTTTTCTGCTTACGGGTGTGGCTGAAATCTGGAATATGAGTGATTCAACATTACCCGCTGAAATGTTCCGTTTGCCTTGTTTTCGTCTCCCTTCTATCTCCTTACAAGGAGGCTGTTTAATGAAGTCGCAGCTCCAACATTTGGGGAAAGACGCGACTTCCGATCACCTGTCACCCTGAGCACTACTGAGTCACACGCCACCAATTCTGGATTATTATTATTTTTTTTTTACTTTTACTGTATTTTGTGTTTACCATCCCAAGCATTCCTCTATGTTACATACGTTATGAAACGAACACTAGTGTGTCATAAAATTTAAAATGTACATATTTTGTTGCTCCAATAACCATCTTCTGGAAACTTTGTATCTATGGTATATAATCATAGAATTTTATATTTTCGTATGAAGCTATTTTTTCCCCCTAGTTTCAGCTCCGTCATTGTTCTGTGGTGAATACGTGGGAAAAGTCTCTCTGTGTGCGTTGAGGTAGTGACTGTCATCACATTCCAAAACGATCCATAAACATCCATGCCGACACATTTCCCTTTCTGGCAGTGATTGTGGTACTTTTTATTTCATTTTCTTTTTCGGTTATTATTATTATTATTATTATTATTATTATTATTATTATTATGTTGTCAGTGTGTGCAATAGAATAGATCTAGTGAGTCACTGAATAAGTTTGTCTCATTGGCCCAGTTGGAAAAGGTGGGCGTTTCTCCTCTTTTGTAACCAGAAAAAATGTTTTGTTGAAAGCTATATAAAATCATTCTATTATAGTGTTATTTAATATGTAAATTGTATTGCTATACATAAAATAAAATATGGGTTTTGATGTACTTTATGGAAATTTTCATGTGGTCCATAAATCCCAGTGAAAAATCTAATTACGTTTTCAGTTTTGCTCGGCTGACTAGGGAAGACAAATGCTCTCTTAAGGAAGAATTTGTTCCCTGCCATATTTATGCAACAACTGAAAATCTCCAATGATGCAAAAGTGTTGCTCTTTCCTGTCATTAGAAAGAATGATTACTCCTCTCTGAAATGCTTTCCTAATGAAGCTCAACGTGCCCGAGTTCCATCAAGGCTGATGTCTCCCTGAACGGCACTTTGTCCCAAATGCCACCCTTTCTGCTGGGGTTAGCAGACACGTGGAGGAACAAAGCAGGAGAGCAGCATCTCCGCAACCACCTGTTTCATCCGTCTTCTTAACTGCAGTTTTTTTGTCTTGTTTTAAGCACTATTAATGAGCACTGTTACACAGTCAGTCTGTTAAACACACAGCCCCACAAAGAATCATTATGTCCAGTAACACTGTTTTCAAAGCACTATGTCAAAACTCATTCAAATTCGCAAGGGCAAAAATAACATTTTGAGTTTTCCTGGGCAACAGTCCGGCCATATACCTTTCGTGAAATGCGTAAGTTAAAACACAAATGGCTAAAGTAGAAGTGGTCTCCATGGGAAAACATGTTAAGGTTAAAGTTACATTATACAGCGCATTCCACTTCTGAAGACAGGTAGAATTGATCAGAATACGTTATAAATATAGTTTTAAATAAACACATAACCTGTCCCAAATGTTCATGTATGAATTTGATAAATTATTATAATTCAGAACTTCCACCATCTAATTCTTAATCCAACTGGCCAAGCTCCAGAGTTGTGTGAGGCAGTTAAATGGCACTTTATCCCACCCCGGGTAAAGCCCCGCTCCACATCCTGTGCCCCTTGGGACAGGCAACCATGACCAGGGCAAGGATAATGCAGGACAATGCATGCTTGGATGGATGGATTAAAACACCATGCATTTGACACTAACTGTTGCCATAGATGGGGTAGAAGATATCAGATGTTAAAAAACAAGCTATGTTGTTACAAAAAAAAACTGGCACATAGACAAATACCAAACTAGTATTATTTACGTTACATTGGACTTTCTAATTTCCCTCCAGGGGTCAAAGAGTACCACCTCATCTCTCCTTCACTGTAAATTAAGTAAAAGAGTACCACCTCATCTCTGCTTCACTGTAAATTAAGTAAAAGAGTACCACCTCATCTCTCCTTCACTGTAAATTAAGTAAATAAACATTAAATTGCAGTGAGTTGCTCAACATTTATCCTAAATCCTGTCTGTTTTTGACAGTTTTAATGAACACTTCTGAATTCCTCCATATGGTCACTTAGCAAACATCATTTGACACCAGGCACTATCTGAAAATAAAATGTATAATAATGTTTTGTGTGCCTTAAACTGATAATAAAAGAATAAAAATCTTCACTGGATTATTATTCCATTTTGTGTAAAGGGTAATGTACCGACACAAGTGAGCAGAATATCAACTAGACTCCGTTTCCTTCAACCCAAAATGAGATACTGTGTACAAGAGCGCCTGCTGCTGGGAATATGATAGAAGTGCAGAATTAAGGATTATAATATGAACGTCATTGTTGGGGGAGGAAAAGGGAGATTGTTCATTATTTCAGGCTAGCATTCTGATCCACTTAAAGCTTTTCGACGTATTCATTTATGACTAATACTAATTAATTCTCGTCCATATATATACAAGCAAATTCATATTTACATAGTCATCATAAACATGATTTATATATATTTTTAGTCGACTACTCCAGTTAGGCACCCTTACATTGACAGAGAATATTACTGGATGTAACCTCCGGGATAATAAAAAATATTCAGTCTGAATGAGTGAGGCTGGTTCTGTTTTCAGAGTTAGTACTATTAAAATTCATACGATACAACAACTCGATGTGTGTCTTAAGTTTGTGCAAACTTACACTGTTCTCACCTCTATGTTAATAAGGGGACTTTGCACGCTCAGGCTCACTTGCACATCGCTTCGGGCGAAGCGAGGCTGATCTGATCTGAAGCCTTACCGGCTTCCTGCTTCGTTTGGCTCCGGAGCGGCTTACACTCGTATTCACTGATCTGCCCTGTGATCCGCCTCCCTGACAGTCGTATGTTCGCGATGGATCATTTGCCTGAGCTCGTCGCTTCCACGA
This sequence comes from Petrocephalus schoutedeni, assembly GCA_026780765.1. Classification (NCBI taxonomy): domain Eukaryota; kingdom Metazoa; phylum Chordata; class Actinopteri; order Osteoglossiformes; family Mormyridae; genus Petrocephalus; species Petrocephalus schoutedeni. Next base: position 13,945,352 of record JAODKL010000128.1, read on the forward strand.
TGCCCCTGCAAACTGAAACTCGTATGGAAACCGAGGCTTGAGTCGCGATACCCTCGACCTTACAGACATGGCGTCTGTTGCGGGATATGATGCCAACATTTGATTGGTGGATTCCCGTCTCTCTGCCCGTGTCTATGGATACGAAGAATGCGGATGTGAATGGCAGTCGGCAGGTGACTCGGAATCGCAGGTGTCCGTGTATCCGATTATGGTGCCGACCAGTAACCAGCCGGGTCTCATATGTGATCGAATCGCCCTGTAACGTGTTCGGTTATTAATAAAGCTATTTACGCTTCATGGGCGCGTGTATTTTTTTACATGGAAACATCAACAATAACAATGTGGTGTTTTAAGATTTAAGTCCATTTTATTGAACATTCCTAATCGCTAGATCGCCTTTAAACTTCGATTAAATCGAGTCCTTAAACAGTTTCTTCTTTGATTGCGTAAGCTCACATTATTATTGTTTTTTTTTACGTGAGAAAAGCCTGCCTGTCTTCTGAGATGGCAACTCATTTATCAGAAGACATTAAATTAACCAAGAAACGTGAAGAAATGTAAGTTTCGCTGTTTCTCATTAATTCAGCACAGCAGAGTCATGATTAATGTAAATCCATGCGCTGCATAGGGTTACGAAGATAAATGTTCGAAACCTGCTCGGTTTAGCTATGGCCCCTGACTAATATTCGCGTATACGAAAAAGTTTTACTGGATTACATTAGAACTAAATTAAAAGTGTTGCTTTAAGTGAGCTACGTGAATGTTGATGCCAGTTAAGATTTCTGTGCCTGTGATCGGAAAGTTCTAACCCAGCCTCGGCACCTCTTGATAATAATAATAATAATAATAATAATTATTATTATTATTATTATTATTATTATAAATGCACCATTTCTAAATGACAAAGCAGTTGTTTTTATATTAGGAAATTTATTCTGATGATAAGGTAGACCTATACATTTTCAGTGATTCTAGACTAAGCAGATTCTAGACTAACGGGTCCTGCAACAGCACACATACTATTTAAGCCAGCGTGAAGGCACAAAGAGAGCTCATGGCTTTCCATGGTATCTACAAATAAGGTGTAATGGGATACGGTCAAGGGTCATCACCTTGAAGAGTTCTGACTGACATTTTGATCCAAGTGCAGTTTTTACCAGCGATAGGGTATGTAAGAACATAGCATAAATGTAGGGCTATGTGATATGGAAAATTATTTTACCAGTATAGCTTTTTCATATCAGTAATTATCGAAAATTATCACGATATGCCAAGTAGTTTTTTCTTTACTTCAAGACTAATTTCTTGCCCTTCGAATTTCCCTTAAGCAGATGCAGAACATGAGAAAATTGAATGAACTGCAAACTGAAATATAATTTTGAAATATGCAGTTTTAGTTGGCACAAGTTTCCGGCGGAGTCCGCAGTACACAGCAGCGTCCTGTCGCATGTCCGACTGGACTGCAGAAAACACTGGGCTCAGCCCCTTGTTTATTCACAATATATCCTTTTAAAATAGAAGCGGTGGCCGCCGCGCTGTCGCTCTCCCGGGCGACACGGAAAGGCTCCTCTGAGGGAGCGCTTACCAATTCCGCGATACACCCGAAACAGCGGCTCGGTCACCCTTACTGCGCATTTGCTGGCTAATTGACAGTTTACTTGACAGAGTCGACGAGGGATAAAGGCAGATCAGCTGAGCTTCCAGCGAACGCCCGAGTTTCTCATTTTCTTATCGTTTAGATTTAATATGACAATGTCGGCTTGAGCATTATACTCCGCAGTCCCACTACGTACGTTTTGCTCATTCAAGGCGTTTTGAACAAGACAGGACAAGTTCTGTGTACTGACAGGCTGACGATCCCGAGACTCTGTACTGATGGCGACCCCTCAGCTATGTCGCAATAATGCCCCCTAGTGTAGCAGAGAATTATCTGGCTCCCGGAGGCGCAGGCCTTATCTTCCGCTGGTACACTTCTGCGGGCTCTAAGGAAAGCGCTTTAATTGGCGTCCGACTGACACCTGAAAACTCGAGGAAAGGAGGCTTAACTTTCAAGTTGGCCTATTTACTGTGTTCACATGATGCAATGAAGTGCTGAGATTGAAGGAAAACCAGCACGCAACTTAGTAATTCATTTGTGTGCGCATAATGATTATAATCATTTTAACTGACTGTTTTTTTTTTATTTTGGCATGGTGTTTTATATTATCATCATATAAAATAACATTCTGCTTTTTTTTTTTTTTTTTTGCTGACAGTATTACTTTTGTGTTTCCAGTCAGCAGCATTTTTATCCAGACGTTTTAAAATGATGATTGTGTTTCCAGTGCACATCTTTAAAACAAAGGGAGCAAGGTGTCCTAAAATGCCTTCATAGCATGGAGGACAGTGAATCTCCCCTCCGTTCGGGGCTGAGCGGAATGATGCGGAGACTCCTTTGTTTCAGTTTGGCAAAGCGCACTGGGTCACTGGGACAGATGGAAAGCGGCCACGATGAGGGAGAACATGCCGTGTTGTTGCAAACGGCCCAGGAAAGAAACGGCAGCCCGCTGCAGGTATGCCCCCGCGGCACGTGGCTCCAGCTGCCGGGTCACGTGAGGCGCGCGCGCTGCTGCCGCTGGCCGCTGGAAGGTGACAGTCAGCTGAGCCAAAGAGGAACGTGACGGATCCCTCTCGCCTCTCCGATCCTAGCTGAGGAACTGCCTCCTCTGCATCTCATTTATAGTCTCAAATGTTAGATTTAAATTTAATCCATTTGCATATTGTTAGGATTTGCAAAAAACGGAAGAGCGTCTCAGTGCCTTCTTCACCCAGATATCATTAGCCTTGTGCTGCAGCTTTTACTCGTTCTGGCTGTTGCTCTCTGCAGTTCCTTAGTCAAACATCTAAATGCCAAAGTGTGTGCACTGCTTTGCAGCTGACATATCTTGTATTTTAAATGCGACTGTTTTCTTTTTTTTACCCCTGAGAAATCTGTGCATTAAGTCGTGCTCTCTTACAGCCGCGTTATTGGGAATCCGTAGAGGAGCTGGACTACTTTCTGTTGGGTCGCGGGGCGCCCCCTCCGCGAACAGCCCCCGCTCACAGGGGGCGATCCCCAAGGAGTCGGAAGCAGAGAGGCGCACTGCGGGATCGTTCAGAAATCTGTGTCACAGGTCTGCCACCTCGCACCGGCAGGAAATCCGTTTCCTGTCCGGAGGCACTTAACACCCTGTTTCTGCACGAAGCATACGCTGGGTGGGTGTCAGCTTTCGCAGGCTCCATATGTAAATCTATCTGTGTTGTTACCTTGCTATCAAGTCTAAGGCGCAGGTAATACAAGCCTGTGACAATATTTGGCGCTCAGGATCCTATATAGAAATGTAATCTGATGTTATAGATTTTAGTAAATCATATTATTAATAAGTGAATATAGAAGCATATGTTCCAAATCAATTTCCTGATTATTTTTAGAAAAATATGAATAGAAAGGAATTATGATACAGCTAACGTTTTAATAAATTTAATTTCGCCTGTCTATTGTTTTGCTGCTGTTGTAAAGTGGGAAAAAAAATCTGTAACAGTACAGTATTTAATATATATATTTTTTTCTTTTGGGGGGGGGTGAAAATTCTTAAATATTAAATGCGCATCTTCTGTTTGCCACAAGAGGGCGCCAAGCGCTCAACTTTAAGTCAAATGGGTAGGTACAAAAAGATTTTTAAAATACACGTTTAATTTTTATTAAACTGATTACAGTTGAGCAGGTCTTTAGAGGGCTGTTTTTGTATTGAGATCACATGCGTTTATTTTATTTTTTACTTTTTTAACATGTCAGCTTTTTCTCCAATGGAATTTACATAAAATAAGCGAAATAAAACATATTTAGTTTATCTGAGTATGTTATCCTAACTGTATTAAGTAATAAATGATTATGGATATCCGTAATTTAGTGTTAGAATATTTAGAGATTTTAAAATGGTGGGGTGAGAAATGTGTTTTGAAAAAGACTCCAGTTTCTTCATTGTCTTGCTTACATATGGAATATTGATTTTCCTTTGGGACTGTAAAACGGAAAATCAAAGAACGTGTGGCCCCATTCTCGCACAGAGCATCCATAAACCATTTTCCTGTTCAGACTAATTGCTTTGGTATTGTCTTTTAATTTAGGCCTAGCCCCGAGGCTCAACCATTTTCCATATGTTCATAATACTGTTCAGCATTCTGGTATAATCGACGCGTTCCCTTACTGTATTATATTACATATTAATTGTGAAGATGTGGTTTCCAGCACTTCTGTGAATATCGCGAATCTAGCGTTGACTTATATCTATTTGAGTGAGATAAATATATTTAAGAAGCTGCATATGTCTCTCGCCTATCGGAACAGCTTCTGCCTTTACGCTGTGAATCCGCCTAACGAGTCTGATGCGGGCGGTGAGGGAGAGGGAACCGGGCGAGGAGCCCGTTACACCTGCTCTCCGGGCGCCGCACGGCGGCTGCCCCCGCCCGCCGGACGAGGTGGCATCCCCGATCGCCCTAATTGTGGTGATCAAGCCGTGCGGCGTGACGCGGAGTGGCGGCTTGACAGACGCGATCATCCGGATGGCCGGGGTTGAAGTGGCCGCGGTTGGCAGCTGCCCTTGCTCCTCAGCTGGGACCTGCTTATACCCCGGAGGTCGGGCACCAGTTGGACGGGGTTTTTCGGGGGGAGGGTGACAGTGTAGCGAATTATCTAAAAGGGTTTTGAAGAGCGAGGTCTGGAGCCTTTCCAAATGACTAGCTTTGCATTATGTATTCTAATGGCAATCGCCCCGAGGTCTCAGCTCGCCGCCGCCATCCCGGCTTCACGGGCGCTGCCCTCGCCCACACCGACCGACACCTAGCCGTGCAGAGCCAGGGCCCAGGCGGGCTGACCCCCGTGTTTAGGAGATCTGCTGCATGCAAATCATGGGAACTGCAAAAAAAAAAAAAAAACCTCTCAAGATGAATGGAAAAGATCAAGTATTTGATGAGTATTTTGCATGTTAATTAGCCATAACCAGTATGCGTGGAGAAGGTGTTAAGTTTCTGTTCAGCTGGAGGACCTGAAGAATAATATTTCCTTATTGCTGAGGTCATACCGTGTCAAGGTGATCATGGACCACGCCGGGTTTAGCAGCTCTGCTAAGTCTTATAAATACTGCTTTTGTCCCACGCTTTTCAGGTTGTAGTGCATTTAAATGCTACTGACATGGGAGCTAACTTGAGAATTATAAGCCAGTCTCTATTATGGTACCTTTTTGTCCTCTGTAAATGTGGCACTCTTTATTTTTTGCAGTAGATTATTATATTTTAATTAGTCTGTCGTTTTCCTGTCACACAAGGTGCAGATATTTGCCTTTAATTGATTAACCCAGGATACCATTTGATTGGTGACTGTTTGTGTGAGTGTCTGTGCCATTGGTTGATTAAACATCAGCTGGCCCAGTCGTCCAAAGGGAGGTCGGCTCTCAGATAAATATCAGCCGACTTCCTGTGACTTAATCTGTCTGTGATGAATCTACTTCAGGTTATTTAAGGCTCTACAGTTTTCTCTTCACTTCAAAGTGTTATACTCTGTAATTTTCATGTACATATGGGGATGGATTTAGAGGCTTTTTTGCGAGCAGTCCTGCAAAGCTTCCGGTAGAAGACCTGATTTAGCAGTTTGTTTGTTAGTGACATACAATTAACACATGGTCACACACTTATTATTGCCAATGTGGATATTTCCGTAATTTGGGTCAAGACAATTGGTTCTGGGCATCCCAAGATTGGGAAACACTTGGAAGGATCGCATAGATTAGATCCAGAAATCTGAATCATAAGTCTTTGGAAGCCGTTAAAATTGCCAGCGGTCAATGGACTCTGTGCTTCTGGTTAAATGGAGTAAATATAAGGTTTGGAGTGTGGAGGGGATTATTTTGAGGTCAGGGATTCTGCGCTTTTAAAAATGTTGGTGGGGAATTGGGCAGAAGGACAGGAGGTCCCCTTCAGCTCCTTGGCCCCAAGCTCTAAAGACCTCCTCTGAATGGAGGTCATGTTGGAGGCTGACATTGATGTAATTCCAGCAGGGCAGGCCATACACAGCTCCCAAGAGGGCGCCTAGAGACCTTTAAGCCACAAAGCACCTTCTCTGGCTGTGTCCTTGAAGAGGAGTGTGAGGAAGAGGTCTACATCGCCTGCTTTCCCTGTCTCCTAGTGTTCCTGCATCTATGTATGCCGAAATGGTGGCTGCGATTCACAGAATCCGAGGAAAATAATGTATTCTTTTCTCGCTGTTGCTGCCTGCCTCAGTATGAACACAAGAAATAAGCCAGAACACGCAAAGGCAAATTATACTTTGGTTTGCAGAGAGTTAATATGTAAATTATACACTTAAAACGTGTATAGGACAGAAGCGACTTACCAGAAACACAATTGGTCTACAATGAAAAAATAAAAAATTAAGTTTGTTACCAGTGTATCCTACCTCAGTATATGAAAACGGGACTACGGCATGTGCAGCCATGAATGCGTCTTATTTTTTAACAACGCAGTGTCGTAGTAGATTGCCCTTATCAGATTTTGTACATAAAGAACAGTGTACAGAACACCATACAGCCTGCTGGCTGCTTCCATCTTTTCAACACCATTCTCCAGGAATAGATCCAAGGAGCTGGTCTGATGCTCATTAACTTCCCCTTGGCATTTTACAATGCGCCTTGCGAGCTCTTTGTGCCAAGAACCAACGCTCCTAACAAGTAATACAACTCGCTCCGTCTCCTCCAGGAGGCAAAGGAATTGCTTTCCAAAACGATTCGTGAGGGACGGTTTAATTAGAATTTCATTTGGGCTAAACGGGGGGGAAAGCGATGTAGTTAACATTTGGCGGACTTAATTGGGCCTTTTTTCCTTCACCCTTAAAAAATGCCGAAGCTACCCCCGTTAATCTTTCATTTATAATCAATTGAGTTGACTAAACAAAAGTCTAGGTCTCCCTTTCTTCCTGCCTCGGCCGGTCCTTTGTCGCGGCTAAATGCCGGCTTTCTGAGTGATCCCGGCGGCGGAGATGCCCGCGATTGTTGACAGTTCATTAATGCGCCTTTGTCCCGCAATCTTTCTCGCCGCGTTACATGTGCGCGCCGTAATGAGCTCCGTTGTCAATTAACATGTTTCTAGGAGCAAAGCCGGTTGCTCAGATGTTTAAGAGGTGGGTGCAGAGAAAAGGGCAACGCGCCTGCCTTTAGCTTGTTTACTTCCCAGCGCTTTTTTTTATCCAGCCCGGAGCGGACGGGCGCCGCTTCCCCCCCCCCGCGGACCGCCGCCGCCGCCCGGGCCCCTGGCTGTAAGGAACGTCTGCTTTTCGCCCACGGAAGCCCGGGAACGTTAATAGGCCTCCGCGACCCACTATGCCGCTCGCCAAAGTGAAAGGGAACGTGGCTGGAGGTCGTGAGGCGATTCCCGGCCCGCATGTTTCCGGAGGTCGCCGCACTGACACTCGGCCGTCTGACACTGAGATCGGGGCTCGCTAAGGTAGCCAGACTGCAGACTGTCTAATTGGGCATTAAAAAGCAGTCGTGTCGCGTCTTTTTACCCTCCATTGATGATTACGGCTGTAACACTCTTACATGAAAAATCAATTTTATTTACTATTTGCAGTAGACGGCTATTAAACGGCGTGATCTGGAATGATCGCGGTATTATTTAAAATGACACGGCGAAGCTCCCACGGGCAGGATACCGGGTTCTGCACTTACTGCAGCTCTGAAGGAATTCACCTCCGCTCATCTTCACTTTTTAGAACTTTTTAGAACCAACAAGTGGTGTGTGTGAAAGTATATGCTGGCGAGTCCAAATGGCAGCTACCCCTTACTTTATTAAGTTCGTCTTATCATTTTATTTATAGACTAAGGCTATGTCGATAAGGATTGGATGCAACTGTGTAGACTGCGCAATGTAAAAGATGCAGGCTAATATTACAAGTGGCGACGGCTGAGGTCTGTATGCATGCTGATGTGTAACGATAGATTGCTTTTTGCACGATATTAAGAATGTTTCGCCTGTCATTTTCCAAAAATATTGTTCAAAAGTATTAACACTGGACAACGTGTCTGTAATTTAAAATATTAAAACGCAGTCCTTGGGAAGTATCCACTGCTATAACGCTGTAAGTGGCTTATTTGTTTTGTCTAACAGTTTTTGTAATGCTTTGCGATGTTGTGCAACTTAGTAAATACATAAACACTTGACATTAACATAACATTAAAACAATGCTGATGGAGTAGGGGGCGCAGATGAATGCGTCGCTTAAAAATGGTAAGAAACCACCTGTTTGGATTGCTTTCTCTCGAGCAGCATTTATGTGCACTAACTGGAAAAGAAGGTGGACGGGCCATTCAGGAGCATTAATAGCCGTCTCCCCGCTCCCTGGGCTAGGCACGTAATTGCTAATTGCATTGTAATTGGGAGACTGGGATTTGGTAGCACGCGCATGTCTCTCATCAGAATTTCTGTTAGCGCCCAAGGATAATATTGTTCCAGCAGGCGTGTGCGGAATGCATTATCCTACATTAAAGTGGGGGAGATGAGGAGAGCTGTAGCCGATGTAGTCCGAGTGTTTTATTATTAATATTCCAATGAAGCCGGTTTGATACGGCGAAGCTTCCCTCGAGGGTGTTTAGCTGATTAATTTAATAGGCTTTGAAGGGTCCATGTTTTATCTGATAATTTTTGTCATTACACGGAAGTCAAGTGCAAGATTGCATCGCCGTAATCGCGTATTGTTCAAAAATAGTTCAAATAGAAGGTAATGCAATCACACTCAGCTACTTTTGCGCAGTTTTCGCGCTGCAATTGTACTTTTCCTATGGTTACTTTATTCTCTTTAAGCACGTTTAACGCCAGAATAGCAATATTGCATTTAGATGATTTTCTTATGGGGGACATAGCTTAAGACGTTCTGCGTGCGATTCTGATAATAAGCGAATGCCTCCGTTACTCTCTTTCCCCCATTTACAGTATATAAAAGGAATCTGGGGTTTGCATTTTCCATTATGTGATGTGAGTTATAGCTACAGAGTTGCTGATGATGTTTTATGACGCCAGTGTAGCTTATATGAGACCGAAAAAAATCCCCATACATTAAGAGCAATTTTCGTCGTGCTCCTCGTTTTCAAGACCAAACTTATTGTTTTACTCCTTATAAAATAAAACTTTTGAGGCGAACAAAATGAAAAATATCTACCATTATAATCAATCAATTAATTATGTCCAGTGTTAATTTAGCTTTTTAATTGTACGAATTAAGAGAATTTTAAAATTGATATATATTATCAAAATATTGTCAATTTTAATTCTGTAGCGTAAGATTGACGCAAAGAATATTTCGACAGCATCCACAGGTTTTGGTTGTTTTGGTGAATGTCTCCTAGCAAATAAAACGTCTTATGAAATACAAAACTGTAAATGAATGCTGTTAAATAAAGAAATGAAATATCACTACCATCTTACCAGTTCTTATTTTACTCTGGCAATGGAAATTGTAGCCAGTTTATCAAAATAACGAAACATTGTCTCCCAGATAATGTTTCTTTCAGCCTTTACAGTGATTCGCTTGTAACGATTTAACGGAAAACGTCACGAATATAGTTAAATAAATTCCATCACGATTTCAGTTTTAAATTTTATTAGGAGTTATGTCCGTTTAAATTGGATTTGTGAATTTCAATATCCCAGGTTCTCAAACACATTCAGTAAACATATAACTTATTTTTATTGAATTATAAAACGCCTACGATTCACTTATTACAATACTTGCTTGTAAACAAGCTCTACGTTACAAAACATGAAAATACGTTCATGGTAAAACACTTTAAATAACATTTTATTTTTCATATTATTTACAGTACAGCTGGTAAACTGGCCTCAACACCCAATGCTATGAAATTAAAAATAGATAACCTGATTTTCCTCCATACGAATCTTGTCGATTAAATTTTAGTTACCGTTCGTAGATGCTTATTTACAACAGACCATATATATTTATATTTAATCGTCCCATTCCAATAGAAAACAAAGGCGGTTTCAGCTTTGCAGTATCCTGGAAGTGTCGTTCGCCGTGGACAAACACGAGCTGCTGTCGTGAAGCTTCCGAATGTGCTTCTTCAAGTCAAAGTTCCTACAGAAGCCTTTTCCACAAGTGCCGCACGTGAACGGCTTCTTGTCGTTGTGCGTGTGCATGTGAAAGGTCAGGTTATAAATCTGGTGGAAGGCTTTGTTGCAGATAGAACATTTGTACTGTTTTTCTCCGCTGTGTGTGAGTTTGTGGTTCTTATAATTACCTGGAATCACAGAGAATATATTAGAATAATGGGCGAATAAATATTAAATGCAATATTTTATAAAATCCCCCATACTGAGGCCAGTAGTTGGCAATTAAGGCACTTTCAGTTCAGTCCTGGAGCATTCTCTAATCAGTTCTTTGCATGGTGAAGTCAAGAAGTTGTCAAACTTTATCAGAATCAAGTGCAACAACAACCTAAAACTGTCGGATTATAAGTTAATGAAAGGAAAAGGGTCTCCTGACCCATGGTGAACTGAGGAATCTTGTGCAGAGGGTTAGTGTAAGTGACGTTTAGGCCTACTTTGTCCATCAAAGTCAGAACATGGGCTGAACGCCATATATATATGTATATATATATATATATACACGCACAAACACACACATATGTCTCTGTGTGTGTGATGCAGTATTTTTTGACATATTCTCCATTGTCGGCAATAATTATATCGGCAATAATTTGTTAGGTCTACATTAAAACAACACAGCATTATATAATAAATAGACCATTACCCTTCTGGTGAAAGCCTTTTCCGCAAAATTCGCAGACGAACGGTTTGTAGCCGGCATGAATACGTATATGTGTGTTTAAGGTCGAACTCCGGTTGAAGGCTTTTCCACACTGGTTGCATTTGTGAGGTTTTTCCTGAGAGATGAGAAACGAGAAAACGAAAAATGATCGCGGTCCCCGTTAAGTCGTACATCCCTTCACAGTTATCGTTGGATATATTTCTTAATCACAATAAACGTTCCTTACCTGCGTGTGAATAATTTTGTGTCTGCACAGCGTGCTGGCTTGGCGGAACCCCTTCCCACACACCTTGCAGACAAATGGTCTAGCGCCCGTGTGCACCGGCATGTGACGGGTTAAGTTATAATGCGCATTGAACACCTGTAAAAGAATTAGAGTTATAATAATTATAATTATAGTTATAATAATTCATGCAGACATCCGGGGTATAGATACGAGTTGCGCGTTTCCATTTGACATCAGCAAATATATATTCGATATAGATTTGCAACAAGTTGGATACATTAGAAGCTCTAAAATATTAATTCAGTTTTTTATATTTTACGTTGTGCCACCGCGGTATTTACTTTGCCCTTTACACGGGTGCGATAGTTATAATTTCATTTATTTCATTCTCGCATTACCTTCCCACACACTTCGCAGGTGAAATTCTTGGGTTTCCCGTCTGTTCCGTTACTCTGTTTATTATGCGCTTTCGCGCCGCTTTTCTCCGTCGTCAGGCTGTGATTTTCCTTCACAATCTGGTCCAGTTGTCCGGGCAAATGCTCCTTGTGCGGGTACTGGGGTGTGGGGAACTTGTCGGCGGTCGCGTTTGCAAGTTTGGCGTTCTCCAGCAGGAATAATTTCTGGTGCGCGCTAAGGGCTGCTTGCGCGTTGGTATTTGTTATGCTGGAAGAAAATAAATGTCCACTAAGTAAATCAGCGGCGTGATACCCAGAGTCCAGGTAGTTGAAGTAATAAACAGAGCCGTTGGTCGGCATTGCCACCGTCTGATGAATTACTTGGGGTTTTATTACTCGGGTCCCTGGCAATAAGGAATGCTTAAAACCCGCTTCTGATTTACTGCATAGACCACAGTTAGTTTTGCACGTTGTGGCAGACGCACATAAGGTCCCTTTGAAATTAGCTTTCCAGAATTCGGAGTAATTCATCAAAGCCTTGGTTTGCAGGTCGTAGCTGAAAGGCTGTATTGGGATCATGCACGGCACAGGTGAGCATAAGCCGACTATCTTCTTGCCTTCCGAAATATCCACTCCGTGGCGGGTTTTTGGTTCCGAGCTTTTCGACATGATTCTGTCGATGGAGAAGGCCAGCGCCTTCGGGGCCGCCGAGGCTCCGTTCCTGCCTTCGTGCCTTGCGCAGGACATCACCGTCTCCAAAGGCAGGGAACTCGCCATTTTTTGCCGAACTTGGTGTGAGCAGCAGTCGACTGGCCGCCCTGTCCTCTCCTTCTGAATTCCTGAAAAGCCAAGACACACATCAGTTTAATAAGCACCTTGGTTTTACAATGTCTCCTATTTACATTCAAATGGACATTCCCCGAACAATAGCATCCAGGGGTACCAGATTAATGCTCATTAACTAGTACACACAAAATTAACAGGACATTACAGAGCTTGTTAGAAAAAGACATAGAGCCCTCTCTACGTCCACTCCTATTCAGTACTCCTGAGCTGATAACCTGATAGCAAACTGGCAGCAGAATCCGTGCTGTAGTTTACCTTTTCTAACGAGAAGTCAGATGCACGCAAGGAGGGTGGCTGCCTGTCCGCGCTGTCACCTTTCACATTTTGGAGCGGACATCCTCATCAGCGGCAGATCGCTGTCTCCTGCATTTAGCTGACATCACATGTATACTCAGGGTGACATGAAAACGCCATCACCAAGCCTGCCCCTTCTCTCGCCGCCCATTTATACACGGCCAAGGGGGTGGTATACATGTCAGATATTACAGATTATCATTTATGTATCTCTACTCAAGTCTGCTTCCTTTCACTGTGTGCAGGATTGCATCAAATACCGGTTGTTTAATCTGCCGGGAAAAGATATCACTCTGTAGACAAAATAATGCCCAATATTAGCCTTCTCCTGTTGATTATACGGTTTGTTACATATAAATGTACATTTAGTACGCGTGCTTGTTTTTATTACCGTTATTATTATTATTATTTATTATTATTGTTGTTGTGGTGGTGGTGTTAATGACGGTGATAATAATAATGCTTGAGAATAATATTTGACCTTAATATTACTTGCAGTAAACATAAAACGAAAACAAATGTGGTCTAATCAAAGACTGGGATACATTGTCTGAGTTCCATCAAAATGTATTTTAGACTAAGCTGAAAGGTAAATCAATTTTGAACAGAACGCGTGACTTTTATTTCTGGAGACTATGTTTGTCTTTTGTGCAAACCACTTTCGAAAATAAATTGGCAAATATAAATGCTCGCATGGCCACAGATATTTAAAAATCACTCTTAGTTAAGAATTAAGATTTTTTTTTTTGGTTTAACTAATTCCAGTTTTCATGTCGAGTTCTTAATCCCTGGAGATGAAAATAGGTTTTCCGTCCTCGTTTATATGTCGTATTTGTATAATTGAGAAAGTCCAATTTCCACCTGTTTAAGGAGCAGAGCCTCCCTCGGATCCTATTAAACGTTTTTCCTCCTTCGCCTATTCAGAAGAACCAATTTTCCAGAGTGATTCAGGGAGCTCAGCGCCGAAAAAAGCAGCTCTTTCACTTTTCGTCACTAAAGCACTGCGTGGAACCTGGTTTTTTGTGTTTTTCTGAAATAAAGGGACGGATTAAAAGGAAAAGAAAAGACTTAGCTTGGCCAGAGGTAGACCGCGCAATGAAAGGAGTCCTTTTTAAAGCGGCATAAAAGTTTGTTGGAATCCAGAGTTTTGTGTGCTTGTTACAATGACCAGTCGCCCTCTCGTCTTACTTTATTTGGGGTAGCTTGAATTCATTTGTTTGCAGACGATTCCACCTGACTCACAACAAATTATTACAAAAACAGTCTTCGTGAACGTTTCAAATGCTTCATGTGCGCTTCTTCAGAATATTGTGTTTATTCTACTTAGTTCGGAATACTTAGTTCGGAATACTTCATACCCGGTCCTTTTACTGTCCCCAACTTTTTCAGCCTACCCAGCCCCTCGGTACCACTACCCCCTATTCCCTCCATGGAATGTATGCAGTTGAGTATTTGGCGAAAGTTAATAAGAATGTCCGCCCTATAATGAGCCCGAAACGCGCGCTCCGTGTCCTCCTGTGATTAAAAAATCATTGCGACGCGCACTGACTGGCGTGGTTTTTACAGAATGCATGCTTTCATGGGGGTTGTACTTCAGATTATTTTTTGAATGTATGTAATTTGTTTTCGTTGATTTACAACAGAAGTAAAAGTGCAATGATATCAAAGTGGCAATGGTATATCTACAAAGGTGGACTTGTTTCAGGGGCCCCGTTTTCGTTATAACTAGTCTGAAGAAATAATTGTGCAGTCGCAAGTGTTCTTTTTTTAAATCCAGCTGCAAATCTGCGAACTCTGTAAGATTTAAAAATGGCAGGCTAATTCCAGTCAGATGTAAATGATCTGAGTTTATTCAACCACAATTGCCGGCTTGACCACACAATAAACATTGATCCTATTGCTAGGACGGGGCTCAGTACTCGGCATTAACACGTCCCGCAATTAACTCCGAAACCGACCGAGGCGATATGCTTTTGTGTGGCGTTTGTAAAGGCGGAACGCAAACATGTAAAACATGTTGATGGTGGTATTACATTTGCAACCACATTTGTTTTCGAGATGTACATTGACCAACCATTCAAAGTCGCTCATAAATAAAGACAACGCGCGAAAATGCCACCGCTTAGCTGTTGTATACCGAATTTGCTAAGGTTCATCAAAACTGTTTGTATGTTTATATATATATATTTTTTCCAAATTTGACATATTTTACATATTTGTCTTTTGGACGGACCTAGTTTATTTTGCGCAAAATAATAATAATAATAAAAAAAAACATACAGTGTGATTTACAGAACAAAACTATGAATTAATAATTTACGAATACTTGCAGCAGCTAAGTATTTTTATAAGATCCGCGCTCTGCCGGAGGTTTTCAACATTAATTGTAATCGCGACAAATCAGTACATTGATACGGACTTGGAACGAGCTCCCCGCTATTAAACGTTACGCATGTAATTGAATTAATTGTAAAGGGATAGGCCTAATTATCCTTTACTGGTGCTAAACACTCCATGACGTTTGTTTGGTAATTGCTTAATCGTTTACTTAAATATTCTTTTGTAATTCAATAAAACGATTTTGTGTGTAACAAAGAACACTTAATATTGCAGTTATTGTGATTAAGTTATACATCCGACTGAAGTCAGTCATCGTTGGTCTTAATGTAATATGTGCCGAAAATCTCCATCGATTGTACTGTATCGCAATTTGAATAATAATAATAAGTTTCTTTTACATTTTTGTTGCCGGGGTAGAGATGAGCAGATGTCTATTAAATGTTGTTTTTTTGGGTCGTGGATGACATCCCCTCCGATGGTGACTCTGAACTTTTCTACCTGGGTGGCCGGTTGGGGCTGACTCCAGTGCGGAGTCAGTGCGGATCCCAGCAGCCTGCTAGAGATGGCAGGTTGTCCACAGGGCGCGGTCCTGACCTTGAAGGTAGCCCATAATAAATCTATGCTGAAGGTAGCGGGGCATAAATTGGTCAAAGGTACATTTGGATAAGAAGCCAGCAGAATTATTAAGGAAGCGAGAACATTTCCGTGGCCCGTGGTTTAATGTCCCGTGTGACGTCCGAAAGTTTGTTTGCGAATGATATTGATAAACAGCTTATATAGGCCTATTTGGGTCAACTTCTTTTTGCAAATGGGCATTTAAATAGTCCGTACGAAGTATTTTGAAAATGAATGTGTACAAGACGCATGTTTTCGGTAGCAACTTCAACAATCTCACAATATGCGATTATTTATGCATACCGGGGATCAGTGATAAACTGACAGCGAATACGATACATTTCGAAGCATGCGGTGCAAAAAGTCGTAATGAGGTTATCAGGGCGGAAACACGAAGGGACGCATTCCGTGGATGTCGCACTTAGACCGTAAGAAGCAACTGCACACCTCGTTACATCGCTCGCGTCTCTCCCGTCCAGCCTCCTCGCTTAGGGGTTTTACTCAGATGCTGACAAACGGCGAAAACCAATTCGATTTCTTTTCTCAGCCCGGTTAAAAAAGTAATTATCTTATATATATATATATATATATATATATA
>JAODKL010000128.1:14128220-14138621 GCA_026780765.1 Petrocephalus schoutedeni
GTTCTCCCCAAACGAGCTTGATGGGCCGAATGGCCTCCTCTCGTTTGTAAATTTCTTATGTTCTTATGTTCTTATGGGAAACGCTTTAAAACAAGGATATGGAGACCGCCTTTAACGAGCAAGTTTGCGACCAGGATATCGTGATTGTGGACAGCAAAATTACAGCAGTGTGGTAGCAAAGACAGGTGCACACATCTGCATGTCACTGAGCCTGCTATCCAACCTTTACACATTCCTGCTACCTTAAACACCACCTACTCCGTGGTGCCCCCTGCTGGCTAATTTTTATTTGTAATATTTCTAAATCCTTTAATTGGGTTTAAATGGATTTTCGAAGGTCTGTAATCTCAACAGGTGTCAAAAGAGAAATTTAAAAGGAACTGTTTCTTAACTGTGCTATATTGTTTCTTGATATTCAAAGCATGTAACTTGAACTATTCTGTCTGGGGAAAAAATGGATTTGTGTGTGTTATTAATGTTACATTCAGTAATAATGTGAGACAGTTGGAGTCCATATACATGTTGTAATCTGTACACGATTACCGACTGTGAAAGGTGTTGTGTATGCATTTCCAGTGGCGCCAATTAAAATGTTGCACAAAACCAGATGTGAGGTGACTGTGTCTTCATTGGAGGATGGATAGAGAGCATCTGGTGGTGAAGTTACATGAACACTGAAGGATCATGACCAGAAACAGCCGAAGGAACATCTCCTAAAAATCTCTGATGTGCAGTGGTCAGATACTTTAGCACACGGCTGAACCAGATGTTGAATATATAAACCTGTGAATAAATAGTAATGTGTAACAGTCTTAAGAGACTGCAGGGAAGGACATTTCTCGGAGTGATTTTTTTCCCCGCCTCCCTTTTAAGGGTCTGGAACAGATGAACCCAAATGAACGGGACATTGATTTGGTTCATGTTCATTTCATCACAGATGTTGCTTCTGACTAGACCAGGGGTGTGCAGTCTTATCCGGAAAGGGGCTGCTGTGTGCACAGGTTTTCACCAGAACTCCCTAATTAGATTACTAATTAGAGGCCTGAAAAGTTCGCCATACCTGGATCTGAGCAGCTGACTTAAAGGTTATCCCAAAACCCTGCATGCACACTGGCCCTTTGAGGATAAGATCTCCCACTCCTGGACCAGACTGTCCCTCAGGGAGCTGCTTTGGCCCCGCGTTTAGCTTATGGAGTGAAATGAGGAGATCTTCTGATCTACTGCTACAGATGACCGATGCAAGCTGGCGTGCAGCTACACTTCAGTGAAGTGGGAAATGTTTTAGAGCTTGTCTAGAAAATAATATTCTGAGGAGTGCCATAAAATGTTCTATTCCCTTTTAATTGTCACTGTGACTCCCAAACATGGCTTTAAGCTTTAAAATGGGGCCTCAAGACTAATTTAAAAAGGACAGTTTCAGGAGGGTAACATTACTGTCCTCATAATTGCTTTGTTGCTAAGCATGAATCCCCTAAGCATGGTCAGTGTTGACTAGTCATCTCGATATACGTAAAAACAAATGAATCTTTAGAGTGTAGTTTTCAAGAGTGTCTGTTTGTGTGTGTGTGTGGGGGGGGGGGGGTGGTTCTCTTGGAAGAAGGGGGCCCCGGTTAATTATTTTATAGAGCCGGTATTTCTCTCTCAGAACAAGATGCAAGATGATCTTTGCCCCCAAAAACATCCTATTTACAGGAAGTAGACTGGGGCTTAAACAATTTTATTCCATAGTTTAATTCATGCCCTTGTGCCTCAGTCAGTAAGTACTCTGCTGTAAAAACAGATAAAGTTGTAATTTTCTATGGCTAATAAGATGAGATACACTTCATTCATTGCAGAGGGATATTCCTTTCAGTAGCAGCAAAGGAGCGTAAAGTAATCAGATACAAACGTTTTGCAGACACAGAAAAAGGCAATGCACAAAGACAGAAAGACAGAAAGTCCATAGTGCACAGCCAATGCACAGCTCATGAACCGCTTTAATGCAACTGTGTCTCACTGCACAGGGTGTCCCCTGGCGGGGATCGTCTGCAGGGTGGCCACAAACCTCACCCGGAAGAGCAGTTCTCAGGATTAATGGATATGCAGTCAGTCATGTACATCAGCACTTTGGATGACTGTTTAATTGCATTCCCCCACTTTCTTAAAGCCTCATGGTTCCTGCTTTGCTTACACCGTGTGACGGCCATGACACCTGGCATCATGTGACCACCTGAGTATTACGACCTGCTCAGTACTCCCAGTTAGCCCAGTTTGAAGAATATACTCTAATTAGCAATGGAAACAGGCACTACGTGCTTGTAATCAGAAGGTTGCTGGGTCAAATCCCGCACTCTGCAAGAGTAGGCACATCACCTCTAGGCCCTTGAGGGAGGCCCTTAACCCCGCATACACAGCTGACCCTACCCTCAGACCCCAGGCTCGACTCTCACCTGTGTGTACCTGAGGCTCAGGAGAGCCAGGTGGGACGGGCAGATTCAGTGTCATTGTACTTGCTACCTGCACAATGACAATGACGTAGGCAGTCTGTTCTAGGAGCTACTTGTGTGTCAGTTGTCTCTGGGTGGGCCATTCTATTGGCTGTAGCTGTTCTCCTCATTGGGGAACGCCAGTCAGTGGTATTTATATATTGCCAGGGAGCCATTAGGGGACGGCTGTCTGTCTGGGGCCAGCCAGGCTATTGGAGCTAGCAGCATGCTACTGCTCCAGGGAAGAACATCTAGCCTAGGCTGGCCACATGACCCCGAACACATGACACCAGTCACAGAGCTTAAAGTGTCACTATAAATACATTTTGCATCAGTACTCCATGACACTTGTATTTGTCTATCAGCATTAGCTACTGCTGTGCACATATAAATGACACTCCGGGACCATCCTGAGCAGTTTGGTGTTTGACTCTCATAAACTCACCTCACTGCTGTTACCATGGCAATGAGCAATGGGCTGCCCCCCTCCCCTCACACAAGCAGGAGCTCATTGTGGTAACCCTGTAACATTGCGACACCAGCACCCCATTTCTGCCCCAGTGATGGAAGAATCAAAGGAGCCTTTATCCAATTTACTTCAATGGCTGTTTGAAGATATCTCTTTAAAAATGTGGCTTTAAAACATACGTACGAAAGTATTCATGTTCTGATGTTGCCTTAACCAAAATATAACCACGTCTTGGGGTCCAAAATCATTTCCAGCCCATGTAACATTGAGACATTTCCATCCTTTCTTTTATTTCTGCCAGTGGATGCCCAGGCACGGGCGTAAGAAGTGCAGTACAGCTGGGCTGCCAGTGGATGCCCAGGCACGGGCGTAAGAAGTGCAGTACAGCTGGGCTGCCAGTGAATGCCCAGGCACGGGCGTAAGAAGTGCAGTACAGCTGGGCTGCCAGTGAATGCCCAGGCACGGGTGTAAGAAGTGCAGTACAGCTGGGCTGCCAGTGGATGCCCAGGCACGGGCGTAAGAAGCAGCCTACTGCTTTCCCCATATACAGATTCTTCCATCCCTGCATAAGGGGGCGGGAAACCTAAAAGCGCTGAAGCCCGGTGCCACGTGCTGCAGAAGCCCGATGCCCACAGTGCCATGTGCCGCAGAAGCCCGATGCCCCCAGTGCCATGTGCTGCAGAAGCCCGATGCCCCCAGTGCCATGTGCTGCAGAAGCCCGATGCCCCCGGTGCCACGTGCTGCAGAAGCCCGATGCCCCCGGTGCCATGTGGGGCAGAAGCTCGATGCCCCGGTGCCATGCGGGGCAGAAGCTCGATGCCCCCAGTGCCACGCTCCGCAGAAGCTCGATGCCCCCGGTGCCATGCGGGGCAGAAGCCCGATGCCCCCGGTGCCATGCGCCACAGAAGCTCAGTGCCCATGGTGCCACATGCCACAGATGCCCCAGCTGCCCCGCAGTGCACAGCCACAGACCGGCGGGTCACACAGACCGCTGTCACCGACCTCGGGTCCGAACCCGGCCCTGTGGGCGGCATTCTGCCCTGCCAGTCTGCGATAATCTCAGTGTGGATCTGTGCATTGCGATCCTCTTATTTAATATTATTTATGATTATGTTCCAACAGAAATACGATTACAGCAGATAGAATAGAGATGGCCTCCATAACGTGGTGTGCGGTGCAAAGTAAAAGGATATTCTAATACTTAATTAGTCTTAATTATTTGAATTAAACAAATTATACAAAATCCACACGGCATGCACGGCATGGGTTTAACATTCAAGGCAGCGAATTTGTAGGGAAAATCTAATCAGATTAATCATGAAATAGGATTACTTTTTCTGACTCAACGCAGATGTGTGCCTTTGTAGCGCTGGGAATAATTGTATGTGTAACTGGACCAGAAGCCGTTTGTGAGCCTCTGTCTCTCTCTTCCTCGCCAGTGTGTTTTCTGTTACGGCTCGTTTGAGGAATGATGCCGTATGCTAGCTGAATTTATGTGCAAATCTACAATTTCCAGAATAAACCAAACGTAACTCAATACAAAACGCATTGCTGAATTTACCACACCTTAAAAATGCTGGTTGGAGACTTTAAATGCATTCTTTAGTATTGATTCCTAACTTCCATTTATCTGAGGCAAGACGGATATCGGGTATCATAAATAGCCGGGGTGTTTGGGATTAAGTGCTGACGTTTATTGCAGAGAATGACTGCAGCTGCAAGTATTTGCGGTACACATGGCCTGAGACGGACGGACAGATCTGATATGTTCATTCCTCAAGAAATATGAGCTACTTTAATCTGTTCTCAGTGAAATACATTTTCAGGTTAGGAAAAGCAGACACATTTTTATATGCCCTTTAAAAGCTATGCACAAATGAACAGGGAAACCCTTCATGTTCATTGAGACATATTTCTTACAGTGATCTGCCTCCAGTAGATCATGTGGGTCACTGCCTTGATCTCTAGGCAGTGTGAGCACTGTAGTCAACTAGCTGTTAGCTAGTAGCCAGGCCAGTTTCTGTTTGGTTTCCGCTGCAGCGGGTGAATCGCCCTGGTCTCCCACATCCCCCTGGGGGGGGGGGCTTGGCGGACGCTGTGTGGAGAGGTGAGGCCAGCGAGTATCTCCTGCCCTCCCGCTGAGGACTCCGCGTGTCGGCTGACTGAAAATTCCATTACAGCCATTCGCCTAGAGAGATTAGAGCAGCTATCGCAAACTCAGGGGGTGAAAGAAGATTTAATAAACGTGCATTTAGCCTGTGTTTCTGAAAACGCCGCCCACAAATACAGCCGCGCTGTATTTTGAAATCAGTCTGCATCTATGGGGTTAATATGGCTGAATGTGTGAAATGTTTACAGCACACCAGGAGGACAGGCCCTTCTACCACCCACACTGCCCCTTTCCTGCTGGCTCTCAAAATCCCCATGACCTTTTCTCCCACCTTAAAGCAAATTCCATCAGCAATTGACCTTTAAACCTTAATATTTGTCATTCTAGTCTATTTTCCAGACTGAAATTTTGAATTGGTAATGATTAAGCTTCTGGACTAAAGTTTGTTGCGATCGATTACATCAGACTTGTGTAGTATTTACATGTGTTTGATGTTATTCACGAGCGATTAGTACAATACAGGTGAGTATACTGAGGGTTATAAAGAAACGTTCGAGTATCTGCCTAGCAGAGGAAAGCTCCGGAAAGCTCCGGAAAGCTCGTCCTCCTCAGCCTGAGTGCCTGTCAGAGTGGTTGTCCGGAATTCGACGGGACAGCCTGTCTCTCTCTGCTGGTTTCGCGGAAACCTGTGGCCTGTCAGAGGAACAGTCAGCATTTCGCTGACGTTCGGCTCGGATCCGTTTTTGCCTGTGAGCAGGATTTTTCACGGCTTCTCTCACCAAAGACTCGATGGTCAGTCACCATATAAAGGAAATCTCTGCACTTCAGGCGCCCGTGGGCAACAAAAGCATAATTTCTCTTTATTATGCAGAATTCACACATGCACAAGTGTCTTCATTTAGACGAGATAACGTCTTCTGCCGGGACTGTGATGTCCGCTTCCCCTTTCTGATGATAATTAGGCTTTACCTTGTTATTTTCCAAGCAGATATCCTCACCACGCCGCTGTATCCTTAACGTGGATTTCAATATTCACTATATTCCTCATTGTTTTGCATTCTGACCTTGATCAAAATAAACTACAATTTGCCCTGAAATAGGGTGAATTTAAGATCACTAATGCTGCATATATGCACAATGCGAGGTTATTTGTCATTGATTTTAGCAGCCATTCATACTAAATTGTATTGCTACTGTAGTTTGAGGCATTTGTAGAAGATACTGCCTTCATGCAGCCATAGCGAATTCCCCGGGAAAGCTGCACGGTTTCCCTCTAATTCATCCACAAAAAGACTGAAACAGACCCACTAACAGCTGCCGCAGACTAATTGTCAGGGTGGCATCGAACCTGGCCACAGGTCTTCGCGACGAGAGTCTGCCTTCTCAGCGAGTCGCGGTAATCAATGCGGTGCAAAGCCTCTGCTCTGGCTTCTGTCCCCCTAGAGGTGGCTGTTTAGCGGGTCTCCCTGGCCTCCCGTCTGCCGTGCAGGGTCGCTCAGTGTAGGAAGGCTCATTAAGGATACCAGCATCGCATTAGCATGCCGAGGCCCCGGCGAGTGCAGTGAGCAGATATAGATGGCCTGTGAGGCGAGCGTAATGGTTTCCAGGAACGATGCTTATCGCTCACCCCGGGGTTCCTGCTTTTTGGGAAGGCTGCTTGACGGAGCTCAAACTGGAGGCTTCCCTTGAAAATGGCTGGCTTGGGAAGACACTAAACTCTGTACCATCCATCTGCTATTCCACTTTCTAAATTCTAATTAGTTTTACGATGTCAGGGAAGACTTCTGCACATTCTCAAGTGCACAACATTAGCCAGTCGTGCTTCTGTCGAATACTTGGTTTTGAGTACCTGGCAGTACATTAAATCCCTGTAAATGTAAGTTCAGGGCGCTGTTCTACCCCAGCCAGGGGCAACACCCTGGAGAACCCCAGCTAATAGCCCACTGTAGCACCCAGACCTTGCTTGGCAAATAACTCCTCACAGCTTTTTGTTTTAGTTTCTTAGATGCTGAATTCATGCTGTCACAATTTAGGCATCTCAGCCTCACCTGAAACTTTCCGCTGTCCGTCCGTGGAATGAGCAAGTGGGACGTCTGCCAGGCTTTGTGATGCTTTAGTTTTTAGCCGCCGTGCTAAATTTCACCTCTGTCTGCTATCAAATGAACAGCATAGATCTACGCGCCAAGAAAATACTAGAGGTGTCCCTTTTCTGTGGAATCTCTGAGGTATCTGTGTCACTTTATCGGGAGATTTCCTATAGCGACTGAAAGTGCACAACGTCCTGGCGTGTTTGGTGGCCACCTCATCGCAAAGATCATCATCTCTCCCACCACAATATAGGTAGTAACTGTGACCCACCAACCAACAAGACTATACTAGTGATTCCAGCTGGTACTACTGAATATCCTTGTGAGAATTGATGATTTTTGTGGGTGGGGCGAGGGCTAGGCCAGCCAAGCAGGTGCAAACTGTCGACAGGCGGAACGATGCTGTCCTAGGCTGAGAAACACCACCAGGAACATCCAGGAACATAATCCATCCAGGAACATAATCTCCGACTGTGCTGTATGCTTCATACAAACGGCTCATTCATTCCCGCCTACATACAGGTGCCTGTACCCCACAGCAATCTCCAGCTGGTCTCAGTGCTAGGCGTGCTTCACTGAACATATCGGAGGAATCATCGGGAAGGCCCTTTCTGTCTAATTTAGACATCCTGTTATTCTAGGCAGAAAACAGGGTAATATGATGGGCATCAGTGCGTACAAAGCACGTGCTGTTATCCTGTGGATGGAGATGAGAGTCCCTGAGGGAAAGCCGCATCAAAAAAGGATGAACGTGCAAGAAGCACACAGACGGAAGGCAGCAACCACAGCTACAGAGGCGAGAGGCCACAGGGATACTCACTGACCCACCACAGCAGGCAGTGAAAATTACAGGATGTCAAAATGGTGGATTTGCCTGCTGTCCAACCATGTTATGGGAGACGGGAATGTAACACCGTCAGCAGGAGAAATCAATCGATTTTCTCCAGAGTGACACAGGATCCTTGTAATGGGTCACAATAAATATTGCCGCTTGGTAGTTTCTGCTGGAAGATGCTGCATGTAGTCGGAATGACAGGGGATAGGTGTATTGACAGGGGATAGGTGTATTGACAGTGGGTAGTCGGAATGACAGGGGATAGGTGTATTGACAGGGGATAGGTGTATTGACAGTGGGTAGTCGGAATGACAGGGGGTAGTCGGATTGACAGTGGGTAGTCGGATTGACAGGGGGTAGTCGGAATGACAGGGGGTAGTCGCATTGACAGTGGGTAGTCGGATTGACAGTGGGTAGTCGGATTGACGGGGTAGTCGGATTGACAGTGGGTAGTTGGAATGACAGGGGGTAGTAATATTGACAGGGGGTAGTCAGATTGACAGTGGGTAGTCGGATTGACAGGGGGTAGTCGGATTGACAGTGGGTAGTCGGAATGACAGGGGGTAGTTATATTGACAGGGGGTAGTCAGATTGACAGGGGGTAGTCGGATTGACAGTGGGTAGTCGGATTGACAGTGGGTAGTCGGATTGACAGTGGGTAGTCGGATTGACAGGGGGTAGTCGGATTGACAGTGGGTAGTCGGATTGACAGGGGGTAGTCGGATTGACAGTGGGTAGTTGGAATGACAGGGGGTAGTAATATTGACAGGGGGTAGTCAGATTGACAGGGGGTAGTCGTATTGTCGGATTGACAGGGTGTAGCTGTATTTATAGAACAAAACATTTCAGATCCTGATGCCAAGAATGTGACAGATTGCATTCCCAGTTTTTAAAGTGCTTTGTTTTGCCCATCCTTGTGCACATTATACGGTGCTGACTGCATCCTATACTGGGGATCTCTATGCCTGCCTGACTTTGGTGTAGGCACGTCAAGTTGCATCTAACACCTACTGCCAAATTAATGTGGGTTTGAGCCAATAAGAACGCCATCCCAAGCAAACACAGGAGACGTAAGTGCCCTTGCGCTGGACCACATAAGCGGGTGGCTGAGGGCCACTGAGCGCTGGAGGAAACCAGGGGATGGCGAGAGGGTCTGCAGATCAGAGCAGCAAGATGAGAACGTCCAGGTAGTACCTCTGCCAACGGGCGCACACACGCGGCCAGTCGCTGCTGCAGGCAGGGATCATAGCTCACGCAAAGAAAATGCAGCAGACGTGCTTTTTCAGTTTTTCTCAATTGCTCTGGCTCATTTCTCGAATGACAATTAACATCTGCAAAGCAGCGTGTGTAATCCCCACACCATAATGCCGCTTCTGCACAGCAGAACATTGTTTTTCATTGCTTCACACAAATTTCCAAATGTTTTAGGGGTCTCAAAGTTAATGAATCAATGCCTGCGATTAATTTAAAAATAATGACACGTTATTGTATTTTAATAATGTTAACGTACACTTGCACAGCCTACTGTATAGCCCCGTTTGGGGTTGGGACAGTGCGTTTGTTGCGTTCTCTGTACCAATTTGTTCATGCATCGTGATTTTTCATCAGCCCGTCGTGATTTTTGGCCTTTGGAGGCTACCGTAGAATGTAAAACTTGTATTTTGGAGTTTTCAAATTTCATCCTTAAAGGTATTAGAAAAATATACATACACAGAATCACACAGAAATGTTGATCTAAAATCCATGCATAGACTAGAAAGTCTCATTAACAATTGTGCTTTATCCACAAATGCAATCTGTTAAATAACTTTGCTCACCAGCTGTCTGTTCGGTGTCACTTTACACAGAAACAAATTCAAGCTTCAAGTTTGCATGCTAAATAATTTGTACAAATACAAATGCCACCCCAATACATTCTGGGATTTGGAATAAGGAAAATAAACACATTTCGTTTGTAGGAATGAAGCAGATTAAGAGCACCCTGGGATTTAGTTTATTTTTACTGCATCTTCCCACCCATCCACTGACCCTTATGGCACAATTACTCTACCTTCATTTTTGCTGAAAATTCAGAAAGTCTTTTAATTTATAAATTTAAATTTTAAACAGTATAAAACTAAAGATTTCAGGCCTTTGAAGACCTTTGTTCACGACTGCGGTTAGACAGTTCCCGAGCGTGTACATGTGAACCTGACCCACAGACTGCAGGGCGTAAATTGGCGACCTTCTCTTCCGAGATTCCTGAGTAAGCTGTCACCGAAAGCAGCAGGTGGCTACAGGCCGGCCCACTGCTCAGTCGCCGCTCCTGCTGGAAAGCCCACGGCACGCGGGCGAGAGCGAGCCACGCGGACGCCGCGGCTGTCACGTCTGGCGCGGGATCGACGACCCATAATGCAGGCGGTGTAGGAAACAGGGGTTTATTCCGTGGAAACACA
>JAODKL010000128.1:14158066-14174343 GCA_026780765.1 Petrocephalus schoutedeni
GGGATAGGCTCCGGACCCCCCGCGACCCTGAACAGGATAAGCGGGTTGGAAAATGGATGGATGGATGGATGGATGTCTTATTCTGGGTGTAGGGTGTGTAGCTGAAAAAATCATTTGTCCACAACCAAACAGACACCGCCAGAGGTCATGGTCCCTGATCTGGCCCCTCTGATTCAGGCGAAATGCACTAAGAATCACACAGAACTTCACTGACGTACATCGGAGACTGCAGCCATCCAAAGTGCACATTATCACTGAATACACAAGAACTGAAGTTTCACTGAAAATTTAATATATACACAAAAGCATGACAGTTCAGTGTGGGTTGTTCCCATATAACATTAGCTTGCAAAAGTAACCATTACACCAGGCTGCAAGTGCTCCCCTGTAATGTGTGTGCTACATGTTAATGACTCTGGAAAGCTTCTGGACTCTGTTCAGCAGCAGGTCTCCCTTTTTTATGGTCTCTTGGTACTGCCAGTTCTTACTGTCAGGCCTGTGGAAGAGACCATGTCAGCATATCATGGGGGTGGCTCTATGTTAAGTCATGGCAGTAATAGACAGTCAGCCACATGTCAGTGAGTTTGTGTTGGACTGAATACAGGGCATAAAAAATGGTCCAGGCAAAATGTGCCGTACCTGTTTGTTTCCACAATCTCATTCACTTTATCGATTTTGCAGTGGAGCCGGCCAGCAGCAATGAATCGTGACAATTCCCTGTGGTGGCAGAGGGGAGAAAATAAATAACGGAATAGGCACCATGCAATCAGCAGAAGCTCTACCCCCGAAAGCTTATTCAAGGAGGAAAACTCACTGGTCGATGAACTCCGTGCTGACCCCAAAGGCCTCCGCCATATAGCCCAGAGTCAACGAGCGGTAGGACTCCAACAACTGGCTGTAGGCCAGAATGCGCATCTCCCTCACATAGTAACGGTAGTGAGAAGCAAACAGCCAGTCCTTCTTCATCTCCTGCTCCACCATAGCTAAACACGAAAGCAGACAGTCTTCATAACCCTTTGTACCTGCTATTACTATTACTCGTGCACACAAATCCTAAACGATGTGCAAAACAGCTGGAGAAGTACAGCGATGCCCCCTGTCTCATGGGAATGAGTACTGCAAGAGACTTGAAGCAGGAGAACACTGAACACTAGACGACGGGTTCCCCAGCACATCTGACATGGCAAAACAGCCTTGGAGACCACAGACTCACCCAGTGACTGGAAGAACACAGAGTAGCGGCACTCGTAGAGTGAAAACAGGTACTGGCGGACAGCAGGCAACCCATGTAGGACTTCCAGAATCTCTGAGCCTTTTATCACCTGAGATCCAACAGTAAAGGTGAAGATGGATCTCAGAAAATATCACAAATCATCATGCGTCTAAAAGGGAGAGTACTTGGTCTAGTCAAATACTATCAGATAGCCTACAAAGAGGGCATACCTTTTCCCTGAGGTCAGGCCGCTTCAGCGCGATCATGCTCACGTACACCGTGTACGTGACAAATGTCTTGTAGTCCATGAGCTCGTACGACGTGAAGGTGGACACCGTGTCCAGGAACAGCTCAGCTGCCTGTTTGAAGTCCCTGATGGCGACGCAGTAGAGCCCCTGGTACACTTTGAGCCGATTCCTTCGGTCCCAGTCACCACCTTCTTCAATGAGGCTAGAGGAAAAGGGACAGGTAGGTTCATCTTCACAGAAGTCTTCCACACTCATTTAAGACTCTGAACAAAGGCAGCGTGCCATTTGACAGACAAGTAGCCCACATCACACACAAGAGAAGGGCCAAATGGGTGAAAACAAGCACCTTACCTCTTTGCTTTCTCCGTGTTGCGTGTTATGAGATCGTTGTCCATGTAAAACAAACCTATCCTCAACAGATAGAAGACAATATCCAGGCGATGTCCCAGAGCCACCGTCTTGTCAAAGGTTTTCCTGAAGGCAGTCAATGCCCCTTCCTATATGTTTCACGCAAAAACGATCCATTAAGACTGATGATCAGAACACAGAGCCATACATAGCAACGTGACATCCGTACTAGGTTAAAGTTTTCGGTTTTAAAGAGGATTTAATAAATGTACAGCAGAATGCCCCCACCTTATCCCCAATGCGGATCAGGTACTCGGCTTTGGCCATCATGGCATCTCGGATTTCGCTCTCGCCCTGGTTCTTCTCGGCATCTTCCAGCACGTCGTCCAGGCGCTTCAGCACCTCCTCGTTCTCCTTCTTCATCGTGCTCAGCAGCTCCGCGTCCACCTGCCATTTCAGCTCCTTGCACAGAGACTCGTAGTAGGGAGCCATGCCTTTTAAAAAAAACAAACGCACGGTCAAATCTCAAGCCATATCGCGTATATTTTCCCCCATTTAGTGCAAATCACACACGCCTGCCTTTTAACGTCAACAATGTGTGATTTCATATTCTTAAAATACGTATGTAAACAGACCGCCCGTATACCTTAATGGCTAGCCATTGACGTGCTTCATTCAACGAATCGTCAACAAATAAACCTAGTTTCCAAATATCAACACAAATGACATATTGTCCATTTTAATGTGAGTTTTTAGCGCAGAAAGCTTTTTATCACTCTGACCAGTGAATGTACAGGGCAGCGCTTCAGGCATTACTTTACACATCTAGGGTGCTATAGTCGTGGAAGATGAGCCTGAGGCCCTCGCACAGGCCCGGGCACCCCGAGCCAATCGAGTCCGAGGATGAACAGCGGCCCTCAGTGACGATGCAGATACGCGTTAAGCTCACTAGCCACTTACTATTCGCCTTGATAGCCTCCATGAGCTCCGATACAACCTTCTCATCTTGCTTCTGGTCGTCGAGCGTGAGAAGAAACTTCAGCTGCGCTATTCTCAGATCGGGATTTTTGGGCAAGCCCTCTTCTTCCAGGTTTTCTAACGGCATTTCGACAGCTGGCTAGACGAGATCCGCCGACGCTATCCCCTTTTGTCGGCGGCAATGCGGACTACAAAACGCTTTCTCCAACTACGGTGGCCGTACAAGGAGAAAAAGGGCAAACTGAAAAACAGGTTAGTCGCGCGGTGTGTGACTATTGCCATCTGGTGGTTAAACAAGTTAAACAATAACGTTATTCGTCACAAAGTCGAATCATGATGATAGTCTGCTAAACCGAAGTTGTCCCCTATCTGAATAATCTCCAGGCGACCATCTCAACTGGTTAAGCGGTTATGACCGGTGGAAGGAAGTACAGTGGTAATCATTATTTATCATGCCCTGGAAAATATGACGCGAAATGTAGACATTGGTTAAGTGGAATGCTTAACGGTTCTATAAATCTTCGACATATCTAACAGACCGTACATTTGTCAAGTCACCATTGCCTGGAAGACTGTTCAGGTTGCTTCTTTACAGGCAATAAATTGGAACTATGTTGAAACAACTGGTAGGATCTAAATGTTTTATTATACTCTAATTTAATCAACAGAACAAAACTGAATTCCTTGCAATATACTGTAGGCCACAGCTACAGATTTAATTGTTTCACTTCTGATGTGTGTATTGTTGTGTTGACTGGAAAAAAAATGCCACAGCTCCTTGTTGGTGGGGGAAGCTTGCTTATGTACACAGTCTTCACAGTCTTGTGTGAATGGTTGTAAAATGATCGATTATTAAGAAATTGGCTTACATTTTAAACAAGGTAAAGTTCGTTTAATATTCAACATTCATTTGACATTCAAAACAGAAACCTACTATGCACTGCAACCATTTCAGTGGATGATGTCAAACCAACTGTGCAGCATAGAGACTAATGTCCTTCACGTACACATGCATTTGAAGTTATTAGGCTCCCAAACCATATGAGCTCATGATGTCAAACCAACTGTGCAGCTTAGAGACTAATGTCCTTCACAGGCCAGGAGGTTTGTTTTTCAGATGTTTCTCTTGAATAATTTTTTTAAGAATAAAAAATGACATATACATGTATACAAAGCTATTTGGCTCCCAAACTGTGTGATCTCAAGATGTCAAACCAACTGAGCAGCATAGAGACTAATAGGAATATTTGAAAAACAAGCCTTGTGGCACATGAAGGACATTATAGGAATAGGCGTACATACCATATTTATAGCTCTGATTTTGTTTGAAAGTTACAGGGGGCCATGTGGCAAAACAATGAAGCGCTTCACATTTTGCAATATAATCTAATTCAGTTTAAATCGTGTAAAAGTTTTCCAACATTATGCTACAACATGACTCATTTTCACACATCCCTGTGGTGATAGAAACTATTTAAAAATAAAATTTAAAAGTTACGGTCAGAAATGAAACAGAAGTACTGAGCATTAAACACCAACTGAAATGAAGGCACAAATAATACAGTAGCTGAAACTCCTTGTTTCAGTTTAAATTAACCACCCATCCAAATTGGCTGCTTTCCCAAGACAGGGGATGTCTGGAACTTATCCAAAGAAGCACGCAGGGGGACTGCCTGGTCCATACCAAGACACAAGCACTCACTATAAACAATGTCAGGTAGACTACACCAACACATATCTTTGGACTGTAGAAGGATCCTGGAGTATTTTCCTACAGTCAGAGCAAATGAGAACAATACACATAGCCAAGGGAAAAATCTCGGCCCGCTGTTTTGGCCTATATTGAAATTGCCTTTAGTGAGTGAATGAGTGCATAGACTGTCTTTATGCTTTACATAAGAACATAAGACATTTACAAACGAGAGGAGGCCTTCCAGCCCATCAAGCAGAAATAAGTACCGGAAGAGCATGGCAGCAGTAATTGATAACTGCTGAAAATGTTTCATTTATGGAAGTGTGTTAACAATGATGCAGTACCAAAGATAATACAATGGTTCTTGCAAATTACCATAGTTTTTTTCCTCTTCCTCCAAGCCCTGAGATAAAGGCTATTATTCGTCATTTCTATTCACCCCATTGCTTTGATGCTTTCATTTCCAGATCCGTGGGAAAGCATTGTTTTTCATTATAATCCTTGGCATTGGAGGATCATGGCAAAATGGATATAACATCACAGCAATCAGTTCACCTTCACCTGTGAGACATGTTTAATCGAATCCCTATTGTTTGAATCCATCTTGCTGCCGGGATTGTGATATCTTTACACTCATCGATTTAAAAGCGAGCAGCTTCTGACAAACTCCTGAGCCAGCTGTGCCTGTTGCCCGTCTGTCTGCAGTACATCCAGGATTTCATAAACAGGAGCTGGCTGGAGCGTTACGGGGAGCCGGTGCAGGCACACACTCACACCTTCATCTGGTCCACCATCGTCGGTATTTACGGCGTGGGCGGCCTTATTGGATCCATGTGCGTCAAGTACTTTGCAGGTAGATTTGGAAGGTGAGGCTCCGATTTCCATCTCGTACCAATGCACGCAAGTCACGTGTCTAACAGTTTTCATATTTAAAACAACGCACTTGTTTTAAACACTGCATTTGGTTGTCGCTCCTTAAATTGAACATCGTCTTCGACACTTTCCGTTTGACACTTATGTATCTGCTTCAGGAAGAGAGCCATGATGTGCAATGACATCGTCAGCATTGTGTCCGCAGTGATCATGTTCTCAAGCAAAGCTCTGCATTCATTTGAAATGATCATCCTTGCGAGGTTCTTATATGGATTTTCAGCAGGTATGTAAACCAGTGTTACATTCACTAAGAAATTAAGTATGGAAGAGGAACTATTTTATTTGTGAAATAGAGGCCAGTCAAGATATGACATTGTGGTCAGCTACAAAATCACCAAAGGTATTTTATGTGTCACGAGGAAGTGATATTAAAGACGAGAGCTGATCCTTGAAACAAAGTATCATGACATAAAGTATTGGAAATAAAATATGCAACAGTGAGATGCGTGTTTATTTTAGGCTCCTCTTGTGATTTCCTTCTCTGTTTCTTCATTTTGCCTCCTCGTTTGTCCAGGCCTGGGTTTATTTGTTCATTCGATGTACTTGGGGGAGAGCTCCCTACGTAAAATCAGAGGCATGGTGACCCTCACGTCGGCCACATTCCTCTCCATGGGAAAACTGACGGGACAGCTCATGGGCCTACGGTATTCGCTCACTCGCGGCCATCTGGTGAAGGAGGTGACATTACACAGGCCTGTGGATGGACATTCCCTAGAGAGAGCAGAGACTGATCAATGCCGCGCGTTAGTGAGCTGCGCCGCGGCGGCGTCCTGATGGGCTGCTCTGCTCTCTCCCAGGGAGCTCCTTGGCCGTGAGAGCTTGTGGAACTTGCTGCTCTCTCTACCTGGCATGCTGGCTTTTATTCAGCTGGTGGCGCTGCAGTTCCTCCCAGAAGCACCCAAGTATTTACTGATAGACAAAGACAACAAAGAAATGTGCAGAAAAGGTGGGTTTAGTTTGCTTTGTGGGATTAAGTACAGCAGAGTCTGCAGTCATAATGATTGCTCCCATAGATGAAATTACGATTATTATTGCTTGGTTGTAGTTGTACAAATAGTCCATCCATCCGTCTGTCCTGCTGCTAATTCAGTCCAGGCTCACAACGATACAAATTTCTAACAAAATACAACAAAACAAGCTTACTTAAAAAGTTACATTACACTCTTTGGGCTATTGTAGCATATAAATGGTTTTCAAAACATTTTCACAGCCATCATAGATGTAATATTTCATTTTGTAATTTTTCCAGAATCGGTGTTCATAAGAGTTTATATAGCTTACATTTCCTACTTTACTTTTCCGCTTTCGCTTCCTTTTCTCTTCTATTTTATGAATGTCCATCTGTCCGTCCTTCTGTCTGTCTGTATGTCCGTCTGTCCATCTGCCTGTCCGTGTCAGAAAACTGAAGTATGAATTGGCCTGAGCTGCCTGCCCTAAACACGGGTGTGAGGTCTAGCCTTAAGCTCCGAGGGATGTCGCCCAGCTCTCCAGGCCCTGTGGGGCGTTGGAGAGTACAAGGTGGAAATCGAGGAGATGGTGCTGGAGCAGGCTGCTATTAAAGGACAGCCACCCAAGAGCCTGCTGGCCCTACTGAAGGATCGTCTTGTCCGCTGGCAGCTCATCGCCATAGTGGTCATCACTTTCTCCATCCAGTACTCGGGTGTCTCTGCGGTGAGCGCATCACTTGTCACATCTCCGCCATCCACAGCGACACTCACAGCATCACATGTTCATACAGGGCCATGTCAGGTGGTCTAGGCACTTGGTGATTCTTCTATTGATGCTAGTACAGATCAGTATCTTCTCCTTCTCAATCCTGATGGAAGCAAGCATCCCGACTGACAAGATTCGGTACGTCACCCTAGGGCTGGGAATTTCAGAAGTCATCACCTCCATCGTGTGTGTAAGTCATGACGAAGAGAGTTACGTTTAGGGCTCTATTTTGTGCTGGTGGAAAGCATGAAGCAAAGTGGTTGTGCTAGTTAGATAACGCTGCATTCCTCATTTTCACGCCAAATGCGTACGTTTTCAGAATAACAAATGACTTTGCGCGCCTTTCCCCCCATAGGAGTGGTCTCCTCTTTAAATGAAGGGTGGCTGGGCGCTTCGTTGGCGTGTTGATTTTAAGGCAGCGTAATGATGTTGCGCTTTTAACTAACAAAAACCACGATTAAGTAATTAAGTATAATTAAACGATATTTAAGCTCCGCACTTTAGAAACCTGTGGGTGCATGACACTCATTACGGACACAGGTATGCACACAAAGTTTACTAATGGTTTGTTATAAATTCATTTATACGTCTTATTATAGAGTACAACTGGTCCTTTCACGTTTTCATCATTTGATCTGTCTCAGGCAGATTACCATCTACATCTAGATTACCATTTATAGATTTATTGTATGAACATAAGATAATAAAATAGACAGCGTCACTACTGAATGTTGACT
Organism: Petrocephalus schoutedeni; assembly: GCA_026780765.1. NCBI lineage: Eukaryota > Metazoa > Chordata > Actinopteri > Osteoglossiformes > Mormyridae > Petrocephalus > Petrocephalus schoutedeni. The sequence goes on from JAODKL010000128.1 coordinate 14,165,930, forward strand.
CTTTCTAAATACAGTACAGGACTATACTGAACTGTGTATAACTGAAATATGCTATAATACAGCCCAGTACTGTACATAAAATAGCTTTTAATTTTGTTGCTTTATCTCGTTGGCTCATTTCTGGCAGTTTATCATAAGCTGTGATGAATTTATTTTTGTCCCTGAGAGAAAATAACTTTCTTTTTCCTGTCATGTTTTCTGTGCACGCAGCATTAGCCTCAGGTAGTTAGCCAGAAGCACATGGGTTACCACGAGGCACAATTGCAAAATAACACTATCAAAGTAAAAATGATTGTATTTTTCCATATACTGTATTTTCCATAACTGTCATGTGTAAAAAAAAAACAGCAAATTATTTCATCATCATTTGTACAGGAATGATTCTGTCCCAAACATTTTGATCGATATAAGTGGTTGATCACCATAACCGTGATCACTGCAAGTGGTTTCTCCTGTATGTTCAACAGTGTAAATCCTGTAAATCACGTGCACATGCATTTTCACTTCGCGCGCAAGCAGGTCCATATCCTCAGCTGAAAACTGATCTGGTTTGCCAGGTAAGCACGCCAGTATGGTGACAATCTGCCATAGCTCATGTGCCCCCCTTGCTTTCTAAAGGTGAGGTGAAGTGCCATTCTGATTGGTTTATTGCATGTTACACCCCAAAAACCTCTGAAACACAGTGTCAGGACAACCTTTTTGCGCCTTGTCTGTTTTAACTACTAAGTACCACCTGAAGTACCACCTTCCAGAGGTTGCCAGTGTTGGTCAAACCCGCACTGTTAACAACCTACCACCTTCATTATTAGGCCAGTAAGAAAGACCTGCTGCTAATTGGGGTCAGGCTGGAGTGAGAACTTCCTGGTAGGTGGTGCTCCAGGAGCAGTATTGGGAAACACTGCATTAGATCATCAAAATAGAGCCCTTAATGTGCTGCAGGAAACTTCTATGGGATACAGTTCTGTATCTGTGACATGCATGACTTGCAGGGACTTCTCATTGAGAACTTGGGAAGGAGAAGGCTTCTGTGGATGGGCTTTGCTGTCATGTTCTCACTCATGGCGCTGATTGGACTCACACAGCATCTGAAGGTTAGCTTCCTTCACCTTGGGACTATCGTTTGACGAATCCTGAATAAAAGAGTTCTCTCTTACCTGAGTCAGTGCAGCTGCTGCTGGAGTAAAGGCAACACTTTATAATACACTATAATACACTAGACATGAGCAAAAGTGACCAGAAATCTTTTAACCACTTATGATGGGGGTGGAGCCTATCCCAGGCAGCATAGGGCTTACCATGGAGGGGATGCCAGCAATGGGATATTTAGAGATGCCAATTAACAGCATATCTTTGGACTGGCAGAGAAAACCAGCAGCTCATGCAAACTGCACACATGAAGCACGGAGGCGTTGTGTTAAACCCGGAGGTGCGAGGCAACAGTGTTACCCACTGAGCCACTGTGTCACTGTTCTTCCATATGTTTGAAATGGAATTTATACCTCTTCACTGCAGTTACTTTGTAATACTTACGCCTCTTTCCTCAATTAGGATTTAATCACATTAGATTATAAACCTCATAATGCAGTGCATATTACATGAAATTAAATCAGAATTAGCACAGGGTTCGAGTCTCCGCCATGTGTGCAGAGTTTGCATGTTCTCTCATAGGTGTGAGTGAATGGTGTGTGGGTGTGCCCTGTGATGGGCTGGCGCCCCATCCCGGGGTGTTACCATAGCGTCCGGGACAGGCTCCAGACCCCCCACAAACCTGAATAGGACAAGCAGTTACAGATGATGGATGGATGGCTTAGCACATACTTGTTGTTCTGAATTGTGCTTATAGGTGATTACCCACTTGCTGCTTCTTGCAATGATGTATCATAGTCAGGGTCACATGGGGGCCTGGAGCCTATCCCAGGCAGCGCAGGGCACATGTCAGAGATACTGCCTTGGTGAGAAGCCAGAATACTATAATCTATAACTATATATTCATTTTTTGCATTATAGGAGAGCAGCTATTGGATTCCATTCTGTACTGTGGGCCTGTTATTCCTTTTTGTAATCTTCTCTTGTGGACCAAGTAGGTGCCTCGTTTATACTGAGATTTTACCAATGATTATAGATTTATAAATATACTAATTGATTGGTATAAGGCAGAATATCGCACATATTATTTGCATAACATATTATTCATACGAGCACATGCAAAGCGAGTGCTGATTCCAGATATATGCAGGGGGAAGCTGACCGTGAATGCCATAGGGCAAGGAGCCCACAGCAGGCGTGTAACCGGAGTGTCCTCTCCTCCCCAGTGGGAGTGATGCCGGCCTTCAGTCATGAGATATTCACCCAGCCCTACCTGCCGGCTGGCTGTGTGTTCTCCGGGGCAATCCGATGGTTGGGAATCTTCATAATGGGAATGATATTTCCATTTGTACTTGTGAGTAACATGAGAGATTAAAATCCTGCAGTTTCCTTTTCCTATTCTCTCCTTATAACAACCCATGGTTTACTTAGCTGACACCTGTCTCCCGAAATGAGCATTTGATTGGCTGAGCACCAGACGTAGCCTTGGTAAGGCGAGGAAATTACGTGAATTATTAATGCATTCGTTGACTTTTGAGCTGATGGGAGAGCCCTCTTTTGGGTGCTGCAACTGCTCAGCCATCAATGATCCCCAGCAGCTCTACTGCATCTATGAGACGCCCAACTTCTCCTCGGTCCCTCTCCATGCTTTTCTGCTTTTAAAGTGAATTACATCATCAGCAACATTAACAACAACAACTAAAACAAAAACAATGCTACTACTATTTCTACTACTAAAACTAATAATAATAATAGTAATAAAAATAATTGGACCCATTTCTTCTCAATTATCCTGGTCAGAGCTGTGGACTTAACAGCAAAATCAGCAACAATAAAAATAATACAATGACGGAGATTGGTGAATGAGAACAGGAGGCTAATTTTTATTGCTCTTTGTAAACCACATTTCACATTTGCATCTCTCTGTGGGAGGTTTTGATCAAACGAGACACAAATAAAAACAAATTAACAGGCTTAAATACACTGTCTAGAACATGAAAGGAGGCATAGCATACAGATCTATACGTATGTGCCACTTGCAGTAGTTTCTTTGCATGTTCTAGTTTAAAATATGAAATATCAATTTTTCAGCTACTAATAAATGTTGACATTAAATCACTTTGTCCTATGGCTATGAGCTCTGGTGAGATATCAAGGAAGTTCAGATCAGAAGCTGGAATGGGACCAAAATCCAAATCCAAGCCCATAAATAACAAGTACCAACAGACACCATGCCAGTGCGGCCCGCCTCTGCCGTTCGCTGCTGTAGTGTCCTAGAGCGGGGAGATCACCGTCCTCCCAGGGAAAATTCTGCTCTATGTAGACCTACACCATAATGATGCTGTGGTGCACCATTATGCACAATGGGGCAGTTGTGGCATAATGGTTAGGGACACGACTGTGCAATCAAAAGGTGTGAGTCCCTGCAAGGGCAAGGTACTGCCCCTGGGTGCCCACTGCTGTGTCACAATGTCACATGGGTCAAATGTAGAGGACACATTTCGTTGTGGCAGTGTGTCGACAATCACTTTTCACCTTTAATGCATGTCCTTATTTATAGTAAACTTGTCCTTAAATTCTATCATACATTCTAAGAATATTACTGAATATTACTGATATTTCAACTAAACGGCTGTGTATCAAGTTTGATACAATGTCCCTCCCTAACCCCGCCCTCAACAGTGACCTTGATAATCAGATGTGTTATGTTTCATGTATGTATTTAGATTGCTCATTAATTACAAATTCCAAAATCGCTTGGCTAGGCATGTCTATAAACATATGAGGTCACACATGTCGCCCGTGTTACTGACCTACATCCGCACAGAGGTGCGAGTTACCCTGCTCCCATAAAACACTGCAGGGTTATGGCAGCCAGACCCTTGCCTACTTGTGGGAGGTGTGCGGGGATGGGGGGGGGGGGTTAGACCTGATAGCAGAAGCACAGCGAGGGGCGGCTCTCTGAAATGGGAGCCCTTTTCAAGTCGAAGAATTATGAGCTCTTCATATGACTAGAGCACCTTGTAGAATGTATTTGTCTCCCATTATGTATTAGAAGACGAATTCTATAGTCCTTAAATCTTATTGGGAAAATGAAATTAAATCTCCATTCTCTGTCAGTCTACCAAGCTATTAGGATTTCATTTACAAGAAGCCTTTTATTTTCGACCTGATGAATCATCATAGAGGTCTAATTAAAACACTTTTCTGTGAAGTATTTTAAACTCTGCCTTTCCCGAACAAAGCATAATCACACTATAAAGGCTATTCACCATGTTTTGCTCTTGTATCTGACAAGTTCCTCTTTGTTTTCATTTGCAGGCATCTTTGAAGTCCTTCATCTTTGTGCTGTTTGCCAGTGTCTGTCTGTTGGGGGCGCTGTTTGTCTTTTTCCTGGTGCCTGAAACAAAGGGCAAAACTCTCCTTGAAATATCAGAGGAATTTAACAAGATCCATATATGCAGACCTTCATTGACTGAGGAGGTGGTTTGGGAGACAAGGCTGTAAAACAGAGTGTAATGCATTCTCCAGTAACAGAGCAAGCCGGCCCTGTGCTTTGTGCCAATACTGCAGAAGTATGTCCCCTGAAATACCCAGTTCCTACAGTTTTAATCTCTTAAAAATTCATACTTTAAATTGTATCCTTTGCATGTTCCCATGGCAACTGGAAAAAGAAAGCTATCCATTTGTAAGTTCTTGGCTATTTATCCCTGACTTTCCAGTTCACATTAAACTGGAAGCAAATTATGAAACATTTCAGCTGTTCAGCACATTTGCACCTTTCTGCAAATGCAGTCTGTTTGCTGTTATTTAGTACAGATTAAAAACTTTATTAAAAACCAGCTAGATGTCCTAATTGGCTGCAAATAAGGTCTTTATTGCTCTATGTAAAAAGATTTACCTTAAAATATTTGATGGATTTACTTTTGTGTGCTTTTTTTGCAGTGTCTTTTAATCTACAATAAAATTGTGCCTCAGAATTCATGATGTCAATTTAGAGATTGTGTGGTGCGCATGGAAGGAAGCTTCCGGAAGGTCTTTGGAGGGATTCCTTATCAGTGTTTGGTTTAACTGCACCTCAGATGTCATTTGTGTGCAAGGAGGAAAGTGACTGACACTATCTAAGGAGGATAAGATGTGATATTCAACCTGAAAATGAGTTAAGAATGCATTAAGTAGGGCCGCAGTTTCTCTTTGTTAACTGGGTCAGAGGAGGTCAGACTTTACACTAAGCAGGTCCCTGCTTAGAAGCTGATGCAAACAAAGCAGCATTCCTCATTTATGATTTTATGATCTTATAAGCTGACACTTTTCCAGAAGCTGGTCATTTCTGATCTGGCTGAGCAAATTCATTTCTACAATCGATTAAGGTTAAATGTGATGAGAATTGGACAGCTCATGGTCGAAAATCCAGATATTTACGCCTACATTTGAATGAGTCACTGATTAACACCAGGTGAGGCCGCTTAACGTTAAATTAATGAACTCTTTAAGGAACTGACAATGAAACAATTGAGAGCTGAAGTAAAGGGGAAGCTGATTTAACCGTAAGCCTTCGGGACTGGGGTTTAGATTACATTCATTAGTTAAGAACCATGGAACAATAACACACATGATTGCTTAGGAGATTATGATAGTGCTTATTTAATTGCATTGCTAGATTATGCATTACGTAAAAAGCTTGAATCAGGGGATGGCATGAATATTTACACTGCCTGGAATTCACACAGCTCTCTCCTTACAAGCTTCCTTTATGGATATTCCGTTAATAGAGGGTGTGTGACATTCCCAGGCCAAGGTGCTGACACCCACTTACATTAAATATATACATTAAACAGACACAATAGCATTTAGAAGGTAAAAGAATGTTTAAATGGTACACATAAATAATACATATTATGTCCTAATGTTTTTTTATGCACAAATAGCGCACATAACAGTACGGTCACACACATTGGCACACATGTGCTCTCATAGACATATATAACAATGTGCAATGTCAATGTGCACTGCTCGGTAGCACTGAAGACATGGTATACTGGTTTAAGGTGTTTCTCCAGCCAGCCCCCGTGCTGGGACCTGGGAGGAAGTGACAAAACAGACTGTCTGGGTCCCCCCTATTTGGCAGGAATATTATTCGAAATTCACTGCAATGCTGTAAAACCTCCTGCGTTAACAGAGCCGACATATGAATTGACGTTTGACTATCGACTGACTTTTTTTTTTTACCCGTTATTGACATAATTATGTAGCCATACTGCATGTTAGTCATGATGCGTCCGGTACGTCCGCAGCTGCTGACACATGCAGCCAGGAGCGGCAGAGCTCAATAATAATAATAATAATAATAATAATAATAATAATAATGATAAGCTCCCTGACGCAGATCCAGAAGCAAAGCAATCGCCAAGTGACGCTTGTCACCACAGAGGTGGTGTGTGTGAATGATGGAAGTACTCCTTAATCCCCAAGGAGGTACTGCGCCCCAGTGACTCTGCTTAAAGGCGAGATTTTAGGTCACACACGGATGCCCATGAGAAGAACGATGCATCATCGCAGCCCACAGCTTGGCACTGGCATGCCCGGGAAACATGCTTTTGCAGTGAATTAATTAACCCGGGGTGTGAGACGACCCACCAGACTTCGCAGAATTCTGTATTTCTGCAATATGCATGTGTGTGTGCAGCGCTGAACCTGATACCTATTTGTTTAATTTTAACAGATATGGAATATGTATGTACCTGTTCGCCTCTGTGGCTGTGCATGTACAGAATACACCACAAAGGAGAAACACCATTGACTGCAGTTCGGTAATTATTTCCGTGTACTGCGCCAACATTTGCCCACCGTTTATTCTTAAGTAAATCCGTGCCCAGCCACACGGGACGCAGAAATACGGCTCGCCAGCAGCCCAGGGTCCCATGCCCGGCGCTCCATCTGCCGTGAATCCTCTTCGCGCAGCAGCGGCGTTTTATCCGGGCTCCGGGCACCAGGCGCGGCTGCTACACCAAGAATCTTCTCTCCATCGCAGCCGCCGCTGCTTCTTCCCCGGACGCGATCAGATGCCACAGACTATGGGACGGATTCCCATTCTAAACAAGGACATTAAATAGCCAGGAAATGTGATGCGTGTGTGCGTGGCAGTGTGTGAGAGACCGGCCACGTTGCCAGCTTTCCGTAAGGATTGCGCTTCCACTTCTGCCCGGGGCCGGTATCACCTTCGCCCCGCAAGGAGCCTTGCATTGACACTCCGTGGTCAGCAGATGGCATTTTCAATCCGATCTTGAATATGCGCTGTGCTTTCCGAATGCATTTTAAATGTTTCCCGGAGCACCGCAATCCCTTGCTCTTAATATCTAACACAATAACATCAGATAAATTCGGTCAAATTGACATCACAATAGACTTTTTGATTTGTTTGTTTTCTCTTACGGTCATCCCGAGTCAAAGACCTTAAGCTGCCTCTGTAACTAAGTGAGCTGTGCAGTTCTCTCCACTAAAATACAGATTTTGTAGGTAACCACCAAGAATGTGCGATGACTCAGAGCCGACTTGCGACAGGAGAGCTAGGCACCGAGCCAGATATACATAATGAGCCATAGCAAGCCGAAGCTAAGCCCACTTTTAAGAACACTGCAGCACAGTGTTGCGAGGCAGATTTCAGCACTGAACCCAATGGAAAATATCTGCAGAAACATAAATCTCAGATTCATAAGTGGCCACCTGTAGTTAGATCAAAACAGGGTAACCTATAACCAACACTAATGTGATTGTGTTCCGGTACATCGAGTGCAGTCTGACATTCAGGGCTTCAGGGGTGGATTGGAACCCCATGCCACGTGTGAAGCTTCAGGTGTCTGCAGGAGACCTCCCCTGGATGGCAAATGCATCATGTCTTTGTCACTGTTAGATAGGGACCCAGCAAACAGTTTCACTGACACATCAGCCAGATGATTCTCTCTTCTCTTTCATATGATGTTTGGCAAACACTATAGGTGCATTACTGCTACCCCTGTAAAGAGTGCAGTTCTCACTTCACTTAGGGCACTTTTCCACTGCACCTGGCACTGTACTTTTGGTATTTCCAGAAAGCACATAATAATAATAATATTCTGTTCTCATCTTCAAGGTGGTTAGAATAGTTACTTTATTGTCATTCAGAAATACACGGGTTAGTGCACAACTGGTTGTCACTAAAGTTAAGACTGGGTGCTGAATGAACGTGAGGTGGGGTATTTTGTACTGAATTCGAAAAATGGCTATAGTATGTTTTTGGGCTGTATAATGATATTAATACCAACATCACATGATATACACATGCAATTGAA
>JAODKL010000128.1:14184493-14196456 GCA_026780765.1 Petrocephalus schoutedeni
GCATCAGCTAGCATAGGTTAGCTAGCAGCGTGGCGTCAGCCAGCAGTAGTTAGCTAGTAGCCTGGCATCAGCTAGCAGCATGTTGATTCTGTTCAATGTCAAAGGAGGTCCCTGACCAGGCGGTGTGACATGGGGAGCCCCTGGAAGAAGGGGAAATCTCTCATGCTCGACTCTCCGCAGCTCCAATAAAGTTAAGGCCAGTAACTGCAGCATATACTCGTGATTCAGTGGTCTCTTTTTACTTAGAAGATTGGGAGGTTAGCTACACAGCAATCAGCCTTGTGACCCTATTTTTGTCTTTGGGGTCTATTTAGAAGCTGTCCCTTTTCACTCCAACAGCAAACAGGTCGGCACCCCGGCATCTTATAATCAGACGGCTATATTTAAATGCAAATTGCTAAATGCACACTTTAATTACTATATTTAATGGATTAGTTAGCCTAAACTATGGTTGGCAAGTACTTCACTGTCATGCTTTGTATTTAGACCTACTAGTTGCCCCTTCTAATTGTTATCCCACACATTTTCCTCAGTCGTTAATACGCAAATCACGTTTTAAAAAACAGGAAGTGCACACCTCCATCTGTGTCTCACAAAATGAACCTGACCGCACTGCAGCAGCTACAGGCAGGCCACACGCAGGACTTGCTCGCCCTGGAGTCAGAGGAATCTGCATCAAATGAGGACCCCACAGCTTCCCAGGGATGCAGGACACGTCACCTACTGCCGATCAGGCTTCAAGCGAGCAGCGCCTCGCGGTTTTAAGCGGCATGGGCTCATAGCACCCCTCCACCCCCGCCCTCCAAAATGCGTTGTGTGCGCCAGTCTGATGAGCATCGATTCCGTGGAGCGCTCTGAACATGTGAAAAGAGCCCAATAAATGGCCTGGGGGCCGAAGGCAGTATAATGGATTTCTAAACTGATGAGTCAAAAAAAAAACACTGCAGTTTCCATGGTCCCAGTCTCCCGGGAGGATCACGCGCGCTTTGGATCAATACCAGAGCCGCTCAGAGAACGAGGGCCTCCACGCCGCTACTTTGGAAGCAGCGCCAGCATGACAAGGTGGCTTTCTAAGGAGTATGAAATATTCAGCAGTAACAATCAGAAGGTTCACATAAAAGGAAACCACCTGAGAAATGCAGGAAGGCTCTCAGTTCCCCCCTTTTTGCTTTCAAACCCAGCAGGGACGACAATGCAATGTGGGCTCCAGAGGGTGACATCCAGCACTCCTTAATATATCATCCATCCATATCATCCATCCATCCAATATTCTGCCTGTTTATCCAGTATCCAATGAAATTGCTGTGAACAGTGGGGGGGGGGGGCTAAGCCAATCAGGAATGGGCTGGTCTTTATGCTGTCAGATGGCATCAGGAGACTCAGCAGTGCTTTACATGAACATTTCGGCTGCGTGCTGCATCTCGGGGATTGTGTCTCCTCTACACAGAAGCAGGGAAAAACCCGCACGGCCTCAGAGCTCAAGCGGGCTTTAAGATATTCAACGAAATACTCTTTAATTCCAAGCCAAGACGACACCAGCGAACAGACACATGCACATCTACATTTCTACATCATAAAATACATAAATGGTTCTATTGATACAAAATATAAAAATACACTATTTACATATTTACATTAAAACATTAATTAACTTAAGGGATTTCTTTATATACACATCATAGAGCTTTATTCAGTGGTAAACACATTGCTGGGAGAAGCAGGACTACACTAAACTCTTACAGTGCCTGAGTACGGAGAACACGCCTCTTGCGCTTGTCGGATTAGCGTTGGCCGTTTAATAGAGTGCCGGGTTAGGAATATAATTAAGGAGTAATTGGGACAGTTAACAAAGAGCATGCAAAGTCACTGCTGTCGACTGACACCTCACTGCATATCACTCACTGGCTGGGCTCACGGTACAAAGCAGCTGGGCGTTATGGCTTCTTGTTCTGGGGCAGGACGTTTACTGACGTTTTCCGTATCGGCAGCAATGGGGAGGGGGGCGGTGTCAGGAAATGATGCAGTTCTTGCTCTTCCTGCGTTTGCGCGTATGGAGCTGTCCGTGGCCCCCCAGCGGGCCGGCTCCTCCTAAGGCCGGCGACGCGTACTTGTGGAGCAGCTCCTCGCCGCTCAGGTAGCGCAGGTGAACGGGCCGGGGGATGGGCTCGCCCAGGAAGTAGCCCTCGTCGTCGGACTCGGAGGAGGACGAACAGGTAGAGCACCAGTCGTCCTCGTAGTCGTCCCAGCGGCAGGGTCCGAGCCCATGACCGACGGGGTTCTGCAGCGTCAGGTCCGACGTGGTGCGCGGGCACTGCCGATAGGAGCCCTGCCGGAAGTGGCCGCCCCCACCAAATGGGCCCCTGCCCCCGCCAAACCGATCGTAGTCCTCATGGACTCTCAGCAGGGGGCGCTCCAGGGTGGGGCCCCGGCGCTCTGCCACCAGGTGCAGTGCGTTATCGGACCGTGAGCGCCGGGACCGGCGTCTCCGGTGATGGTGGCGCCGGCGCGGCTCCTCCGGCTCCTCTGCCCGCCGCCGAGTCCGGCCCCCTGCCCCACCCACCAAGCTCAACCGGTCCTCCTCCTGGAAAGGGAAGCCTTGCGGCTGGCGGAGCCGGCCCGGGGACTCCCGGCACCGCGGTGGGTACTTCAGCTGTGGCGGTAGTGGGGGGCGGCGCTCTGGCTCGCCATATTGCTGGGCGGTGCCAAGGCTGCGCAGCGACTCAGTGCTGCGGAAGTGCAGCGAGGAGTTGATGGTGCCCATGTTGCTCTTCTCCGACACGTTCATCCCCGAGTCCTTGCTGAGGTCGGGCATGGAGAAACGGGACAGGTGCTCCTGTCGCCGGCCACCCCCGTCCACGGATGTGCCTGCGCAGGACATAGATGGACACCTTGGTCAGACAGGAGTGTGGTGGGACGCGGGGGTCAGACAGGAGTGTGGCGGGGTGCGGGGGTCAGGAGCGCGGCGGGACGCGGGGGCCAGGAGGACCGCGGCGGGTGCCGGGGGTCAGACATTTTGCTCATACTGTTCCTCCGATTCTGGTTTCCTGTGTACCGATCCTTTCGCCTGTTTACCGGCTACGATCAAGTCCGGTCCCTGGCTTTGGCGTATCGAGTGTGTGTGTGTTTGACTCAGCATGTATACAGTAAGGAGTGACTGCCATTTTCTTTGGTCGGGTGCATTTGGTTAGCGAGCTAGGTGAGTGATTGTCTTCTGTTTCTTTTGTTTTGATTAGGGATAGTTTGGGTTTGTTTCATTAGACTGTTTTGTTTGTCGTGTTGGCCTGAGTCACTCCCGAAGTTTGTATATACACTGTGGTGAGCACTGGTTACCATTGTAAAATACACACTCCTTGTTACCCTAAGCCTGTTTTGTGTGCCGTGCCCTTCTGTTTCACACACACCCACGTCCTTTCCGTTACTCCCCAACCCCCCTAGATTGGGGTTCGTAAGAGAACGTTTACAGGCTTCTATACCCAAGGATTTACAATACAGTACAAAAATCAGGCAGGATGACTGTGATGTTTATGTTGGTGTACAAACATTTTTGTCTGTCAAAGTGTGTCAGCTTCGCCATTTCAAAACCACTCAAAGTCACCCCAATATTTGCAGCAACTATCCAACACACCAAAGTATGTGACCACCACCCCACCACGCTCCAAACTTTACTTGGCACAATTATAAGAAGAAATTATAGTTTGTGTTTATTATTATTTTTATTGCTAATTTGCACATGTTTCGATGTGAAATTGCCATTTTAATTGCTTAAGAGTGTTGAACAATGCTGTACGTCACGGTCTGGATACCTGTCACATTGGAGAGGGCGAGAGACTCCATGGAGCCTCTGGGCGTCTGTTCCAGGGGGGTGAGCTGCTCTGTAAAGCCCAGGGCGCTGATGGGGGTGCGGGTGCGGCCTAGCTGGGTCCCCACCTCTGGGTCTCTTTGGAAGCCGTGCAGGCTGATGGATCGCTTGTCCAGGCAGTTGCTGCGGGAGGCGTCATTGAAGCTGGCCTGGCTCTTCAGCTTTGCCGGGTAGTAGTCACCCTGCTCCGCGTGGAACCAGTCCTCGTTCAGGGAGCGGCCCTTCAGGGCACCCATGGGGGGTCGTTTGAGCCCGGCCGGCTCCGGGGAACAGGGATTGGCCGGGCCCCCGGGGCTGAGGGTGGCACCGTAGCCCGTCCTCACATTGCACTGGCTAAGCAGCTGCAGGGGGCTGGGTGCCGGCTCCGGGGGGGCCTCCTGCGCGTACGGCTCGCCGCGGCTCTTCCAGGCGGGGGGGTCGCGGCTAAGGCTGGGCGCCTGGCTCGACACGCTCAGCAGGTCCATCTGCAGAGAGAGCGGGTCGACGTCGGCCGAGAAGCGGGCCGGGCCGGCCGGCTGCCGGGACCCGGAGCCGTCCGCGTTCTTGCTCGCCTTGGCGCTACGGCGCGACTCGCGGGAACGGGCGCTCTGGAAGGCGGAGTCGCACGAGTCGGAGCCGTCGAGCTCGTCGCCGGCGCTGCAGGAGCGCGAGCAGAAGATCTGGCCCTGCTTGGGCAGGAAGGGCCGGCCCAGGAGGGAGCGCTTGCAGCGGGCGCAGCAGAAGCAGCCCTCCGTGGCGTGCCAGTGCTGCCCGTCATAGGTCATCTGGCCCTGGTCGATACCTGTGGAGCCAACGCACAGGGTTAAACCCGGCCCAGGATTAAACTGTGCCCAGCACTAAGCCCCGCCCAGGGGTGAACCGCACCCAGTCTTAAGTCCCAGTCCGGGTCTAAGTTGCAGACTCAGACTAAACCCAGACCAAGCGCCAGACCAAATGAAGGTTAAGTTTTGCTTCCTGCACTGATGCCTCAGTAATACGGATCCATGACACTAATCACCGCTGTAACACATGGCACGTGGCCCTCCTTAACGAGCCCCACGGGATCCCACATGTCGCCGGCACTCTTTAATTTGTATTTAGTCTCACACACGACGGAGGAAGCATCAGAGTAAAACATAATTACAGGCCGGCTGTCTGCTCGCTAGGCCGAGAGGGGCAGCCTCGGAGGCAGTAATTAAGCCTGTGTGTAGTTGCCGGAACGGGCGCGGGGGGGGCTGACCGACGTGCTCCCCGCAGGCGTCGCAGTACTCGGCGTAGAGCGCCTGGAAGCAGTCGCAGCAGTAGGGCCGGCTCTCCCGCATGATGTAGCGCTGCCCCCCCAGCACCGTCTCGCACTCGAAGCAGCAGAAGTGACTCATGTGCCAGTGGCGGCCCTCGGCCTCCGTGCACTCGTCCGCGAAGATGATCTGCGGGGGGGGGAGACGCGTGCCATTAGAGGGCCAGCGACAGCATGAGCCGGCGGGGGTCCCCACCCGCGGAACACCGGGTGTATGTGATGTCGCGACCCTCAGCACGCATATTATGGCGACATAGTACAGACAAATGAACATAGCACATATGGGAAAACTCACAGCTGGCGTCAGGCAAGTACATTTAATGCAAAGCAGCTATTAGTAATTGCTTCTCCCGCAGTTATCACCTTTGGCATTGCAGTAAAAGGCCTCGTATCCCGTCAGCACACAACGCACTGCTATATAGGTCTGCTTCCAGGAAAGCTTAATGTTACTATCAATGAACGCTGAATTGTAACACATTTCTTACACCAACTGTAATCCTCTTATATACACATGATTATTGCAGTTACTTTAACACGCTACAATGTATTGCATCATGCTTAGTCATATTAAGTTTAGTGTCAATTTTTAATACAACAGTATTATCAGCTGTTAATATAATAATGTTGATATACATGTTTTAGAGTATTATTGGTTACTTGAGCACACCGATCACTTGAATGCCGGACATGGCAGCTTTCACTGTATCTGTACAGGAAACATCTTAATGGCGATGACCTATCGCTGCTGTGAAGGCTTGTTGCCAAGGTTACGGGCCAAGGGGGCTGGGTCACGCCAGGCTCCCCCAGGCCCTAAGACCCACCTCGTCGCAGGCGGAGCAGCGCGGCTTCAGCCTCTCCGCGTGATGCCGGCCGCAGTAGATCTTGCCGTCCTGGTAGAAGTAGATGAGGTCGACCAGGAGCTCGCCGCACGTGCCGCACACGAAGCAGTGGGGGTGCCAGCAGACGCCGTGGCCGGCCCGCGACGCGAACACGGCGATGTCGCCCCCGTTAATCTGCCCGCCGCACTGGGAGACCGAGACAGCGGGAGACGGCATTATCTAACCGAAGCAGGTCCTCCAAATGCCGCCGGGGGGCTTATCTGAGAGGAGGGCCGGTGCCACCAGCCGATTCCGAATCCCCGCGGCCCCAAACGAGGCCCTTTGCTAAGTAAACAATAGATAACTCAGATAAATCCTAGAGGATGGCTGGGGGTGTGGGGCCCAGAATCAGGGCGGAGGGTGCAGACTCAACCTGCTGAGGGTCACATCTAATTAGCCCAGCTCCGTACCCTTGTCTGCAGGTGCTCAGGGCCCTCACCTGCTCGCAGATGGCCCCGGTCATAGTCACTGGGAAGGGCCTCGTGTACCCCCAGCCTGCCCCGGTCCCCGGCGAGGGCCCTCACCTCCTCACAGATGGCCCCGGTCATGGTCACCAGGAAGTGCCTCACATATCCCCAGCCTGCCCCAGGCCCCAGCGAGGGCCCTCACCTGCTCGCAGATGGCCCCGGTCATAGTCACTGGGAAGTGCCTCACATATCCCCGGCCTGCCCCGGTCCCCGGCGAGGGCCCTCACCTGCTCGCAGATGGCCCCGGTCATGGTCACTGGGAAGGGCCTCACGTTGCCCCTGCCCAGGTTCTCCCTCTTGCGCTGGTTGCTGAACAGCTTGAGCTCCCGCTTCTCCTCGTCATCCAGGGAGTTGCAGTAGCGCACCTGAGGACGGCGGCAGGTGTGTTGGAATGGTGCGCCAGCGGCGTGGCACAGATACGGTCACGCCCAGACACCCGAGATTCAGCTGTTGACTCACACACATCCCATTCTCGGCAGAATAGTCATATCTCTGCTGGGCCCTTGAGCGAGGCCCAACTCTCCAAAATGCTAAGGATGGCAGGTAATTGCCTGACCCTGGACCCCAAGCTTCACTCTCCAGGATGTTTACTTGCATGCCTCACAGGAGAGAATGATGGGATATGAAAACTAATGAATTCCTAAGTGCCTGTCTTTGTGCAAATGGCAAATAAAACTAATTTACACACACACATTTGTATTTATGTCTTTGTGGGGACTCTCCATTCACTTTCACCTAAACCCCAACCCATCCCTAACTTTAACCATAAGTAACCAAACAAAATTCAATTACATTCACAGATCTTTGTGGGGGCCTGAAAAAATGGTTAATGGATAAAATGTAAACATGTAGTGGGTCGTATAAGTAAAATTAATAAAATAAAAAGAAAAATAACAAATGAAAATACAAATAAAAGGCTGTGTCTGGTTGTGATCGCGGTCACTCCTCTCAGCGACTAACAAATAAGTAACATAACGACTTCATTATCTTCAATTGGGCTGGTGGTGCAGTTTTGTAAGAAATAATGCGCGTATTTTAACTTACAAGCTTTTAGCACCTCCCGTACTTATTTAGAACAGAGGTCCCAGCTCTGCTGTGCTCTGGGGAAGCGACACACGAAAGTGGGCAGGAGCGACTGAAGAATGTCCCCACAAGCTCGAAAGTAAAAGGTTTTATCACATTGAGGGGACATTTGGTCCACATACACACACACACACACACACACACATACACACACAGCATTGTCAGCTCTGAATGTCTTATTCCAAAAATATATTTCAGAAATCCGTAATATTTCACGTTGCAATTAGCAAAAGGTGAGCTAAACGTTAGTGTGTGCGTATTCACTAGCTTGCCGACACATTTGCTAATATAGGCTAATGATCATTTTTTCAGATTACGCAACATGTACCAACAGACACTGAGTCCCCCAGAGGCCTTCAGCAAACTCGCACACAGACGGGCCGCATTAGCGAGCGCCTTGTGCCGGCCCCCAAGCAGACACGCGGCACCGCAGGCTTCCCGCGACGCTGGCACCACGCTCACCTCGTTGTCATGCGGGGGCAGCTGATGCAGGAGCTGCTTGATGCGGTGCTTCTCTCCTGGGCTGTTCACGTACGGCACCTTCTCTTCCGGGAAGGAGCTGTAGTACTGGTGCACCTGGAGGAGAGGAAGGAGAGGAGGGCCTCGTCAGAAAGCGGCCCCCGTACAGCCGGTCCTTGGGCCGGGCCCTGATGCCGATAAGCTGCATCTCCGGGGCTAAGCGGACTCTGCTCGCCGGACCATCTCCATCCACCGCCAGACCATTTCTTGGCCCTGATTGGCAGGTGTCAGAGCAGCGCAGATGGCCGATAGCAGGCCGACCTTGACCTTGGCGGCTGGGTCTGCGTGGGCGCTCTGCCCCATCCAGCTTCCACGAGGGGCGACGGTGCAAAAGCGAAAAGGCAGTTCCACTTTATGGCTGGGGGTACGAGCAGAGGAAGTGGGGAGGAATCGACACCCCACACGGAGCATGAGTGCCCGCTTAAAATGTGAGGGCTGTAGCGGGGGGGTGGGGGGGGGCACCAGCAGCTACACATGCTATCTGCCAGCCAGCTCTGTTTCAAATTAACATGGTCTTGGGCGCCTTACCCAGGACTGATCTGCCAGGAACAATCTGGCAGACTCAGAACAGCCTGGAGGATGCATCAGTACTCGATTCTGTTCTCAAGAAAGAACACATTTGATTATTCCGCCCTGATTCTACATGTGGCCCCTCATACATACTCATACATAATGTCCAACATATACAGACATGGGTCTAGACCTTACTAAAAGGCAGGAGGTCGGCGTGATGGATGTTTGTGGTGCTTTGAGGCTAAGAAAGGCAGAGATTAGCCTGATCTACAGTCAGTCGACGCGTTGGAAATCGCCTGAAACGTCCACCTACAGCATCCGCTTTAATGGGACCTAGTGTTTCTGACACGGTCGCACTGGCTTGAGGCCCAGCGAAGCGATTGCGATTTTAATCTGCACTCTGTGCTGGGATTCCAAAAAGTTTCATAAATTCGTGGTTGTGCTCTGGGGATGATAAATAACAATGGAACACACCCAGCAGTAACAGCCAGACCTTTGCCAAATGCTCCAATGATCCCGTCAGAAACCATTGTGGGGAAAATAATAGCTGCCCATATGGGGAGCCACCCTTGGCTCAAAAAGAACCCCTCACCATCTCCACAAGATCATTCCTCTACAGCCCAACTTGGACCACACCTTCTACCCTATAAGGAGACTGAAATAAATCCAACTGACAGGGAAACCTCCTTAGGTTGGACACCCCAAGATAGCACTCTCCCACTGCCGGGCTCTTCTGGAAAGAACGTTCTGAAGAAGACCACTAGAAGGAGGTCACAGGAACCAAAAAGAACCCCTCAGGGCTGGTCAAGTAAGCCCACGCAGGTTTGCAGTGTCCCTGCCAAGTGCAGAACTACTCATGTGGACTACTTGCATTTTCAATAGCAAGACGCAAACCAGTAGGCAAGTTTACATTACGAAGGATGAAGGCTTGAGTCATACAACCGTGGTCTCCTCAAAATTCATGTCCTGTTTAAGACGGCTGTAGGCCCACCCATGCTTTCCCAAAAGCAGACACAGATACAGCTGTATCTCAAAGGCCCCGACATGCGTCTACAGTGAATGCCTGTCAAGGCAGATGGGCCTCGCATTATTTACACAGTGATACCTTCCTTACAGGCTGGGTCATTCAAACAATGACCCGGCGGTGTGAAAAGACACCTCGATTTTCATATCAGATCACTTACGGTCATTGTATGATGCAATATCCCGGTAACCTTCAAACAAACTCGACTGAAAAATTCCTTCCACATGAAAGGGCCACAGTGACCATTAAAAACCAGTTTATCCATTTATACCAACATAGCCAAACTGGAATCTCAGTACAGCTCTCACTGGGAAAGGCCAGTTTCTCTGGGGCCCCCAACTGAATAATTGGTATCTTAACTCATCTGTGACCGTCGGCCGAAAGGCCGCATTCTGCAGCCATTTCACAAGACGGCCAGTAAAACCTCCACTTACTGGACAGCGAGTTTATTGGGTAATCTCCCCGCAGTATCAGAAGATGACTAGTGAATCATCCACCTATCGCACAGCTAATTTATTTGGGAACATCACCCCCAGGTTCTTAATAAAATATCTCTACAAATAACATTTTCCTGGTCAGTGAAATGTGGCTCAAATTGTGAACTCTTAGAAACCCAATTCACACAAGAAAACACAATCTAGGACCAGCTATTTTTATTTTCATTGTGTTGGGAGCAGAACATTTTAGTAATTCTGTTAAACAGTTATTTCACCAGGAAACTATATTGCAGCGAAAATAAAGCAATTTAGTCTGAAGTGATGAGGGTGGGGGGCTGACCTCTCTAAGCTGTGAGCCCCCTTGACAAAGTTTAGGTGAATATTCAGTGGTATTACCTGCTCCGGTTTAAGCCCTGGGGGCACCCAGGCGTACTCCTCCAGAGCGCATCCCGAATCGTCGTCAGACGTCGAGTTCCTCTGGAAGTCGTACATCAGCTTGGTGACCGTCTTCTCCATCTCTAGGGGCATCACGGCAACTGCATGCTCCTGCCGTGGACACTTACAATGGAGGCAGATCTTCCTAGTGGGCAGAGAGAGGAGGAGGAGTCACCCCGGAAGCCAGCCAATAGGAGACGCTGACACGTGGACCTATAAACACATTCTTGGCAGTGAGGTACTTGGCTAGCAGCCAGAAATACCTCACACTTATTAAAGGGACGGAGGGAAATATTTGCCCTTAGTATCATGCTTCTTTTGTGCGATATAAGGTCCCCATGATGGTCTCCGGGGTGCTACAGGTCACACAGGATCCCTTTCTTACAATTTCTCAGTAAATCTTTCCCATTGGGTTAATGTCACTCATATTTCAACCCCTTAGACTTAAAGAAAATAAAATGTGGACAGTGATTTATAGACCACATTACGGGTTTTCAGTGAGGACCAGGACAGTATTCACAGCGCTTTGCAAATTTATAAAGAATAGAGACACGCAAAGTTAAAACTAGCTTCTCTGCAGAGGTTAGAATCATCCTCACATGAGAAATCTTGATTACGCAAAGCATACATTTAATGACAAAGAAAAGCGTCCGTTGCTATGCGGGAACTGAAACACCCAGCCAGGAAACGAGTACATCGCCGTTTCCCGAAAAGCTGTCGAGTTTTCCGGCTCCGCTGTGCTCTGCAAACGAGGCCAGCAGTAGGGGAGCCCACCTCCCCTCCAGACCGAACGTGTGAGCGAGTTATTCATCTACAACACACTGGCAGAATTCTCCATTTCCTGCTTTTGGTGGGAGCAGAAGAAACACACACAAACACACGCAGGGCGCACACACACACACGTTTGTATCCCTATGTTAGTGAGGACTGTTCAATGCTTTCCATGAGAAAAACCGTATTCACAATCACAACACCCTTAACCCCAACCCAGCCATAACCTTAACCATATGTAACCAAACAAAATACAAGACTTTTAGCATTTTTACTTTTTTGATTGCACTCAAAGATTTTTATAAAATCACGTCTGAAGTAGTGAGGGCCGAAAAAAAACGACTTCACTAGTCACGTTTTTTGGAGAATTTGCTGTACTTGTGAGGTCCTTTAGCGGTACACAGAGACACACACACAGACAAACAGACACACACACACACACGCACACACAAGCGAACAGGCCGTCTGCATCTGGTTAGTATTTGGGCAGCTGAAGCTCGCAAACCCCCCCACCAGGGCTGAGAGACTGCAGACCTCTTGTCGAGGAACACGGCGAGTGAACCAGTCAGATACCCTAACCTCACCGGACTCCCACTGTGAAAACAAGCCGCCCGCTTACGACAAACCTCATTAGTAGCTCGGGTGCTCAGACGGCCAGCGGTGCTGAGGGACACCCCGATGGGGGAGGGGGGGGGGGGTGC
>JAODKL010000128.1:14197849-14208903 GCA_026780765.1 Petrocephalus schoutedeni
CGCTGTTATCCGGAGATACGCGCATCGTCCCCACGCCGTTACCCGGAGATACGCGCTGTTATCCGGAGATACGCGCACCGTCCCCATGCCGTTACACGGAGATACGCGCATCGTCCCCACGCCGTTACACGGAGATACGCGCATCGTCCCCATGCCGTAATAAATCAGCGCGGCCGCCGACGTGCGCCGCGACGCGCAGGCACCTGTGCGCACTAACGGCGCACACGGAGGAAATGCCACGCAAACAGATGCTGGCGAGACAACCCTTTACATCTGTGGCACAGATGACACATTAGAACAGCGATTAACCGGCTTGTTATTAGAAAAAGAATGCTGGGTGTCACGCTTACCCGGCCAAGCTTTTAGTGGTACCGGTCCCGTGTGGGAGCCAAGTGCGGACCTTTCGCATTATCTAACAGACGCAGACATTTTCGGCTGATGAACCTCGGGTTGTAGCGCTCACGTCAGCCGCGCAGTTTGAAACGAGCTTTAAAGACAATGAGACGACACACACGGGCATCGCGTAAGCTAAGGTTCCGTGCGGTAACGGTACCGTGTCACTGCGCTTTACCACTGGGAATCAAGGCTACCATCCATGACAGCCACGGGCGTAGATTCGGCAAACGGGAAAAACAGCAGTACCAAGTTACTGTTTTCATAATAAATGCATATCACAGTTACGGATTATATACCCATCCCTTTTTTATTTTAATGGTAAAGCCAGTCCGGTGTCCTCTTTATTCTGTTACACAGTATATACACCCGAGGCGCTTCCGATGGTCCGATTAACACGGGTCATACATGGCACACCGCAAGAAATACACACACACACACGCAGCCAAGGAGAGCTTTGGCTAGTCAAACACCCGAAACTGTACCCAGTACCAAACTCAAGCCGACAGGCGCCGTTAGAACCCCGGCGATCGGGGACTCCGAAATCCGCAGCATTCAGACAAGTTTGATCGCTTTCTTACACCGTCCAAAATGCACTTATTTCGCTAAAAAGGGAAACGACAGTATAACGATATACAGCCTCGGATAACGTGGCGGCCAAGCACCTCCGCGATTAATAAAACACTAGATTAAAAAAATCGCATAGATTTCACGTAGGACCACGAAACGGGGCTCCGTTAATGAAACTGCGAACCCGTGCAAAGAAAGGCAAAATTACAAGGCGTCGGTAGTACATTTTCCACTGCATTTAAAAGCGTCCCTTTAGATAAATAAAAAGCTACACTTACATTTAAAAGAAAATCGTGTTAAAACCGTGCGTATGTGCAGGCACTGTGGATGCGAAGTAAATGGTCTTACTTGGGATGTGCGGGGAAGGAGAGCGCGTCCTCGGCTGCTCGGCTTGCGCTTAAAGCGCGTCCCCCATGCCGCCGGCGATCCTGCCGGCCGGAGCCCCCGTCCTCACGGCGCAGCCGTATCGGGCCGAGCCTTTGTCAGACCCCCGAGCCAACATGAAATCCCCGCAAGATCCTCAGCCCCGAAGAAGCGCTCCTTATTCCGCGCCCCCCAAAACACCGCTTCCACACTCCGCGGACCTGGCCGCTTTAACGATCAGCGACAAATACGCACTCCCCCTTCTTCCATCGGCTCTCAGGGACACTTCTGGCCATCCTCCGTGCGCGATCCCGGCTCGCCCTCCACGGTCGGCACGTATTATTATCGTGATCGATAAGGAGAAGTCGCAGGCGTGCGAAGGTTTAAAGTTACGG
This sequence comes from Petrocephalus schoutedeni, assembly GCA_026780765.1. NCBI lineage: Eukaryota > Metazoa > Chordata > Actinopteri > Osteoglossiformes > Mormyridae > Petrocephalus > Petrocephalus schoutedeni. Next base: position 14,199,571 of record JAODKL010000128.1, read on the forward strand.
TCGGGCGGTGTGTGTGCGGCGCCTGCCTGCCTGCCTGCGCAGCCGGGCTCGGCGATCAGCCCCCCGGAGCAGCCGTGGGCGCAGCCCCCTGAATGCTAATGAGCGCCGCTGATGTCAGAAAGCCGGCCGTCTTAACGCCGTTATAAATAGCAGCCCGAATGACCGCCGCTCTCGGCTCATTTGCATCTAAATCAGCCGATTTCTCTGAATCAGCCACCGCGGAGATTCACCCCGGCGAAGGTCCGCGGAAATCGCCCCAGCGGAGGGAGGATAACTGTATACAAAACGCCGCAATCTCGCCGAGGAAATGTTTATTTTTAGGTAAAATAACGAGATACCTGGAGGGGGGCCACTGCAAGGGCCACTGCAAGGGCCACATTGGTACTGCAACAGTGAACCACAGTGACCTCTAATTTCTGACAATTTAACTGAGGTAGGTTAATAAAGATCGGACGGCTTTCAAATGATAATGTTGTTCAGTTACTCAATGCGGGCCCGATACTCCACGAACTGTATTGATACTTCAGTTTTATTAAATAAAATACGAGCATATTCTTGACTTTCCACGTTTTTTCCCCCACACCCTTCTTCTTCACGGTAGAAACCTCATACACTGCCTTCAAAAATCCACCCTGTTTCTGATCTGCAAGACAAACAAGCTGATTGTGCCTTAACAGCAAACTGCCTCTGTGGTTTTTACTGTTAATGCATTTGCATAGCTTTCAGCTTCAAATGCTCTCGGGGACTGATCAAAAGAAGAAATGTCAAAAGCGGGCTTATCTTTTTTTTCCCGTTTTGCATTTATGTCAGGGAAATAAGAGCCCTAATCAAAATATTGGCATTAAAAAGTGGCAGTTTGATTTATGGTTGATTTTACAAGGGATCAGAGAATGGGGTGTGATTTCTTCAAACACTAGGAAAAGTGGAAGAATGCACATCCAGGCAATAATAAAGTCAATGTGTAATATTCCAGGACCTGCTGATGGGGAAAATATCTAGAGCGGTGTTTGTTTTGGTATGGGCCCGTCCTGGAGAGTGCCAGCCAATAACAGCAAACGCGAGTGTCTCTGGCCAGTGGAAGGATCTCAGACCTCGGCGTGCATCAGCCTTTCCGAGCGAACACAATGCTGTCCCTTTTCACGTTCAGTTCTCCCTCTGGGGCTGGCCGGCCAGCGGAGCCGTCCTCCGGCACCGGGTACCTGGCTCCGCTTGGGTGGCGGTGTCCGCGGGCCTGCGCCTGTGAGCTACGCGGCTCAGCGCCCGAAGAGCCCTTCTAAAGACGGGGCCATTAATTACCGCGCACCCTCTACTTAGGCCGTCTGTGGGGTTTCGCGGCGAACGCCATGTGACGGCTCTCCGCTCGTCCTGACCGCAGGGTAATTCCTCAGTCTCTCTGCGGACTCGACTCGCTTTCATACGGCGAGCCCCTCACTCAGCTATAGGGAGGGAGGGGCCACGGTGACACAGAGCTCAGGGCTGAGTGACATCTCCAGTGGGGAGGCCTTCTTGGCATAAGTGTAGCCACAGTGTGGTTTGGCACTTAGAAGGATGCTTCAAGCTTGTGGCTTGAACGTTGCTGGTTTAAACCCGACAAGGAGACACTCCCAGTCCTCAGTGAAGTGTTATAACATATGTATTTGGAATTAAATTATGTAGATATGGACAGAATCTGCATCCCTGAGAGAGCAGGAGAATTCCAGCATTCTTGTTGTGTCCAGCCCAGGAAGTTCAAATGAATGAACACATTGTTAAAGGGGCCTGTTCTGTTGCCGAAAAGATATTATCTTGCAATAATATTATTCAGGTCTTATCGAAGGAAAGAGGGAAGAATCCAGAGCAGACAGAAATCTCAGCAGTGGTGGATTTCAATAACATACCAGTCCATGCTTAGTGAGGTAGCGATGGCAGGTCGCCGTCGTTATTATGCATCCTGGAAACTGTTTCATGCACGCAAACACAGATGACTATCAGGAAGTTGACACAGAATTAGTGTATCCAGGCGTAGGGCCCGTCCTCAGTGAATTCAACACCCCCCCCCCCCTGGATAACCAAACGCATGTTACACATCAAACAATGTGGGGGCAATCAGAGGCAGCTGCAGGTCACTCCGCATTGAAAGAGAGACGCGTCCGACAAAGAGAGGCCATTGTGTTGCTCGTGTTAGACGTTAATGGCCTTATTCTGCACGCTGCAAGGGCCAATGATATTTTAAGCAGGGGATAATACAGCCAGCCTAGGCTCAAATTTAATTTGCCCTGGCATTTTTTCATTTCTCTCCTGCCCAAACCCCCCCAGCACCATGCCACCCTCCTCTCGCTGTAACCCCACTGATCTGTAGCTGTGTAATTCATTAGCCCACGCCGTGCTCCTTCAACACACCGTGGGGGCCGGGCCTACACGACGACCTTGCGAAGTGCCCCAGAGGGGGGCGGCCTATTTTCTGCCCTTCCTGGCCCACTTAGGCGGGAGCTTCTCAGCAAGAAAGTGTTGCTAGGACACGTCCGTCACAACATCCATCTCCAGAAAGGGAGCTGCTGCTAGGAGCATTGAGAGGCAGCCCCCTAGAAGCCGGCTACATGCGCCTCCTGACACGCAACCGATCTGGGTCACGGCTGCGCTTGGAGAGAGCGGCGTGGGGGGGGGGCGAGAGCGGGGAGAGGTGCCACCATGGGCAGAGGGGAGGGGGGGTCCCATTAGCGCACTGGTAGGACCCTTTTTCTAAGAAGAGGCTCATTCCCAGGACTGATGCTGGTCAGAGATCGAAGCTCCCCCCCCCCCCGGGCCCCGCATACTAAAATAATCCATAACTGTGACCGCTGGGGGTCCCTGGCCTGTTCCTCTCCAAAAAGCCAGATATTTCCACTCAGCCAGGAAAAAGGCGGCGGCTAGGAGTATCCTCCGCCGTGAGAGTCAGTTAATGATTCGATCCGCCGTTAATGTGAGAGATTAGTGTACTAAACTCCGTTACTGTCGCGGTGGCATCATCGCAGATGATTCTGCATGTTTGAACTGCATAGCGAATGACATAATCACAGATGATGGTCGTAATATATTCAGCTCAACTGTACTGGCCAAGTGGATCGAATTAAAATACCACAGACATAACTACTCAAGGGAAACATATTTAGACAGCTTAGGAATCATAAACACCACTTTATGCCCAGTACAATAATAATATTTAAATAAAAAATTTGAAAACAGTGTGATTACTAAAGACATAAGAAGAAAATAGGCAAGAAGAGTGTTTGGGGCTGTCCTGTCCTATCAAAGCCAACCAGGTAGACGGATCTCCCAGAAATGTAACTTTCCTGAACTGAAGTATATCCCGTTTAAATATTTGCCTTTGGAAAAATACTGAAAAGCGAGAACATTACTTTAAACTCAGAAGTGTTTTAACATGTTCTCTGAATTATTGGGAAATCATAACCACAGAATAATTTATCCATCAAGCTTCAAAACTCAGGAGAGTTATGCAAAATGCATCATTGGACAGACACATGGTAACTTCCATCCATCTCCTAACCATTTATCCTGGTCAGGGTTGGGGGGGGGGCATAAGGCACATGCCAGTCCATCAGAGGGTTGAGGGACACCCTGGATGGGATACCATACAGTTCACCTCCCTTTGTGTCTGGGCTGTGGGGGGTAACCTGAGCGCTCTGGGAAACGGTAGTCGAGTTGTAAAAACAAATCAGGGGGAATGGTGAATTTTATCCTTTAAGGGATGGAACGGGGGATGTTCATTTTAGAAGGGGGATGATTTTGGCTGTTTTTATTGCCCTCCTCATCCTCCCTCAGCCGGAGTACTCCTGGGAAGCCCACGCAGCATTGGGCGAGCGCGCATACCTCAGACAGTGGTGGGGGGCATTTGAACCCTATCGCTAGGACTAAATGGAGGAACGTTTTCGAATCTATTGACTGCGCTGTCATCACACCTCTGCCTTCCATTTCTCACCACACAAGGCCACCGCGGATATAGTCTCCTGCCAGCTGGATCAATTAATAATGAGCAAAAGCTAAGAGCAGGGCGCCCCCCTGTTATTATGCAATAAAAAACAGGATTCCTCATTAAGAGGGATTATATGACAATCGGGTTTACTTAATAGCCGAAGAGCTGATTAAAGAGAATGGGTGTAACAGCCCACCTGCTAAAAATGTGAAAATGGGAGAAGTTACAAAGGACTAAACCCCATCTGATTTTATATAGCCACGAACAAAGGTGCTGAACTCAAAGGAGATCTGGATGTAGAGGATTAACAGCCAGTGATGGGGGGGGGCTGGTTCATTCCACTTCAGAAAGTGCACAGGCTCCTACAGCACTGTTAGGGACTGCAGTGCTCGCCTCAGCGCCGGCGGCGATCCAATTACAGCACATTGATGTTACTCTTCAAACATCACAGCCCGATTCAACGAAGGGAGGTCGGGCTAGCCGCGGCCACGGAAACTCAATTTAGCCACCGCTGCCCAAATTCACCGTACACTGAAGCTTAAATCGATGCCGGGCCCCCAGGAGAGCGACGGAGCGGCTTTCCGGACTTTTCTGTGCCCCAAGCGGCTGGCAGCTCGCACATTCGGCGGAGGCTTTGGCCCTCAGACGCCGAGAGAATAAAAAACCCAGCGGATAGAATATTCTTTGAAACATCGACAGATTCTTAGCGTCAGGCCCCCTCCTGTAAAAGTCTGGCTTTGCAGATATATTTGTTATTCCTATAACAACTTCTTGATTGATTGAATGCAGTGTTTTCCGTTTATTTTTTGCTCACGAGGCTTCACTCAATGTACAACGTCCTGAGAGCAATTAAGTAGCCCGAACAGCTCGCTGTTTGTAAAGCGCCTTGTCTGTGCCTCGCTACTGTTTATTTTAACAGGCATTTGGATGTGGCCTGTGGGGGGGCCCAGAAATCTATTTACAAACCCTGAGCAAACGCTATTCACAGCTTTATACACCCATAGCACGCCTGTTGTCAGTCTCTGATCCCCCCAGTGAAGTCAATCCTCCGTGCCTTGGGACGAGGGTACCCACAGCAACAAAGTAACAGTATTCAAGTGGTACGTCCCAGGAGATTAGGAAACGTAGAATGGTTCACATATGATGCGTGCTACTGCTTGAAAGCTCTTGGAAAATCTGAGAAAAGTGAACCACAATGTATATTGCACCTTCCATAGTTTTACTGTGGTATACCATGGGACTTGAAAAATGAAAGGTCAGATGAAAGACCTAAACGCTGCTGTGGGTGGTACAAAATGTATGAAATTCTACGTAAACACATCGGAATAAGGACGGCCAGGTCCCAAAGCCCGCGGCAGCACCATGGTAAGCACCATAGTAAGCCCTGGGACTGCTTTAAGTAAGGACTGTGCCAGGCTGGCTGAGCTTAGGCTGACCTACATTTGGGGAACTCCTCTCTGCCAGGTCCCTGGAAGCAGGCCGCATACCGGCTCTGACGGTTCCACGAGAGATCAGAGATGGAAATTATGCAAAAGCACCTTGTGGATTCCCGGTCTGCTCAGATTACATCTACGGGACTGAAAGTATGTTGTCTCCAGCACAGCGAGGTGTGCAAGGAACCTGTGCTTTCAGCCGAAGCTTCAAAGGGAACACGTGTAACACTCAGCAGGACAAAACACACACACACACACACAGACACGCACGCTCTCACTCTCCACAGCCCTGCCGCCTGGCAACTCATTTTGCTCTTACACTTCCTGTGGGCCGAAGCGGAGGAACAGGAAACCTTTATATCAGCTTTTACAAATATACGCCCCCCCTGGGGCAGCATGGTGACTAAATGGGGGGGGGCTGTTGCCTCACACCTCCTAGACTGATAGTTATTATGCCGCTGTGTGCGTGCAGTTTGCATGTTCTCTGTCTCGGGGGGGGGGGTTCCTGCTGTAGAGACCCTTCAAGGTAACCACCATCTCCAAGGGCTTGTGTGCTTCAGTGGCCAAGTCTAGTCAGGGATTGGCATCCCATCCAGGGTGTCCCCTAGCCGGTGCCCTGTGATGGACCGGCATCCCGCCCAGGGTGTCCCCCAGCCCTGTGCCCTGTCATGGACCGGCATCCCATCCAGGGTGTCCCCCAGCCCCGTGCCCTGTGATGGACCGGCATCCCGCCCAGGGTGTCCCCCAGCCCCGTGCCCTGTGATGGACCGGCATCCCGCCCAGGGTGTCCCCCAGCCCTGTGCCCTGTCATGGACCGGCATCCCGCCCAGGGTGCCCCCTCCGCCTACTGCTGTGCTGCCTGCACTGGGCTGCAGTTTCACCGTCACCCTGGGCAAGCAGTTAGCAGATGGATTTAGTGGAATTGGCTGAATGTCACCTCTCCGGTCCCGATATAAAAAAACTCATTAACTGACTTTACGAGAAAGCAGACATGGGCTGGAGCGTCCCGCACAGTCCACAAGACGTCAGACTCCCCGCCAGCTTGCGTTGTGCTGCAGACCTGTGATGCGAATGATGTTGAAACACGTAAGTATTTCCTGCACGGTGGGACTGCAGTTAATGACGGGAGTGGAAGATTCCGGCCTCCCTAGATTCTTCCCACTTCCCCGTGACTCAGAGCTTGACGTTAATTTTTGCTAGCTGGCAAAGCGGACGTTTGAGGGCAGGCCCTTTAAAATAGCTGTAAATGATGTTTTTCACCCAGAGAAAGGCCTTGTGCCCTCCACGCCTGGCACCTGCCTTGCCCCAAACTGCATGGCCTGCATACAGATGTAAGCATGTGCAAGCCGGGTGCAGTGGGACATCACGCTCACATTCCTTCGACATCCTCAAACATCTGTTTGGCCAGAGAGCTGGACCGTAGTGACGTTCCAGGCCCCGGAGTGCAGGTATGCTGGGAAGGCATGTGATATTCCGGTCATGTGGAACGCCCTGCCCGAGGAAGGACACCTGGGAGGCGATGAGGCAATCCATGCGTGCCTCCGTCCCATTGGCTAATGGCCCATGGCTTTTACTTAATCACCTCCTCTCAGTCAATAAAAAGTCCCATGAGCATGTGGGCTTCTGCTGACCATAATCTCGTACCTGGCCCAGCGTATCGATCGGGAGCTTCAGAATTAATCTGCTTCTGAGAGCTTCTGTCTCCATCGAGATTCTGACCCCCCGACCCCCGGTCAGAATGCGGCTTCCTGTAATGGCATCCTTTTAAATCAGGACGGTGCACTCAGATGATCCCGCCGTCTGATGTCATGGTGAATTCCGGCACACATGCCTCAAAAAGGGAGACGCGCTTAATTTGGAGAGGAGAGCATAGCGGGGCGCTGTCTCGGCCATACTGTGCCAAGAAAAGCAAACTGCGGCTAAATAATAAAAATAAGCTGAAAATTGGTAGTAAGCAGATTATGTGTATTTTAGTGACACTGCAAGAATCAGAGGATCGCATAAAGTTAGCACAGCGGATGAACTCAGCCATCTGGGACGTATTTAGTCTGCATGTGCAAATTATTACGCACACAAAGCACTTTCTCCGTCTTTAATCTGTAGATGCGGTCGTCCCAGCAAAGCCCACGTCACTCAACCTCAGAGCATGCAATGTAAGCAGATGTCCCATCTGCAGAGACCTGACGGGGTGGGAGCCCCCCCCACCGGAAACTCCTCAACGCTAATCGGCGCGTAGGAGCTGGGGGGCACGCAGACGCCGACACTGTCACTCTGACCCACTCGTGGGGGGGAGACAGGGCGTGCAGCGGCTCTCCTTTCCACCGTGAATTGGCAGATTGGCGGCCAGCGCTGTGCAAATGCCGGCCAGCTCAGCCGCCGGGCCGAGCCGCCATTCCCTAGCAGGCGTCGTCATAGTCGCGCGCGTCGGGCATCGCCAGCCACGCCTCCGCTGCAAACGAGTGCGGGAATGATAGCAGCTTTACATGGCGATAGCAACTGGTTTGATCCAGTTTCCAAGTGCCCCACCCCCCACCCCCGAAAAAGTGCAGGAGGAAAATCAGCTCGCATTACAGTGATGATAGATGTTTGGCTTGAATAAATGGTTTTAATCTCTTTCCTATAGCAGAATTCTCAGTGCAATATGGCCTGTGTGTCTGAAGAGAGTCAATAACCCAGGCGGCTATTAAAATAACCGCGTCCTGACCGGCACTGGGCAGGAGGAGTTTTCATAATAAATCAGTGCAGAGTGTCTACGTTTCATCCAAGTCTTATTTTACCCCTTTTCTTGATTCGAGAACAAAGCTCAGATGATCTATTCAAATGAGAAACATCTAGCTTAAAAAACAGCACAGCATTTCAGCTGGAGGAGACCGACTCATCGGCTGCTCTTTATGTTATACCAATGGTTTTATTCCCGAGGACGAGCCGATTATGTAGCTATGACATTAACAACGTAGCGGGAATAAGGCCTGTCAGTGCTCCCCGGAGCGTGCTGCAGACTGGGTCCCTGTAAACCATGATAGCGACTTAAAAACATATGCAGGTTTGCAATCTGCACAGATGTTTAAGGAAGAGAAAACAAGAATTAAGTTATGATGGAAGTAGCAACCGTCTACTGGTCATAGAGATTGCCCGCAACACACGCACAAAAGGCTATCACATCCTCGTGGGAACACTTTCTTGCTTTATTGTAATTTATTAGCAAATCTTTGGTCCACCCCATCAAAACTTGAAAACGGAGTCTAGGCTTCCAGGCAGCATTTTACGAGTTGCTGCTCTTGTGGGGATATTTCGAAAAAGCTCAAACGTATAACCAGAAACAGGAAAATCTCAGATATCCCTGGAAAAGCTTGCTGCTGCCTCCCTTCTGCAGAAACGCTTTGGCCTGGAGAGATGGGCTTTTGCAGAGCGGGACAACGGCAACGGCGCACTGTGAGCGGCCTTATAAAGGGGTCTCCACTGGCCCCCGCCTTATAAAGGGGTCTCCACTGGCCCCTGCCTTTTATTACGCGCGAAAGCCCCATTCCTTGAGTTGATGGTGGGATGCGGGTCACTGGGGCGGAGGCAGCCATAATTATTTGCAAATGGAAGTGGTTTAACCTTGGGGGAGCCTCCCTGACTGCTGCAATGGGCGCCCTCATCACGTGACAGCAAAGGGAAAATTCCATCACACAAGCATGGCCCCGGTCTCACTGCGCGTCTCAACTTGGCACCCGGTGGGCCGAATCTCGGTAAAGATGGTCTCAATCGGAGTGATGGCATCAGATTCTGATGGAGGGGCCCGCTGTTAATTAAGAGAAATGTTTATCATTTCCTCTCAGCTTGCAGCTGTGGGGGTCCACAAGTCCCTCAGCGGATGACATAATCGCTTAGGTCAGCTATGATGCCTAATAAACACATGCTAGTGACATCCAACAGATAAAACAAACCCGAAGGTCTTGGAGGAGTGTC
>JAODKL010000128.1:14252061-14262251 GCA_026780765.1 Petrocephalus schoutedeni
CCGACTCGGGGCATGCAGACAGTGAACGAGCCGAGGGAGGGGGGCGTCGCTGTGGCCTTCACGCTGAATCGCAGAGGGCAGCAGACGTCCTGCTTCGAACTGCTTGGATACTACAGGTAGAATTTTGGCCAAAGTTACATGCTGGCCACAGTTTTCGCTGCCTACCTCGAAGGACTGACCAGTAGAAATGGGAGATTACACAAAATAAAAAATAAAAATAAAATAAACATAACTATTGAGCTTTGTAAACTTTTGTACCATTTGTACTGTCTTCTGGCTCACATTCACCACCCATTACCCTAAAGGGAGGAAGTGCCGCTGGTGTTTGAGTCTGTGTTAAGCGCTTAGGACCATCCCCTTTGGAAAGGCGCTATATAATAATAAACTGAACTGAATTGAGAATAAACAGTGTTGACATCACTTTATTTCCTCAGATGTTTCTGTTATTCATTAACATAGTGATGTAAAATGCACACGTATATATTTGTACGTTTGAGTGTTATGGAGGGAGCTTCATGGACAAATTCTTTCAGAAATGATCACTTGGCACATCCATATTATTTCCTGTTATAAAAGTTTGAGGCATGCATTAAGTTAATGACACAAAGTGCACACATCACTATCGCCAAAAGCTCGTCCACGCTTTACAGCCAGTGAGAATTATAAATATTAATGAATGTTACAAATGTATATCGCGTGTTATCGTGAAATGAAACACACCTCATTTAGGGTCAAACGCAAGACCGTGGGAAAGCCACAAAAACAGGCAAATTCCTATTACCGGTAAGCAAACGGCTGATATCAGGTCACAAGGTCACTCGTAAACTGCTACATGTAAGTACGGAAAACTGTGATATGAAGGCATCACACAGATCATAACCACACCTGAGAAAATGCACAGCGAGGAAAACAGGGTGCGAGTTCTTGCCAAGTGCCATGCCGACATTTACAACATTCACATTTAAACAGTTGTCCTCACAGCGGTTTTAAGGATGATTTTCTTTTAAAAGAAAGGCAAACGGAGGCATCCATCACGTATCCGCCCCTTTACAAAGGAAGCGCGTTTAACTGGGTTGTGCTTATATAAGACACCAGGAAGCTGTCTGATCACGTTACACAACAGACAGCAGTATACATTTCACCCTTTCCGAGCACGACGGAGCGGGGTCTTGGGCCTCTCCGTGTCTCAGTGCTTGGTAGCTTGTTACCTTCTCTCTCCCAGTATCTTTACTTTACACAGTTGAGGTAAACTCCCCACGCAGATAATAAGTTATATAGACAAAACAAGAAATCGACCGCTGCACATCTGTGGCTTATTAAATGCGAGAAGGTTATCACTGCCTGTCAAAAACCTTTGCCTTTAAAAAAAAAAGAATGCAAAACAGTACCCTGATTGTTTTTTTAACAATAAAACAATAGTGAATTAATAATACCTATACCTAATAGTAACAGCTTAACACAGTGAGTGGAGGTGAGCTTGCGGTCGGACAGCGACACACCATTCCTGCCCTTAAGGAAAGTGTCCCTTTCATCACTGGAAAATCATAACTGGTGAAGGAACTCAACATCCAGCAGCCCTGCAGTTAATGAAAATATCACCAAGGGTCTGTCTGTCGCCACTCAGGAATCATAACCAAGGAAAATAATTCAACATGCAACGGGCGCGTCTTGGCTGCCGCACGGCTGAGGTCTTCCTGCTCGTTTTATGCGACTCGGTGCTGCACAAATCGATGACCGTTAACCGGATGCCGGTTAACCAGGTGCCAAGTTATTTGACAGCTGCCGTCATCTAAAGAAGAGGCAGCAGCTCCTGTAACTCAACAAGTACAATCTAGCAGGTACTAGGCTGATGAAGGTCTGGGGGAGGTCTCACTCTGCTCCTAGCAGGTACTAGGCTGATGAAGGTCTATGGGCGGTCTCACTCTGCTCCTAGGAGGTACTAGGCTGATGAAGGTCTAGGGGTGGTCTCACTCTGCTCCTAGGAGGTACTAGGCTGATGAAGGTCTAGGGGCGGTCTCACTCTGCTCCTAGCAGGTACTAGGCTGATGAAGGTCTAGGGGCGGTCTCACTCTGCTCCTAGCAGGTACTAGGCTGATGAAGGTCTGGGGGGCGGTCTCTCTCTGCTCCTAGGAGGTACTAGGCTGATGAAGGTCTAGGGGCGGCCTCTCTTTGCTTTGCTCCTAGCAGGTACTAGGCTGATGAAGGTCTAGGGCGGTCTCTATTTGCTTTGCTCCTAGCCGTGTAAATCATTTTGGAGTAAACAGCCCCCTTGTAGCAACATTGTGACTTCAACATCAACAAGTCTAATATAGGGATTTTAACCATCGCACAACCTTGACTTGGACAAGCAGTTAGATGACGGATGGATGTACTGATGGATTTACACGACATTTTTAAACGACCAAAGTCACAGTCCTGTCCTCCTTTAAACCACGAGGTCATGGCTCTCTTCCACCGCTGGCCATGTTTGCTTTGCTTCATGGAAGCTTATGTGACATCCAGCCATCCATTTAAAAATTTTAAATAATTACCCATATAAAAATAAATGTGAGTATCATAAATAATTCATAAAAATGTCAGAAATTGTTATGTACAGTTTGTACAATGCCTAGTATACATATTTACACATGGCAGGGCATAGAGATCATTTGGAGAGGCTTTGAAGTGTAGCACCGTGGACCGTAGGTCAGGTATTTTTCTGTGAAGACAAAAAAATCAAGCGTTGGCTCATATGTTTCAGTGAGAATCTTCTTGAATTTTCTTTAATGTTGCATATATCTGGTAATATTATATTTAAGTGTATGTAAGAAAAAGGTAAAATACCTGTATCTTCCAGAATCACTTCACTTTGACATGCAAGCCAGAGCCATTGGACAGGGCACATTTCCCACAGTAGCCACCACACATTCCTGTCACTTTGCTGCCATCCTGTGGAAGAAAGTGGAACTTCAGCACCATGCCAGCATCACTGGAATAGTTGGCTCACTTCTACATGCCCCAGTTGGCCTCGAGAGGTACAGGCACACAAACAAGTACCGTATTGGCCCGAATATAAGACGCAGTTTTTGTTCTAAAAATACCTAGTAAAAAGGGGGGGTCGTCTTATATTCGGGCCAATACGGTATATACAACTGAGGGCAAATGTCAGAGCCAGAGAATCGGGTCAGCAGACATCCCCAGCACAGTTGGGCTTATATACCATACACAGGGTCCAGCAGCTACATGGATGTCCTGCCACCAGCAGGATTCAAATCCACAACCTTCTGGACACAGGTGCCAAAAATGGTACCCAAGCCGGGCCCCATCCCAGAGCTTGCATGAGAAGAGGGCTCTCGGGAGCAGTGAGCGAGCCACTGACTGCATGACCATTCCCTCCTAAATGGTCGGGTGTAAATACTTCCTGCTCAGATAGTGACAGAGTGCACGACCATGAAATCATAACTACGAAAAGTTAGGATCTAATTACATCTAATTACAGCGCTATTAGTATCTAATTACTGTGAGAATGACAGGGGGTGCTGTTCCTCTGCTCACCTGTGATCTGTGTATGTCCGCCGCCGCGTAGTTTCCTTGGGCTACCCAATTCGCGTCCTCGGCCACGAGGAAGCCGGTGCCTGCAAGGTTGACGCTGAATCGCCCCTGTGAAACACAGCAGTGCATTTGCAGCCACTCGCCAGCAGGTGGCGCCAGTGGTGCTCAGTTCACCCACACTCTCAGAATCAGCAAAAACAAAAACACATACATACTTAGTGAGAAACAAATAGCAAGAACTAAACAAATAATGCATGCCGACAACAGCGGATTCTTATACAAACACCAGAATAAGGAGAGAACTACATATAAACGCAGTCCATTAAACATCAACATTTTTTAAACTTTTGCATACTTTGGAAGCCAGACTATCAGTCTATTGCCCATCGCTAATGAACAAGACTTGACTGAAACCCCCAGATCGTGTTGAAAGACCAGGTGTCTTGTCTGTGTGCCCAGTGTCTTGTAAGTAAGCAAAGCTGTGTGACTCCAAGGCCGGGTGGGGGGGGGTCGAGTAACAGACGCCTTGTGTCCGCCTACCGAGCCTGCCAGAGGAATGAGGGTGTTCTCGCTCCCCCCCCCGAGGACACAGCTGTCTGCATGTTTGGTTCCTATCACAAGGTCCACAGTGAACACAGATGGACCAGAGGACAGTCACAACTGGCAAATACCTACCCGCAAAGGGCAGTTCCGGCCGCCAGTGCTGATTGGCTAAAGCATAGTGTGAGAACATGGCCTCCTCGGACCACTGTGACAAGAGCAGGCTCCCTACGCCACTGCTCTCAGGTAGTCAGTGTCCCGGGGCAGGGTGGGGGGAAAATGTACCGCCCTCCTTTTGGGGTTGGAGGGAGGGGCTCTGAAAATATAACGCCCTCTGTTTGGGGTTGGGGGGAGGGGCTCTGAAAATATAACGCCCTCCTTTTGGGGTTGGAGGAGGGGCTCTGAAAATGTAACGCCCTCCTTCTAGGTCGGAGATCGGGGACTCTGAAAATGTAACGCCCTCCTTTTGGGGTTGGGGGCAGGGGCTCTGAAAATGTAACGCCCTCCTTCTAGGTCGGAGATCGGGGACTCCGAAAATGTAACGCCTACCTTCCGGGGCAGACAGGCAGGCAGACAGGCAGAAATGGAGAGGGTTACATGGGATAAGGCTGAGGACACATCTCACCTGTGGACACCGGACGGCGCTGTAACAGTCACCAGCTGTAGCGAAGGGTACCTGCTGGCCATCTTGCGTAAGGACAAACCGCCAGTCGGTGGCTGAGAAAGCAGAAGATGTGCATGTTTAGCGAGGGGGGCGGCCTGCGCCCCGTTTCCTCCAAAATGCCTCCGCACTTCCCAGCGAGTAACAGCTTCCCTGCCTGTTTTGGGGGCTGCCAGCCATGTCAGTGTAATTACTGGGGCCTCGGGCTAATCTCAGAGCCCCCGTGGCTCTAATTGTCAGCTACTCCACCACCATAAAGCGCATCTTGAACCCATTAACCCCTCACGCTTGGCCTTAATTAAACATCAGCGGAATTCGGCAAAAGAAGAGGGTGCTGTTTTCCGGGTCTCGCTGCGTCGCGGGACGCGGCATTAGCGACTGCTGCCAGTGGCCGTGGCTATTAGCAACGCCACAGGAACGGGCCATTGGTGCTGTCGTCATGGCGTCTCTCTCTCCCCTGCACGTCACGTGACTGCCTGGGCCGAGGGTCTGCAGTGGCCTATTTGGGCAGGGGGATCCACACCAGCACAAACCCAACTTCTGCCGTATCACTCTTCAGAAAGTCGGTCGGATCACCATGATTCAGGGAATGCTCATATTACGGCTTATCTTAGACAGTAAATAGACTTATTGCCATTCCGTGTTACTTCGGAACAATCCAGAATAGGGCAGGAACAGCTTAGCAATAAGTATGACATTAATGCGGATTAAAATGACTTTGCAGACATACTGTAGACATGTGTTTGTTTACCAGCAAACTAGAGTCTGGGTGGTCTGACAGGAGGACCCAGTGTTAATAATGGGTGAAGTCAGAGCCCGTCAAAATGGCCAAGATGTCGGCGACTGAATGGGGGGATTTCTTTGCGACAGGTATTCGGTGATGTATCAGCGATGGTGACAAGGAGCGAGAGGTGGCAAATTTCAGGGGGGTGGTCCCATGCAAAAGGGCCTGGCATGGCACAGGGCATGGGACCGTAAGGATCTTTCAAGAGGGCAGAGAAGTCCTTCTTATCGCCTGCTCCCAGATGCTACTCTATTACAGCATGGCAGAGGCCCAGGAACTTAACACAGAGGTCGCCAGGACAACCGCAGAGATGGGCGGAGGAAGGACGCCCTGAAAGCTGTGGACGGAGCGCCCCCCGGTGACTCACTGATGATCTGCATCTTGCTGAGGTCCAGCCGGACTTTGCCGAAGGCCGACAGGCCGGCCGCGGAGTAGTCCCTGCGGCAGGAGCAGTCCTCTCGCCGGGTGCCATTGTAAGGGCACTCCATGGGATTGGTGAGCCTGAGGAGGAACATGCACAACAAAGGGGCCTTTGTTAGGCGTGGAGAAAAGAAGACCGTCCCCCAGGGGGCGCTACTGAGGCCCGAGGGCACTATCACCTGAACCCGAAGACCTCCGAGAAGTTCTCTGTGCCGCCCGCCCTCAGCGTGATGTACTCCTTGGGTCTGCTCGAGCCCATGCCTGCGCAGTAGATCTGGGGGCGACACGCGGGAAGGGGAACAATCAGAAACAACAAAGACAGGTCCGGAGGACAGCTGGAGCCCCCCGGAGTCTCACGTGTGCAAGAGCACGCTGTCAACACAGATCGAGGTTCAAAACTCACCAGCGTCCTCTTGAGGACAAAATAGAAAACGAGACAAATTCACTTAGGCTAAATTTACTTCCACTAACCGATAATCTGTTAACATTTTTTTGCAAATCCCTAAAATCATACACATTTGTTCCTGTCTGTTGTGAGTGTGTCTGCAGCGGTCTCTCTGACACGCTGATGGTTTCCCACACGTATACATGAAGCATGATTGGTTGATAACTTGTCAGATTTAAGGTAGTCTAGGCGAGAAGTAAGTGATGGGAGATAAAGTCCTTAAACTGGGGTACCCTGAACTCGGTGGAGAACAGCGGCCTGTATCATGCAGATGGATTTCTTGAATAGCCGGATAACTTGTCGGATTTAAGGTACCTTAGCTTAAATGGACTTTATCTTCTTTCACTTACATTTAGACTACCTTAAATCTGACAAGTCCTGCCTTGTGATACCGGCCCTCAGTTGTATTTTCCGTATTCTGATTGAAGAGCTATAGACCAATAAAGAGCTGAGACCCTCCTAACTCCGATTAAACGGCGCCATGTTTGTAGTCCTCAAGCAGCTTCACTGAGGGCAAAATGTAGGCATGGGCCAGTTGCAAAGCGTAGGGTGACGAAGCAGCCTCACCGTCACCGGCTTCCCCTGGATGCTAAGCAGCTGCTCCCCATCGTGAAGGGCGCCGGTCTGCCGCTGGAGCTCACTGCAGCTGGCAGCAAAATGGCCTGGGGAGGGGAACGAGGGCTCAGCTGAGAGCGGCCGGGTGGGCGGCCAGCCCGGGTGGGCGGTCAGTGAGGGGGCGGGGCGGGCTCTTTGAAAACAGAGCGTCACTCACAGGGAGGGTTACTGCACCCCCGGCGCCCCTCAGGTCTGTTCTGGGCCGGGCATCCCTCGCTGTCCTCGCCAGCGGAAGTCACGCATCGCACGGTCCGTTCAGTGACCCCCTCGCCACAGGTCACAGAGCACTGGGGGGGGGGGGAGGGGGCACCAGCTCATAAACCCATATGTCCAGCACCCCCCCTCGGGATGACACGCTCCATATTCTGCTAAATCACAATAAGCCCAGTCCCAGCAAACTGGAAACCACTAGGGCGACTGGGAAATACAATGAGGTTACATTACCCAATAAGCATGACTTCCTAAGGGTGCCGCAAAGGAAATCGACCCACCCCCCATCCCCTGAGGTAGGGCTGCGACCCCAGAGTCTGTCTCTGCACCTTTGATGTGGACCAGAAGTTTCGCAAACCACAGCAAGGAGGGTTTAAAGTTTTATACACATAACAACGAGAGTATGATTTCATAAAACAAACTGTCACGGCGGCCCACACACAGGTTCTTACATCTCTGTTTCAAATTCATGAACAATGTGCCTTGTTTTCCTACAGCCACGAGGATCGTCGTTGCCGGATTTCCCCTGCGGTTTACGTCCTTTATTTGAAAGCTTCTATAGTTTGATTTTAAGGGTCACTCACAGGTCCCCAGATTCCAGTCCTCCAGTCCTGCAGACTGGGGCAGGGGGGCAGGCTGCACACCAGTACGCTGTCCGGTGGTGTCCCGGGGCAGCCGGCCGAGGCCTGGTGCCCGTACTCGTAATGATCCTTCCCAGAATGCACTTCACTGCAAGACACCAGCCTCCTGCGGTAGCCCTGTCCGCAGGTCACGGAGCACTGTGGCAGAGACAGAGGCGACGGCGGGGAGTGGTTAGGAGCCTGAAACTGGAATGCCAGGGCTTTAAATGGCAGGATCACAGCCGGCCCGATGCAGCTCTGGCTCACAAATGCTACATGGCGACCGGGTCAAAGCACCAAAACACTGAGCGCTTATTAGGACACAGCAAAAAGAAACACAGCTATTTTGGCTATCTGGCTCTGTGTTCATAAACACAGGAATGTGTGGGTCAAAGATTAGCTCTGAGGAATGTGCATGCTTCATAAAATGGCGGCCTTACAGCCTACCTGGGGAGTATTTGGCCTTTATGACTTACAAACCAAAGCCCTACAGCACTGCCAGTGTGTCCTGGCCTGGCGTGCCACTAGTGCCAACCAGCTGTACTCATCTGTGATGTCACTGTTATATTTTGTGCAAATTGTGTCTGCTGAAGCCTGACGAGGCTCTCTTCCTTCTCACACCGGAATGTCTGTCTGTCCCGAAAGTGCTTTTCTATCCCAGTGTGTCAGCCTGGCTTTCTGAGCGGGTATCCAGCCTGCGCGACGCTCACCTCAGACCATTCCCCGGTGATCCACAGGAAGTCACATGGCTGGGTGTTGCAGCTCTCGGTGTTGGCGGGCTTCACTAGGTCTGCACAGGACGTCTCGCGTACCTGCTCCCCGTTCCCATCCAGACACAGCAGCTCCCGACTCCTGTGCCCTGAGCCACAGCTCTGGCTGCACTGCAACACCGGCAGACACCACGGCCAGTGAGCGGGCGCGCGAGCCGAGAGAGACCGCGCCACTTCCCGAGGCCGCTCAGAGGCAGCTGGAGGAGGCTTCCCGGGTGGCAAGGGAGGGGAAAGTACTTCTGGCAAAGCCAGGGTCTAAGTAGACCGGGGGCTGGCGGGTCTGTTATTTGTACATCAGAATCTTTAATCCAAAGCAACGCACAGTGAGGCTGATACAGTGAGGCTGATACAGTGAGGCAGATACAGTGAGGCAGATGCAGTGAGGCAGATGCAGTGAGGCAGATACAGTGAGGCAGACGCAGTGAGGCTGATACAGTGAGGCAGACGCAGTGAGGCAGATGCAGTGAGGCAGATGCAGTGAGGCAGATGCAGTGAGGCAGATACAGTGAGGCAGATGCAGTGAGGCAGATACTGTGAGGCAGATGCTGTGAGGCCCATTGCATCACAAGCAAGCAGACCTGTCTGACCCTGCTCTCTCATCCATAAGCTGCTGCATATGTAAATCTGCAAAAGTATAAGAGCATTCAGAGAGACCATAAGCAAGGGATCACAGACCAAGACAGCGGCTGAAGCAATTGTCATTTTTCTGTACAGTGCACATCTCCAGTGCCCAGGCCACAGTAAACCCCCAATGTCCATTCCCCATCGCCTTTAAACTCTTGGTTCTGAGCACGTAGAACCGCGTGTCATGAATGCAGGGGCGCATTGAGGCCGCCTCAGGCGTCCCAAATGCATTCCAGCTGGACCGCGTTCTGGTCTATGTTCAACCTTGTCAAACAAGTCGTGTCCCCCTAAATGTTACTGGGAGGGACGTGCCATAAAAACGGCTGCTTTTAAATTCAAAATTCACATGCACAAGGTTGAATGTTTATAATTCAGTTATGGGTGTTTCACCGTATGTTTTCAAAAATAATGCAAATACTATTAGACCCCAAGGGCTCTGAACAGGCTCTGTGTTCCCTTCTGTGACCGGACCAACAATTTTAGCAGCTTACAGTGTATCGATCTTATACACAGACAAGCAAACAATTCTCTATCAAATCTATCAGTCTCTGTCCCTCTGCCCTGCTCTGTCAGACAGACACATTCTGATACTCCTGTCAGCCTCGCTTGCAGGTTACTTCTGAGATTCACTAACAATGCAAAGAGCAACACTGTCCTCCAAACAATCGGTTGTTTCTCTCGAAGCAAACCAAATAAACCTTCCACCATATTAGGGAAAAACATAAAATGAAAAAGAAACACCGGCAGGCACACGTGTTCCCCGTATGACGACGGCTAATTAAGAGCCAAGCATGCTATACCTACGGGATGTCAGAGAATCGCATCACATGACCTGAGCGCAGTTCAGAGGGGGCGAGGAGCCCCCCAGCCCTCTGCGGGGCAGCACCCCCCATACAGCGTCCCAGGGCAGAGTAAGTGCTCGTAATGGGCTCCAGATGTGGGGGGGGGGGGGGGGGTCCAAGGGGGGATT
>JAODKL010000128.1:14303621-14316387 GCA_026780765.1 Petrocephalus schoutedeni
AAAAAACACACAGCACTCCAGCTAAAAGGACTCGCAGCCCCCTGTGAAGAGCAGATGTAAGGCAGACATCTGAATCAGCCTCACACAGCCTCTCCTCCACCGTCTCTTTGGTGTGTGTTTGGCACTCACACAGACAGAAGTGTGCACTAAAAACAATTCAAAAAAGCACCGTTGTGCCCTTGGTGTTTAACGCGCCTGCTTCTCAGGAGTGATGGGCTCACAGTGCATTCTGAGCGCGGTCCAGTAACGTCAGCTGGATCACAGCCATGCATTCTGACGGCAGACCCCCCCCCCCCCCCCTCCCCCACCACGGCCCTTGAGCTGGGCTCAGCATTCCTGCCATAATAGTCTCGATTTCGGTCAGTCCATCTACAGCTCACAGAGCAGCCCAAATGGGGCTGAGTGCTGAAATGCAGGCAGGAACGCCAAGCGCTCTGTTCAAATGGTCATTAGGGACCTGCACACATCTGGGCCAGTCTGCTGCCCCAAATCCCCTATGCAGCAACTTATCACGAAACACAGTCTTTATTATGCAGCAGTTTTACGTATCTATGAGATATGTCTGTCTGTCTTCCGTGCTGCAGGGACGTCATGAGGCAGGAGACACTTTGTATGTGATCACAGCAGATATAGAGGAGATATGGGCCTACAATACTGGAGAATTACTGCCCTTTAGTCATTGCTACAGTAAGAAAAAGTCAGATCCACTCCATCAAGACTAAAAAACGGTCACAATGTTCCGTTCTGGAATTCACATGAGATGCATATGCACGCAGGCACAACAGGGATGTCCACGGCTCATCTCTGATGAATACATGTAAATAATTATCTTTTTATTCTCCACCATGGAAAAGCAGGAAGATGGAAAGCTGATGACCAGAATGGCAATAAATGTGAACCCTTAACTGGCCATATCCAGAATTCTAATATGGATCTCTTTAAATGCTATATGGCATTTCCGACTCAAGCTGAATGCAGTAGTTTTGTCTTACTGCCAAACAATTGTGCAACAACAAAGATTTAATAGCACAAATGCATTGCTTTGGTTATAATTAATTTGATATATTGACTTCAGCTGTGAGATGGGAACATTTATATTTGTAAAGTCTGGTTTTTAAGCACCAATCCGCGTAACGACCCAGTCGTAGGAGCGGAACCCGGCCGTCGAGGGAGTGTCTGTGTCCATTTCAGGAAGCGCAAGACGATCATTATTCTTCTATAGAATAAAAGTCAGTAAATGAACACTTTGAGTTCCCTTTCATTCATGGTGGAATTTGGTGGTGGTGGGGGGGGGGGGGGGCTGAGAGGCAAAGGACCCTGGGCCCCACACTCTGTGGCCACTAGCTGATCTTGACTGTTTTCTCTACTAACAAATCTCACCTCTGGCACCACTGGCCCCCTGTGCGTTGATTAGCATATTATCGATGTTCTCTCGTTTTTAATACCCCCTAATTTTTCTTTCAGCTCCAAAATGGCCACTTATGCCCCCCCCACCCCTGTTAGCATAGGACCCCAGAGAAGTTACTCCGACCTGCCATTGTAATCTTGCGATCTCACTAGTGCTCGTAAAGCACGGAGCCGCGCGCTGCTGTAATGTTCTGCTCCTTTGCAACATCGATGTGAACCCGAATCCTAGTTCATTCCCTGCTAGAAGCGATGGGTAACATCAGTTGCTAAAACACAGGGTTGCCGTCAGGTTCCCCGTGTGAGTCAGATGTGTACAGATGTGCGCAGCAGCGTGAGCGATATCAGCTGGCCAGCGCCACTGTGTCCCCGCGCCGGGGAGAAGGTCGGCAGCCGTGCTTTGTGCCGCTTCCCAGGCTTCCTCCTGTAATCCGTTCCTGCGTATTCTTCACTGATCTTTTTTTAGATCCAGCTGGAGAAGCAGATCTAGGCTCTCTCCTGCATTAAAGAGATCACGTCACGTCATGAACCTCGAATGCGCACGTTTTAAATGCCGTCCAGAAAGACCAGTTTATTGCTCACGTATTAAGGGATTATCATTTTGATTTATGAAGAGAGCTTTGGTTGTAGATGGGCTGCTCAACACTAGTGTAGTCTATCCAAATGATGCAAAAGCATCGTCTTAATGACAAAGTTAAAGAATATCGAAGAAGGAATATATGCACCACTGAGTCAGAACATTATGACCAGCTTCACCAGAAGCAACTAACATTAGCTATTTCATAAAATGGCACATGTGAAGGTCTGGGACATGAATGATAAACTAACATCCGATGCCCGTAGTCCACTTGTTGAATACAGAAGAAATGGGCAGGGATACAAATCTGAATGATTCTGACGAGGGTCAAACCTTTATGGCCAGACGACTGGGTCAGTGCACCTCCAAAATGGCCCAGCTTGTGAGGTGCTCACGGTGAGCAGTAGTGAGTATCTACTGAGAGTGGTCTGAGGAGGGAACAACCATGAACCACCTTGCTGTCTTGGAGACGCTATGACTGGTGATTTTCCTCTACAAGGATTAGAAGTTAGCTGTGAATAAGTGTGTGAATGTGATTGTATGTGTGACTTGCCACTAGGTCATGTTTTCTTAAAGGAAGCTTTTTGTGACGAGACCAATGCTGGGAAAATGCATCCTCTGAAGAGCAGAGATTCCAGTTACCTGAACGGTGAGCCGACCAAGAGGGTCCTGAAAACGGGGTCTACAACGGGCTTTATTGTTTTAGTTTATTTTGGGGTCAATTTTAAAAGTCTGATTTGCTGTTTATTAATACACAGGTCCATTCTGGTGTTAGGATCCTGGCCTTCTGATACTGGTCCATATTGCTACATTGATAGGCATCAAAGTGTAATTAGGGTTACAATTACTTCAAGGTTACACCAACATTGAATTATATTAATTAAGTTGTTTTTGTGAATTAGGCATTCAGAAATGGCTAAGTTGGCTAAGTAATGGCTAAGTATCTCCATCATTATAGTCCAAATTTGCTCATAAAGAAATATAGGATAAAAATCACAGATACTTTGCGTTGGGGGCAAGAACCCACCTAATGTATGGGGTGGAGTGGGGGGGAATACTTTGGAAGAAAGACAGCGAACTCAGCATTTTTATGTATGTAGGCTGCGGGGCCACATTAATAATGCTGTAGTTTTTTAAAAAGGCATCGTTATTACTGCGGGGGAAAGGAGCCTCTGGAGTTGCTATGGAAGCCAAAGGCAAACACATAACTACTGCCTTCTGGTATCTGGGGGAGTGTCAAGAGGGTGGGAATAGATACATTATCATTACGTGTATCTCGGCATTCATCAGGTAATAACACTCTGCTATGGCAGTCCAGGAAATGAATGAAGCGGTGCCCTGCGTTGTTGCAAACGAGGGCCCTTTGAATTGTGTGACGTCCCCTCATTCAGTTACATCGGAATTATCGGTCAAGTGATCATCGTGTGGTTTGTCATGCCAAAGGAATTTCCAATCAAAGAATAAGTTCTATAGTTAGCCTGAGAAACAAGCTGTGATTTGGCACTACTGTAATAATGCCCAGCTAGCAGCTACATAATGATTAATGGTTGAAAAATTCCCAGCTAGCAGCTACATAATAATTAATGGGAGAATAATGCCCAGCTGCCAGATGTGCCAGATGAGCCTGCTGTCTGGTTCCCCCAAATGAAAGCCACAGCACACAGCTGGAGTGTGTACGCAGGGTCCGTGCACCACGAAGAGAGGTCCTACTGTCACTTCTGGGACTTCAGACCCCGTGTAGGTTATAGGCTGTAGGTTATAAGATCCCACTTACTCCCTGGGTCAATGCTAATCAGTCTCTGTAACTCGTTCCACTTTTTTTATTGGTAGATATATGCATTTCTGGTCAAACAAACTAAATATAAGCCGTATGCACTGGGTTTAATCTTCACCTGACTAGATTATGGTCTCAGCATCTGCGTGAAACGTAAAGGCTGTTGTGTTTGTACTGTAGGCCCATATAACTGCCCCAAGACTGGAGCATGTTAGCACGTGTCTTGAATTTAAAATCTCACTCCAGCCAGCTGACTGAAGTTGGCAACCCCACACTGGTGGTTGTAGTGGTAACACCCCAGTGCCAGCTCCTCTGTCCTTGGAGTAATGGCCAAATTACCCTGATGGCAGAAGATGAGATGGGTAGCGACCGCAAAGGAAGCTACTGCAGCAGAGAATGTTTACGAAAAACCTTTTTGTCTTGCGAAAAAATCTGGTACCAAGCATCCTGGATGATCCTATTGGGACAGCAGAGCCTGGCCAGTGAGGGCTCAGATCTCTGTCTCATCCTAAACCAGGATTTTGAAGCTGTTCATCCTCAGACATTGAGGGGCAGAGTGCGTCTCTTCTCTGAATGTACCAGGTCACTGCGCTTTTGATCTAAAGATGTTTGTATTTTGTGGGAGGACACAGGGATGCGTAGTACCACGCTATCTGATATTTTTCATATCAGGAGTGGGTGGGGGAGAGGGGCGCTGGTTTTCTATGCTGGAGATGGTAACATTACCAATGCAAAGTCCAGAGAGTAAAAGTACAAACCGAGACTTTGTTTCAACCAACCAGATAATTACAAAGAGTCACAGTCACAGAAAACTCATCTGGCTGGTTGTAACAAAATCCCGGTTTGTACTTTTACTCTCTGGACATCAGTGACCCACCTCTGGGCTTCTGGATGGCTGCTGAAATCTGATAAAAGAGCGAAACATGAAATGACGGGAAACACACTGAGCGTCATCTTGGAGATTACTGGGCCATCAGTGTATGAGGGACTTCTCTCGCCCATAAGCAAGCGGCCCCACAGACAATGTGACTCATGGCTGCTGATGGTCCATCCATTCAGTTTCTGCACTACATACTGAACTATCTGCTATTTCATGTTGTTTTTTCCCTAGATGCTTTCTTGCTTGCAAAATGTCCCGCTGCACCGCCTGATCCCATCACATCCCATCCGTATGTCCACATGAGTGTCAGGCAACAGCAGACTCGCACCAGACACCGGCCTTCCTTAAAGAGGCAGAAGGAAATTATTTTTGATTCGCAGGGACCTCATAATAATAGTTATTTTGGGAAACGTTCTTTTGGTTCTAGCTCTTCGGCTGTTTTTGATTACGATCAGCACGTCACAAAACCTTAATGTGAGATCCATTGCCAAATGGTGTACAGTGAAAATGAACGCAGAGCGGATGCCATCTATCTGCGCGCGACTGTCCTCCACGTTGGCTTACCAGGGGATGCATTGCATGTTCCTTATGAAAGCTTGCTTCGCATTTCTTACCTTTCATAAAAAAAATAATCTCACCGTCAGCCTTTATATCTGAAAACCACTTTATTTCATTCCATATACTATGACAGACTAATATCACTAGAAACTTTTGCATTGTACTGTACTGCAGTACAGGAGCTCGTGTGAGATTTGAGATCATGTGAGATTTGAGATTTGAGATCATTTGAGATTTGAGATCATGTGAGATTTAAACCAACAACCAACAACTATCACAAGATAGTGCTTCAAGAATGAACTACATTAGTAAATACCAGCATTAAATATGATGTAAACTAGATGGTATGAAGGATAATGGTGGAATTGCTAGTCTTGTTAACCATAATCCCCAGCAGCATAATTGTGCCATTAGGTGACCCACCCATAATCTTCTCCTGGCTTTGCAATGTGTTAGTGAAACTCACTGAGTCAGCCATGAATGACTATAGCAATCCAGCTTCTTTAAGCTATGGATGTTTGACATGAATCCTCACTCAGGAAAACCATAACTAAAGTCTCAGCTGTATAAAATCTGTTGGTTCATTTATTATTATAGAAGAAAATCAATTACTTGAGTTTTTCCAAATTTCTTGGATGGGCAGGAGAAAAGAAATGTGCATATATTTGTATATCCCCGTATGTATAGCCCTGTCTAGCTGTCAGTCTCCGGCTCTTGTGTGTGCTCTCACCATGGGGCCCTAATCCTCTGCACTGTGACTTTTTTGACTCTACAAAAACAGACAGACTTCCGTTTGCTTCCAAGGATAGTCTGGATTTGTCTGGAATAAACATATGTTTTATGTCTGCGTCTACTGCGGGACGGCCCTGGTGGTTTTTTCGTACACCACAGAAATGCCTACTCTGAACCCATAATGTTGCTTTAATGTCAACGCTCCAGTCCAATTTCCGCTTTAAGACCCTGTAGCCAGTGAAACCCATTCCCCGGTGGGACCCTAGCCCTCTACAAGCAACTCGGTTGCTACAAATGAGTAGTAATAAACACGTCTCTTTGAATCAGTTAATCAGAATGAGGAACGGCCGTACGCATGGGGCGAAGCGATGAAAGTGGGCCACCCACCATCTCGGCAGTAGGTACGCGTATGAAGGCCGCCGCAGCCCGCCTCTGCCAAACACTCCCCAGCCCCCACGGGAGGGAGCTTTCACTTAATCAACTTAGCCCCTCCCCTTGGAGCGCGGAGAGGAGAACCGAACCGGGGCAGAGTCCCCGCAAGGCTCGGCGCCCAGGGCTGGAGATCACGGAATTACAGCTCAGCCTTTTTTCAGAATTAAACACCAACACATGCTCCTGCGAGGATGGCTCCTCGTTGCCGTGATGGGGGCCTGCAGCCGTCAGAAACGTGCTGCGGCTGGGCGGTGTGTTGTAAACCTTAACCGAAGCGGTTATTAGCCAGACTGTGGTTTGAATAACCGCCCTGGCGGCTGACTGCAGCTGCCAATGAGATCCCATTTCACACACAAGTCCCGTTCGGATGATGGCAGCACACTGTGCTCAATTCTTAAGTTCAGTGTAGTAACCATTATACTGCGTTCAAAGTTTAAAGACCTCCTATAAGTCAGGATCCTCAATATTAGGCTTTTTTATATTTATACAGCTGCATATTGTAGTGCAGAGATGTGGGTTACTTTGGCCACAATTATTAAGTCTATAACAGCATTTCCCCTTTCTATGAGAGTACTGGGCAGAGGTATGTGCTGGTGGGGGTCAGGGCCGCACACGGACAGGGCCTGTCATACCAGGAAAATAAGTCAAATCGAGTGAAGCGTTATTGTGATCTCAGCCATGTACAGCCCGGGCCAACCAGCCATATAGGGGACATAGGCGGCCGCCTAGGGCACCTTCTTCTGAGGGGGCGTTGACTTGCCAGCCAGATTAATTTCGCCTCAGATGGGGGGCCCCGGCAGGGCATCTTCGCTCCCCTATAGAGCACATAGCCCTCCTCCTGGCCTGTACCCCATGCCCATCATTTGCAGGTAGGGACCTTCTACAGCCTGCCTGTCATCACGACAACAAACCAGCCATGGACCCGTTTTCAAAAAGCATCACCACGCTCTCAACTCTATAATCAGGTGGAATATGTTGTAGAACTGAACATATATTGAAAATGTTTTTAAAAAATGTACTCATATTATATACATTTATATAACACGTGCCACTTTTTATCCGTATTAAATAAGTCAAGTAAAGCTTTAGTGTCGTTTTAATCCTGTATAGCACACAGTACAGTTATTAATAAGCAGTCTCTATACTGACGGCAGTGTAATCTATTCCTGGCCATTAAGACTGTCACGCTGCATTACAGCAGTCATTTGTGAAGGCATGGGGGCCGATACACGCCATAATGAGCAAAAGCACAAAAGTAAACAGACAGATATTGATTAATGACAGGAAATATGCACAAAACAATAATTATTCTGCTCATTTTCTGAATGTGTGAATAAAGACAGACAGTCAGAAGTTCTGGATGCATTCCCAAGGACAGCAAGTTAAGATGGCTTGTCAATGGCTTGCATAAAGGCTCCTTCTCACAGTGAATCTTTGGGCCTCACACAATGTAGGGCTAAAACAATGTCAAAGAGGCAATGCCACTCAGAAGGCTTAAAGGCTGGGGTGGCTGAATCTGTGACTTTTATGAGGCTGTGGTCATTTAAAGGCTTACGGAGGCTGAATCTGTGACTTTTATGAGGCTGTGATCATTTAAAGGCTTACGGAGACTGAATCTGTGACTTTATGAGGCTGTGATCATTTAAAGGCTTACAGAGGCTGAATCTGTGACTTTTATGAGACTGTGGTCATTTAAAGGCTTACGGAGGCTGAATCTGTGACTTTATGAGGCTGTGATCATTTAAAGGCTTACGGAGACTGAATCTGTGACTTTATGAGACTGTGGTCATTTAAAGGCTTACGGAGGCTGAATCTGTGACTTTTATGAGGCTGTGATCATTTAAAGGCTTACGGAGGCTGAATCTGTGACTTTATGAGGCTAAGATCATTTAAAGGCTTACGGAGGCTGAATCTGTGAGTTTTATGAGGCTAAGATCATTTAAAGGCTCATAGAGGCTGAATCTGTGACTTTATGAGGCTGTGATAATTTAAAGGCTTAGAGAGACTGAATCTGACTTTTATGAGACTGTAATCATTTAGAGGCTTAGCAAGGCTGAATCTGTGATTTTTGAGACTGTGGTCATTTAAAAGCTTAGGGAGGCTGAATCTGTGACTTTCTGAGGCTGTGGTCACTTCCTTGGTTGATACTGAATCACATACAGTGACTTTGACTTTTGAATCAGAACACAATAAATTGTAAAAATGCAGCCTCAAGCTTGCCTTGCAACTGATTAACACAAACTGCTTGCTTACATGGTAACAACAGCTCAAAAATTCAATAACATCTGACCATTAGTGTGCTGATACGTACTTAGGCAATAGATACAAATTCTATACAAATCTTTATTTGCATCATTTTACTATGGTTTTCAGATTTTTTTGCAGAATATTCTCTCTGCTGCTGTGTGTTACTCATTTTACCTTCTTCTGGATCAGGCTGATAAAATCGATGTGGAACGTTTAGGAACACTGAATTGCAATTCAGTATCGCAGGTGATAACACTGAATTGCAATTCAGTATCGCAGGTGATAACACTGAATTGCAATTCAGTATCGCAGGTGATAACACTGAATTGCAATTCAGTATCGCAGGTGATATGACCTAGCTCTGTAGGGGTCTTTTACTCAGGGGATAAGTGTCTGGCTCACTCCTCCTGTTAATGAAGAAATTAAATATGAGATTTTTTTCGTCAAACAGAACCAAAACGTTACACTATTGTAAAAGTGGATATTCTGTTCCAGCTTGGGTCAAGAAAATGGATGTGAAATGTGAAGGAACTTCAGATTTTGAGAACAGTGCCAAGAGGAAGCGTGTCCTTTGTTTAATCTGTGATCAGACAGTGGCATCCTGTCAGGTGACTCAGCTCTCCACCTACGGTAAAGGCTCTCTGATCTGTCAGATGTCCTTCTTAATCATGCAGAGAATCCAAGGTCAAGTTTTCACTGACGGGAACAAGCTCCTGTGTGTCACTCCATTGTATCGCGCCGAGAAGTTATGCATTCAGACGGCCAAATTCTTTTCCACAAATTATGCTGAAGGGTACCTAAATGAATGAATTTACATTTTAGACTTTAGATGTCTCCTAGAATAACCGTTTCCACAAATAACCAAAGAGTCTCACTTGGCTGTTTTTTTGTGTATGACCTTGGGCAACACCCTTTGTTTGTAACAGATTGCATTGCGGTAACCCTCTGAATTGTCCTTTGGCCAAAGAAATGGGTTGGTTCTGTGACTAGCCAAAGATAGCTAGCTGGCCGGAGACATGCAGGCAATTTGTTGCACTTGACTCCTGTCTTGACAAGCAGGACACATATTGCTGCCGATAATATTGTAATAAACTAAAAATAGCAAAGTGAAAAAGCTAAAAATGGCACATTAGAAAGATTCTATATTAACCACACATCATGTCCTGTTGTGTAACAGTTTAAAATAGCATTCAAATTCATCTGTAATGCTTGTATTGTAGTAACCATAAAATAAATCAATTGTACAGTAAAACCACAGCACAAAAATTCATGTATAATTAAAAATTTTAAAAGATCTTAATACATTAATCTAGACTTATTTTATCGATATCTATTTTCTATCTGGCTATTTACTGCACACGTAAATAAAAAGTAAGTAAAAGTAAAAGGTCCATCCATCCATTTACACACCATTCACTCACACATGCACACCTGTGGGCAATCTAGTAGCTCCAGTTAGCCTCAGCGCGTTTTTGGACCGTGGGGGGAAACCGGAGTACCCGGAGGAAACCTCCACACACATGCAACCGGGGCGGGATTCCAACCCTGGAAGTAAAAGGTCAATCAAAAATTTAATTGTGTTGTTTTTTGTGTTATTTATTAATATATTTATTTAATTGATAAAATATATATCATAAATTGATCACAAATCTGGTCCAGGGACCTTGTTAGGAGGTGAGAACCTTCCGTAGTAAGACATTACGATGCCCTCAAAGCTTAGGACTCTCACAGACATGAGCATGGGGGATATTCGCTGATTTAGTTCTGGTTAAAGGCCATTTTGCACAAAATTATTTCCCCTCCTAGGAAGTTGGGGAAAAATGTATTTAATTTTTATTGGATGCCCTAATACTCTTTTATTTTCATTCTCTTCACATTATACTTATAATCTTTTCAATTTGATCTGGTTTATTTCCTTCAATTTGTATACTAACATGTTCTGTAACCCCACAGGAAGTGACAATTTATGTGTCATAATTCATGCAGAAACAGATCTGCTCCAGATTAGGTGGCGGACAGGAGATGGGGGACAAAATGTGCCAAATTCATGTCCTCCTAGGGAAGACCAGCCCCTAGGCATCATGGGACATTGACCCAGAGATAGACAGCTTATTTGAACTTCCATATAGGTTTGAGCTTCTGTGCATCACGTATAAATCTGCATTGCATTTCAAGTTGTCGGATACAATTCTAGCAAAGTCTGCAGTGCAAAACTAGCGATGCCACGACCAAGAAGGACGAGAGATTTTACGCGGACATCGAGTGGACATTGATCAGGCAGCTAGGATACGGCTGACCTTAGATCAGGTGTCTCACTGGCACCACCAATCAGAAGAGAGATGAAAGTAAGACGGAATGGCAACTAGGGTGCTACATCTGAGATTATTCAGTGATTTGTCTCAATGTTCGCCATGACTACCAGGCACCGGCAAATAATTAAAAGGCTGGAGAGGGTAAGGTGGGGTACTGCACATATATCTTATACTGATTTACCGCACCTGTCATGTTCAACATGATGGTGGCCATGATGATATCCTGTTCATCATCAGGAAGACCAGCCATTGTCTGCCCTTACAGTGATCAAGAGATTAAATAAATTAATGGTTTAAGATGCTTATTTTGTCTTTTCTGTGCACCCCTCTGGGAAAGCCTTAACTTGTTAGCGACGGTTAGCGAGTTTTCATTAAATGGAAAGTCTCAAAATATGAGAGGAACCCACATTATCCCACATGTTTTTTTTTCAACTTCCCGCATCCCTGACTTGTCAGACGCTAATTGATGGTGATGTCAACACATGCATAAATCAATGGATTTGGAGCAGTTTTTTGTCCAGAATGCGCAATAAAATATCCATCGTTCCCTTGTCCCCATGTCTCTTTGAGAGTTGATGTGCAGAAATAAATTTCAAGAAATATGCAAAAACATCAGAGAGGGGACGTGCCAGAAAATTAATAAGAAAGAAGCAAGTCCTTCACAAGTACTGCCAAGAAATGGCCACATTGGTCAAGAAGCAGAATTTATGCAAAGCCTCACTAAGGAAACCTCGTGTTTTGTAACACTTTGCATGCAAAGTCTGGTGACACCGTCAATATCTTTAATTATTTCTACATTTTTGCATTAAGCCGTGGGCGCGAAGTCCTGCCTCTGCTAACTTCCAAGGAAGGCAGAGGAATCTTGAGAAAATCGTCAACATTCTCACCACAGACCATCTCTACATCCAACACCGTTCATCCCTCTAAGACGGGTCACAATGTAAACCAAACAAAAATTGAAATGGCCTAGTAAACAAATTAACTGAATTTGCGTTTTTTTGCCATTGCTAATGTTGAAGTGCCATTGAAAGGATGAATGGACAGAATACAAACCCCCCTTTCAGCTCTTTGGGATATCATTCGCTCTTCCTTCCAACAGTTTCCTTGCCCTTGTGCATCGTGTTGAAATTTTGATAATGCGGGGGGGGGGTTAGGGTTAGGGTTAGGGTTAGGGTTACCTAAGACTAGGGGGGGGGGTACCTAACACTGAAGATCGCAGCAAACGGCACTGCTTCCAATCCCAGGGAAGTTCGCAGAAGCTCTGTAGTCACCTTTAGTGGAGCCTGTTTTCTTCAAAATGTTGTTTGCGCGTCGGTTCCTGTTTGCAGGAAAAACAGCCGCGAAGCTTGTATTTACGTATCGACTCATAGCTTGTATTTACGTATCGACTCATAGCTTGTATTTACGTATCGACTCATAGCTTATATATACATATCGACTTGTAACTTGGGGCTCATGCCAATAAATGGTCAGTTCTAGCAAAGCCAGAGAGCGTTGGGTGTAACATTTTATAGGTTTTCTGTGTCAGGTCTCGGTCATCTCAACCCAAGTCGGGGTGGGGGGGGGGGGGTAATTCTCCTTGCCCCTACTGGATCGCTCATGTCTGGGATGGTCTGTCTGAGTCCATTCGAGGCCTAATGCATTCCTTTATCGGTAATGCTTGAGCACATTTCATTGGAAAGAGGTCGTCTACAGCAGGAGAGTGTTTACAAGCCCACAGGCAGATGGTATCAGCCAGCAGCTGTGTCTCCTACAGAGGGAAGGCTCCTATGCATCTGATTCTCAGCAAAGTCGAGTAAACTGAGTAGGGAGGTGAAGCCTCAATATGACCACAGGCCTGGCTGGAGCCC
>JAODKL010000128.1:14334869-14345923 GCA_026780765.1 Petrocephalus schoutedeni
GGGGGGGGGGGGGGGGGGGGGGGGGGGAGGTCAGGGGGTGAAGGCGTGAGAGAAAGCAGCGCTCTCGCAGACGGACCCACCATATTCGGGCACGGAGCCGTTGCCCCGCCTGAGGACGAGGCGCGCCCGGTGGCCGCCGTTCTTGATCAGCTCGATGGCGCGGGCGTGCTTCATGTTCTTGGTGCTTTCCCCGTTGATCTCCAGGATCTCATCCCCCACCTGCGGGCCCGGGACAGCCGCAGAGAGACAAGCCAGACCGCCGGGGGTTAAACACGAAGGGCTTTTTAAAAGCGCATAAATATGCCCGAGATTCTCCTGGGGGAAAATGTCCTGTCAGCTACCAATAATGCGGGCGCACGCCAAAAAGATGCCCGCTTCAGTCTGTCCTCTCCCAGGGGAATATTATCCACAGACACGCCTGCTCTCACTTCCCTGATTACAGTATTGCTATTAATATCTTCAAGCAAGAGCTACAAAGAAGGTCAGTCGCAGTGAAAATGTACATTCAGGACAGTGACAGTGCAGCTTTTACCTTATACCATCTAATTGATGTCACTCCTTAGCCACTTACAACACATTTTGCAAATAACTGTCCTCCAAGTTACACTAACGCCCCTCTAATAACTTTAGTTTTCACTTGTTCAGCAGAGCCAATAATTGAAGGCCAGTTTTATTCCATATGGAAATGCTATTGAAGTTATTTACATACATTTTCATACATTGCTCAAGACTAAAAAGCTTGCGGTCCTTCCCAGAACATAAACGTTAAAGTCTCAGGGGAGTTCCTAAACCATATCTAAAACTGGACAGAAAAGCCCTCAAACTTAACCTAGAAATATGCACAGTCGGGGTCTCTGAAGCTTCAGCATTCGGCAAAGCCTTCGTTGTTAGGAAAGCGGGGCTGGGATGGGCCTACCCTCATTTTGCCGTTTCGGACCGCCGCTCCGTCCTCGGCCAATCGCAGCACGTAAAGGTCCATGTTGTACTCGCGACCTCCCCGGAGGCTGAAGCCAAATCCTTTAGTGTCACGCTCCAGATCCACAGAGTAGTACTCCGCTTCCTAGCAGGGGGAAAAACAGGTGTAACCAATCAGCTGCCTCTCCCCTGGAGGCCTGCCGGCGGCCCTGGAGGCCTGCTGGCGGCTCTGGAGGCCTGCCGGTGGCCCTGCTTTCCGAGGACAGACGCCACCCTCGGGAAAGACAGAGGATTGATAGGGCCACAGTCATCAGCGTCCAATGAATCACTGATGACTGACTCTGGAAGACGCTGCTGGCTCTGAGCCAGTAGGGCAGGGTCGTCACAAGGACACCGCCATGGTGCTACCATTAATTTTAAAGCCTCACACCACACCACACTGGTGCCTTCATACACAAAATACCAATATTAACAGCTATGAAGGCTGCAGGCATTTTTTATTTCCAAGCTTGAAGTGTGAGGTAATCAAAGTAATTTCCTATGATACAGATTAACTTACAAGCTTAACTGCATATGGGGACTTTTCCTTTTACCCCAAAGCAACACGTAGCTTGTACATTTAAAATGTACATTTATACCCCGGACTACGTACTGAAGGCCGGCAGAGAGGAGGCCTGATGGCGGGTGAGCTGCAGACATACCTGGGCGGGGACTTGCGCCTGAGCGGACGGCTGAGAAGCTTGGGGCTTAAATTCAAACGACTCCTGTTTTGGTTTCGTGTTGTTCCTGTGGAGAGGAAGGAAGACATCGCATAGGTGTCCATGAAGGTCTGCCGCCAGCCCCATGAGGATGGTCTGAGGGCCCACTGGGTGGCGGCCTGGTCCTGAGGGCCCACTGGGTGGCGGCCTGGTCCTGAGGGCCCACTGGGCGGCGGCCTGGTCCTTCACTCACCTTATGTCTGCCACGGCCTGCTGCTGGGTGGTGTGCGTGGTGGTGATGGTGGCGATCTTCTCCGCGTTGGTCAGCAGCGACGCATTGGAAGACTCTGCCGGGCATGTGGCAAGATCAGGATTGTGCATTTCTCCTGGAAACTACCTGCTGATAGCTTTCTTGACCTTTATCACAACAAACTGTTTTTCACGAGAAAAGACCAGATGTTCAGATGGGAATGTAAGTACCGTCTTCTAAAAAAAAAAAAAAGCCTAAAAAAAGAGCTTTATCGCTGACAGCTGAGCTTAACTGAAACCAGAACAAATATAAATAAATCATTATTAGAGTTGAGAAAGCTCCTGGTTTGAATAGATCTGAGTATTTGTGCAATTATGTCTCTGTTGAGCTAGTTATGTGGATCATAATGGAGGTTCTGTAATAACATATCAGATAGGGCTCATCCTTTCAGTCCACTCAGCTCTGACCCACTGGCCAGACCCCGCTGGCTGCACCCAGGTATGAACAATGCAGCCTGGGAATCAGGCAGCCTTGAAATAGCTGCCTTTACACTCACCTCCACCAATGTCAGCCATTAAACGAGTGCATTTACCCACGTCAGCCGGGTGGTGAAAATATACCAAGAGCAATTCACCTCACACCCGTACACACATCAGCCATCGCGCAGCGAAAGCCCAGCACCATTCACACGGACGGACGCCAGCATCCCGCTCTGAAGCCTGCTCGTGTTAGCTGCCCTCTCTTAGCACCACGTGAAATTTTCATCACTCTGCCACAGAAACGATGCCCTTGCCTCGGATTCCGGCGCATTACACCTGCTACAGGTGGCGCCGTCCTCAGCGAGAATCTGATTGTGCCCCGGTAAGCGTGTGAGTCAGCCTGACTCACTAATTCCTCATTGGCTCGGGTCCCTCTGACAGGCTACGGGATGCAGCTCAAACTGGGGTAAATGCCATTCTAATAACGTGCGACATGACCAAAGCCAGCGGGGCCACTGCTAAAAATGTACCCAATTTCTGAAGCTATGTGCCAGTTTATTTGCCTGGTATCATAATTGCCAGCCATGCTGGCTTCCTCCCATCTTTATTTAACCTGACGGGCTGGCCTTGTAGAGATGCCGTGCCAAAATGGGGCGTCAAGCCACAGTCTAAACATTCCGCAGCCGAGAGCCAGACTCCGCCAGCAGGTTTACACGTTCCCCGTGAGCACTGCAGTGCTGAAGGCGCACCTCTGCTCGCTCCGGCATTAACGCGGGTAGCCATGGCGCAAATCCTCGGAGATGTAGGTCGCTGTAGATAAGGACAATTGGCTCAACCGTAATTATCGCAGACGCAAACACTGAACCGCGGGGATGAAGCATAAATACAAAGTGCAGTTAATCCGCCCCTTCTCAACTTCACCTCTGAACCGTGACCAGATGTATCCCTCAACCCACTTCCCGCATCTCTTTCAGAACCAAGCAACTTCTCCCTCTCTGGGACCCAAACAACGAGCTCGTCTCTCAACAGGGACCATTACATCAATCTTCTCGAAGGGGGAGGGAGTGGACGTGCTGAGGGTAGGAGAGAATTTCATGCAAAGCCTGTCGCCCCTTATTAAAGTTATAAATTATTCCGAAAACTCAAACCTCAGCACAGTTGCACAAACTTCAACCGTAGTTTGTGTCTCCAGCCTTTAGATTGTGTATCCCTGCTAACATTAAAGTCAACTTGGCCATCACTTGTTCTCATTTCAGTTTTTTACTGAAGTCTACAAAGCTCAGTAAAGTCCTTGTTTCTTCCTGTGATCCCCCCAGCCAAGGAGATCTGCTCACAAACCCCACTGAACCAAGCCTGAGAAATACAGCCAAGCAGTGATCCTGGCTCGTGTGTGGAAAGAGCATTCTGTGAATACCTTCCATAACTGCTTTGGCTGTTCAATGCCTCTCCACCATTAAACGACAGTCTTCTAGAAGCGCTGCATAACATCTGAGCAATTACAGCATGCCAGATAAAGTTTTCACTGAGCTCAAGTCTGCAGGAAGCCTGCCATTTCACAGTTGGGAGACTCCGGGATGGATGAGAATGTAAGTCTGATGAAGCCTGACAGACACGGTCTTAAGAAGATCTGCAAATACGACAGCGGGTGCAGAAGGGGACGTCAAACTCACCGTCCCCAGGAATGATCCTCAGCGTGACAGTTTTGCCGGCCTCCTTGATGAGGTTGACGATGTCTGAGTGGGACTTGTTGGTGATGGAGCAGCCGTTGACGGCCAAGATGCGGTCGCCGACCTTTAGCTTCCCGCAGCGGTCCGCCGGGCTCCCTTCGATGATGCGGCCTATTTTGTGGGGCATGGCCACACACGTGTTTCCAGCTTTTTTGGGAGATTACCGTTTGCGTTTGAGCAAATCAGCAGATTTTACAGGTTGGTTGCACATTTGCCAAGAACCCCAAAAGATGAGAGATGAGAGATGGGGACAGGAAGAGAGAGAAGAGAAGGGTAAGGGTTAACGAACCGAGCCACCCAGCAAAAATGAAAACCGCTGGTCAAGAAGGTATGGCATGCAGTGGGATGAGGTAGCAAGCACCCTGCAGACCCGAGCATCAGAATCACTGACACCTCCCCAGATGCCCCAGAACCCTAGACCCCCAGACAGTCTACATTTTGCTCACACACCCCCCCCCCCCCCCTCCCCCCAACTCCCAGCAAACCCCAACCAAACACCTGAGCAATCAAGAGCATAGAATACTTGGTTAAGGTGAGTTGTTAAGCTGGGGGGGCAAGAATGTGGACTAACTAGGGGTCTCCAGGGACTGGGTTGAGAGACATTCTCCATCCCTGTACCCCTCCCGAAGGGGCCAGGCGTGTCCTTAGGTCCACCCTCTTCCCACCGCGAATCTCAATACAGCTGATCAGTACCACCAAAATAGCCAAGGCATCCACATTTTCCATGTTCAGCCACGAGAAGGAAGCTGCCCGCAGTACCCAGTGACACAAAAGCAAGTAGGAAGAGGAGACACTAGCCAGACGCGCACACCATAGCAGGGTGCCCCCCTGTGGCTCAGCGGAGAAACTGCAGCTCTGCCAGAAAGCAAGCAGGTGAAGCAGTAGAGAGGAGGCTGCGGACGGAGGACGTGAGTGGGGGCGATGCTCGGGGGGAAGGGGTGTCCCCAGGCCCCCCTCTTTAAAAATCCGTAAAAATGCACACACTCAACTAAACCAACAGAACAGTCATTTTAAAATTGAAAGCCCTCGGGAAGGTGCAATTTACATAAAAATGTTCATAAAATTATCATAAAATAAAATACTAGAAACAAAACACAGGGAAAATCTAGGGAGCAGACGTGTAACCTTTAGAATCAAAGCACGGCTAATCACTCTTACCATAAGCTAAGAACCGGCCCGCTTGAAGCAGAGCTCACTTTAAGTGTGAGGACCTCAGGAGCCACTTTGTGCTTTTGTCATGCCAATGAGGGCCAAGCAATGTTTCACACAGGTTACTTATCGGGGACACGACCCGCTACCGGCCTCCGCGGGCGGCCGCCTATGCCGCCGACAGCACTGAGCGGCCGTCTACCGCCTGTTTTATGGTTTGTTATATACCCCTTGGGACTTCTGCCGGCGGTAAGCTCACCGAAGGTGGTGCCGGCGTCGGGCCGGGACACCGAGGACACGATGACGAAGCCGAAGCCCTCGTTCTCGCCGCGGCGGATCTCCACGTCGTAGGGCTGCACGGTGGGCGGGGCCAAGCCTCCCCCGCTGCCCCCGCCCCCCCCGCTGCCGATGCCGCTGGTGCTGCCGCTCCCCGAGCTGACCGTGTTCAGCGAGTTCTGGCTGCCCTGCGGCGTGCGCTTCTCCTCCGCCAGCGAGGGCGCCTGCGTGCTGCTGTGGTGCGAGGAGGCCGGCGACGGGGGCGCCTCGCCGTCCAGCTTGGACACTGCGGGGGGAGAGGCGTGGCCTGTCAGACTCCCCACGTCGCACCCAGGCAGCAGAGACTCCCCCACAACACCACCAGACTGATTCCTTACGCTTGGCAGGGACTCTCTGACCTCCTCCCCTCCCCATCTTCACTTTAAAGCGGCTCTCACGTTTGTGCAGAAAAGCAAATCACAAGAGTCACATCCCCGGTACAAACATGGAAAAAAAGGGCACTGTGGATTGCTTTGAACTCCGTGTCAGAGTTACTATATTTTACGCAAACCTACGGGACTTGGGTCTTTAATTAAATGAATGCAACAAAGTAGTTTTGGTGGTTAATGCATTTTTAACTCAATGGCTGTAATGTTCCCAGATGCAGATTCCCCTGACTGCTCAGTGTGATTATGATAACAAGCAGGAGACGTCGCCCATATATCGGGGCTTTCCACTCCTCCTCTCCAGATTCCTGCCACCACGTTCATTCACATCTCCGTTAATTAGCAGAGGCTTTTATCTAAAAGAGACACGTAAATTTGAGAAAGCTGGGCCAACGAAGTCCCTGGAACAATTCCCTGGTGGTTCCCGGCCCTGCTGAAGGCCCCAAAGCTGACATCACTTGCTGGGTGCTTCCGGTGCTGGAATTCGAACCGGCGACCTTGTGACCGCAGGCAGGCTGCCGGACCCGCGAGCCACACACCAGACCCCCTCTTCCTTTATCCGCTCACCAAACTGGGCCCCTCATTCCCACATCCATGGTGGCGGTCTCCATCGCTGAGGTGCCAGATCTGGCTTCAGTCATAAATTCCTTGCAGCCACCAGGTTCAGTATTCATAGGAGCCCCAGAGCACAGAAGGGTCCACCGAACACTAATGATGGAACTTGGACTGCAAGCTACATTTCATTTCCTAGGACTGGGATACTGTAAGTCACAGCCCAGCAGGACCCTAACCCTAACCCCCACCAAAGGAAGCCTCCCCCATCTGCGCGCCTCACCTCCGAATCCCGTCTTGCGCCGGACGGTCAGGTTGACGTGGCCCTGCTTGGCCGCCTGCTGCATCAGCTGCACCACCAGCTGGTGGGACTTGCCCACCACGGCCGTGCCGTCCACGCAGATCAGCTCGTCGCCCGACCGCAGCCGGCCGTCCTCGTCCGCCGCCCCGTACTTCACGATGTGTCCGATGTAAATCTGCCCGGGAGTCCAGAGAGGAAACGTTGCTTAGTTGCGATCAAAAAGGTCAAAAAGTTTGTCTATCCGGTCGATTTTTCTGCGAGCCACTGCTGGCAGCCTCTTTGAAGTACCGTCCTGCCTTCATCTCGAGTAACTAGCACAGCCACGCAAAACTCCTGGGTGTAATTATTTTCTTTCTGCTTATTGTAAGAACAGACTGCTTGGGCTCTGCTGAGCATGAAGCAGCGGGGCGTACGAAGGCGTACCCCTCCCCTCCCCCCCCCCTGATTAAAGCCGTGCCACTGAAGGCAGTGTGAAAGCACGCTTCTCTGTTACATAACCCCCTCGGATCTGGCGGTGCTGTGAAGCCTGGCAAAGTGGCTGTGCCGCACTACAGTAGCTACATTAGTGGTGACAGGAGCACAAACTTTTAGCCTACTGTGTCTGAAACTCAAACCCTTTGCACTGTGTGGAAGGGGGATGTAAGGCCCGGCTGTGTCATTACACAATAGACAGAGCAACAACGACAGGCCGGATGGCGCGACAGTGAATTATCCCTAAATGAAAAATCTGTATATCCTCTGATGAGAGCTTCGACAAACTCGAAGACTCCAGTCACAGACGACATCGCCTCCCCCAGCAGAGCCCAGCTTTCGTGGGATTTTTTTTCCGTTTTCCGGAAGCTCACCGGCTCGCCGGGCTCGTTGCCCCCAAGGATGCGGAATCCAAAGCCCGTGTCCTTCCTCCACAGGAAGATGTCCTGTTCCTGGAAATCTGGCACTGAAAAGCAGAGCACGTCGCGTTAATCGATGGTGTCGTCCGGCACTGTGTGCCGCCCAAATTACCCCCTCCCCTGCCTTCTCCTCTAATGTGATGTGGCAGCTGGATCGGGGTGAGGCAGGGCAGAGGGTGATGATGTCATCACACTTGGATGGGTAACTCTGAGGCCCCATCCCATGCTGCACTTCTTCAATGCTAATGTTCACCCTAAACCCAAACCCCAGTCCCAATGCTAACCCTAGACCCAAACCCCAGTCCCAATGCTAACCCTAGACCCAAACCCCAGTCCCAATGCTAACCCTAGACCCAAACTCCAGTCCCTATGCTAACCCAAACCCCAGTCCTAATGTTAACCGTAACCCTAAGCCCAGTTCCACTGGTAACACAAACCCAAACCCCAGTCCCAAAGCTAACCCAAACCCTAACCCCAGTCCCAATGCTAACCCAAACCCAAAACCCCAGTCCCAATGCTAACCCAAACCCAGAATCCCAGTCCCAATGCTAACCGTAACCCTAACCTCAGTTCCAATGCTAACCCAAACCCAAAACCCCAGTCCCAATGCTAACCCAAACCCTAACCCCAGTCCCAATGCTAACCCTAGACCCAAACCCCAGTCCCAATGCTAACCCAAACCCAAAACCCCAGTCCCAATGCTAACCCAAACCCCAGTCCTAATGTTAACCGTAACCCAAACCCCAGTCCCAGGACTGTCACTGAAGACAATGGTCTTTCTAT
The DNA here is from genome assembly GCA_026780765.1 of Petrocephalus schoutedeni. NCBI lineage: Eukaryota > Metazoa > Chordata > Actinopteri > Osteoglossiformes > Mormyridae > Petrocephalus > Petrocephalus schoutedeni. The sequence goes on from JAODKL010000128.1 coordinate 14,343,315, forward strand.
CCGAGTTCAAGAACCACACGCTTGACACGCCATTAACCACCAACCTGTCTTTACAGTGGCTTTGAAATGTAACTACAGTGACACATGCCATCAAACCAGCACCCACAGCGCGGTGATGATTACAGAGGCAGCCTGTGAGCTGGGTACACTGGCAAAGGCTTAGTGCAGTGAGCTGCTCGCCCACTAGAGTCAGGTCTCCCGAATTCTCCCTGCTGTCCTGCCTCCCTACATTCTGAGGCTCTCGATTAATATTTCCGCAGACGCTGCTGGCCTATTGCGGCTCGCTCAATCATCCGCCGCCGCCCTTGTTGCCGAGCGCTTCTCCGCACCAAGGTCACCGCGCTTGGGTAATGAGCCCATTCAGCACCAAACCGAGCAGGATGCCGGACGACGAGGGCGACGGGAATGAGGGGATGGGCGAGAAGAACCGAGCTTCAAGTCACTATCCACGTCAACGGGAGGAAGGGGAGGGGACAGCGAAGGAGCTGCTCAAAGCCGGAAGAGGCGAGGAACTAGGGAGGATCCCTGCCTTGGATACGGTCTTCAGAAAGCCAGGGACTGCAGCTCAGTTCCTGTCTGTCGTTTCCAAGCCTGCGGCCAGACTCCACACTGCCCCCTAGCTGGCCTTCGAGTCTGATCCCCAAACGCCATCGGAGAGCGAATCATCTCACTCATTCCGCCCTTTCACTCCCGCATTATCATCTTTGATTAGGACCTGGCGTGACGGCCAGAGGCCCCGTTAATCCTCCTAATTACACCTGCAATCAGCTGAGATTCCGCGTAGACGGCAGGCTGCAGCCTCGAGACGACCTCACCGGCATGACGGCAATCGGCCATGTACCCCAGCAATCTCCTCGTAACAATCGCTCATTGGCTACAGGCGCATCGGGGGGCGGGGTTTTGGCGGGGTCGCAGGCAGGATTGGCAGGTAGGACCCTGAGGGGTGTTTTCAGAGTCGGGCAGGAGGCTAAACACAGCGCTGGGAAGGGCGGTGGATGCCAGGGGCCAGGAGCCCCAAAAGTGCCCTCGGGGCCCCAAAAACAGGAGGGGATCAGCAACAAGAGGGACCTGAGTCAGGGTTAGAGATCTCATCGCAGAACGAGCACAGACAGCTAATGCCAGGATAAACCACAAAACCTCTCTGCAGTGCCTGCATACTCACATCGACTTTCGTACATGCTCCTGGACTGAGCCCAGATTTTAAATGGGTCGGGCTTCTTCTGTGCCATGGCGTCGAGCGGGTCCTGGGGGAGTGGACCGGACGGCAGAGGGGGTGGGGCACTCTCGCTGACCGGGGCCTGGACAGCGTGCGCCGGCGAGTCAGTGTGGACACTGCGGTGGCTGGACACGCTGTGCTGGGAGCTGCCCTGGCTGTCCCTTCTCTCCAACTGCTGATGCTGTGGCTGTGTGACCAGGAGGGGGCAGTAGAGAGGCGGAGTTAGGTGGGGAGAGAGAGCCAGAGATACAGACAAAGAGCCCAGAAGGGGGAGCGAGGGAGGCAGACCGTCACAACACCCATCACCACCCTGGCCTCATCCATGCCGCACACACACAGGGGCCAAGAGGGGCCAAGACAAGGCAGCCCTGATGGAAGGGCACTCAGAACCACTGTCTATCCCTCGCCCGTTGTCACGGTGATCACCGCTGAAAGGCGCCTGGCGTCAGCAGACCCTGAAGATTTCTCAGGATCTGCAGATTATCTTGCTTGATCATTGGTCATTTTAAAAGCTTTAATTCAGGGCCTCACATGCATGACAGTCATTTCAACAACCTAAAATCTAATATATTACCCTAAAAACCAGCAAAGGCATTGCAGAGAAACCCACTGGCAATAAATTCCTGGGGGGAATGAACACGCTCCGTCTCGTGCCAGGCCCGACGCTCGGCGCCCTGTGGCGGGGTCATGTGACCTCACCCCTGGCCAAGGCTTGCGGGGCCACATCAAACATTGGCTTGACGTGGGGCTGGGCGCAAAGCCCACATTCATGGTAAGACTTGGCCACAGTCAGCCACTCCCTCCTGCCACCACATTCCACCTCATCGAGTGGGCGAGCATCACAAGCTGCAGGACGGTGCCAGAGCCGACACAGAGGGAGAGCCTCACGCTGGTGACTTCCTCGTGCACTAGCATGTTGCCGAGAGCACGTGCAGACCAAGCACAGCCAAACGTGCGGCGGTCATGGGTCCTGAAAATGCTCACACGCCACAGGAGGCTCGCGCAATGACAATCGCACCACCACCGCTGTCCTGTCGGTGACCGCAAGCCAACCTTCTCAGGCACAAAAATAAAAAAGCTGTTCTACTTAACGAAGGAATGCAGAGAGATGACGGGTAAAGCGAGGCTGAGAGGCGCAGCGAGGCACAGCGAGGCTGAGAGGCGCAGCGAGGCACAGCGAGGCGCAGCGAGGCACAGCGAGGCTGAGAGGCGCAGCGAGGCTGAGAGGCACAGCGAGGCACAGCGAGGTGCAGCGAGGCACAGCGAGGCTGAGAGGCGCAGCGAGGCTGAGAGGCACAGCGAGGCACAGTGAGGCTGAGAGGCGCAGCGAGGCACAGCGAGGCTGAGAGGCGCAGCGAGGCACAGCGAGGCAGAGAGGCACAGCGAGGCTGAG
>JAODKL010000128.1:14426020-14440994 GCA_026780765.1 Petrocephalus schoutedeni
CCCCCCCCCCCCCCACCCTGCCCATGGACTCCAGCAGAAGGTGCAGAAGCATCTGAGCCACTGTTGCTGGGCTCAGGCAGCATCTCCCCCAGTGCCATCAGGGCATTGACAGTGCGTTCCATTTTCCTCACAGGTTGGAACTCGGAATGACGTCACATCCGCTAAAAACAATAAAACCAAGTCGGATGCATTCCACTTGCCGAACTCGGATTCAAGACGGAAGCCTCCGAGAAAGTGGCTCTTGCTCTAGCTCTTTCGGACTACGAGCGGCTCCAAGCGTACGCCGTTCACCTGTTTAACCTCGAGGAGGATACGGGAATGTTTTCGTCTACTTATATGTCGTTGTTTCGATAAACAAACTGACGCTACACTTTCCGGATTTTCCATTTTCGTACAAAAGTTGCACATATTACCATTTTTAGTTACTCTACCAATCATCCGCGAATCCTCCTCATTCGCGACGGGTTCTGGAACCTGCACTGAGCAGCCAGCCATCTTGAATCTGAAACTCGGGGTACTCTGGGCTGCTCCGAGATATTTCTCGGATTTCCGAGAAACGGGAGCGCGCATGTCGTCACTTCCGGCTTGCGAGGGACAGTGGGAGGCACCGTAAGTACCCCCCACCCATTCCTGAGAGCACCCCGGACAGAGACCGCCTGTCAGAGGCAGTCACACCTGGGAGCACTCCGGTGGGTTTAGATGTGGGCTGGAGCTCAGGGAGAGAACGGAGGAGGCGGCAGGCAGAAAGTACGCCGTGGAAATCGCTGTGTTTTGTTAGTGACACTTATGCACAACATCAATGAAAGAATGGAAAGCAGAATACAGGCCAGCAGAAAGCTGTACGAATCATCTGCACTACGCGCAGAAAGTGTAAATGGGCCTCCATCGTGTAACTGGCCCTTCCTCAGGCCAGCGATACGGTATGTGACGCTCGCTCGCCCGCTGGCGCTGAATTCTGCGCAATTCTCCCTGCTCTGCTCACACGTGGCGGTCAACCTGAAATGACCTGGATTCTCTGCTAGAGAGCTAGCACGATAAAGCCCATTTTAAGGTACGACTGATTCAGGCCTTTGCTTCCACACATAGCTGGATAATGGCTAGAAAGGTTCAGGATGTCGGTGCAGGTCTGAAAGGGGCCTTACTTTGGCTGGCCAGGCCAACATCCTACGCTCTCTGAGACTATTGTTTCGAAACAGCTGTAGGTGGAGAATGCTACTCTAGGAAGTAGTGAGGAAGTTTGCAGGCTCCTATTATTCCTGGACGCCCCCCAAAGACACCGAGAGGTGGGATGGTACTCCTTCCCTCGCTGTCTGGCTTCACGGCGCCTCTGTGACCTTACGTATCCCTGCGAAAGCTCGTCGTTTCCCAACCTGACGTTGATTTATCGCTAACATTAATGCCACGTGACTGAAAGGCATTCCGTCCCAACTGGCCACCCCGCCCCCAAATCTGGCGCGTGAGCGAGTTCTGTAATCTCCCTTATTTGCGGAACACGTCCGCTCGGTGGGGGAAACCCAAGACTTTGTTGTTCCTCGTGGCTCACGGAGAACCCGCCCTATTTGGCGACCTGGCCTCAGAGAGCCCGTGAGCCCGGCCTGAGAGAGGTAGGTGGCTGATGGTACCGCCCGTCCCCATGGAGAGAGACGCTTACGGGCCGGGCTACGGGAGTCTGAAAGCAGGATCACCTTCCTGTGAACTCTCCTGGGGATGATTAGCTGGCCACACCCCACATAAATGCTTCACATTCTACAGCAAGCACAGGAAACAAGAGACAGGAAAATACCCAAAGACGCATCATTTTTAAAAGATCCTTATTTCGTGCTTTTAAATAAAGCATCCTCAAATCCCAGACGCAATGTTCAAATATACTGCCTGCACATTGCCAGAATGTCAGCTATAAAATCACAAACGGTGCAGAGCCCCTCCCCTACTCACTGTATGCACATGAGATACTCAAGATGCACATGTATAGAGTTTATAATTAACATCAATACTATATTTAATAATGAAGTTTTATTTTTGTTGTTATTGTTATTATATTCAAATCTATATGAATATTAACTTATGTAATGACAGTTTGCTCAGGACTCTGCATAGGCTAAGCCGGTATAGATGGATGGTAAATGACCCTGAAGTGGCTTTCATCCAGACTCTCCCACTACCCAAGGAGGAAACAACACAAATCTAATCATACCTTCTAACAATATAATTAAAACAAACTCCCTGCCCGTTTACAGAAGTCCGTCCCTCCCATGGCTGTATGTAAGATGTCTCTCACGGCCATCCACGCTGCTTAGGCTCTCATACGCACAGAGACAAAGGGGGGATTAACATATAACAGATGGATTCAGCTAAAGAAAAGGCTTCATTTCCTCGTCTTTCTGTTCTATATGTATGAGCCGCTCTGTCTCAGACTTCTGGCGGTGAAAGTCTGCCGTGAAACGCCCTGCTCTGTAATAATATACACCAAAAAATGCACTGTAATCTAAAACAGTCCCCGGCCATGAGCTTCAAACGGCGAGGCGGACGTCTCTTTGCGAGCGCTTCGCGGCAGCAGCACGAGTGTGGGGACGTGGGGACGTGGCCTTAAACGCGCTCACTAAGCCCCCGAAATGTGCCCCGCGTGCAGCCATCGCCCATCCTGTGAAGCACTCGCTTTCGCGGCACGCACGTTACGGCCATCCTGACTCCCCTACCTTTGTTTGATGCAGTTTTATAATGTCAGACATGAAATTTGCAACGATGCATAAGGTGATGTTAGACATGACGACTTCACGGAGAGGTCACGGTGCATTTTCCGGCTATCAGCAGTGAGTGCACAGGGAGCCTTTCTCATACACCGATTCCAGACTGATCCAAACACATTAATCACAAGCGTGAAATCAGACTGAAGCTTTTAGAGCCAGATATTTTAATGCTTTGTTTTATTCATAAAAAGATTCACCATACACAGCTGGAAACAGTTTCCAGTGATAAATTTGGTCTTTTGAATTTGACACAGTCATTCCTCTGTTGTCAGTGTGATTTATGATGCGTTTACCTATGTCGCTGTCCGAGGGATGGATAGGTGGTTTGATAACATTGCTCTCCGCTGTTCAAAGTCTTTTCCGATATTGTTCCATATGCCAAAGTAGCTGTTTTATTAAAGAGAAATAGACCAATCAGGCTCATGTCGTGAAACGTTCGCACACGGCCAGGTTCTCTGAATGTGTAGCGGCTCGCTGCTCCCCCACAGGTACAGACCCCCAGGCTGCAGTACAGCCCTAGTGGCAGGACGGGCATGTTTTTCTGGTTCAAGTGGGGCCCGAATAATTGTGGGACTTTAATGATGGAAGAGGGCCGTTAGCCACCTGCACACAGCCAATAATGTAAAGGATTTACAGGAAGCGTGAGCGTATCTCGCTGGTAAGCCCCGGCCACACGCCGCCCTGTTGAAAGCCTTCCTCCTGCCGTCGTTCGGATCAGCCGGCCCTCTTAACGAGCTGAGAGCAACGAATCCCGCTGTGGTATCACTGCCACGTTCACAGTCTCCACTGGCACTCCGACAACGAGCCTTGTGGCCAGTCATGCTGCCATCAGCCAATCAGCTCTTTGTTGTCATTCCTTCACACTCCATTAGGGCCCCGGGGCTCCGGATGCTGGCGTAACGGAGAGTATAACCGGGCGCCAGAAACAGGAGAAGGAAACACGGCTCTTCCTTCCTCTTCCTTCCTGCCTCATTTCCTCATTCTGCCCACAGATACGTCCTCAGCTTTCCTAAGACAGGAAGTGACCTTTCTGCAGCCTCCGCCTCAACCCTGTCTGCCCTGCGCCTCGCTAGGCAACCGCTTCCCATAAAATGAGCTAGAGTAAAACAGAATTCTAACATATCAATGGAGGTGGGTAATCCAGGTCCAAAGAGTAAAAATCCAGACCAGGATTTTGTTTCAACCAACCAGTTGAGCATTAAGAGTCTCAATCACAGCGTGTGCAACTAGTAGGTTGAAACAAAATCCGGGTCAGGATTTTTTTTACTTTTTGGACCTGGATTACCCACCTCTGCTTATCAAGATATTTTTGTGAATATGCGTAAACGGCAACTTAATAAATTACAGACGTTTACAAAAATGTGGGTGGTAAATATTTTGAGGATATGTGGCAGTAATAATTAATAATTGCTATAGAGATCATAATGACAGAAAATCCATTTGCATTATTCACACTGTTACATGTGTAACAAGCAGGTATAGAGATTCATTGTTCACAGGTAGGAGTGCCATTTCTCTGAAGCCTACTCGGGGCAGAGCTCCTGCATCCTCGTCACATGACCGTCACACGGCCATCACATGACCATCACATGACCGTTAAGCCTTACACAGTGGTCCTGTGAATGATGTCATCTGGGGGGTATATTAAGTCTGCACACCCCTGCTAAAATGGCCAGATTCTGTTGTGTGAGACCTTTTTCCACATTTAATGTGAAAATGAAACCTACACAAATAAGGAGAAACCTTTTATGGGACAAAAAACAATTAAGAACAATAACCCGGTTGCATATGTGTGCACTACCCTAAATGAATTCGTTGTTGAAGCACCTTTTGATTTTATTGTAGTACTAAGTGTTTTTGGAATGAAGTCATCCAGCTTGGTACACCCCGGCTTGGAAATATTTTCCCACTGAAAAATGTCCTAGATCTGTCAGATTGCGAAGGCGGGAATGTGCCGTGCACGGCCCTTTGCAGGTATTTCCTGTTGGTTTCAGGTCTGGCAAGCCCTTTCCAAAACACAGATCGCCCTTTGGTGAAGACATTCCTTTGCTTATTGAGACTTATGCTTTGGGTCATTATCATGCTGAAAGGTGAAAGTTTTGGTTTTGTGCCGAAATCGAGCCATTTATGATTGGAGCAATGTGTGATTCTCTCGACCTCGCTGCAGCTGAAGTTCAGGAGCCCCAAAGCGTGCTGCTGCCCCCAGCAAGCTCCACCGGGGCTACGGCGCTCTTTTGCTGATGAACAGTACTGTTATTGTGCCAAGCAGGCCTTTTGGAATTATGGCCAGAGGGTTCAAAACTGTTTCTTGGTCTCCTCGGGACATAACAGGTTTTCCGCGTGGTTTGGGGAGACTGCATCTAGCCAGGTTTGGATGTTTGTTATCCTGAGACAGGCTTCCGCTTCCAACGCTCAGACACATGGGGCATACAAGCGATTACCATCACATGTCGGGAGTGACTGGAACTCACCGGAAATTCTTGCAGGTCTTTGAATGTTGCCATAGGCCGCGTGGAAGCCTTCCTGGCCAGGGTCCTCTGTGTCGGTTTTGGAGGGATGGCCAGCGCCTCGTAGTGTCACTGTTGGGATGCATCGTTTACACTGATGATTGTCCTGAATCCGTATCAAATGTCTCTGTATTTTTTTTTGTCCCCCACTCCGGATCGATGCCTTTCCACAATATCATTCATTGTTCGTGGGAAAAAACCAAAAAGATGTTAGGAAAATCCTACAGGAAGAGCTGGACTTTATTTGGAGTCAATCAGAGTCGCTTTAATTGACGGCAGGTCTATACTGACTGATATTTAACACAAGATTGAATGTAATTAGTTGATTCTAACTACTATTTAATAATATTTCATAGCCGCATGTCCCGTTATAAAAGGGAGTGCTGCCTTATGCAACTAGGTTATTGTAAGTTTTTGAGTTTTATTTTTCCCATTAAAGTTTTTGTTTTTTCACCTTATTTGTACAAATTACAATCTCACATTAATGGTGAAAAAGGTTATGACATATCTGATTTATCTCAGATTCATTTTCACAGAAACCTACCATTTTAACTGAGGTGTGCAGACTTTTCCATCCACTGCACACAGTAGCACACTGTAACTCGAAAATTGCAAATCTCTACCTAAATAAGTGCTAATAAAATCTCTCTTCACACAAGATGTTGCACTTTAGCAGCTAATTTGGCAATTTCAGGGGATGACTTAGTGGAGAAATGCAGATTTTTGTTGAATGATTAAGTATGATTAAGTAAAGCACGATGACCTCAGGCCGTGAAAAAGAGATCTTCGGAAAATCCTTCATATCGTGTCGACAAAACTGTAAATCTAATCCAAATGGACTGCAGTGCCACAGCAAAGAACAGGCAGTTATAGCACGTGACAGGCTAAGTCCCACGTAAGTGTCTCCAAATGTTACGCGGGAGCCAGCTGGAGATGACCAGCCACATAAAACATCATACTCGCACCCGTGTCTGTCAGCTGTGTTTCGCTAGGACCTTAATAAGTGAATGCAATTTATTTTGACCAAGCAAATCCCCTCTAATGGTAAACAGAGGATACTTACCAGTGTGGTTCACGTTTCAAGTTTAAAACACAGCTAATTGTCTACTTTGAAATGAAAACCAGCTTGTGCAGCAGTATTGCCAGAAAAACCTATAAGACGTTTCCTTTGACTGAAGGCTTAGGAAAGTTCTCTGAATAGAGGCTGTGGTCACGTTTGCCGGATGCGTCGCGGAGTTCAGGCCGGGACCAATGACGTGCTCAGTCAACAGCGTTTCAGCGTCGAGCTCTACAGGTCCGTGGCGCGCTCGTCCTCGGCAGAGTGACATCATCTCCCACCCCCATCGCTGCCAAAGTGGGCCTGAATGCCTGCTGTGCGCGACGGCCTAGTCTCATTGCGGCCGCCGTGGGGGTCTGGCTAGGAGGTGCCATAAGCGGGGGGGAGCCCCCACACTGGAGCAGGAGAGCATTAACGCTCACGTTAGTAGGACACGCCGGCACTCCTCTGCTCTGCTCGCCGCACGCGGGGAGATTTAGTTAAATTTACAGTGTCTAATTAGGGGACATGCTTGGGGACATTGGGCAAAGGGCCACAGCAGCTGGGACAGAATGATAAAATGCATAAACAAAGAAACCTCGTCGCTGTGTCTTTAAAAGGCAGAGAGGAAATGTTTTATTTCCTCTTCTGCTGCATAGTTATAAATATAAATGACGGAGGATAATAGAGTGGCTGGAAGCGGGAGGCCGACCCCCCCGGCCACACGTGAAATGAAGGTAAATCTGAGCAAACAAAAAGCCGGCTCTCCGCTGTCTCGGCATGCGGCCCCGAGGTGACTGACCTGCCGGAGCAAAGGGCTGCTGGCTGCGGATGTAGCACGTCCTGTCTGCAAAAGCCGAGCCCCGGCCCCTCGCACCAGGAAGTGCGTTTGCAGCAGGAATCCGCCTGTGTCCTCTCAAAAATTGCCTGCCTTTGGGGAGATCTGCAGTTAGGGCGTGGACAATGTGTTGTTTTTTTTTTTGTGGTTTATGCAGATTACTTTCCGTCTGAGACCGCTCACACCAGACTTGGCAGTTGAGTGAGTCTAAACAGAGCCTGAAACTCACCGTGAGAGCATCGCCGGGCGCGGGGCGGCACGAGCTGGGTGGCACTGGATCGCGGCAGGCAGACGGGAGCGAGCCCAAGCACTGGCACTGCACAGCGGCACACAGGAGACGGGCAATCGTCTCATCTGCCCCCAGCAAGATGTCTGATTCCTGCCCGACCAGGGAAGAGCTCTGCGTCCCAAGTCCTTTAATCATTTCCTGCTGGTTTAAGACGCACAGGAACTGCTCAGGCTGGCTTGTACTTAAATCTCAGGACCAAAACCAGTATGGAAAAAGCCACATAACTCTCTGGAACTGCGGATTTACCTGCTCAAAAGGCAGCTACTGCTTGGCTGATGCCAAACAAATATTATAAACACACTTTTGGGCACAAGACGCCGGAAAGTGAGAACTGCTAACATAACAGCTTCTGTGGGGAGTTTGCATCAGTAATTAGTGTAAACTGTAATTCTGCACTCAAAGCCGTGATGGTATATCGCTGCACGCTCTTCAGGAAACCTAATTATGGGATCTTTTCAGTAGCTTAAGCGCACGGCTCTTTTCATATGGCTGTACACACAGGGAGTGTAAAACGAGGCCGCCGTCCACAGAGTGGCATGCCGGCATTATATCTTAGGGGACTTCAGTGTGGCACAGCATGCTGGGCACTCAGTGGAATCTGCTCTGTGTGCTGGGCCACTATATTCAGCACACAGTCAGACATTTGGACAAACCGCCTACAAATTACAGTGAAAGTGTCGAATCACATCACCTGGCCACCTGATCTAAACAGTAGAAATGGACTTGGATGAGTCTCATCAGGGAGTGAAGGAAAAGTGGCCAATGGGTGCTCAGCATAAGTGGGACCTCCTTCAGGACAGCTGGGAAAGTGGCCAATGAGAGCTCAGCATATGTGAGACCTCCTTCAGGACAGCTGGGAAAGTGGCCAATGAGAGCTCAGCATATGTGAGACCTCCTTCAGGACAGCTGGGAAAGCGGCCAATGAGAGCTGAGCATATATGAGACCTCCTTCAGGACAGCTGGGAAAGCGGCCAATGAGAGCTCAGCATATGTGAGACCTCCTTCAGGACAGCTGAGAAAGCAGCCAATGAGAGCTCAGCATATGTGAGCTAGTTCCAGGAGGCCACCTCATGAATCTGGTGTAGAGGAGACAGTAGGGTCAGCCAGTCCCTGGAGCAATTGTGCTTAAGGGCCCAATGGTGGGATCACAGAATTTGAACCGGCAACCTTCTGAATTAATTTGTTGTCCCCCCTCCCTCAACAAATTAATTATTTTTGTTTACTACTTTTTTGTTCTGTGTATAATCCATCCATCTTGTGTAACTGCTTATCCCATTAAGGGTCTATCCAGCAGCCTGACTGGCTAAATTTCATAGGGTGGTTTTTTTGGGGAAAGACAATAAAATGGTCTCTTTTGGGGGGAATCTCTGTGTCTCTGCATCTGTCTCGGAATTTGACTCCTGTGTCACGTGCTGGCTGTTTTCTGTGACCCGCGGGTGCCTCACAGCTTTCTCCACGCATTCCCAGCACAGGTTGAAAGCAGCTTAGGGGTGCTTAGGGGACTCCACAAGCCCCGCCCCCGGTCGTTGTATTAATCCTTTTAGTTATTATGTCTTGTATCTATTTTAGTTATATTTTGTACAGCACTTTGGTCCAGTGTGGGTTGATGGTGTGGTGTGGTGTGGTGTGTGATGTGTGGTGTGGTGTGGTGTCGGTGACACTTGCGTGTACACGGTGGACGGTTGCCATGGAGAGACAGCTCAGTTTCCCTAGTGCCTTCAGTTTAATCACTTCCTTTATCGGAACAAAAAGGCATCACGTGACTCCCTGCTTGCAGACATCGTTTGTCCCGCTGCGCTGCTGTTTCCGAGGACCTCGGGGGCGTCCTTCCGGTACCCTGCGCATTACCTGGCATAGCGAATCCCTCAAGCCTGACCCGGGCTGCATCTGACCTCGATATAATCGTCAGGGTGTTTTGTTTACCCATACAACGAGCTCCAAGGTGGGTGGGCTTCCTTGGTTCTGGTAGATGAACTGATGAATCATAATGGGTGGTTGAGCAAAAGCACAACAGAGCCTTCGGACATGGACGTCAGTGGCAGGGCGAAGCAAGCGGGGAACCACAATTGTAGGATTCGCCGCATTAGTGGCTCCCCAGAGGCCAGCCGGGGGGTCGGAAATGTGTAATATAGCTGTGAAGAGCACAGCTGATCATGGCTGCTGATCTTCTGGGATATTGATTCTAGGGGGCATGCTGTTTATCAGGCCCTCTCCAAGCCGCTGGCTCTTACGGGAACCCTGCCAGAGGGAGACAGATCGCTACAATAAACAGCACCAGCGGCAAACAGCGAGGAATCATAGATGAAACTGCGGAGGACAGAAGGCCGTAGATCAGGGAGAGCAGGAGAGCCTGGCTGAGGCCTCGGTGCTGCTCCCCTCAGGGCCCCGCTTGGGGTCAGCGTGACGGTAACCCCGGTGACAGGTAACGGCACTCAGGGCCCACACGCACCGAAAACTGGCACCAGCATCCAGAATTAGGGCCCACTGCACACTGCAATAAAAAATAGAACTGAAAAATAAGAATATGACGTGAACGTGGCGGGGGCTCACCCGGAGAAGGAAGCGGGCGGAAGGCCGAGTAACAATCACAAACAAAGGCACATTTTTCCGAGGACATTGTTTTATTGTTCTTCATGGAAAGGTCCTGCTCACTGGGAAAGCGACCAGAGTGAGTCTGAGACCTTTATGCAAGAGGACCAGGCTAAAAGCACTCAGCCGGAAGGTGCGCGACTTCCACTCAGCGTACAAATGAAACGTCTGGCTGCCAGTCCATTGTTCAGCGTAAAAATGGCCTGCTACTCGATGGCTCTGCTCTGCTCGGAGACACTTAGCATAATATTACTGAATACCTTAATACTCTAAGATGCTTTCGGGACTTGGCGAATGAATACAAGCTCGACAAACATATTACGTAACATTTTTTTAGGCATGACCAGAGTGGAAATGTTCCTGCCTTGCAACATTAGGGACAGTTTTTTTACGGACGGAATGCACTATGTAGCTTCAGTTTGACGAAGACTTGTTTTCTTTAATGGAGAAGTCAGTAGAATGGAGATTCTGATTAAATTTACAATCCCATGGGGTTTTATGTGTGAAATTAACCTTGCAGAGCAATAGACAATGCTTACATCTGATTTCTTTATTTTGTTATGTTCTTTTCTTTTTGGAAATAAGGCAGCATGTACAAGCATCATATTTCTTAACAGTGAAATATAATCTTTACAGTTACACAAGCCCCACATTGGCCTGTCAGCTCCTTTACAAAAACAACATATTAGTTGTTTGTTTTACAACAATAGCATGAAAAACTGGTTCTCTCAAACAAACAGTGTTTTAATATGGCTGCGGGCTTTTAGAGGAAAAGGAGCCTACCTTCCAAATCCCATGTTGAAATCCATCACGGCTGCTTCACTAGCCATGTGCTCCAGTCTAACTTCATATAAATTAAATAAATTCTTCCTGGAAGCCCATGTTCTCTGTGATGGTGACTCAGGTTCTACGCTGCGGCTCTCCGTCGCAGAGCAGAGTTGAGGAGCTTGGCCTCCGTTCTGTCTAGCCGGGTATGGTACAGGCCTAGAGCCTGCATCTGTGAAGACCCTTTGCCTGTGGTCAGGGCGCGTTCAGAAGTACACGGGGCTGTGAGGCCGGCGCTAAGCCAGGCGCTGTCATGGGTGCAGCGGTATGAAGGAATAAATGTCTCAGGAACCTTTGAGGAAACGACCAGCTATAAGCCAAGCAGCAGGCCACATCTTACCTGCATGCCACGGAAAAGCCTAACCAAGAGCGAGAGAGAGAGAGAGAGAGTCCGCAGGACAGAGGGGGTTCTCATTAATACACAGGCACTGGCAGGTTTCCCCTTTTATCTCTAACCTCCTCTGTTCTCATATCTATTATTGATACCACCACAGACTTCGCCTTCGCATGGCCGCCCGGGCAGGTTGCTGAACATGGGGGTCGGCATCCTTGGAGGTGAAGTTTTTGGGCTGTTAGTGCACAGGCACACACCCACGCACACACACTCCACATTAAATGGCTTTCTGCCCAGCAGTGTGTCGAAGGGCTTTTCGGCAGAATCTGCCAGCGTGGCACCGCGCTCCACCCAGAAGGTTTGGGAGGGCGTACCTCTGCATTCTCAGCCCGACCGCGCGGGATGTTACTCACAGCTCGCCGATGCCCCTCTCAGGAGCAACCTCGCTGTTTCCTGGTTTCCGCAATAACAGAGCAGGTCTGCAGCCAGGCCCTCGGAGTTGGGAGCAGGGCTACGGCGTTACGTCTCCCTCCCCTCGTGGTCTGTGGCAGCCACACACACTTCCAGAAATACAAAGTACCAAAATAACTCCAGAAGATCCAAAAATATCCCTTGATGGTGACAACAGATATATTTAGTGGTTGCTTAGTGGTTTTTATGTGGGTCTTGTTTTTTTTTTTTTTTTTGGTTTTTATGTGTTCCTTTGCTTTTTTCCTCACATCAGTGCCTGAAGACGGAGGTGAAAAAGCTAGCCGTGTAACATCATCCAAATCCAATCTTTAAAGTAAATGCCACTATTCCCCTGGGGCTCACTGTCACACATTTTGAAACGTGGCAGAACCATGTATGGTGCACGACTTTTATCATTGTAGATTTTTACATTCTCTAAAGACCATAGTAGTCAAGCCTGTCATCCTGGCAATATATTATTCATTGCTCGGAATTACTTACCCCATTTTCATTCTAAATATCTGCCGTTAAAATTCTCAGTGACCCCATCAGGGCCGGGGTCAGTCTATGTAAAATCAGCTGATGTAAACAGTGTAAGCCAGAGGCGTGGATGTGTTCTGCAAGTCTCTGTTATCGGAGTAGCTCACTGAAATGGCTTGTGCTTCCCCTAGCGGTGGGGAGAGGTATCACGCTCTGAAAAAGTACACCCGTCTGTAATGTAATGTGATTGGCAGCAGTCAGATGTAATTATTGGGTATTATAAAATACTGTCATCTCACACCTCTCGAGCTGGAGGTTAAAATCACACCTGCACTCCATGTTCACCATATATTACACACGTTCCCTCAGACCGCACCAAAGAGATGCAGTTCAGAGAAGTGGAATCTCTAAAATGCTCACCCCCCCCCCCCAAGACACTGGTCTTTTTCATTGAAATGACTATAACTCCTGCATGGCCAGCATGTGCCCTGTGATGGACTGGCCTCCCATCCCGGATGTATTCCCACCTCGCCCCCTCCCCTACCTTGGATAGATTCCTGTCCCACCACGACCTTGCACTGTGCAATGGTGCAATAATTTGTGCTTCCAGTGAGCAACGTTCTTTCTT
The DNA here is from genome assembly GCA_026780765.1 of Petrocephalus schoutedeni. Classification (NCBI taxonomy): domain Eukaryota; kingdom Metazoa; phylum Chordata; class Actinopteri; order Osteoglossiformes; family Mormyridae; genus Petrocephalus; species Petrocephalus schoutedeni. Next base: position 14,438,744 of record JAODKL010000128.1, read on the forward strand.
CTTTACCTGGCAACTAAACCTTTGAGGCTATCTGCACTAGGACAGATCCAATCTGCCTGCCAGATTTAAAATATGCCAGTATGTGAATATAAGTACATATATGTATATAACATTTTACAAAACCCCTTGGGCCATTTAATAAACAAAAAGGAAATTCATTTCAGAGATTCTTCCTGCCAGAAAGAAACGATCTTAGAAAGTAAATTTGTGTCCAAGGTGTGGGAGTGTGAAGGCTTACATGGAGAAAGAGCCCAGACATCTTCTGCTGAGGGCATCTCCTCTGAGTACATCATAAAAGTCTCTCTCTGTGCCTACATGTCTGGGAAATATCACAGTAGCCAAAATTATTGCTGGGGTGTTTGTTCGTTAGCAGGGAAGATTTTTTAATGACACCCTCAATGCCAGAGAAGAGGGGGCTGTTGCGTTTGCAGAAACATGGAAGCTTCTGGAGGGAAATGGAATCCCGCGAGCTGGTGGCAGTTTTCTTCTTAAAGACCATGATCTTCAGTGACGGTTCAGAGCTGAGCATGTATTATAGTAGATACCGAAAGAGGCGCTTTGCAGAGATTAACCAGATGGGACTGATTAAGGGCACTATCTTGCACACATGTTGCTTAGATGGGAAGCGGGGTTTTCAGGAAGGAGGGAATGTGAAACGGCCTTGAGATGGACCTCTACCTGGCTCACAGCCCCCCCACTGGGCACCCAGTCTGAAATGGTGGCCCTCGTCACCCGGCAGGTCCGGGATTTAAGCAGAACAAGGAGTCTAAGAGCTCTCGAAGAGCTTGCGATTGATACAAGATGCCCTTGTGGTTCCTGACACATGCAGACCTTGGACTCTCGGAGAGAAAGTCACTTTCCTTAAGTACGGGCACTCTTATGTAAGATCTACTGCAGTGATAGCTGGTTCCTCTGATAAGGGGAACACATGACCTCCAAGAGGCCATTTGACTAACAGTATGCACAGAAAGGAAAGATCTTACAAGGCTGACCGCAGCTTTGCTCCAACCCTCATCTTACCGAGCGTGACATAGACAGTTAAGCTGAATTAATTTTTTATTGTTAATTAAGCTTTTTATGCCCTGCGATGGGTTGGCGCCCCATCCTGGGTTATTCCCTGCCTTGTGCCTGTAGCCTCCGGGACAGGATCTGGACCCCCTTGACCTTTACCCCCCTCAACCCTTCGACCCCATTTCCTCTGATGCGTGGTGTTTAGCTCCCTGGATGAGCACGGTCTGCGCTCTTCAGATGAGGACCGATCAGAAAGAGAAGGCATGAGTGTATTCCTGCACATTAGCAATTAGCATTCGCCGGCTACCCGGTCACTGGCACAGGGCTTATGCTCGTCCCCCTCACAGCAAAAGACCGTAAGAACGTATCGTCATCTTGGGAATGTTGGATGAATGCTTAATTTTCTACTGGAACTCATAGCGACGTCAACCACGGGCTTCCATGATATTAACCACTGATTAATTAGTTTCACCTTAAAAACAATGGCTAAGCAGACAAGCCAGTATAGAAACTGCAGTTTGCCATTTGGCCATGAAGTGTCGGGATGGAAAGTGACCATGAATTTGTTATTTCTGCATGTACAGTAAAATAGTCCAAGAGAGACACCTGCTGTTCCTCACAGGACACGACCGCATCTTCAGTGTCCCGAGGCAAACGTCCGTCTGTTAGCACAGCAGCTATGGCGACATTCTCTAAAAGCCACGTCACGGCGCGTGGGTCAGCTGTCGTCCATCACACTGACTGGGCTTCCGCGATGTCACTCGGTCACACGGCTACGAGAGAGGAGCTTGAGAAAGATCCCCCCGTCTCACAGCGGCCTCCAGGGGAAGCGTCTTGGAGAAGAAGAGAGAAAGGAGAAAGGAGATTGATCCTCAGCATTTCTGTGTAAGAAACGATAAGCCTGCAGTGTTTGTGACCAAGCCAATCCTGCAGAGAAGGTGGCCACACCTCTCTGTGCTTCACACTAGTGGCTTGGCCAATCGTCAGGCACCAAACAAAGATCAATCATCTGTCAGCAGAGCCAGCATAAGCATACAAAAGGCAGTGATTGTCTGTTAAAAATTTGAAAGGGGCGAATCAGTGAAAGTAAGATAATAAAACAAGTGTACTGAGGCTGCTGCTGTTTACATCTAGGAATGACTGTGTCACGGTTTAGCCTCGAACGACGACCCATGATGCAGGCGGCTTCGGTACAAGACGTTTTATTTCCCAAGGAACACAGGATTTAAACGCAGGAACA
>JAODKL010000128.1:14446732-14457013 GCA_026780765.1 Petrocephalus schoutedeni
TGCATTGGTTAACGAGGGGATCGTCACATCAGGTAAAGACAATGAGGATCAGGTGAGGCTGGTTAAGCCCCGCCTGAAGGAAACACTGGGAAACAGACAGGCAGGGCGGGGCTGATCGTGACAATGTGTGATTTGTTAGGCCACCTCCAGGCTTCTCTAATGGCAGCTTCACCTTGAGGATCTCACACACGCCACTGGTGATCACAATTCCCAAATACACTGCATGTGTTTGACTAGAGTTTGGGTAGCGTATTTGTGTTTCTGTGTCCACGGCTCTCCAATTCATTTTATATATGGATGTCGGCTTTTCAAATAAACACTAATTTTCGAAACATTTCCTAAAGGTGTCTTAAAAGTGTTGAAACGTGGAAATGACCCCGGGAGTTTTGCACCCTATCCGACGCAAACAAATAAATATAAAGGTGCGCGTCGGAGAAATTCGCGCCTTCCACCGAGCCTGGAATTGGGATCGCTGCTGTGGCGTGACGGTGACGGAGGTCGCGTGGGGATTAAGCGAAGGCAAGCAGCTCGGGCTCGTGTGTGCGTTAAAGCTCGCTGATTTATGTGCAGGCCAGGTATGTCGGATTTCCCGCACTTTCAAGAGGGAGCTGTTTCTGCCTGTCAATTTCTAATGCTTACTTCATCGCTACTGTAAGTGTCACACTGATCAAAATCATTTGTAGTTTTTTATCTGTGTCTCTGCAGGACTGTAGCATGTATTTTGTTTCTAAATGACATTTATCTCTCTTTTAATAACAAGTCCATCAGTTTATGTTCATACTGCGTGACTGATAGCCCCCACATAAAAGTACTACATTTCCATCATTCTATATGATTAAATGCTTAGTATTCTTAGCAGAACTACAGGCTACCTTTGAAGTCACTGGGACACTAGTTACTGGGGTTGTACCCTCAAGGGTCTGTCAGTTGTATCTTAGCTGTAGGTACATTTACCTTTTGAGGTATAGAATTGGGACATTTTTCAACAATGGGAGTACATTAATGTTGTTTATACCTAGCGGTACAAAGCTGTACCAGGATGTAACCTTTTTTCTGACAGTGCACCTTTTCAGATTATTGTTACATCGTTTGAAGTGCTTTGTCTGTGGCATTAAAAAAAACCTTTTATGAAGAATATTTGGAGGAATCACAAAATGGTTTATTCGGCACACACAACAAAATGCTTTTGTTATTAATCCGTTGGCATTTTCTTAGAAAGCATTCCGTACAGGTCCTGGGAACGTCTCCGCAAATAGCAGTGAACAGCTCTGTGAATAGCTGTGGCGAATGCGATCGTCATCGTAGAAGAGCAACTTAGTTAGAAGTCAACTGGACCAGGGTGAATTTCCTGCCTGAAGAAGCCCCCTACAAACACGGGGCTGGGATCTTTGGAACAGCCTCGGTCATTGCGGGATTCCGGGGGCCAGAAATATTTATTTAGGCTCATTAGTCAGCACGCTGACAAACGGAAGTTTCGTAGATTACTAAATGAAAGTGAGTGCGGAGCTGTCTCTCAGACGAGCAAACCAAGGGCTGCTTATTGCCGGTGATCTGGGCTTGGGAGCCAGGTACTTTGGCACAGGACAGCTCCAGTCTGAAAGTAATTACAAAACATCTCAGTCAGTCGATGGATATCAGAGCCTGTCTTCTGACACCCTTCCTAAGATGACCGGCGTGTGCTCGCGAAAAACATAATCTGGCGGACAGAAATTCATCATCGCAATCGATAATGGCTGCTGTTCAATTGGCACACCGAATACGGGCTCTCAGAAGCGTTTTGCTTCCCTTGTGATGTATCTATATTTAGGCAGGTATGAGACACAGGATCGATATGCTACCAGGAGGTAATATTTCACGTGGGGGCGAGGCCGGGCCCCCACCGCCATGTGCTGCCGGGCCAGGCTGCAGCTGTGCTCGGGCATAGCGGGGTAATGGGCTTCTCTTGGGGGGCACACATACCCCCAAATGATTTTATCAAATGCACTTTGACTGGTGCTTTTGAACACAATTCTGACCAGCTGTGTCATAATTCTCACATAATTCTCACTATTTGTATTATTTGTTTTTACACCTTGCTGTATATGAAGGAAAACAAACAGTTAAGCCACTATACAAATTAATATAACATATGCCTGACCTTATGCATTATGCTAGATGGGGTGTCATTCCAATACAGAACTCGCACACACACTCGCTGCAGCACTGTGAAATGCCACATGGAGGTTTGAAATTTTAATTGATGAAGCCGTTTTTGACCATTTGAGACGACCCACTTGAAAAAATATGAATCTGGTGGCAACCTTGTGCTCTCTCGAGTTGCTAAGTGACTCATACTGTTAGTCTTCTGCGGTTCCTATTCACCGTTCCATGATGTAATTTGTTTTAAGTTGATTAACAGAAATTGTTTGCAAGAGATGGGACACCACTTGACCTGGGTGTCATAAATAATTAGAGTCCTCGTCAATAATGGCACGGGCATGCTCTCCACATCAAAATTAATAGCCATTACAGGCGGCACGGGCACTAATTACTTTCCAAAAGAGGCTCGCGGTTAATGACCCATGCAGTAATGCGGGTTGAAAGTTTCAGAACATCCTGGGCCATTTACGGGTAGCCGTAGAGATTATTTCTAAAGACGTTTTATCGATAGGTCTACGCTGAGTACCTGTGCAACATGTACACTAAATCATCAGTAATAGTACTGGTCAGAGGTTAAAAAAAAGCTGCATTTTAAATATAAACTTTATGTAAATATGAATAATGCACATCTTTGCTCTATAGTACTATTTGTAAGTTGGACCGTTTAAGTGGAATGGAAGGACGTAGCCAAGGTTAAGAAAGAGAAGATGGCTGGTGAAAAGTAAAAATAATTAAGAGCAATTTGGAGGTTAAATAAGCAAACGGAAGGGTGTCCATACATTCAGCCATCAGGGCTGCACGCTTGCTAAGGTCCCCCTCGCCAGAACGTGCACGTGGACACGCCGCGGAGCCTCTTATCATGACAAAATCGCCTCTGAAGTCTCTGCTTAATCCCCAGCTCTTCGCCCTTCATTTTTTCAAAGGGAGCCTGCAGGCTAGAATTGGCCTGGCTGACTCCGGGCTGACAGTGAGTAAGTTTCCCTCTCCTCAGCGTACTTTTATCTCTGAGATCATACTTTGAGTGGGTCAAGATCAATGGTGCTCTCTACAAATCTGCTGAGACGCAGGGTGATTCTAATTGACCTTACCACCAGTAACCCTACTTTGCTCCCCCGGCAGCTCGCTGGGGATTCTGCTTCCCCCACTGCTACAACGAAAGTTCTTCAGGCATAGTTGAGGGAAAATTCCAAATGCTTTTAGGTTTCCTGGAGCATTACGTAGTTCCAGCAGAAGTCTGGCACTTGAAGGGCAGACTAAAGTCAAAGCTGTTTTTTTTCGATTATATTAACATCAGACAATGTTTTCTCCCATTTTGGCTTTCTGAGTGACCATTTGGACCTGGAACGAGGGCAGGGTAGCAGGAGGATGATCAGCTGCTCTGCCTGGGGGCTCGTTCTCGCTCAGTGGGGGCTGAGGTGAGCTCCCTCATAGGCTGGCCTGATGGCCTTTTGCCCAGTCTGATCAGAGCCAAGTTGACCGTTTCCCCCTGGGTGAAACGCAACGCGGGCCCAAGGAAGTCCAGTGTCACAGAGTCCCATGTGGCCAGCAGCCTTACACCTTCCAGCTCAAGACCCCACAGCTCCACAATATGGCTGCTGTGAATTGATTTACTTTTCCAGCAGACACTGCTGCCCAAAGCAATGTACAATTGAGACAGCAGGGTCAGCCAGTTCCTGTAGTAGTTTGAGTGAAGGGCCTTGCTCGAGACCCCAACAGTGACATCACTGCTCCACGCAACAACTGTCACAATTAAATCACTGTCCATCCAGTCAGACCAGTGAATGAATGAAACAGAACTGTGTATTTGTAAATATGCACATCATGCAAATGCATCATGTGCATTTTTAAAAATACACAATTTCGTTCAATTTTTGTTCCATTTGTTCAATTATTTTCAGTGATGCAGTCAAAGTTGGCAGAAAGCAAGGTTATAAATAATACCACAAAAACATTAACTTTAATTATAATATCTTCTACTCATCTCTCTTCCTATTTCCACAAATTCGCTGGCTGTGAATTTATTTCACAAAATACATACATCTTAGAAAAAGATTAATGTGCAGTCATTTAGAACCGGCAGTAAGCTTTGGTGAAATTCTGATTAAGTGACACGTGTGATGGATTTATTAAGCTTTTGGCAGCAGTGAGAAAAATGACCAGTTTTTGTTTTCCACTTGAGGGTAAAAAACATTGAGCAAATGGGAGAAGTAGGTTTTTATTATAGGTGTGTGCTCTATAATCCTTCAGTTGTCAATCTGCATAAAACAAACGTTTGATTAATGGGGAACGTAATCAACTCCACCCTAACAAAATGCATGCAGTATTATAAAATGTAGAGAATGATTTTCTCGGGTTAAAATAACACCAGCTAGTGTAAAATCTCGAGGAATTCACATGTCTGAGACTGACGAATTAAAAGATGACACCGGAAAGAACAGGGTCTGACAGAATGATAGATTACACACTCCATTTATTGATTAGACTGAATTCAAACACCACTGTGCCACGGCGACACAAATCAATCCCGGCCATAAAATGAAATCAATCCAGTGCAAATTGAGTGACCCAGGAAAGACTGTGTTCATTGTGAATAAACAGATATCTTATTAGCGCTATGACCTTGGAAAAGGGGGCAAAGTCAGCTTAATTACAACCTTAATGTCACAAATGTAACTATAATTATTAATGGCAGAAATGTTGTCATCTACATTTCAACGATAACATAAAAGATACTTGCATTCTGGTGGAGTTAAGTGAGTGAGTATTCCCGTCTCTTAGACGCCTGATAGAAATCAAATGCAGTGCAGTTTGTCATGCTTGGTGATGAGCTGATTGCTTGATTTAGGTGGCAGTATTTGGCAGTACTTGGCAGTACTTGGCAGTATTTGGCAGTACTTGGCAGTATTTGGCAGTACTTGGCAGTATTTGGTAGTACTTTAGTAAAGCACTTATGTAAGTCGCTCTGGCTAAGGGCGTCTGCCAAATGCTGCAAATGTAAATGTACTTGGTAGTACTTGGCAGAGTGCTTGAAGATGGGCCACGAGAAATGTCAGAACTGGAGTCGTGCTTTGCGAGACTGAAGATGCTGTCATCTGAACCTTCAGAGAAGATACTTTGTCAACACTTCAGTGCTCACTGACAGCCAAGAGGTGCAGAAAAAGCAGTGTTTTCCCATTGTTTATGTGACACCAATAGAGATACTGATTTTATTTCTGCGTGTTAGTCTTCGATGGAGGGAGGGATGGACGCATGCATGCATGCCGGGCACATGGCATTCACATGAAGCCTATGTTTTCCCAGTACGACTCAAAGGGCTGAGAAGCCTGGGCACTGAACACATTGAAAGCATAGCCTGAAAGCAAACACACCGCTGCTTCCCACCCGTGACGTACAACCCGGCTGGTCAGGGCCGGCTTTGAGGCAGGAGAGTGACGCGCCGTCTGGCCCTGGTGCCTTTGTGGTCTCCTGAAGAGCTGAGTCACGGCTTCTTCACAGTCTTCAGAGATCCTGAGATCCACTTATGTGACAATGCGGGGGGGCACAGGATTCTGTGCCCACTTCTACAGGCCTCCCCCTTCTCCAAATGAAGCCGACTGAGTTTTGAGTGAAGTGATTGATTGTCATTGTTGACACGCCACGGCACACAACAAAGAAAGGTGTCCTCTGTATTTAACCCATATGTGACATAGCTGTGACATACTGTAACTTGCTCAGGGTCCCTCAGTGGTACTCTGCGGGTCGGGGAATCCAGCCAGCAGCCTTTCAATCATAAGTGCACTTCCCTAACCATTAGGTCACCCTACCCCAAAGAAGACACTCCAAGTCCTGCTGTAAACCAACATTTATAGTTGTTGTATGTGCAGAAAGTTTTAGTGGGTGCACACATGTGCTCACAAAACCTGACGCAGGATGTCAGTGAGATCGTAAACGTCCGTAGCTGCAGCCCCAAAAACACTCCAATCGGTAGCAATTTAATGATATTATGTACCATAGACGATGACATTCCCAAATTCTTTGTAATATTATGTTGAGGAACATTATTTTTAAACTGATGCGCTATTTGCTCTCACAGTCTTTCACAGAGGGGTGACCCTCTCGCCATCTTCACAGCAGAGACTCTGCCTCTCCGGGAGGCTCTTTTTATATCCAGTCATACTACTGACCGGTTCCCAATGAACCTAACCGGTAGTAAGATATCCAACCAGGCGTTCTGTTTAGCATTACACGACTTTTGTTGCCCTCTCCCAACTTTTTTGAAATGTGTCGCTGGCATTAAATCCAAAATAAACGTATATTTGTCATAAAACAATACAATTTCTCAGTTTCATCATTTAATATATTGCCTCTGTTCTATTTCCGATTAGATATGACTTCATGTGAGTTGCAGATCACTGCATTGTGTTTTTATTTACATTTGAGCGTCGCATACATTGTCCTTTTTTAGGAAACGGGGTTGTACAGGAGGACCGAAGCCACCCGCGTAATAGGGTGGGCGCAGGGACCCGGGGGAATTCCTCCAGGAGACGTGCCATCAAGAGGGAGCATCAAACTGCGTGCGAGAAAATGCCACTTGGTCTGTTTGGATGTGGTGTCCAAACACCCGGGTGACAATAAGGACACCCCCCCCCGCTAAAAGATCTGCAGTGGAACTAGTTTACTAACAAAACCTCTCACATAAGACTTCGTATCAAACAAACGATACGTTGCTGCGTCTGGTTCTTCTGAATTAACAATTTAAAATGTACTATTATGCGAATGCATTGTCCCAGCACTGTTCGCGTCCCCCCTGTGCAGTGATCACGCTGTGCACACGCCCGAGCAGCGGTTCTCTTTCCGTGCGCGAATTATCTTTCACCCGATTGGACGTCCCGGAGCACGTGACCCCGCGTCATGCCGACGCGCAGTACCGGGAACATGGCGGCGCCCTCGAAGCACACGGTCTGCCTTCGCTAGGCAGCCAGGGCCGGTTAGAAGTCATGGAGAATGCGAGTCAGGGTGCCATTCCCGTTTGTAGCATGGGAGGAAGAGAATTTACTGCTTCACTCGTGGTAATCTTCTTTTCGTTAGTAGTTCATTGTGTGAATGTCTGTCCGTCAGCGCTACAGCCTGTGTGTGTATTTTGGTAACGGCATAAATGTTCGCGTGTCGTTGTCTGGTCCCCGCCACGATGCACTTATAAAGCGCGGCATCGACACGTGTGTCAGCTAGAGGGCTTTTTCAGTGGCACAACATGGTTATTTCGAAGAAAAAGTGACTTTAGCGTAGCATATTTAAAGTGATTTCACCTCTGAAAGAGGACAGTTTGCAAAACATGTCACTTCTCAAGGGGACACCGCGTTGTGGGTTAATGGGTCACCCTAGAAATAAGCAGGTCTGCCAAACATTCAAATAGTTATTAACAGAGTGGCTTGGATACTGGTCGCATAAATGTTTGCAGTGAGCTTCGCAGTGGAGCTCCGGCCCTGCAGCAGACGCTAAGTTTCGCTAGAAATTCATTAGAATCCTGCCGCCCAGGTAGTTGTGCACGTACACTTGTGAAAAAGTGAAAATTGATTAATGGCCATTGTTGACACACCACAGCATACAACAAGGAAACTTAAATGCCCTCTGCATTTAGTCCATGTCATGTGTGACAGCAGTGGGCAGCGACTTCCCCGCCCAGGGTGCGGTGCTTGGGCGCCGGTACCTTGCTGGTCGAACCAGCAACCTTCCGATCACAGGTGCACTTCCCTAACCGTTAGGCTGGCTTTGCCCTCGAGTAACTGACAGATTGAACAACCCATAATTACCAGGCCAAACCTACTCATTTAAAACTTTATGGGTTTCAAAATACGTCTGTTGTAATGGTTAATGTATATATTTTATGTTAAAATTGCAATAGGTATTAAAGGCCTTGTTTACACTTGGGCAAAGGGATCAGAAGCAGACCCCTAAGGCACATCGCCAGGTACACCTGTCTATCCTGCGTCTCCGGGGTGTCCAGCTCCCCCACGCAGTTACTGTAACGTCCTTGTCGGGAACTAATCAGGACGTATTAGCGTTTGAACTACAGAAGACCTGTGGTAAAATGCATCCCAGCCCACCTTGGGAAGTGGCTCGGTGATCGGGTCACAGTGTGTCCTGGGGGCTGTGCACACCTGGATTTAGCGCTGCCAACTTGCGATACAATCGTTAAAGACGCATTTTAAAAACAAATGTAACCACAGATGCGTTTTCCTCATGTAGAAATTATTTAGATGGTTTGTATATTATTTCTTCAAAAGATTGTGAAGAGTGTTTAATTTAATTGATCTTTAGAGGACATAAACGGTCTGGTGGGAATAATGAATATTTTAAACTGCAGATCTGGCCCTCACATGTAGGCCAGGACTGATAGTATTGATAGTACTGATTGTAAGGTGAAATAGGATAGGCTTGAAAGTATTGCACTCTCAGTTTTGAATAGCCTAGAGCAGGGGTCTCCAACTCCGGTCCTGGAGAACTACTACCCAGGAGGTTTTCTGTCCTACCGGGCTTCTGATGAGCCACACATGTTCCTGGGATTTACCTGAGAACAGCTGTGGCTCATCAGAAGCCAGGTTGGACAGAAAACCTCCTGGATATTAGCTCACCAGGACCGGAGTTGGAGACCCCTGGCTTAAACAGATTAAAAATCTGCTGTACAATCCCAAATAAATAACACTGGGTAAAGTGAACCTGTTTTAGGGTGAAAGGTGTTATGTACAAAATAAATTGGATTTTTTGGATACTGCTCTTTCACCTGGGTGATGGTAAAGATTGTGTTTCAGATATGCAAGCCTTAATATGTCAGAGGTTGTGTGTGCATGATGGTCTGTTCCTCTGGGATTGCTGTTGTGTTGTGATGTGTGTTTGAGAGAGAGAGACTCACCAATTGCCACACACACGTTCCTCTTGTCTGGCAGGCTGGGGGCATCGCGGGGATGTGTGTGGACCTCACCCTCTTCCCCCTGGACACCATCAAGACCCGGCTTCAGAGCCAGCAGGGCTTTGCCAGGGCGGGGGGTTTCCGTGGCATTTACGCCGGGGTGCCCTCTGCCGCTGTCGGATCTTTTCCCAACGGTGGGTCTTCGTGCTCACAGGAACATTAGCGTATTATTCATTTAGCCAAGCGGTCTGAGAGAGTCGTTTCATTATGCCGTGGGATAAAAACCTCTGACCTTCTGGATACGCCCTGACACAGTGGGCAGATTCACTGGACAGGACACTGTTGCAGATTCAGGTCACTGACACTGCTAAATTAAATGATCATGTTCTTTTAAATTTGGACACCTTTGTAATTCTGTCACGGCAAACCCGATTTTCATAGCTCATGGTGACTGTGAAACTGGCCCAGTGTCCCGTCAGGGCCCCGCGGGCGGAGCGGCGTGAATTTGATGGATTCCTTGGCCCGTTTTAAGCCCCCGATGGGGTTATTAATGGCTTCGCCCTGCCTAATTGGTCCTGAGTGGTTTGTTTCTGCTCGGTTTCCAGCCGCCGCATTCTTTGTCACCTACGAAGCCACCAAGTCCCTGCTTGGGGCGTACGTGGCTCCACGCGCGACCCCCGTCATGCACATGTTCGCCGCATCCTTGGGAGAAATCGTACGTCTCGCCGCCCCCCCCTTTCTCTCTCTCTCTCTCTCTCCCCCCCCCCCCCCCCCCAATAAACGATACATCTGCTAACACGACTGCCTGAGATTTCCTAGATTAATAAGCAGAAGGCCCAGTTCAGCTGGGTGAGTCAGGCACCCCGGCATTTGAAAGTTTCCCCCGCCAGTTGGGTAAATAAGATCTCATTATGTCTATTGACTTAGCTGTTTCCTCAACAAGGCCCCAGACTCTCTCAATTTAGCCTGGGGATTTGGCTTTAAAACAGTGCAGGGAGGCTCAATTTGCCTCTTGATAAGCCTTAGTTTGTCCGAGGCCTGCTGCCTGTGGTTCCTCTTTAGACGTCACCTAAACCATGCATATCTATGGTGTGTTGTTGTAAATGTGTATAATGTCTACACTGTCCACAGGCTTTTATCCAACATTTGATTTTCTTCACAGAGCTGCATCCAATGAATCTCTGCTGCACCTTTTGCAGAATGTATAATGATTTTGTTGGGTTTAATAGAATTTTTGTCATCTTGTTATCTGACCA
>JAODKL010000128.1:14458589-14468926 GCA_026780765.1 Petrocephalus schoutedeni
CCCCCCCCCCCCCCCCCCCCCCCGACCATGTGTCTACACTCGCCGACCAAAGGCTACACTCGCTGATCACGCCGCGCCATTTGCAAAAGGCCCCATCAGCTTTGAGATGTTAATCGGGGAGAGCTCAGGGGGGAGGTGTGTTTAATCTGCTGCCCCTTTCTTCCGCAGACCTGTAAGGCTGTTGTCTGTAAGGTCTGGACGTTTCAGTCTGAAGCACACCGCTAAGACGTTTGTGTCGGAAAGTCACTTACCCCCACGAGATCCTGCGCGCCTCGCAGAGTTTGGGTATCGCCGGTGTGTCCCGCTCCTTGGACGGCCGCCATCCGCCTCACCGTGCGGGGTAGCGCCCCTTTCTGCGGCGCCGTTTGGTGTGACGGTTTGGGAGGGTCATGAAATCGCCCGGTCGGGCTCCCAGAAATCACGCCCTTTTCCCCCCCGTCTCGTCTTCAAATTGACGGGAAATTGAGTCTGAGCAGAAGGCGGGTTTTCCTCCCCGCCAACTGGCAGGGAGGAGATTACACGCCGCGACAGGACCCACAATCCATCTCTGCTCACCGCCACCTGGTGACGAATACAAATCAGCTCTTCTCAGCCGGTAATGGGATTCCTCTCCCCCCGTCCCTCGTTCTGCCGCTGACGGCGTTTGTGACGTCCCGCTCGGGGAGAGCGCGGCGGTAAAGTCAGTCGGGTCTCCTGCCCCTACTCGGCGTCTGGTCTCGGGCTGGACCTGCCAAATTCGGGCACGATCCGGTACGCCGCCTTTCCCCAGATAAAGCGCGGGCCGCTGTCATCGCAGAGAGCCAGGCTCAGCCTCACCTGTCCCCACCGGGGCCCCCGCGATGCTGGGAAGATGGATGACCTTCAAGGGCTCCACACATTATCCAGAGAGTTATTTCCTGGGCCTGTTTTCGTCTCGCCTGTATTTTTACAGATGCCCCTTTGAGGATTCACATCAGGCTGCATTTGCATTTGTTCCTTGCCAGATGTGGGATTGAAATGGGGGGGGGGTCCCTTTATTCTAATCACATGCAGCCTCGTCAATGAAATGCTAGTCGCCGTTCTGGGTTCGAGGATCACCTGTCTCAGGCTCCGCCTCTGAGTTTCTGTCATTGGTTGACTAACGCCTCTCTGGGCTCCTCCATGTCCTGGGTAATCCCCTGCCGTCTCTATCAGGCCCGCGACACGCCGAAATATCCGTTATCTCCACGTGACCTCCGCTTCAGACGAGTCCGCGGTCAAAAGTGAGGCCCATTGTGTTGCAAATGTTAGCGAGTAACGCGCGGACGGGCTGACGGTGGCCGTCAGCCACGCCGAGGATCCTATTCAGCCTTTATCTCAGATTTATCTTCATTCCCGTCTGCCCGACGTTTGCTCTGAAAGCTCATTTGTCAAGCTGAAGGGACAGTTTTCTCGCATTTCCGAACGGCGTCTCCCTCAGGGCGTTCTGAAGAATACAGTGTGACATGACAAGGGAGGGCATCTGGCAGACACTTAAGTTGGCGCAGCAAATAATCCGCGCGTCGCCCGCAAGGAGACGCTGACTGTGATTTATTGCGAGGCGCTAACGAGGGCTGACCCCTCCCACCCCCACCATCATGTGACCTGCTCTGGGGTCCTGCGGCGGCCACATTGCCGCTAGTGCAGGGGTGTCAGCGTCTGCACAAAAGGTTCTCCCCGTCCCGACAGGAGCGGCCCTCCATGCCGCCGTGGCGTCTGCTGATCCCCGGGACGGAGCCCCTGTTGCCAGGAGCGACCGCGGGATCGCCTGGCGGAGATCATGCCCACCATGGGCGTAAATTACGGGGGGGATGGGTGGGTCGTAACCCCTCCAATAATCAAAACTGGCTAATACAACCCCCCCAATAATCATGTCTCCACCTAAATGGGTGAGGACCTCAACCCCCCCGATGTTCAATCCAAAGTGACGCCCTTGATGCCCACTATAAGCTTTTTTAGGTGCCGAATTATTGCGTGTTACTGTTTAATTCAGGATTAAAAAGCCAGCCATGGGGTGTACCTGATTATATTCCCTGCGAAAGCCCTCCTTCCAAACCACAGCGAGCTGATTATCTGCACACACTGCAGGCTGGGTGTGTATTATTGCTTTTTAAGAGTCTGAAAGATTTCGTGACTTTGTTTCACCAGAGGGAATATCTGAGGCGCGGTGGCTCGGCCGATGCGGAGCTCTGGGGTGCGGCGGGGGCCCGCTGACTGTGGCCCCTCGGCTGGGGAGCGACGGGCACTCCCATGGGGAGCGAACCCTAATTAGCCCGTGAATAGAGGGGGGCGGCGCCGGCGGCGTGTCACGGGGCGCTCGGAGGCCGGGCTGTGGCGCTCGGAGGCCGGACTGGGGTGCCCGGAACCCGGGCTCTCCAAAGCGCCGGCGGCCCGCCGCTTTCCCCCGCTAACGGCCGCCCCTGCAGTTACCAGCCGCCCCTTAGGGCGAGGGCTTTATGCGGGGCCACGGCAGATGCTCCCCCTCCGCCTGCCGCCCTGACAGCCCCCTTCCCCGCCCGGCGTCCCTCCCGCTAGTCGTAACTGCCCGAAAATTACGGCGCTAGTTTATTTTTACTGCCGCGTTTACTTTTTATGGCCAATTGTAGCTCACCAGAGCTCAGACCGCAGTCTGAATTAAATTAGCTATTCAGGCGCGCATCCAGTTTTTACTTTTCAGACTGTAACTCCAGCCCTTCGGAGGATTAGTTTAGGGAAAATGGGACGTTTCCAGTTTATCGCGATTGTATCATAAGTGTTAACGACGCCCACAGGGAGTTAATGGTTTACAAATGGGGCGCTTGACGTGGCGGGGATGGCAGCGCAATAGCAAAGCCCACCACCAGGTGGCAGTCTTGGCACGCGCGCCGAAACGCGCTCCGACTGCGGGCGGCTTGTGGCTGTTCGGCTCCGTCTTCTGCTGGCCGCGGAAACTGAGCTCCTGAGAGATGGACGCAGGGTTTGTGCTGCTGTTTTTATCATTTAAAGGCTTTGGCCAAGACAAAAATTATTATAATTATTATTATTATTATTAGTGATGTCATGCCAGTGCCGACTCCAGTGGGAGACAGCCCTCTCTTCGATGCGTCTGACATGCCATCAATATTAATGTCAGACTCCATGCGTGTTTTTCGGTAAAGTGTGCCTCTTTTTAGCATTCATACTTTTCTCTCCTTTTTGGGGGGGTTGGCAGGGTGACGGGGGTGTCAGGCGCAGATGGGCACTGATGGTAATCTTTCCCTCTCCCCCTCCCCCAAGGAAATGTGATTAATGGGCATATTGTCATCAGTCTGCGGCGGGTAATTAGTTACCCGCTCATTCACATGCACACGCGTGCACAAAGACACATGGGTTACTTAAGGTAAAAGCACACTGAGGTTCTGTCAGGATGTTACCCTGTCGGGGAGCCGGACACCAAGGCTGCGTGGCGGCTTTCACCCCGCCGCTGATTCAGGCACGGACACAGGCGCGGGGCCCCTTTCAGGGACGTTCCGATGCGCTGGGCGAGCCCCAGTACCGACCCTAACAAGGCAGAGGAGGTGTTCACCTCGCCGTCTTGGACAGGAGCTCCGTGGGGCTGATGTGACGTGGCGTATCGCAGCCTGAGTGATGGAGGGTTCAGTACAAAAAGAGGGACAGTGGAGGAGGGCTGAGTGCCGCGTGAAGCTCCTTCATCTTTGTGGCACGAGTGACGGTTTCAGGATGTCTCGTGCATCAAGGCGGGACCGAAGCAGGTCCTGTGTGTTCTGGAGCTGGTAATGTTGGCCCCCGCTGGGCCTATGTGGGATAAAGCGCCCTCCACAGCCAGCGGAAACTCAAATCTCGCAGCAATCAAGGTCTCACCAGTCTGCCATGTCTACTGCACGGCAGGAAAGTAAATGGAGGAGAATTTACCCCCCCCCCCCCAGTCGTCCGGCTCTGATTCTCAGCCCGGACGCTGGCACAGCGTGGCACTGGATCAAGGCCCCACATGGCCCCTGACAGCGCATCTCTCACATTTCTGACATGAACTTACATCTCCTACCCGTATCTCACTGGGGTTTGCTGCATGTTAGACGTGAGGGCCTCTCGCCCTCTGCTCTGGTCCTGACGCCTCGGCTCTCGTCCCGCAGGTGGCCTGCTTGATCCGTGTGCCCACAGAGGTGGTGAAGCAGCGAGCGCAGGCGGCGTCGTCCACCGGCACGCTCCAGGTGCTGCTGCGTACTCTACACCAGGAGGTACCCTCACCTCCTCCGGCGACATCCCCGACCCCGCGCCCCCCTCCTGAGCTCCTCGCCTGGCCCCCAGGCACATTAAAGCCACTCACCCGTTCACTTCTGACCTTCTTGTCGCCCCTCCAGGGCTTCTGGGGCTTATACCGAGGCTACGGGAGCACGGTGCTCAGAGAGGTAGGCCCCTCCCCGTCTGCCCCCTCCCTCCTGCAAGCGGGGGCCCTTTGCCGGCCTTACGAGACGCGTCGCCGCGGGCAGTCCGGCGTCTCCACCTCTGAGGGGCGTCCTCTCTCACACATCGGCAGGACACCACTCCTTCCAAATCTGGGGCAGATCCTGGGACCTCTCCCCACGTCCCGGGGCGCTTAGAGTCACGCCCTGATTAATTGTGCCCCCCCCCCCCAAACCAAGGATCTTGCAAACCTGTCGCTTTTAGCCGGAGCATCAGGAATCCGCTTACGGGTTTTGTCCCTTTCCGCTGGAAGCCTCAGCCGGCGGGGCTGGTGGGGGGGGGCGGGGCTGTACCTGGGGGGGACGCGACACTGGAAGGTCACCCGCGGCTTCTTGCGGTATGGCCTCTCGCCGTCGTCCTATCCTGTACTTATTTTCCGCCTCACTAAACAGATGTTATTCACGCAAACTCCATCTGGGCGGCGGGGGACGGAGGACAGCAGAGCCCCTCTGATTTCTCCAAGGGGCTCTGAATAAATGAATACATTTGGCAGTGTGTGAGCGGCCTGCCCGCATACTAACGGCGCGGGACGCGCGGCCGGCCGGCTCTCCGCAGCCTCGCCGCTATTGTCTTTGACGTGTGTCAGGAAGGTAATTCATTTTCTGGACGCCATCTGATGCTGGGATGTGACCCTGTCGAAATAGCTTTGTTTACCCTAAATGCCAGCGCCGTGCGCCGCCCCTTAATTGGGGTCCTTCCTATTATGTGTATTCATTAAAGATCCTTCAGCAGAGATTTCTGATGAGACGGCCTGGGGAGATGGGTCTGGCCGACCGCTGACACGGCGGGTGAGGGGGAATTGGAGGAAACGTTGAATGGGACCTGGCGCTTTGGGGGAATGGGACAGCCCCCCGGACTCTGGCTCGCAGCGCAGAGATGTTTAAAAGGTCCACACCATGGAGCAGAAAGGCCCTGGGAGGGAGCCTCGCTCTCCTGCGTGCAGAACCCAGAGAAAACCAGCGTGACGTGGGGAGGGCATGCAGTGTGCCCACGTCTACTCACACTCACGTACACGCACACGCACGTCCGTACTCACACTCAAGTACATGCACACACAAGCACATCCGTACTCACGTACACACACATACATGCATCTGCACACTCACGCACACTCCTAGCGCTGGGCAGGGTGGGGGGCTCCATGGAGGTATGAAACTAAAGTATGAAGCTAAAGTATCTGCATCATATGAATAAGTATCTGAGGAATTTAGCATTAAAAAGCAGTTTTCAGACCTTTTGTGGATTAGCATTAAAAAGCAGTTTTCAGACCTTTTGTGGATTAGCATTACCAGCAGCCTGGTGGGGGGCCATAGTGGGCTGGGGGTCCAGCGGGGTGTCTGCCTCCATGGCTGAGGGTGTCCGCTGTGATCTGTCCACCTCAGTGGCCCCCGCAACTCTGCTGCTAATCATAGCATTCTGCTTTGTGTTCTCTTTGAAATTATATTTAATTGTTGTTTGCGATGGGATGTGTAACACATTTCATTAGTGCTTAATGATGTTTTACACTAATTAAAGTTTGCAACCTGCCTGTAGTATAATGTAGAAGTGAGTCATTCAAAAAGGTTGTTAATTTTTCAAGACAAATCATTGCGATCGACTGTGTGTGAGCATCAGCTGATTCGCTTCATTTCCATTAAATCCCAGATCCGGACGCATGTACTGAGACATGCTGCTCCTGCTGCCGCCACTAGAGGGTGCAGTGGCCTTAAAATTCTGACGGCTTGACCTGCATTTCCCTTACATTACACCAAACCCATGAACTTCAAACAGTATCAGCCGAATCTTCCCATGGCTGTGTTTGCTACAGTAATATAAAAAAATGTTTTAAGCATTTTTGTGCAGGTCCAGCTATTAGAACAGGTTATCGAGAGGCTAAGTGATGTAAAGTTTGTGTCATGCTACTTGACTGCATGTCACCGTTATGGCAATGCAGTGAGACTGTTCTGCCACCTACCACGCACTGCGCCCTAGGAAGGCTGTGCCGCAGTCCTAGCGCTTCTCCTTTGGCCCTCCCATAATGCCCTGTCCTACAAACCTATCAGATGTTGGATTGACAAATACTCACAAATTGGGTTTGTACAGTTTCTGTCTCCCTGCAGGCACATAACTAACGGCGTGCAAACTGCTTGCCAAGCACTGAGACATATCAGATTTTTGTTCTTTTTTTTTGTAACGTATGTAGCCTCCTTCAGATTTATTTCTCATATGCAATGTGTCGCAAACATATAAAAATGTCACAGGGTGAACATTTAAATTCATCTGCACAGGAAATGTGAGAGATGTACTTTCACCTCGATCCAGTGCAGCACTGTGTGTGTCTCGGGGCCTCCACATCGGTCTGTGAGCACAGACGGTCATTAGAGCACAAGCGCACGTAACCCCCCCCCCCCCCCCTCCACGGGCCCAGTAACACCGCGTTAGACTGCGTTAGAGCACAAACGCACTAGGACCCCCCCACACGGGCCCAGTAACGCCGCGTGACACGTCCCGAGCGTTGCCGTGGGTGACGGTATCCTAACATCCTCACCATCGATTGGAGGGTCTGCGATCAATTTGTTTCTATTGGGCTCACTTGGTACATCAATCTCCTTAGTATCCTTTCATGACTCAAACACACTGCCTGGCTGATAAATGAAAATGATATACCCAGCTTCTTATGCTCGTTCGTTAAAATAGAGAGGCTCTCATTCATTGAAACAATAGGGCCCCCTTTGTACTGTTTGGCTGTATGATTTGTCGTTAAAATCACAATATAGAGCACTAGGACAGCCTTCTTTGCCGAGCTGCGATCTGCTCGTGTTTGCTGTGGCCTGCGTGCCGCGTTATTTTCGTGCCCTCAGCTGCTCTCGGTGGGAGAATCGCTCACAGGGCCACGATCTGTGCGTATAGCCACTCCCATCCAACACCTTCCCTAAGCTCCGCCCGTTTCTGACCTCTTTTCAGGTAGCTTCTGGACGGAAACGACATAACAGGAAGTGACATCTCTGTCTCGCGCACCATGTCCGGTGTGGCAAATCAAAATGGTGTCCATAAGCAGAAATGTGCTTTGGGGTTCCTCGTCAGGGAGGAAACGGTTTGCGGGCCGTCTCGCTGTCAGGGTGACCAGTGAACAGACATGGCAGAGTACAGCCACAGCAGGGGGCCTTTGCCCTGGGGCAATCGGTAACGTCCTCCTGCGCAGAATAGCGCCCTATAGAGAATCGGAGGCCTGTGATCACAAGAGATCGCCATCATCTTGTTTATTTTTGTGAGAAGTGCCCCGTTTGGGGTAACGGGGCCACAAGGACGCTGCTTGGTGCCTGAGAGGCGTTTGTCACGTGTCTGAATCCGACGCCGTTTTCATGGCACCGTTGACCTGGGCCTGAGTCGAACGCGACCGCAGTGCGTCACCGTTGGCAAACTATCACTGTTATAAGGCGTCAGCTGCTAATGCTGATGTGTTATCAGTGCCCAAAATGAGGCTCTTCAGCTTAAAGCTCGGAGGCGGAGTCTGTGCAGAGGCATCCTAAGCGGTCGGGCCCGGAGGCTCTCCCACGACCCCCTGCCCACTTGCCTGCATCCATGCTGTACCCCAGCTGTTTCTGATGAGCTATGCACGGGGTCCCCCTCCCCGGCCTGCACCCCGTCTCGCGACGAGCCTCACTTTCCCGGCATTCCTCACCACACACCGTCACTGCACACACACACACACACACACACACACACACAGCTGAGTTTTATTTGGTAGCATCAAGCTGGATTAGGGATGGCGTAGTTTTGAAGGGGATGTTCGGGGAAGCCTCATGAAAGTGCGCGGGGCAGTAAATCACACTGAGGTTAACCTCTAATTAGACGTTGTGTGCTGCCTGCTGATTCTGTGGCCTGCTCCCGTTAGCCGCTCCTCCCCGCCTCTGCGGTCTGCCCCCCCCTTAACCACTCCCTGCTCCCGTTAGCCGCTCCCTGCTCCCGTTAGCCGCTCCCTGCTCCCGCTAGCCGCTCCCTGCTCCCGTCAGCCGCTCCCTGCTCCCGCTAGCCGCTCCCTGCTCCCGCTAGCCGCTCCCCCCCGCCTCTGTGGTCTGCCCCCCCGTTAGCCGTTCCCTGCTCCCGTTAGCTGCTCCCTGCTCCCGTCAGCCACTCCCCCTGCTGCCGCCCACTTGGGACACAAACAGCGTCATGCAGATCGTAGGAACTGCAGCCTCGGATTGGTGCCAGAGCCAAATTCCCCGAAATAGGTCCTAATTTGTCTGAAATTCTGCTGGCCTCCGCCAAAACTCATAGGGCCCTGGGGGGCCCCACTTGTCTAAACAGACCTCCTGCCTCACTATTTGGACAGCGGCAGGTGGGAATTCTCAGCGCGTGGTCGAGTTGCACCCACCCCCACCCCGATGCAGACCTCGGGCGCAGAGTGCACGAGTGTGTCAGGTGTTACACACCACCACTGACAGGACCGCGACCCCAGGCTGTCACTGAGGGAAAATGGAGAGCAGATTTTAGGTCCCCCCAGGAAGATTGCAGTTTATGGGGTGTCTGGGACAATAAAGATGATTTTATCACCCTGACAGGCGGCAGGCAGCACAGGTGTACCCTGGCAAGCGCTTTCTGGGGGCAGTTCCTCTACGGTACCATGTGACCGCTGTCATGTGTGTGCGTGCCTACAGGCCCCGAGGCCTTCCGCCCAGCTGTCTGCCACATTGAGCTCTGTGTAAGCTCTGTGTAAAAGGAGTGCAGCCGAGGGTGGGGACTGAGCTGGTAACTGTGTGTCTTGCTGCCTCGTAATTAAGAGGCCTAAATGGCAAGTAAAATCTCACTATTTCCCCGTAAGCCCCCGCCTCGCTGCTGTTCCCCCATCAGCCTACTCCTCCCTGCCGCTGTTCCCCCGTGAGCCCCCTCCTTGCTGCTGTTCCTGCGTGAGCCCCCTCCTCGCCGCTACTCCACTGTGAGCCGCCTCCTCGCCGCTACTCCACTGTGAGCTGTCTCCTCGCCGCTACTCCACTGTGAGCCTCCTCCTCGCCGCTACTCCATTATGAGCTGGCTCCTCACCTCTACTCCACTGTGAGCCTCCTCCTCACCGCTGTTCCTGCGTGAGCCCCCTTCTCGCCTCTACTCCGCTGTGAGCCCCCTTCTTGCCTCTACTCCACTGTGAGCCCCCTTCTCGCCTCTACTCCGCTGTGAGCCCCCTTCTTGCCTCTACTCCACTGTGAGCCCCCTTCTCACCTCTACTCCGCTATGAGCCACCTCCTCGCTGCTACTCCGCTGTGAGCCTCCTCCTCACCTCTCCTCCACTGTGAGCCCCCTCCTCGCTGCTACTCCTCTGAGAGCCTCCTCTTTGCCACTGTTCCCCCGTGAGCCTCCTCCTCGCCTCTACCCCTCTCTCTCTGCACACACGCCTGTCAGGATCATGTGTGAAATCACATCCCCACAACGAGGCTCAGGTTTACTTTTATTTTGACATCTGTTAGCCTGATTGCAAGAGATCAGTAAGGGCCCCCATCTCCCTGCCGGGGCCCTCCATCTCTCTCTCTCTCTCTCTCTCTCCCTGCCTGCCAGGGCCCTCCATCTCTGTCTCTCTCTCTCTCTCTCTCCCTGCCGGGGCCCTCCATCTCTCTCTCTCTCTCTCTCTCTCCCTGCCTGCCAGGACCCTCCATCTCTGTCTCTCTCTCTCTCTCTCTCCTTGCCGGGGCCCTCCATCTCTCTCTTTCTCCCCGCTGGGGCCCTCCATCTCTCTCTCTCCCTCCCCGCTGGGTCCCTCCATCTCTCTCTTTCTCCCCGCTGGGGCCCTCCATCTCTCTCTCTCCCTCCCCGCTGGGTCCCTCCATCTCTGTCTCTCTCTCTCTCTCTCTCTCCCTCTCCTCGCCAGGGCCCTCCCTCCCTCTCTTTCTCCCCGCTGGGGCCCTCTCTCTCTCTCTCTCTCCTTGCCGGGG
>JAODKL010000128.1:14496077-14511097 GCA_026780765.1 Petrocephalus schoutedeni
ACACACACAGCCTATACCATCCTTCATATTTACCTTATTTACGGTATACACACACAGCCTATACCATCCTTCATATTTACCTTATTTACGGTATACACACACAGCCTATACCATCCTTCATATTCACCTTGGCCTCATTTATGGTACACATATGCTTCATATTCACCTTATTTGTGGTACACACAGTCTATAAAGTCTCAGGCCTGAGTACTGCTCAGACCCCTGACATATGATTCATTACAGACAGCTCACCTTGCAAAGCCAGCCAGTCAGCTCAGCCCGCACAGATGGGCCGACCACACTGCCACGGCAGGCAATGAGCAGACCGTGACTGGCCCACAGGCTGTCACTGTCACAGGACCCTACCCTGGGGCTCAGCGCTGGTTCAGCGAGATACCAGAATTCCCCTGGAAAGCCCTGGCTGGGAAAGACTGAGGCATAGATGAGGTATGCACACTCCCCCTGGAGGGGCTGGGAACCACTCAGCAAAGCTGTGGGTGAGTCGGGTCTCCAGGGGACAGGAAACCACAGATGTCCCAACAAGGTCCCAGCCAACCAACTAACTTATCAGCCAGTCAACTATACGTTTATAATCCTCAACAGCGGAACAGGACGAGGTGAATTTAAAAATGACATGGAATTATAAGAGGAATCGTCTTTGTGTAACTGCACTACAACAACTTCCTAACCCCCACATCAGTAAAAGCACCACTTCAAGCAAGCCCCTACCACTGTGACGTAACGAGGCAGCTCACAATACACAGGTCAATTGGGGGTCAGTAGAGGCTTCTGGCCAGCCACCTTCACCCAGTGCACCACGCTGGCACAGCTTTCCTGCCAGGATAATCCTTTCCAGTTATTCACGACACGTGACGATGAAGGCAAGAACTTTTGGATACGAGCCCACCTTCATGCAGAACAATTCTTCTGGACTGCAAGTCCCCTTTACAAGTGGCCAGAGTTCACCAAGCCTGGCTGCACCATACAGACTCCCATGTCCTGTTTGCACAGCGATCGCTTCTACGAAACCAAAACCAGCCCACTCACCAGTATTTGTATATCCGAGCTTATCAAAAAAATAACCAATAACAAACTATCAGGGCAGGGGTGGGAGGCAGAATTCACAAAACCTCAGGATAAAGCTTCAGCACCTATTGTGATTGCATGGGGGTGTGGTCACGGTCGACACTGCCCACAGCACAGCGACCCGCCGGCACCGGCCCCGGCCCCCAGCGCCGGCCCCCAGCACCGGCCCTCGGCTGTACTTACAGATGAAGGGACACGATACTTTCAGAAGCAGCTCCTAGCGATGGGATTGAAGTGAATTCGTTGTGGTCCAAGCGCCTGTGGAAGACAATAAGGGAAAAGGAAGGCCAAGGTGAGCCACAAGTTGGCAGTAATCAGAACACGCACAAGCGAGGCCAGGCGGGACACGCCAGTGGGGGCACGGGACGCACACTGGGCTCGGCGCACCAGAGCGAGCCCCAGCTGGACCCAGTCTAGGTATAAAATATTTACAACACTGGTTTCTGACTGGTGTCAAATGGCGATGAGGGGAGCTTAAAATAGAAAAGCGCTTCCTTGCCTCCCAACTGGGCTCATTTCAAAGAGACACATGCATGGCCAGAGCGTCACACACTCGCTCAGCCCGTTTGAGAGACAGGTGCAGGTAAGACTAAGAGCAGAGGGGCAAATTCCCATCAGCGCCAGTGTGAATGCAGGTCCACTTTCAAAAACCAGTCATCCTGCAAGGAAGGCTGCTACGAGGACTTAGCCTGGACCCAACGGATCACTGCGCTTTTTAAAAAGGGGATACAATTTGAGGTGATAGTGGCCCCCATACCCCAGTCATTTAGGAACACTCAAAAAGAAAAACCCAATACGGAAGTCAGAGCAGAGTAGCGCCAATGGATCAGTTGTCTATTGTTTGATCAGCTGGGTAATGAAGATGGGCAGGTAGGCAGGGAAAGTAGCAGCTGGGCGGGGAGGGAGGGAATGTGCCGGGGACTCACAGCTCACGCAGGCCGGAGAGCCGGGAGAGGGCTTCCGCATCGATCGCCCGCAGCTTGTTGCGGCTCAGGTTTCTGTTGGACGAGGAGAGGGAATAATTAGAGAGCTGGCGGCTTTGCCTTTGCTCCATGAATCTGCCGGCCGAGGGTTCCTCCCCCCCCCCCCCCAATCTCTGGAGCAAGAGGGCCGTACACTTCAGCACAAATGGTCACAGTGAGGTAGGCAGGCCGGCTCACACATGGGACCACAGCCCCTTCTGGCCTTGGGGGGGGGGGGGGGTTTCAATCAATAGCAGCACTGCGGCAGCACGTATCCATTTCCAGCGGAGCCGAGAGGCGTTCGTCTTTATGAAAAGCCATCAGCAATTCAGCCCAGTGGTGCATTTAACAGCCAAGTCCGTATCCATACTGTAACTGGAATTAAAAGTGCAATTTGTCTGGAGATTGTGTTACTGTGGGAAAAGAGGGCTGGGCTGCAGGGCCTACGATATGGAGCCGCAACTCAAGGGCCAGGATATAGGGGCCATCAGCTGCTCCAGGTGAACCCAGTGGGGCCTCATCTTTGAAACGCCCCCGCATTTCACACTCGGCACTCCTACAATGAAGTTTGCGTTGCCCTTTCAGTTTGGACCCAAGGCAGTATGAAAATGGACAATGTTATATTACATGCATTATTCGACACATTGTATTGTGCTCTTGAGCCAGAATGGTGCTCCCTCTACTCCAAGACAGGACTCTGTTCATTTCTGTTCATTCGTATCACCCAGCAACGACGGGAACTCACAGGTT
This sequence comes from Petrocephalus schoutedeni, assembly GCA_026780765.1. Lineage (NCBI taxonomy): Eukaryota > Metazoa > Chordata > Actinopteri > Osteoglossiformes > Mormyridae > Petrocephalus > Petrocephalus schoutedeni. Next base: position 14,498,876 of record JAODKL010000128.1, read on the forward strand.
CTGCCTCTCAGAAAGAGGTATGACATCTCAACTGAAACACCCACTTAGCCAAGGTAAAAAAAATAAAATAAAAAATGATTGGTTTCTGCCTGGTGAGAAACATCACCCAGATAACGACTCCAGACACCCACGTTTATCTGCCTCGACAGGGCATATTCATCCTTTGATGGGTAACGGCTTCACTCCATGTGGCTCCGTTTCCTTCTCCCTATTGAGTGCTGGCTAGTCCATGCACCTGATCACCAGGCATCCCCTGGGAGCTCGCTATGGAGGAGGCCATCCCGTAACCTGGAGAGGGACCGCTCCACTTAAAGAAGCACCAAAGAATGACCCGCAGTTTCACTTTAGAAGCGGCACCCTCGATTCCAGGGACATTCTTGAGAATGTGCAGGAACCCAAACACATGGGTGCATTCAGGGCTGTGCTTTGAGGACATTAAGTGGCTTGAGACGGCACCCTCACGTCCAGCTACGCATGACCGACCTACTGCGGGCACACCGGATCTTTAAACTCCCCCTTGCAGCATCTGTCCTTTTCAACCATTACTACCAGACTGCATAGAAGGAAGTGGCCTAGAGGGGGGAGGGGGTGGTGGTTTCACAGAGACCACAACGGAAAATGAAGTAACCACATTGGTCTGGTGTGATTTTTATAACCAATGAGAGCCACCAATGGCCCCCAGAGACCTACACCTGTGCTGCTGAAACTTCCATAAGAAATGCCCCAATGAGGCTGCTAGCTTCGCTTTCTGCGTTTTTTCCCCAAAGACCTGCAGAATTACACAAACCAGCAAGTGGTGCCACACCAGCTATCCAGGCCTACTAGGTAAACGCAAAGCACAAGGCGGCCTTTAATCTGACATGTTTCTTCAGTCACGACGCAGATCCACAGAGCCCAACCCCCATTTTTTACTTTCTTTTAAGTAAGAATCTAATTGGAAGACGTTTCCTAACTGTGCTTGAGACAAGAGAGGATTTTGGGTAATGGGCAAGGATCAGTCAGGGACATCGGAGAGTAGGTGACACACCGGTTCCCCTAAAGCACCGTTACGGTCTACCAACCAAACGGCCGACTCGTCCTGGGGACATATCTGCTCTGCGTTCCACTTAAAGAGCTAAAAAAGGTTTGTGGTGACGTCGAGCACCTCCGAGAGACGGCAGGCCTCGCTCGCACTTGGCCCAGGGGGAGCCGTCGGGCACACAGGAGGGATAGCAGAAAAGGCCGTCCTGAGTGTGCCAGCTAATGCCTCTGCGATGCCAGCAGTACAAACACTAACCTTTAATCAGACAGGAAGGAAAGCCCTTCCCCTCGGCACACCTGGAGCCATCGCCGGCCCAGTACCAGTGGTGTTTACACAGCTTTTTTTTTTTTTTTTTTTTACTTCCTTCCCCTTCCACTCGGCTCAGTTTTCAAAGTCTTATCAGGTGCTTTGCTGCGTTTGACACCTACGGCACAATAGCAAGCTGATAACGCGGCCTGCCTCCCTCTGGCACGCCACCGAAATCCACAGCTGACTTTAACCAAGGACGGCGTGCCCAGGAACTCGTGGGTTCTGGCGGCGCCGAGCAAGCAAGGCAGAGCTGGATGGAGCGGGAGAGGTGTGGGGCAGTGAGCTCCGGACTAACGTCAAGTATCCCGGCAGCCTGATCACAACAAACACACGAGCCAGACAAAAACCGGAGGCATCTCGGGTCGCCCGGCTGACAGTCTGTCCAAAAATGTCGCTCTGCATAAGACCATGCGAGGCGGGGTCTGCCATTCACTGCAGCCACAATCAGAACCCTGCAAACCCAGGATCATGTCACAGAATCTAACGCCCGTGTTTAAAAATGCAGCAAGACAAACAAGGGGAGCCCCTCTAATGCAGTCTCCCAATCATCTCTCAGTACGCAGCTTTAACAAAATAGGTTCCCCAACCTGTTAAATACTTTTAGAGGCGAGCAAAAAGCATACAAACACTGTCCAAACGTGGCCCTTCCGAATTCCTGGAGGGGCACATGCAGGTTCTCGAACCCGTTCAGTGCTAAGAGCGGAAGCAGGCCACCGGGACCCGACCCAGCAAACCATCAGTCGTCCAGCTCATTTACTCATGTGAGCTACAGTTGAAGGAAAAGACATTTTCCTAATCTGAGCGCAATACATGCGAGGTGCCCAGCAGACGTTTAACTGCTCATCCGAATCAGAGGAGCATGATAAACAGCCAAACAAATGAACAAATGAAGCCAAGCACTTGGTGGTGTTCAGCTCCCAACCCTACCAGACCGCCACAAAGACTGCCCTATTACAATTGTAGCCCTTTGCAAAAGCCTATGATTCACTGGGAAAATGAGCATTTCTGCCTTCTCCCCTTCCTATTTGACAGGAAGTCCCAGTTTCACAGTAATATTGGCTTTCTGGCCATTGACAGGTAGAATATGTGCTGAAGGAGGCTGTCGTTACACTTGAAAGCGACCCGGTGAAAATGCCCTGCTGGCACCGGGGAGCCGAGCGAGTGTATGCAGGGTCAGCGCGTGGCCCTCTGCTCCGAAACAAGGAAATGGTAACAGAAATCCTTAAATAGCAACTTCTCTCATTGCGCCACAATTCTGGAAGCCAGCTGGGATGGAACGCGGCCTCTCAAAGAGGAGAGACACGCAGAAAAGCGTGAGAAGTATAGCTTATCATTTTGTAAAATGTATTTTTTTGCACAGTATCCAGCCCCGACGTGCAGAGTCAAGTTCCCAGGTCTTCCAATTACACACGTTTACAATCGACACCCATTTCATGCTTCAGATTTCTGTCTGCGGCCGCTGTGCCAGGCAGATTCGGCTCTGAAGCATGGCTCTGAGAAAGTAAGTCAGAAGCTACCTGAGCTTTGTTTTATTACTTCAGTGTTATTTGATTTTGGAGGCTTAAAAAGCTTAACCTCATCTCTGAAACCCGGGCTGTTCTCGGCCAAAACTAATCTCATAGTATTCCATAGAATCCGAGGGGTGGCTGTAACAAATTACCAAAACATGTGCCACAAATGAAAAAATGGCTCCCGTGTTTTTCCGTCAGGGATGTGTTCCCGCGGAGTGCAGCCAATCGCGCCAGGTCCAGCCCCCGGCTTTGGGCCCCCCCCAAACCGGGTCCCCCCCTCACCCACCCCCCCCCCCCCCCATCTGCTCTCCTGCTGCAGTTTCGTGGGCCGCGCTTGGCGTGACCCCAATCTGCCGCTACACCCGAACCCAACTCCACATCTCAGACAGACAGACGAGCTGTTCTCACCTCCCTACTGTAAACCTGCCCAGAGCAATTACTCTGGCCCTCTCTGGACGGGTGAACCCATTGTGCGAGTCGCGCTTCATCTGCGTGCCGGGGGCCGTGCCGTTGCCGTCCACCTGCACCTCATGGGTGCAGCACTGCAGACCATTCTTACAAAATGACAAACAAAACAAGAGAATTCCTTCCTAATCTGCACTCAAAACACTGGACGCGGTTCAACACAGGACCCAGCAGCTGCGGTGAATCTGCTCGAAAGAAAATGAACAACGAGTGAGTGGCGGTTCTCTCCTCTTAGAGCAAGCTGTTCCTGTTTTTCTGGAGAAAGTTATATCTCTCGAGAGACACTTAGCATGGAAAACGGAGGCAGCGTCTCTGTACACCTCCCGGGGCATGACACGCGACGTGAACAGGCAGAGGAGAGACTCGCAGTAATGGCTCAATCACTCTACTGTATTTCGCCCGTAATTTTACAGGAAGTAAAATTTGCCATTTTCACATGACCCTAGACAGGTACTTTTCAGTATGTATGTCTGCAGAGGGAGGTCAATGTTCAAGAAAAAGAAAAAGTGTGTCAATTAGTTTTAGGACTACAATTGGATCAAACAATTTCCAGAAAAATGTTTTCACTTTCAGGTTCATACAAAACTGCCCACAAAGGCTGCCATCAACACCATGTCGCTCAAGCACGGAGGGGGAGGGCCCATTTACTCCCTTTCACCATTCCATTAAGGCGATGTCTTACATCACAATGCTACAACTCACAGGTAGGCTTAGGCTTGAGACCTCAGATAAAGGTTATCTGATACCACCGATAAGCGATGCGTGAACTTCAGTCTTTGAGTGTGTGAAATGATGTCAGCAGCAGCCCTTTACGACAGCATCAGAAGACCGCGGCTTCTTTTATACCCACACACACACCCCCCAGTTCAAACAATAATCAGCTAGTCAAATAATAATCCTGTGCGGGACGCAGCACAGGATTGTCTGAGCCTCGTAGCCACTTCTCCCAAGCTCCAGCTTTTTCCATCATAAGGTTACTGAATGGCAAAGTGATGGGACCGGGACGTGTGACCACAGGAGCGCGCTTACAGGCGAAATGATCCGAACACGTCAAATGTAACTGAACCAGGCCAGAATTAAAAACTCAATACAACACTACCAGCTTATTCGAGTGCAGCTAGCTCCTAGAAACTGCTCGAATAGCCTGGGTTCAAATATCAGGAAGCTACTGACATTATTTCTTATGGGGAAAATCAAATAGTTCTAGGTCTATTCAAGAAACCGCAATTGATCTCACCAGAAGATCCGCAACACTTTAAAACACACTTTAAACACCCAATTACCCAAGTTAACACCTAATCCCTTCAATAGCAAATAGCTTTGTGCTCATATTCAATTTCTACAGTACTATACAAGACCTTTCGTAGTAAGAGCAAAGATCATTTAATAGTAAAATCAATATGAATAAAACAGTAAAATGTAGCTAGAGTTATGCCGCACTCGTCATTTGACCACGCTCAGACATGTGATATGAATATTAATATATGCGGCACATTCAGGCAGGAAGTCGAACATGCATATAAAATCATGCACTTGCATTATGCACGCACACATACGTAATTAGAAGATATATTTGACTGAATCCAGAAACTGAAGTGTCACACGTTGAAAGCATGTGTGTCTTTAAGCCCCCCAGACCTGGACCTTTACAGAAATGTGCTGTCAGAGTACATGGGGGGTGGAGGGCTGGGTAGAGGGCAAGGGGCACAGCACAGAGCCGCTGTACTGGCCAGGAACCCCCCACAAGGAGGGGAAGGGCACAATCCGCATGGGGGGTGGAGGGCTGGGGAGAGGGCAAAGGGGCTGGGCTCGCCCAGGGCAAGGGGCACAGCACAGAGCCGCTGTACTGGCCAGGAACCCCCCACAAGGAGGGGAAGGGCACAATCTATCAGGCGCTGCACTGCCTTCCAGACGACGGCCAGATCCTCTCGAGCAATTAAAATAAAATACTGCGTTTAATCAGTGACAAAACCACACATTTTCTTGACCAAAAGCAGCTCATCTAAAACACCAAGAACAAAATAATCCTTGTGGTGAATGCAGCTTAACATGCTTCAAAAGGTAGTTAACTAGTCCTGACGTCCCCTAAATACACTTCTCAACTGCAGATGAATAGACTAAATAATAATAAGCATATCAGAAGGAAGCCATGAGCCTAATTAGCTTAAATGCAAAGTGTCCCTCATTGGTCCGTCAGTCCAGCTCCTGGCTGCGCGTTTGCCAGCCCAATCCGGCGAGGCCTCCTCACCCCTCTGGGCACGCCGTGCCCCCCCTCCCCCCCCCCATGAGCTTTAAATGGCTTTTCCAGACTTCAACTCTTACCAGATGTACAGAAATCACAGATGATTCATCTATCTGGGCTACCTCAGAGACACCCGATGAAACAAAGGCAGGGGCTTTGAGCTCGAGAGAGAGAAAGAGGGAGGGAGCGAGAGAGAGAGAGAGGGAGGGAGGGAGAGAGAGAAACACTTTTGTTTTCAATTACTAGACTTCTCTGGAATGTCGATTTCTGGCACCCAAGCTGTCAGCTGCAAATCAGGCTATAAAGCAGTATTGTGTGGACGGACTGTGAGGCCCACGACCTGTAACATTTTCTAAAACTTATCCATTCTGCAGTCCCATCCTATAATTTTTTTTTTTTTATCCACCGTTTCACGCATTAATCACCTATAAATTTCCAGACGTAAGCCTTGAAACTGTGCGCGAGGACATCCCGAAATATACCGGAAGAGACGCGGTGATTGATGGTAGCCTGGCAGAGTGGGCACGCGCCGTTACTGAGGACGTCAGGAGGACGGTCACTGAAATGCCTTGCTGACATCTTTGCACCCACATCCATCAATGCAAAAGCACCTCTGCTTGGTGCCTCAAGTTTCTTTCCATGCAGTGGCTCCACTACTCTGCTACGACTGACGGGTAAATCCTGCCTTTAATCACTTCCTCCCGAAACAGGCAGCTGTCAGTCAGTTTCGTAAAGAGTCACATTAAATCGACCTTTCCGGCCAGCTCAGCCCCCACCTTTCGGCGACTGCAGATAGCGGTGGTTCCCCCACCCAACACAGTCTGACGAGGCCTCCCAGTAACGACATCCCCGCGCCGCAACGACGACGCCTCCTCACGTAGACAGAGACCCAAAGCGCTCGGTGCCGGTCCGAATCGGAAACCAGAGGCAGCCCGTTCAGGAAAGCGCTTGGGAAGTGCGCGATCCTGATGGGACTGACCCTGCTTCCGTACTCAGAGTCACCCCCTGGCATAAAGTGCCCTCGGTCTGAACACCTGCCTGCATGCTGCTCATTCCTCACAAAAAGCACACGAAACAGCTTGGGAATACGCTTCTGCAAACGATCACTTCATCTGAGAGGTGGGCACATCTCACCTACCGCATCCCAGAAAGGAGCCTACAAGTAAAACTTCTGCCAGGAGCCACTGCAACCACCACGATTACAAACTCATGGAAAATGTTTACCTACTTATTAAAAATACTCAAGTGCCTCTCCGGGAAATGAGGTGGCCCAAAGTGGGGCATTTTGGTCCCAATAAAAATCCCAAAGTAACAGTCACCGAGACCGTAAAGGCTACCTGTCCCTTACGGTACTTGGGGTGCGTCTCTGCAAAGCACACAACACGGATGACACATTACTTTCCAGATTTATGATCTCGCGTGTGAACAAGTGCCATATAGACTTTCAAACAAAACAAATCCAGTAATAACTCGATTGTTTATTACAGTCCTGCTCCGTTCACCACATTTAAGGTGAGCAAACGCTTCATGGTGAGCTGGATTGTTTAGAATAAAAAATGAACACTTTAAAGCATTTAAAGCTGATTTTAAAGCTGATTAAAAAGCTGGCGGTGCTTAAATGCGGGCCCATAAGTCTCCTCCAGTCCGGTACACTGCCGCGTCCCAGTCCATGTTCTGCACAGGCCGACTGTGGGACACGCCGACACCCCCGCATTTCCTACAGCCCCCCCAGAAGCTACACTGTGGCGGGGGAGCCGTTAGAAACCGGGGGCGGGGGGGCACAAAGCCTGGGAAGTATCCTGACAAGTGCGGGGCTGCGGCCTCCTCCTCCGCCCGGGCCGCGGAGCCCAGTGACTGGCTCACATTATAGGGGAAATGTCAGCGGGCCTAAATACCCCGCAGTCACACGGCTCGCCTCAGTGCCGAAGCCCCCCCGGTGCTAAACATAACGGGGACGCCGCATGCCCTTCAGCGCCTGGCAGCGCGTCAAAGGCCGCCGGCGGGGCCGAGGCTGCCAGGGCCCCCCGAAATAAGACCGAGCCGAACCGGCCGGGCCCGCTCCTCCACGCCCGAGCGGGCATTTATCCGGAGGGAAGGGCGCCGGTGACGGAGCGCCCCGGGCCCTGCAGGCCGGCATTCGGGTCGCCGGCGCAGCCCGGCCGCCGTTCGGTCCCGGTACCGCCAGCGCGTCCGGCCCGAACAGGGTGCGCAGCCGCGCCAATTAGCACAACACGCCGCACTTAATATTTACTTGATATTATCTTACGCAATTCGCAGATACAGACTTGGCCGCAAGACGAGGCAATATAACCGTCACCGCCGACGGCTCGCCGGGGGCCTTCGGGCCATTAAGCCTCCGAACGGCGACGGCACACCCGGCACGCCGGGCCGGGCGCCTCCCCTCCGGTCCGACTCCCCGGACCGAGCCCGGACTCCCGGCTTAGGGGGCATTTTAGAGCGACATCTGGCCCGAACATCCCAGCGTCTCGGCTTTAAAGGCGCCCGAGAAGGGGAAGGGAAGCAGCCCGTGGGAAGCGCGCCCTGCCGGGGGGCGTCGGGCCGGGCGGGTCAGTGTGGGCACTCAGCGCCGGCTGGGTTTTAATTCAAAGACCAAAAGAATGGCTTCTAGTGTCAACCTTCCTGGGGGAGAAAGACACAAACTCAGGCAGTAGTTAGGGGACATTGGCACCGGAGAGGCGGCTTCGGGCTCCCCTGCGGCGGGGCAGAGACCCGGGAAGGTCCCTGCGGTAACGTGTCAGAGGCGCCGGTGACATGGGCAGGACTGACCGAAGCCGACCCGGCGACAGACACGAAGCCACAAGTGGGCAGCGGCGACGAGGCCGATTGATGGCGGCGCGATGATTGACCGGGGAAACCCGCATCCTCGCATTACCGGTCCCTCGGATACGGGCGTCCCGGCGCCGCCGGGCGGGAGCCCTGCCGGGTGTGAGCCCGCGATATACCGCCGGGCAGAGCGGTTAATCGCAGCCCACCGCGGTCTGTCCGCTCCGCGATTCCCGGGCGTGATTCTCACGGAGCCCGCCGCCAGTGCGAGGCGGACGCGTCCGCGAATAGAGCCACGGAACCCGGGGGAACCCGGAGCCCCGGAACCCCCGAGCCCCCGGTGCGTACTCACAGGGAGAGCGTCCCGGGCGGCAGCTCCCGCGGCGCCTCCGTCAGCCGCAGCCCGCCGCAGTCCACCGAGTCCCCGGCGCATGTGCAGTTCTGCGGGCAGAGCGAAGCCGCGCCGGCCGACAGTCCCAGGGACGAGAGCAGGTACAAGACGCACCAGGACGCCGGCGCCATGTGTCCCGGCCGCGGCGCCATTTTGTATCCAGCTTTATCGGCGCGGCCACCGGCTGCTCCTGTGCGCACGGATGGATGGGCGGCGGGGGGCTCCGGGTCACCGCGGCGGCGCTTCACGGTCGGCGCGCTTCCAGCCGGACCCGGGCCACTGGCATGGCGAGGCGGCCGGCTGCGATCGAGCCGCTGGAAGTTACTTTTTAAAACTCTCCCCCCGGTGGAGTTTGCAGGTCGTCCGCTTCCCGGCGCCCCGCCGGACTGAACCAAAGGCGAGTGACGGCGAGCGAGGGCGCAGGAGGAAGCTGTCCGGACGCCAGGACTCGGCGCCGGCTGCAGGCGGTTGCCCTTAAAAGGCTGAGGAGGAGATGCGTCCGCGGCGCCGAGCCCACGCACACCGGGCTCACGGGAGTCCCACCGAAGCCGCCGCCGAGCGTAACTTTGTAACACTTTTCCTTTCCGGCGACGCGCTACAAAGCGAACAGCCCCTCCTCCGCCTTTAAAGCCGCACGTTTCCCCGGGACGCGGCGGCCTCCCGAACAGCCCCTCCTCCGCCTTTAAAGCCGCACGTTTCCCCGCGGGCTGCGTCTGCGGGCCAGAGACGCCGGTCGCTCCTGCGAACTTTGCCGCGGACGCCTCCGAGGGGATCCGCAGGCTGTGAGCAGCACGTCTCCGCGGGCCGCCTGTTATAAGGAGACGCGCCGCGGCCCGGACACCAGTCGCCACGGCACTTTTTTTCTTCTTTCCCCCCTTTACTTTTTTTTCCCCCCCCCTTAGCAATTGCTCCGGATCCCCACGCTGGATACACCGCAGAGTTAAGCGCCGCCCACCGCGGATTGCGGTTGGCTCTGTCGTTTGAGGAACGCGCGGTCTCCTAACGCCATTGGCTGGATTGCCGGGGAGAAGCTGTCAGTCTTGCCGCGCCGGCACCGCCCATGTTTCCCACTCCTGGTGTCAAACGGCGCCGCCCCCTTTCACTCTCAGCGATTCTTAAAGGGTCACAACTCAGGGACGAAGAGTATTCATTATGGCTCCCTTCTGTATGACGTTACGACATCAGAGCTGAATATAGTAGCAAATATAACGAAGATGCAACACTTTAATATGCAGGCGCGGAGTTTTTGGACTCTGTCTTTAACTGCAGCCCATTACTGTCAACAACAGCGTTTTGCGACGTGAGAAGTGCCGTCATTAAAAATGAATTAACTGCATAGGACGCGATTCATTTGTAATGACTCGCCGATGTGATAAACATTGATCTAATTGTATTCGGTTATTTTGGGGTAATGAGTTAGCTTTGGGTTACTTTGGGTGTCATAAAACAGCAATTGGATAAAGTATTCATGGTACATTTTGGATGATGATGATGATGATGATGATGATGATGATGATCTGCAGCGTCTCCGAGAGCCTAACGCGGGCTGGATGGCTCAGGGCCGCAGACTCCCGGCGCATTCGGACCCGCGCTACCCCGGTGTCCTCTCGGGTGTCGCTCCCGCCAGCCCACAATCATCGACGCAGCGTTGCGCGAACGGCTGCGATCGCGGGAAGCCGTTAATCACCGACGGCGAGACGTCACGATCCGCACCTGTATGTCCGCAGGGTGCCGTCGCACCGCGACTGGGGGGCGGCATCGGCACGCCGCTTATTGCCGAGACACATCTCTGTAGGCGTGTTGGTCGGATGACCGCCCGTCAAAGGCACAGCCGTGTAAAGCTATACTCCTGATTTTAAAATGTCATTGCTGTCTGTGTAGTTTTGTTAAGGCCTGGTAGAAACAAACTTCATCCCAATATAATGAGTCAACCTTTTGTAAACTCGTGCGTGGCATAATGAATCAAAAACGATGGAATATTAATAAATCAATAAGATATAACAGTACAGAACACTATCCAACATTCGTGAGATACTTTAAATGTATCTTACAAATGTAATTAATTATGAATTAAACGTGACTTTTAAGCTCAGTATCCCCACTGTTGTTGGCATGAACTGCAGGCAGATTTTGAGATATTTAGCTTATTAGGCCTTCCACAAAGGTGTGATAGTTTACGGTCGGGACAAATAGCACCACTTTCAGAGAGCATGTGTGGTTGAACGTTTTCAGGCAGTTAATCTTCCAGGAAGAAGGAGCAGAAATTGCATCAAGCTGTTGTCCAAAGTGGGTGCAGACCTCTCCCAAATCTGCAGTAATTACTGCCATAGGTATGTCCACCAAATACTCAGGTCAAGGGGCCAGAATCGCTTTGGGACATTTATGATCCACTGGCTTCAGCCTGTGTTCTTTTCTGCACCAGCTGTGGTGTTTGGGGCTTTCTGAGTGACCAAGAAGTTTGCTTTTAAGTGTTTTATCGAGCTGGGGTAACGGGCGTAGCCGTCCGCAAGTCAGCGATCCCCAAGTCGATCCTCTGTACTCTCCAAACCTCCTGAGCTCATCTGGATGGAGATGAAAGGTCGAGGGGGCCTTGAGAAGAAGGTACGAGGTATTGAGATGTTGACTCGGTCAGGAGAGGGGTGGAAGACTCATACTTTCGTGGATTATGCAGGGTGAGGCTCATGCAATTTATCATGCTTGTCCTGAAGGATCTTCAAAGATAACAAGCCATCTGGTGGAGCCATTCATCAACAATAAAGCGGAGAGGCGTGAAATAAGGCTGCCTGGTCACGATGCCACTCGACGGCTAACGGGTGTGCCTGTGAGGAGCGTGCAAATACCTTCCTAATGGGAAGCAGGGTCGCTCTGAAAGGCTGCTGTGAGCCAGCCAACACAGCACCTCCCTATGCGACGGGAGAAGCCTAGGCCTCTTCGGAGGCCGGCGGCCTGCATTGGAAGCAGCTATGGTGTCTTGGATGGATGGATGGATGGATCAAGAGAGAGAGACTTTGTTAATCCCAATAGTATTTTTGGTGGTTGTACAGATAAAAAAAAAAAAAGCTTTTACATGTTCCCAGATATAATGAATTGCTTTCTAATGTGACTCTAAAGCTGCACATATATCCCTGTGTGTTGGGTGGTGTGGAAGGACAGTTGGCTGTGGGCTTATTAAGCCAGGCATTCCGGCTTCTCCCCTTGCCCAGGTGTCCAAGCATAATGGCGCTGAGTCTCCTTCAGTGTGCGCACCAACATTTACGTTTTGCGCCGCTGTTTGCTTAGCAAAGCGAACACCATCCCTGCCAAGTTCCTTTCATTTCTCCGGGGCCTAACTGTGGCAGCGGCCTGAATGCGCTGAAAGACACCTGTGAGCCGCCGGTGGGGGCGGGGCCGCGCCCCTTCCCGCCGCACCACCGCCGGAGGTATGCATTGTTAGCCAAGCCCTCTGTCAGCAGCCAGTTTCCATTTTCTTTCTGAAGGCGTTTTGCTCATTTGTACCTTT
>JAODKL010000128.1:14564687-14575876 GCA_026780765.1 Petrocephalus schoutedeni
TTTTCTCTGGTCGCCGTTAGCGTTACGCCTCGCGCGCTCTCCTTTTCTCTGGTCGCCGTTAGCGTTACGCCTCGCGCACTCTCCTTTTCTCTGGTCGCCGTTGTTACATCTGGCCGTGCATGCAGATGGTCACGTGTGTGTGCTGCAAGGGCAGATGTATCTCAGTAAATATAAATACAAGCAGTGTAGTGAAAATGAAGTTGTTTCTCTGCCTGGCAATGCAGTAAACCGCAGTATTTTGAAATCTTGGTGACAAAGCCCCCCCCCCAGTGTTGATTTTGAAAATACCAAGTACAATTGCTGGCCAGTTATAATATAGCGGCAAAGCATCACACAGAATGTAACTGAGTTTATGGGTCATGTTAGTCAGCCATAATCAGAGGCTTGGGAACATTTTGGCTTCCCATTAATTACTCCAGTACTGGAGACGGTGATTGATAAGGCAGAGACTGTCTGCCGCCTGTTATATCAAACTCAGATGTTGCTGGAAATGCATCCAATATGCCAAGTCGTTTAAGATGACATCATTGGTGTGTGCGACCAAAGTAAAGCAGATGCAGCCCTGGGAAGTTAGGGGGTTTTTCCACTGCAGCACGTACCGTACTTTTGGTACTTTAGGTACATCCTTTGTGTTCGTTTTCCACTGGCTGGTACTGGCGCCAATTTACATCATCAGTAACCGCTCATGAGTCACACCAGTTCAGTACTTCTTTTGTGATGGTTTTGTTGTACAGATGTTATTCTGACCAATATTATTGGTCGGAATTATCTTTTACTTCGTTTATTGCTGTTTTCTGAGTTTGTAACATTTTGTCAAGACGGCGATCGCATTGCATTTCAGAATCGGGCCATTTGCATAACCAATCGACAGCGAAAGCGCTTCAAGTTACTCCCCAAAGTACCAAAGAAGTGCCACAACTGGTTTGGCACTTTCGGTACTTGACTTTTTGGTACTGATACTCAACCGGAAGTCAATGGAAAAGTGAAAGTACCGATAGTACTGTACCAAAAGTACTGAACTTTGTGCGGTGGAAAAGCACCCTTAGTCTCCCCTAAGCATTTATGCTGCTTTTGGTAGGAAATTCAGGCCAAGCTTGAAAAATAATTACTGCTGTAGGGGTGCCACAGTGTAAACTGCATTGGAGCTCTCTGAAATGTTTTGGCAGGTCTATGTTCACCAGCGGCCTTACGGAGAGCAGCCAGAGGGAGGTGCGCATCGTCGGCGTGGAGTCTGAGTCCATGCGCCTTGTGCTCGATTACGCCTACACCTCCCGCGTCATGCTGTCGGAGTCCAATGTCCAGGCTCTGTTCACAGCGGCCAGCATCTTCCAGATCCCTGCCCTGCAGGACCAGTGTGCCCAGTTCATGGTCAGCCGCCTGGACCCCCAGAACTGCATCGGGGTCTTCATGTTCGCCGACTACTATGGCCACCAGGAGCTGAAGGAGAGATCTCAGGACTATGTCCGCAAGAAGTTCCTATGTGTGGCCAAGGAGCAGGAATTCCTACACATGACCGAAGAGCAGCTTGTCAGTATTCTGAGCAGTGATGACCTGAATGTGGAGAAGGAGGAGCATGTCTATGAGAGCATCGTCCGTTGGTTGGAGCACGATCGCGCCCGCCGGGAGCCCCACCTGCCTCAGGTGTTGGCCCAGTGTATTCGGTTACCCCTTCTGGACGAAGCTTTCCTGAAAAAGATCCAACCCGCCTTTAGCCAAGCACTGGCTAAGGATTGGCTGGAAAAGGGCAAGACCGGCAGCTGTCCTCGGCGGCTGGGCATGACTGCGTCTGCGATGGTCATCTGCTTCGATGCTGCCCACAAGCACTCGGCGAAGAAGCAGACTGTGCCGTGCCTGGACATCGCCACTGGGAAGGTGTTCAAGCTCTGTAAGCCGCCCAACGACCTGAGGGAGGTCGGAATCTTGGTCTCTCCAGAGAACGACATCTACATTGCTGGCGGCTACCGGCCGAGTAGCAGTGAGGTGTGCATCGACCACCGCGCCGAGAGCGACTTCTGGCTCTACGAGCACGCCGGCAACCGCTGGCTGCCGCGGGCACCGATGCTGCGGGCCAGGATCGGCTGCAGGCTCGTGCACTGCTGTGGCAAGCTCTACGCCCTGGGCGGCCGCGTCTACGAAGGCGACGGGCGCAACGCCCTCAAGTCGGTGGAGTGCTACGATGCCAGAGACAATCGCTGGACAGCTGTCAGTCCAATGCCCGTCGCCATGGAGTTCCACAGTGCCATAGAGTACAAGGAGCGCATCTATGTACTGCAAGGTGGGCAATCCGCTTCCTCGCTCTGCATTTCAACTTGCTACTTTGACGATAATGCTCTGTCCTGTGACCCTGCATGCGTATGTCCAAATAAGCGAGATGATTCTATCTGTGCTAGTACCAAGACCATTAATAGCTCGATATCGATGCCAAACATCTTGACATTACTCTGTTCAGAGGTCACATTGAGTAATAACTAGTAGAGGGAGCATTAGAATTGTCAGTGTTAATGTGTTTAACTTTGTCTGGCCCTCTTAGTCACATCTCTTGTCCTATTGGACGGCACCGTTCAACAGAACCAGTAAAATGTCCCTCCCCCCTCCATCCGCAGGCGAGCACTTTTTTTTCTTCGAACCTCACAAAGACTACTGGGGCCACCTGACCCCCATGAGTGTACCGAGAAGCCAAGGGCTCACCACCCTGTACAAGAACTGCATCTACTACATCGCGGGGACCTGTCGAAACCACCAGCGCACGTTCGTGGTGGAGGCCTACGACATGGAGAGGAACATGTGGACTCGAAAGCGGGACCTCCCGTTCGAGCAGGCGGCCAGCCCCTACATCAAGGCTCTCCGACTGCATGGCCAGATGCACCTGTTTGTCAGGGCCACGCAGGTCACCGTGGAGGAGCACGTCTTCCGGACCAGCCGTAAGAACTCGCTGTATCGCTACGACGACGAGACCGACGAGTGGAAGAAAGTCTACGAGACACCTGACCGCCTCTGGGACCTTGGGCGCCATTTTGAGTGCGTTGTTGCCAAGCTCTACCCACAGTGTCTCCAGAAGGTGCTTTGACAGTGGCGGGGAGGGTTTCCAGAGTAGCTGAATTTGTCGGGGAGCCTAGTTCTGCCCCGCTCCTGGTGCTGTTCACGCTGGCAATACGTGGGATGGCGAGCCGTGAAAAGCATTAAATTTCTGTGTCCTATGAGAAGGGCACTCTGAAGCTTGTGGAGCCGAGTCTTCGAGCTCCACCCCCACCTTTCCTGTTACAGATGCCTTCCAGTGGTACTAGATCGAAAAGTGCAATTATCACTGTGCCTGTTCAGTGTGTTTGGGAGCTCTGCTGGGAGACGGCGGGCAAGTAGATTCACAGAGAGCGAAGGAGGGAGAGAGAGAGAGAGAGAGAGAGAAAATAGGTTGTTGTGAAAATGTATACTGCGTATATACGGGTATGATCAACTGCTGCTTGTTAAGTTCATTTTGTTATATTAATTTTCCTAAGTTTAACTATGTCTCCTTTGTGTTTAGTAGTTACCTTTTAAGTTGATGCCCCAGTAGTGAAGATTTGGTGCAAGGGCAGAGGTTTTTTTTTGGTGTTTTATTTATTATTTTTTTTAATGAACATGTCGTTTAGGTAGGTAGGGTTAGGGAGTGCCTGTTCTTTATATGTGTATCAATAAACATAATATAATACATTTTTAAAAACCCAGCAAGTCATTCTGGGCATATTAGTCATTTCCGTTATATGCAGTCATTGAATCTAATTCATTCGTCAGATTGCTGTTCGCTGTTTAGTCGTGGAGCTAGGGAAGCTATAATTCTGGATATAAATGTGAAGGGTGTGCTTTTCAAAAGGCTAAAATTTAATGCTTCAGCACATTTCTTGTCAGTTTGACCCTGGCTGGTTTCAGAATGAGCAATAAATGATGATTTGAGGCATATATTGATTGTGTAGATTGACTAGCTTTGGCAAGGTGTTGTCTGGTTTCTGTAGCATGTCTGATTCTGTTGTCACTTTCTCGGTCTCACCTCGTCGTCTAATATTAACCTACGATTAACAGGCTTCAGAAATGCATTTGAAATACCTCTCAGTAGCATCTGTATGGTGTCCGGAAGCAATAATGAACAAAATGGTGATGTGGTGTTCAGGCACAGACGGCGTGCCTTGTGTTGGAATGGAATGACAGTCTCCTCTGTCGGTCCTGATCTGGGCCCTCCTTGTCTGAGCTGTGCTGCAGCCCTGGCGTGTCGCTGCCCCCGCTGGCTGGGTGGTCTGTTTTTCCCACTCTGGAATGAAAAGGCTGACCACAGGCTTTGTGGAGCACCCTGCTTGTCATCCAGTGCGGGTTTGTAAGGTGCAGACCTGTAAATGTCCACCATGGTCATACATGCTGCAGGACACTTAGCTGATTTTAATACGAGCTGAATTGTCGGTGCTGCTTCTTTTGACAATCTTGTACAGTGTAGAAAAATCACATCTAAGCATCGTCCTTTTGTTTTCGCCAGTTAAACGACTTTGTCAGGAATTTTAAGATGTTTCCCTGAACATTTCATATTTGCACTACATTTCAGGATTTCTTGCTTGGAGGTAGATGTCATTATACTCAAACTGCAAACCGTCTTAAAGCCAGTCATAATGAGCTGTGTGCTTTGTAACACACTGTATCTCTGTGTCAAACCCGTGTTCAGAAGCACCAGAGGTGTGTAGATTTTATGAAGCTTGCCATATACCATCAGCCCCGTCCTGTGTCAGTGCAGTGGGTGATGGGTGACCCATGGCGCTCCGTGGTCTCTCTCTTATTAATAAACCTCTGTGTTTAGAGAGCTAGTTCAGGCCTTCTGCTGCGAGATTAGGGGAACTGAAATGGACAATTCTCAGGATTATATCAATACACAGTACTGTAATTATTCTGCTAAATGTGTAACATACTGTACAATGCGTTTGCTCTACTTGCACAGATTAAGTAGGTTTTGGGACCTGAAGAATAGGTGTGATCAACCCCCCCCCCCCCCTATATTTTAATTAGTGGTGTGTGCTTTTTTATTTTATATATTTACTTGGTTTGATTAGATGAATGATTAGATACAGAAAGTGTACAACATGACATCTACATCAGAGATGGTTGCTTTCTTCCCAATGTATAAAATTCCTGTGGATAGCATATGAAGTTTGGTTTCAAGAACTAAACAACCAAAATTTTGCATGCGAGATGGTTTCAAAAAGTTTTTTTTTCTTTTTTTTATTTTATGTAAAAGCCCTGGGTTTTCGGCAAGACCTGTGCGGCACTAACCACCCGCGAAAGAGGCGTACCATCGATTTTTATATACGATTCTGTTTGCTATGCGAGTTTTCTATTATGGAAAAAGTTGTGATGTACTGTGAAATTCATTCCGTACATACTTTACGAATAAAAATGAATAAAGCGAAACTGCATTTCATTTTTTAAATAAAGTGCTGTTAGTGGGAATTTTCCTTTTTTACTTATCGCCCGGTCCGGTGTGGGACTTAAAGGCCGCGTACCCGCCCGTCCCCCAGCGCCCGAACCCGGGCTCTCCCGCCTCCTGCGCCGCCGTCCTTCGGTCCCCAATCGGCCTGACTGCGGCACCGTACGCGGCCCAAGCCTAAATCCCGGGGTTAACCCTCGGCGGGGGGGTCAGCACTTACCGGCCAAGGGCGTCGGACCCGCCGCCGGAGCCCCCGTCAGGAGGCGCCGTGACGTCAGCGGCCGGTGAGGCGCTATGGCGATGTTTCCGGCGCGCGCGCGCGCAGCACGCGGGGAGGCGCGCGGAGACCGTAACGCGCATCCCCACGTGCGGCTGCCTGGCGCCCCGCTGCTCACTGACGAGTTACTCCTACGGAATAAGCGCGCGCGCGCGATCTCTGCGCTTTACAGGGTAAGAACTGCAAGTTACGCTTTACAAACAAGGTAGATTGTCGCTTTTAAGCAAGACTACCACGCTGTAATTTCTAGTGCAAATACCTACTAAAAAGAATATTTTATTGCAATCGCATTGGGATGACTGAGAGAAGTAAATGTACTACAAATAACCCACTTAAAGTCGCGAAAAATGCAAATCCACGTGTCTTTGCTCACGGCATGCGATTCCATGCGACCGACTTTAATTTGCAATGTAGTCTAAACAACTACCCATCTAACTACTTTTCGTTTAAGTTAGTAGTTGGAGTACACGTTTTAGATGTTTTAAGTTAAACGTTTAATTTACATACATTTTATATTCCTTGAATTTGATGCATTCATCATCGTACAACTTGGAAACAATAGGCTATACTGGGGCATTTCCTTTGTTAATGACCGTTTTTTTCCCCAAAACAATCTAAAATATCAGAGAATGCATACTTTTACCCCACGAAAGACCACTTAATCTTGAATTTTCTCATTACCGTTTTATTTAGCTTTGGCACAGACATGACCGTTTCCCCCTGTTGCCACAGACTGCCAATGTCGCCAGCAGCAGCAGCTCAGGGCATCTCACCCCCAGACGGCGGGTGGGGTTGGGCCGTGGTGCTCGGAGCCTTCATCTCCATAGGCTTCTCCTACGCTTTTCCCAAAGCCCTGACCATCTACTTCAAGGAGATCCAGGAGCACTTCTCAGTGTCCTACAGCGAGATTGCCTGGGTGTCCTCTATCATGCTGGCTGTCATGTATGCAGGAGGTAGGTGTTAAAAGCATAGCCACAAGGAGGCGCCGCAGTTGACAGGACACCTGATGGCTTCATTTTGTTCGTCCATAATCCATCCACCTTCCAGCTGCTAACTCTGCTCAGGATCACAGCACAATCGTCAGTCTTCACTGTAAAATTCCTTACCCTCTGACCGCTTTACACCGTTAGGTATTTTAGTTAAATTCCAAAAGCTATCTGCACCCCATCCATCCGAATTTGAATTTTTCAAGAAGGCTCACGGCGATGGGACCGGTCCAGTTGGCTGAATTTTGATAGCTGAAGAATCCCTTGCCAAGGAAACACAGGCTCTCATATTTCATACCAGCCGTTCCTGGCTTCCCTGCCTGCCATACAAAACTTTTCACAGTGAAACAAGCCATGGGGGGTGGGCATGACCACGCATCATTAATGTCATTATTACAGGGGACGTCTTATACATTAACAGGGCTGGTGTCTCTGCTCTAAAGTTAGACACTTGCATGCTCGGCTGTCTGACGTGAATTTTGAGTTTCGAGCGGCATCTTTTCTGCACGGTGGTGGAGGGTAAGTGCTCACATGCTCTCTCAGCTTGCAAACAGCCAGGACTGACTGAGGTTCCTTTTCCTCAAGGCCATTTCCTGTAGGACCTTCCCCTGTGGTCCATCACCAGCAGCTTAGCTTTAAACCGAGTACAGTGACAAATGAGCGGCTTGAAATGTCTTTGACGTAACAAGGGAAATTATAGTCTTTCAGAAATCCGACACAGTTTATTTTTATTTTTTTGTAAATGTTTAATTCTCCTTGTCGGTTTGTGAGATACTGTCTTCCAAAAGCTATTTGTTGGGACCAGATTGCTTATTATAGCACCGTGCAAGGTTACCAAGGTTACCGGACAATGATGTCTCTCTCTCCCTCGCTCGCTTCCTCACTATAGCAGCGGAGAAGATGCAGGTGAAATATTCCCATGTACAAATATGGAGGCATGAAGCTTCATCATTTTGTCCTTGGCTCTATTCTGCAATGCCATCCAGTGGCAGGAGGGACACGAGGGCCAGGTCTAAGGGTGATTCCGCAAAATCACTGGCACACACACGGGGCATCTGAAGTTCTGCAGTAGAGGGATTGTGGCAGTGGGGATGTGACACCCACAGCGGCAGGCTCTCGAGTAGAAGGCTCAGATCAATAATCCACCAGATGTGTATTTATTCCCAACTAATGAGATACTTACTTCCCTCCAACCTTCAAATGCTCACAGGTACCTGAAAATGCAGGAAGGATCATTTGACCATTTAAGTTCTGAAGCCTGATAATCCCAAATAAGTTACATGCAATCTTTCAGCATACAAGCTGCATCTGTGTCCAAACAAATGAATCTTTTTAATGCACCAAACACTGTAATTCATCTCGGGTTTACAGTAACACAGAAATGTACATTTCTACTAATACATCTAAATGTCCTGATATCCCTGTACATTTAACAATGTGCTTATTTAATATTTAATGTTGTTTAACTTTTAAACTGTGGTTCCATTTTAACAATATTTCAAAGGAAACTAAATGATTCAATTCAATTAAATTTTATATAATGCCCTTCACAACAGAGTTGTCCCAGGGCGCTTTACATGGGTGTGTTTGAATACATTGCTATAAATGATAATATTTAACGGCTTTAAGTGAAGGCCATCTGTAATATGATCTGTGATGGTTGGTTACCAAAGCACATGTTTACATGAAGGATGTGTGAGAGGCCAGGATGAGGGTGTCCAATCCACCGAGCTACAGAACATTGGGGGTTCTGCAGAGGGGTTGGTTAATTTCCGAAAATAAACTTCCATGTTTTCAGTATACAGTCGACATCTGTGGACATGTGGGGCAGGAAAGGGCAGCATGGGGGGTTGGGAGATGATAAAACATTTGGAATTCATAATTGACTTGGTCTTGGTTGGGGACCCAATATAATATGCCCCCTGAATGTAAGACATTTTGTACTGAAACGTACCAGAAACCATAGTCACTATTTCACTCTTTAAGATGATACACGGGGCAACTCATGAGCCATGTTTGCATGCAACGGGCAACCAGGTGAGACGGAGGGCAGCTAATTAAGGCGATGAGCAGTTGGCCAATCAGAGAAGATAAAATCTATTGCCAGATACTGGAAAGATGGATCCTGAAGATCATGTGACCCAACTGGGTCACATTATTGGCTGCTAGCATTCTAATTGGAAGATCTAAAGAAACTGCCCGGTGGGTCACCTTTACATCGCCCTTGCACTCCTGCCGTCACACATGCTGGCTGGTTTGAGACCAGGTGCTTCTCCATCCCTTTCTCCATTCAGAGAAATTACTTCACCAGAACCTCATTTCCATATTATCTTGGAAACACAATCATTTATTTTTCTTGAATAATTGTGTTCAGTATAGTTATTATGTGGCATATTTACTCAATAGTCTTATATATTATCTGCTCTCAGTAGAGTCATGGACTGTTTTGTATAACATCTCTTCTCACTGAAGCAATGTCTCCCAGGTTATTCTGAACTTAGTATAGTTCCATGTCAGTTTATATTGTTCCATAAAGAAAAACTGGTTTAACTGGTTCGTTAATTATAACTGAAGGGTCACTAAGCTTCACAATAAACAAACGTCACTGGGAAACGTTCCTAATCCCTGTGACAATGTGATCGTCGTTACCGTTTCCTCTCTGCGTGTGGAAATGGACCGCAGCCTTAAATGTGCACCTCGGAACCTTTTGTGGCCGTTTCCTGCTGGACCTGCAATCCGCTTCACGTCGACTTCCCGCTAATTGTCATTCTGGCAAAGCTCCATGCCAGCTTGATCCAGAACTGCATTGATTCATACCAAATTACATGGCGCAACAATTAACATCTAATATTTTGAAGTATAATTGATGCTGAATTTTAGCAACTTTGAGACCAGAACCTGAATGTGGATTAGATAGTGATGAAAACACGGTAAAGGCCATGAATGTCACCCAGACTCAGCTTCCCTGGCCGCCCTGGGCGTCCTGCACGATGCGCCACGCCATCCTGGGTGACTCACTGAGTGTTACCTTTGCTGCAAAGACGCTATTGCTACCATTACTGATATACTGCTTGAGTGATGATGCCGTTGGGAACGGAGACCCAAAGCGGTGATTCTTTGGTCACATGACCTACGCTGTGATTAATCGCCGCTGGTCACCTGACCCGAGCAGACAGGCTTCAAAGTGTCACCTGGACCTGAGCGGGAAGGTCACTGCATTCCTGTCTTCTGCAGTTTTCAGGGCCGCCTTCTTTCCTAGAGCCACTGGCCGCTCTCTCTAATGTTTCTAAATCAGCCTCTGTAACCATCAATCAAACTCTATTTAAGATGCTCTCTTTGAGGTGCTAAAGTACCCTTAGCTCTTCAGAGTTCACCCAGGTTTCTGAATCCTCCCTTGGGTCTGCATTGGCTAATGGGTTTGTGGATTCACAGCAAGTCCTGGCTATTTTGTGAGATTTGGTAAAGAGACGCCTCTGGTCCATGGCGGTTAATATCGCTTTTGCCTCCTGTCTCTCTCGCTCCGTTTCCATCCCCTTTCCTGTCTTATTCAGGACCTTTCAGCGGCATCCTGGTCAACCGCTACGGCAGCCGACCCGTCGTCATAGCTGGGGGCATCATGTGTGGCGTTGCCATGGTGACCGCCTCATTCGGAAGCACCATTCTGCACCTGTACGTCTGCGTCGGAGTCATCGGAGGTATTAACGGAGAAGTCGTCACAGGTTCCATATGAGTGAATGAAAATGTGCTTGTGAGATGGAGGAAGGGTATGGAAATATTTTATTCTGGGTTTGGGGGGTGGGGTGGGGGGGCAACTGTCGGCTGAGGACACTGGGCTTGCCCGGTGCATTGTGGGTAGTGGACGGCCAGTAAGCCTGCCCCCCCCCCCCAGTGGGAGGTCTCATATTAATCTTCCAAGCTGAATTACTTTCTGCACCACAGGGGACGTACCTCAGGCCTGTTCAGACCTGCTGGGCCCCCCACCCCGCGCCTGATGTGAGCAAACCCGCTCGCTGTCTGTCCTCTGTGGTGCGGCTCCAGCCACTGGCCATGGGGTGGCGCTGTGAGCAGATGCAGCTCCACTCGCGGCCACTCTGGGGGGTGAGGCCCGAGCCGAGCTACGGGCTCCACCCAGGGGCCGCCGGGCCCTGGGGAGCCGCCTGCCAGACTCATTACCTGGCAAACAGCCGGTTGTGAAGAATTAATAGGGGTGGGGGGGGGCGGCATTGAGTGCTTCAGCCCATGGAGCGAGTACGTCCCACATTCTGGAAGCTGGCGGAAGTGTACCTGGTCGCCATGGCTACAGACGCCTGTGGGGGGGCGAGAGCCATTTGCTCAGGGCCCTGACAGGGACTGACAAACGGTTCAACACAGGACAACCAGTGGAGCGTGGGCCTTCCGGCCTGCCCCCAGAACGAGCCGCTCGCTGGCCTCCGCCCTGTCCTCAGCGTCCTGTCCTCAGCGCCCTGTCCTCAGCGTCCTGTCCTCAGCG
>JAODKL010000128.1:14575976-14586385 GCA_026780765.1 Petrocephalus schoutedeni
CGAGCCGCTCGCTGGCCTCCGCCCTGTCCTCAGCGTCCTGTCCTCAGCGCCCTGTCCTCAGCGTCCTGTCCTCAGCGTCCTGTCCTCAGTCGCATCTGTGGGTGCCTTGAAGTCACAGTTTCTTTGTGCTCCTTTTAGGCCCATTTTAGAGTAAAAAACTGTAGGGAATAGAAATTCACTTTGTGTTTTTTGTTTATATAGAGATGAAGCTTCGGTATGAAGTATAATGGACTTCATACCAAAGGAACTCTAGTCGGTGTTTTCAAAGTCCTTGAAATGATTTAACCAATCAGTCCACTCCAGGAATTTTCACTCATATAGGGAAGAGTCATTTTGAGGAGTCAAACGCTGATTGTCAGAACGAAACAATTTAATTGGACCTTTAGGAAGCAGAGTAGTGAACGAATGACTTTGAGTCCCGATTTATTACCATTTAAATGGACAAATTATTTCCAAAATGACTGAGCCCAGTAATGAGGTTTCTGTTGGCCATTTGAAATGAGATGGAACCTTAATTTACAACAAAGTACATCCAGCCATAATTTAATCTGGTGGTGCAGGCGTTTGAGAATTAGCCTATGCAAATGGAGATCCTTCTCATTTCCCGTACCTTTCTCCCGCAGGTCTCGGCCTGTCCTTTAACCTGCAGCCGTCTCTGACCATAATTGGCCAGTACTTCCTGGCCAGGAGGCCCGTCGCCAACGGCCTCGCCATGGCTGGAAGCCCAGTCTTCCTCTCCACCCTGGCCCCCCTCAACCAGTTCCTCTTCGATAATTTTGGCTGGAGGGGGGGGTTCTTGATCCTAGGGGCTATGCTGTTGAATTGCTGTGTGGCCGGGGCTCTGATGAGGCCCGTTTTAAGGAGAGCGGGGCGGCCGGCCGGGAAGGTCACCCAAAGCGTTCATGGGTCCCGTTCCGCGAATGGCTCGGCCGGCGTGCCGGAGCCAGAGGGGAACACGCTTATCAACAACGTCAACACGTTCATCAGTTTCTCGCTCTTCAGGCACCGAGGCTTCCTCATCTACCTGGTGGGGAATGTGGTCATGTTCTTTGGCTTCTTTGCCCCCATCGTCTTCCTCGCCCCCTATGCCAAGCACCAGGGCATCGATGAGTACTCCGCAGCCTTCCTGCTCTCCATCCTGGCCATTGTGGACATGGTCGCCCGCCCTAGCACGGGCCTGCTGGCCAACACCAAGTGGGTCCGACCACGGATCCAGTACCTGTTCAGCTTCGCTGTGGCCTACAATGGCATGTGCCATCTGCTCTGCCCCCTGGCCACCAGCTATGGGGGGCTGGTGGCCTACTCACTCCTCTTTGGGGTGGCCTTCGGCATGGTCTGCGCCCTGCTCTTCGAGTGCCTGATGGACTTGGTAGGGGCGCAGCAATTCTCCAGCGCCGTTGGACTCGTCACCATCATCGAGTGTGGCCCCGTGCTGCTCGGACCACCAGTCGGAGGTGAGTGATTCCTGACCCCCCCCCATGAGACACTCCCCATCTTGAAGGCATTCCACTCTAGGTTTTGCATGCTTTGTAACCCCCGGGATACAATTGGAGGCCAAAACTGTTGGTAAATAAACAACACAGTGCAATAGCATCATAATATAGTTCCTGCCTATGTAGCTTTGCGGCGACTACCAAAGCTGAGAGGGCGTTTGAGTGGCTTTTGTGGTGAGACATTCCAGCACAATTGGATTATCATGGGTAGGTGAGGAGCTGGGCTCAGCACACCCTGAGGAAAGCCGTAATTGGTCACGCTTATTTGCCGGGCGAGCCGCTCCGGCTTTCATGGCGCGTTCGCAGGAGGATTCGCCCCCCTCCGCGCACATCATGGAATGTTTTTTGGCGCTAAGAGCCTGTAAGTGTAATGATGGTCTCCCAGCGCCCGCCTGATCTAACCGGCTTCCCCTGCGAGGCGCGCTGAGTTTCGGGTCCGTAGAAGGAGCTTCCGTGCTCTGCGGCTCTCGAAACACTCTACTGTGATCTCCCATGAACCATTAGTGCGAGATCCGTCTGCTGGCTTTATGAATTAGCTACAAGACTAAAGCTATGCCGAGTCATGTGACCACAGGACTCTACTTCTACTACTACCCACAAATGACTTAATGGGTGGTTTAGCTAACAAAGGGTTCTCTCAGGTAACTTTGGTCAGCTGGCTGGAGTGAGATTTCCAATTTGAGACAAGTCCTCATGTGTGCTTACATGTATGAAACAGTCTAACCACCCTGTAAATAGCCTGTAGCGTTTGCAAACTACCCCAACGCTTTTGATGTAGCTGATTTTAGGTTAATGATGGAATAACTTCGATTTGCCGTAAGATTTCTAACGTCTGATAGCATGTCTCACGCCAGATGCGTGAGTTGGCAACCCTCCTTATCTCATAAGAAATGTATGTCACCTATAACGGGCCCTATGAAATCCGTTTTATTTTTTTTCTCGGGATCCGTTTGGTTCTTTTTAATTTGATCTGTTTTGCATTTAAAGGTTTTTATAAGCTGCTGATCCGATTTTTTCCCGTGAAAAAAAATAAAACGGGTTTCATAGGGCCCTACCTATACATTACGTTCTATTTTAAATTCCCGTCATTAGCCATATTTGACAAGGGTAAGTCTCAGGATTTGGAAAACGCTTATCTACTTCCAAAGGCATAGAAAGACGTTTCCCCATGGAGACTGGCTGCAGGGTGCATTATTGCGGCCCTCTGTTTGCGTCTGGCTTTTAATGAGGTATACAGGCTTCCGCTTTCCCACTCAGAGGTGCTCATCTAACGGAGTAAATAAATGCCTCCCCGCGCGTTGTGCGATCATGCGGCATTCTGGGAAGGCCGAGAGCACTACATTCACCCTTACAAGTCCCCTCGTTACAAGACGCCTGCTCGCACCACAGCCAAACCTGCGGGTCAGCCTAATTAGAAAGAAAAGAAGGAAATTGCTGTAATTAGCCTTTAGCTTGGCGCTTAATGAGTGAAGTCTGAGTGAAATTCATTAAGGGCCCTTACCTGTGTCATAATTAAGGGACGAATACATTAAAAAGGAGCCGACTTCACCAGATGGCCATAATTATAGGCCCAATCAAGGGCCGCTTTAATGACGACGGTGCTCCTGAGTGCAGACCAAAGCAGGGATGTGATCAATCAATTCTAGGCCTTCAAGCTGGGCGGGTGTGAGCTAAGGGCAGAGTCAAACCGCGGGCCATGGCCTCTGTACACAAGGTGACTCATTAAGACCCTGTTTTTCAGCCCGTCTGTTTAACCTGCGACCCACTTTAATGCTCGTTCAGCGATTATTTTAAGCTTTTTCCATTTGTGTAGATCACCAATTATACCAGTTGCTCAACTGGGCCCGTGTCAGATGCATGAAGCCGGTGTCTCTAGATGTTTGTAGATGATCACCTGTGATGACAGCCCAGCAGGTTTATTTATGACACTGCAGATAATCGATCCGACGTCTAACTGCATCAATGTCTGCATCCCAGAATGAGAGATAAAGGGAGCTATCGGCTTACGGCTTAAGCTCTCAGCCAATCAGCTTGAGAGGGAGATTAAGAAAAATGCAGGCTAAGTAAAGTGTAACTTACGTAAGAGATAACCGACGTGGGTCAGTAGGTACCTGTCTGAGTGGTTGCTGCTAACTTATTAGCTTTGTGTGTTAATGATAAATTAGCATTACCTGCGAGCTCAGAGTGTAGCGGATAGCTTGGGGTGCGTCCGACGGCGTCCCCACGCACTAGGTGGGAAAGGTGGTGGGGGAATGGCCTCGTGAGATGCCGAGATCATGGCTAAGACGTGGCCTGTACCTGGGGCCTCCCTGGCATCGCGTTTCCCCTCGCTGTTATCACACGTGGATCGCCCGGCATTCTGAAATGTCCGCACCGCCGAGCAGCCGGCTCGCCTCTCCTTCCTGTGCGGAGCCACCAGACCTCGTTTCCTCTCCGCTCGACGTGTCACACGTGTGGCCAAGATGCAGCTCCGGCCGGCTGGGATCGATCGGTCCCTGACACCAGTGTCACCCCTCGCCTGGTCAGATAAGGAGGCTGCACGCGCTTGCCGGCGTGCGGACATGACTGGAAACATACAGAATGCAGTCGTGTGTTCCTGTAATCTTTGGTCTTCCTTCCAGAGCTAATCACAGATCTAATCTGGGACAGAAATCAGAAGGAATCTTTATGCAATGCACAGGAAAACCTGACGGCCTGTTTAATCTGTAGTCATCAACTTGTGGGTCTTGCTGAAGTGGAAAGTGAATATTGTATGTAGAAATATGAATAAGGAGAGGCAGCCAGTGGTGGCAGCAGGCAGCCATTAGAGGGCGCCCCCTGCAGGCAGCCAGTGGTGGCAGCAGGCAGCCATTAGAGGGCGCCCCCTGCAGGCAGCCAGTGGTGGCAGCAGGCAGCCATTAGAGGGCGCCCCCTGCAGCCGCGGGCAGCTTGCAGATGCTGGGATCTCCTGGTGCCATTCCTGAAACTGCATATTTTGGTGTCCCAAAGCTAATTGGCTGAGTAGCTGTCGTCTTTGTTTGAAATGTGATTTATGCTGAAGCATTTTGGGGTTCCTGAGCCTTTTGAAGCGTTTGGAGTATTTATGTGGCAGCGATGCATGCCTGACGGTGTAATTACTCCGCATTGCCTGCAGGAGCGCTGGTGGACGTCTTTGGTGACTACAAGCCCATGTACCTGCTGTGCGGGGGGGTGATGCTCAGCGCCGGGCTGTTCCTCTTCATCATGAACTTCTACAACTACCGGCTCCTGGAACGTGAGCGGCAGGCGCTGGCCACGGAGACAAAGGAGCTGTCTGCCATGGGGGAGGCGGAGGAGGGAGCTGGCGGCCCGGGGGCGCGGGAGGAGGCCTGCCCGCCGGAGACTCGGGCCTGCCGCGCGTGACTCGGCCGACCGCGGGGACCGCGCCGTGGAACCGGTGACGACAGTGAGACGGGCGCCGGGGTGCGGGCCTCGCCGTCGGGAGAATATCGCCATGCTCAGCTGGGGGCCTGCCTTCCACGGACTGGCGTGACGATACCGTAATTACGTCTCCCCTGCGGTTCATCACTCTACGGGCAGGAAGAGCATAATGACCAGCAAAGCGAAACACAAACACCCCCCACCCCCGCGGCCCCCCTTTACTTTCCATATCAGGCCGAATGCATTTCTCACAGCGGGGACAGGCTGGCCGCACGCAGTCACCTCATCGTGTGTGAGTTACAGCAGCAGGAGAGACGCGCCGTCCCACAGCGTCACACGCAGGCTCGCCGCTGTTGCTTTTTCTCTGAAGTCTGGTTCTTCTTTGTTTTTAAATTCTGTACATATCTGGCGACCGTCAAGATGAAGAAAATGGCTTCCAAGGCGGACCTTCCGTCATCGTCGGCCTTTCTGGTTACTGACAGCGGTTCGGCAGCCTCTAACGCCCCCGGATGGTGATAAATCAGAGTTTGTGGGTCATCATTGTATATCAGAGGAACACAATATACAATACGTCACAGCTGTTTGTCTTTATTTTTAAATCGAGATGCTGTAAAACCCAACATTAGCAAACTTTCTTTCCTATGTTGCACTGAAATTCATCTACCTCAGAAGGCACTGCCCAGCATTAAATAACAGCACGCTACCCGCGCAGCAGAGTCATTTATTTGTAATCCAGCCCCAGCTGAAGGAATCGTATATTTTTGTCTGCGTAAATGTAAAACGTCAAGTCAGCGGGTTGCTATATAGACCGGCGAGTGTCACGTACAGCTACAGCGAGACGGCAGTCAGTTTTCATATCTTATGACAAATTGTCCCGTCCGTCCCCAGAAGCAGGGAGTGCCCCCGTTACCCAGACGTCGCCATCTGCTGGAAACGCGCGGCGTTAAAGTACGCGCCAATTCTAAAAGGGTAAATGTCAAAGACGGGCCTGTCTTTTGATTGGTGCTTTTGCCGTCTGTGGTCTGTGTGAAGCCACCAAACAGAAGAAGTGCGTTGGTATATAAGATTTACAGCCAAATTGCTTTTTGTCCCTGTGAAGCGACCGCGGTAGTTTAATTTTGCACGGCGATTACGAAGCTCAGGGACGATTCTGAAATGTCATGGCTAAGGGTGTGAGTGCCTAATAACGCATGCCGGCACTCCGCGGGAGGTTCTGGGCCAGCGCCTGCAGCTGCATGGTGCCTCTGACACTCAGTGAGTTGCCAGAGTGGTAAATAAATTACCGTTCATGTTGGAGGTCCCGGGACGGGCCCTTGGATGGCGGGTGAGGGGCCCCAGAGACGCAGGGTTCCTGCTGAGGCAGCGTACCCCTGTTTCCGGCACGCCCGCCCACTGGCATCCCAAGCCCAAAACTTTCACGGCCCGCAGCCCGCGCCCTTCAGCGCGCCCCCAGCCGCGCTCGTCACGGTGGCTGAAGCTGCCGTCGCTCTTTGTGGGAAGGCGGAGAGGTGAAGGTGGGATGGCGGCGAATGGGCGGGGCGAGCCGGGCCCAGAGTGGCGCCACTGCTCGGAGCGGGCCGCGCGGTGGGGCACAATGGGAAGGTGACCCCATTAAGCAAGGCAGTTTGTAGGGCTTGGGAGCCCAACGGAAACCAGCATGTTTTATAGGGCCGGGGCACCATGTGATGAGGCTGGATCCTTGCGTACTACAGACGGAAATGAGGCGAATCAACTGATCCCAACCGGGTCTGGCCATCCCTCTGGGAGGAACTTTGGCTCCTGGGGGATTAGAGTCCTGAGTGGGTAGGGGTGTAGAGAGGTAAACCTGGAGAGACTCCCCAAATAAGGGGGGGGAGCAGAAATAGGGTGGGGTGGAGGCTTGGCACATGCTTCAAAGAGCTCTGCCCCCATCGCGGTGTTTGATGGAGAGTAAAAATGGCTAATCCCACTGATTAGACAGAGGCCGGGCTTTGCCTCAGCCTCGTTTGATGCTTCTCTGAAAGGGCAGCAGGCAAACGTCCACCGTGAAGATAAGCCTCATCCCAGCGCCTCTGCATTTCCACAGCGGTCCTCCAGTTCCCAGCAAGGGCACGGGACGTGATGAATCCGGGGTCGGGATTCACATCCCCAACGCCATCTATATTAGCATAATCCTGTCGCATTAAATGCAAAGGTTGCTTTCCCACAGGGCGCACCCGTGCATTTTTAATCGCCGCTTTTAGCTTTAATGCGCGTACCAGGTTCAGGCTCCGTTACTTAGAAACATCTGAAAGGTTTGTTTTTACAAGGTGGGTTTTTGACAGTCGGAGGAACTCGGGGCTCCAGCAGGACACGGCGACCCGGATTGAAGCGGAGCCCAGCGCTGACGCCTAAGGGGCCCCTTCAGGGACGCCTGCCCTAGGAAAATAAAGCTCTTCTCTCTCTGCTTCCATCGACGCCTGTCGTCTTCCCCACCTGCTTATTATGAAGCCTGGAGATGATTACTTACCTAATATTTGTGAAAGAAAATGTAGCTGCATTTAAAATAATTCTGACTATGGTACAACATGTCACTCGATTTGTTTATTGAGTGTCACTGGTCAGAGTGCAGTAAAACAATGCTTGCTGCGTATTTTGAAGCTATGTTCAACACACCATCTCCGAGGACTAGCTGCTACCCCTTTTCCAGCCCATAGTTTACAAATTGTACATGGTATAAATGTTTAACACAAATATTTTTGACTATCAACAGTGTTTTTAGGCAAATCTTAGTATGCAGAATCAACGAAATGGTGACGCCAAGATCTGCCTAGCTGATAGCATTTACGTGATGATAGCAGATTTGAGAATCTGCTTCTGTCCAGAAGAGTGTGGTGTGTGTGTGTGTGTGTGTGTGCGTGTGTGCGTGCGTATGTGTGGCTCTCTCTCGACGTGTCGCCCCACTGTTGCCTGTGGCTTTAATCCACTCCCTTTCCCCTTGCACCCCTTGTGGTGGTGGTTCTTTTACACTTGCCTCTGTTACGTCCCCCACAGTGTCATATACTAGGTCACTGTGGGTGTGGATGGGGGGACACTGCAGCTTTCTCTGGCTGCCATTGCACTGGCCTCCCCCCATGTGAAAAATAAAGTGGACAGCTTCTCAATTCAGCACCTCTGATGGGAGGCTGGGATGGAATGGTGTGTGTGTGTGTGGGGGGGGGGGATTCCATCCGTCACCCCCGTCTCCCTGCCCCATCTCCTGACCAGGAGAAGTAATGAAAGTAATTTAGCATACATCCATAATGAATTCACACTGCTACCGGCGACAGGGCCCCCCACCCGCACCGATGGCGTGTATCTATTATTTTCGCCCGAAAGAAGTGATGAGACCAGTGCAGAGGCCTCTTGTCTCTCAGTGGCCCATACTGGGGTAGCATGGGGGCCACTCTGGGGCCACACTGTCCAGTGTGCTGGTAAACAAACATGCGGCACCGCCATTTTCTCTGTCTCGCACCCCGGGGGGGCATTCTCTCCCTCGAGGCACCCTTCTGAATGCTGCAAAGCCCTGGCACACTCCACTGGTACTGGGACACCAGCCGGGTGGGTATTGGGTCACGAGCCGGTTGGGTGTTGGGCTGCGGACCGGGTGGGTGCAGCTGTCTGCTCAATGTGCAGCGGGCTTGCGAGCCTCAGCGCTGCCCTGGACCCGGCTCTGCCTGCCAGGACCACCGGCACCAGCAACCTGGGCCAGACGGAGGGGCCGTGTCCAGCCAGGCCAGCCACCGCTGTTCATGTCTCCGGCCTGTCCCCCCCCCCCCAGGTGGTCCCATCACAGACATCTAGGTAACACCTATCAAACATCCTCACCTTCATCGTCCATCTTGTGAAAACATCCCCACATCTCCAGGTAAACACCATCTACACTGACAGGGCTGTGAGGAATGGCCCACAAGCTGATGCTGAAGGCGCACCCCCACCCCCAAATGACTTCCATGCATCCTCAGTGAACCTCATTCATCTGTTGTTGTTTGGGGGGGTTTAACCTCGGCCCCCCTGTCCCCCTCCCACCCCCCCACAGGTGTATCCCGTGCTCCACGCTAATGGTCAATACAGGGCATTTTTTCTGGGGAGATTATTCCACATAATTGGGCCTTCTGTGGTAATGACCTTGTTTAAAATTGGAGAAAGGAAATCTAGTTTGACACCGGACCTGGAAGATGTATTGCGACTCCATGGCAACTGCCTCCTGCAATGAGGTCGCTGTGGACGTGTTTAATTAGTCCAGCATGGCTGTCCCTATGGAGTGTGGCTTTTTATTACCTCAATCTGTCATAAGAGCGCATCACTACCAGCCAGCCTGGGGGGGGGGGGGGTCCGCATGCCTTCCGGGGAACCTGTCGCCGTGTCATCATCATGCAGACACGCATTAATTACACTCAATGTCGCTGTGGCCATCCCACGGGGTGACGCTCTCCCGGTGTCCCACGGAGCACAGCGCCCCCAAACACCAACATCAGGGGAAAGCAACTTGACAGGTATCAGCTGGCAGGGCGACAGGCGACATCCTGGCCCAGAGGGCGGGAAGCGGTCCCAAAACGACAAGCGGCCCCCGATGCCGCCGGCCATGGCCGTGGCTGCCCGCCCCCAAGCCCTCTTCGGAAGTTTGCTCATCAGAGAGCTCAGCTGGACCGCCCAGGACCCCCGGGTCCTAGCAGCCACGGGCTGAGTCACGCCTGTTTGCTCGGAAATGAGTAGACTGTGGGCATTCAGCTCCCAGTGTGAAACCTTATCCCTCCCCACTGAGATTCTGTGTGGGGGGTCTGGCAGAGGGAGTGGGGAATTTATTATTTACATTTATCATGCCACAAAATCCAGAGTAAATTTATTGCAGGGATGACATTACCTTTTAGGTATATTAGGATCTGGGTAAATATGAGCTGTGATTCAGTGAAAATGATAAACCACACATCGGATTTTAAAACCACATTGTAATAGCCATTATACTTTATTGTCAGCATTTTATTTACTCTGAACAGTATGCCTGCTCTCAGATTCTGCAAGATTTAAGCAGGTATTTTCAGAAAAAGAAATGCCTACTGCAGACACTTGAGAGATAATCGCGCAGTACTGGGTTGCCACTAGAGGTCACTGTGGCTCTTCGTTAGAAATCAGGGCGCACTTTCTGCAGTGGCCTGAAGCGCAGTGACCTTGCTCTCCATTTCGATCCTGCCAGCTACTTGTTTTTCAATTTACCGCGGTGATTGAAATGAGTTTTCCCTACTTATAAGAAAACGAACAATTAGAAGTTATTCTGGAGGGGCGATATAGGTGACTGAAACTTTTTATAGACTGGAAGCCGTCACTCAGCCAGTTTCTTTTGAAAATAAAACTTTACCTCACACATCCATCCAGCCACCCTCCCACCACTTTCGTGATGCAGCTTTGCTGGGAGCCTGGAGCCAGTCCCTGGGAGTTCAGAGGTCATGTGCTCTCTGTGTGGCATGTGCTCTCTGCAGTCTGCATCACCTCTCTGTGTCGCATGTGCTCTCTGCAGTCTGC
>JAODKL010000128.1:14617929-14627991 GCA_026780765.1 Petrocephalus schoutedeni
GTGATGCAGGCCTCAGCTAGACTCTTGTTCCTTAGCTAGATGTTCTGCTTCCAGCTGTGATGCAGGCCTCAGCTAGAGCGCTGTTCCTCACGTTGTGACATGAAGCATTCAAGGAAAACGGATGATTAATAAGCAGAAAGGTGAAGGAGGTGGCCGACTTACCCTCCCTATCATGCTAAATGAACGGTGTGAGAAAAGCATCGGCCGTCACTATCGATCATTCCCAGACAGTGAGCAAACGAAGCAGTCACGGGATTCGCGATAAGCAAGCAGACCGCACCTCCAACTCTGCCCTGTAGGTGGCGAAGCTGTCCTCCTTGGGGTCTGTACAGCTACCGGGCAGAAAGAACGTGCCACGTCGTTAGGCTCACTGCGAGTGCTCGCACAGGACATGTCACGGCTGCTTAAGCACACCAAGACCGAGCGGGGGCGCTGATGGACATCACACCCCAGGGGCAATACGAAAGCGTGAGGAAGTAACAAGGGCTAAATGGGGGAGTGTTTATTCACAGTGATGGGCCCAGCACTGCTGTCCACATACATAAACGCAATGGTGTCACCCCCAAGGCTTCGGCAAATCAGAGCCCTGCTCTGAGACACCCTGACCAATGAGCAGGCAGCTCCTTCTCAGCACAGCAGACCTGTCGAAGGGCAGAGAGGGACTAAGAGCTGCTTTACAGAGTCCTGTTCTAAAATCTCGGCTCGAGTCCACAATCTTTCCATTACAGAGGTAAAGAGGGCGCACAGATCAGCCTCGTGTGAGAGCGGCACAGAAAAGCCAATTACAGAGACGGTAATCGCGGCGAAGTGAGCCATTTCCCCGCCAGCTCGCTGTGTGTGCAGCACGCACGACCTGCCAGGGGTTCCTCCTGCTTTCCAAAGATGCCGTTTGAGAGCCTCTAAAGTGCCCTTTGATGGACTGGCATCCTGTTCAGGGTGTCTCCTGTCTGGTGTCCTGCGCTGCTCAGGACAGACTGCAGGATCCTGGTACCGGACTATTGGACAAGAAGTCGCCTATGGATGAAAAACCACAGGCAGCTACATCAAACAGAAGCAGCTCGAGGGACAGGTTTCCCTACAAAGAGTCGATGGCCGGCTCGCTCAGACAAACCCGAAGTGAAGTGCTGTGTGTCACACTGACAGGCACGTCCGGCCCAATCAGACAAGCCACAGCCTATCGGATTAATTAGCCACGGATCGAGGGCCTCAGAGGGATGCTAATGCGAAGTAACTGGTGCTTCTCTAATTGCCTTCCGTAACAGAGGAGGAAGCTTGAGGCCAAAACTTTAATATTTGGAGAGTCAAAGGAGACAGAAGGTTTATGTCCCATTTGGTGTGCTACCGTGCGGGTCAGGATGCTGAGCCACTGATCAGGTGACCAGGTCAAACCGCGGGGCGGAAAAAGACAGGCCTTTACCCCGCAGTCGCCCCAGGGGCTGTCTGACCCAGCCTTCACAAAGATCTACATCAATTTGGATAAAATTGCTAAATAAAATGAACATAAGCAGGGTTACTGGAATCAAGCACGCAAACTGCAGATTGTGCACAAGGCACCATTTACCTTACGGACATCCTCCAGACCGTAAATCCCGAGGTCTGGGTGCCGTGACAGCTTGGATATCTCCGGAATAATTCCCCCAAAGACTGTACCCATGATTTCAGACAGGAAAAACTATTAAAATACATTTTTTTAATACCAGTATAATGTTTAACCGACCACCCAAAATGTTTACCTCGTAAAAACTTCTGTTAAATAAATATGTCATTTTAACCCTGGGGAACCCACGGGGTTATATTTGACCCTACTTTTTACTTCTGCCTTATATTCAACCCACCCATTTTATATATACGCCTGCCAGAAAAGTACGAGGAAAAAAGAAAAATGTATAAGAATGGGAGAAAAAAAGTGTCGGGTACAAGAATCGGGTGTCAGCCTCACAGTGAAAAAGCCTGTAAAATGTTGATTCCTTCTTAATTAATTGAAGAAAAAGGAAGTTCTCTTTATGCTCAACATTTGATGGTCCAGCTGGAGCCCTTTCATCCACACCATGGTGTGTAATTTACACCCACGGTTGGTATTAAATTAAACTTTGAGCCCCCCTGCCCCGAAAACAGAACTGCTGGAAGTGTAAAAGGGTTCAGAGGCGATGTGAAGCTGGGAGCTAATCACAGGGACGGCCGAGCCTGTGATTGAATTTCACTGTACATGCGGGCGGCTGGGGACCCTGCAGGGTAATGAGAATGTCACGGGTCACACTCCGAGGGCCACACTCACCTCCAGCACGCCATTTCATTTGAATCGCTTTAGTAAAAATAGATTTGGCTGTATAAACGCATAAAAATCGCGAGCGACATCAAGTTTTAGTAAAACATACCCGCTGGCCAAATAAACAACAATGATTTTTATCCCGCTCAGAGTTTAAAAAAACATTACATCTGTGATGACTTGGCTAAAACCTCTATACCTCCCAGACAGACCACGTCCATAGTTTCACCTCCCGACCTGCTTCCATTATATTCCTCCATCTCAGCTCTTTCCGGCGGGTTCTTTGCTTTTCGCTGACTTCGTGAGAGAGCGATCAGGACAGACGCGGCCGTTAACCATAAGCAGTGTCTCATCAGACCATCACTTACTGTTATGAACCCAGTGAGGAGGCCTCCGAGGACCTCACATTCCACCAGCAGACACACGCGGCATCTCTATTCCACAGGTGTCTTCACCAGCATCCGTAAGGTCCACTCCTACCACACAGACCACCAGATCACAGTAACTCAGACCTTCTCAAGTCGCCCAGCAGACGTCTGTACAGCACGCTACACCGATCCAGACTAACCCCTAACTGAGTGGGAGGTGGCCACATCACACCTGGCACACAGGAACTACAGTAATAATGGGCCCCCCGCTAACAGTTCAGGGTCTTCGTGGGGGTTTGGGAAGCCAGCGGTCACACTTTGGGTACCAGAGACTCTGCTCATTAAAATGGCTCAAGCTTGCACTCTGTAGCTGAAACTCAGGGACTTCAGTGATGATTCCGCTTATGGACAATTCAACAATGACAGTCACAAGGATTCATATCACGACATGGTGCCGTGAGGCCCCAATGACCCCACTGCTCTGAGGCAGCCTTAATGATCATTACATACACGTGACGTGCAATCACGTAACATCCCCATGCATGCTGACCTGCACGTCACCGTGTGAACAATGTAATCACTGTGGTTACGGGATATACAGTGGGGCGTGGTTTTAACTCCCACCTTCTCGAAGCAGATTTCAGGTAACAGACAAACCAAAGGACCGCTGTACATGCCCAGGGGGTTTGGGTAGGCAGTCGACCTTGGACCCCCAGAGTTTGTTCTTGGAGTTCTTGGTTCCTCTCCCCTGCTGCCAATTGGCTCTCGTTCTCTCTTTTCTTTGTAAATCATCTTCTCCGTTTTGTATACGATAAGGTATCCCAACACACCCATGTAAAGCGCCCTGGGACAACTGTTGTGAAGGGCGCTATATAAAAATAAATTTAATTTAATTTAACTGAACCGTAATCCAGAGTGAAACAGGAGCGGCGTCTTGAAGAAAGTAAATTCAGACAACGGTAACGGTGAGGAATAAATGGAGCAAATGAGATGCCAGTCCATGCGGCCCTGGAGGGGCTGCGATCAGGCTTTTGAGATTTTATTTTATTTAAATCTCGCGAACACGGTATAATAAATCATGCTCACAATTTAGAGTAAGAAGATGCCCATGAAATCACACCCATGAAATCACTGCAATGAGCGCACAATTTACTTTTCTGAATGAATGAAGCTGTGCTCACGTTGTGCTTATTCGTGCCCGCAAAGCCAGGGGCAGGAATCATAGGACGGCGGTCAAGCCGTATACACGGTTTGCAGGCGTGCAAAAACAACTGCATTCAACAGGAGCCGGGCCCTGGGGTAAATAAAGCGAGGAACACCAATTAACAGCTAGAATTACAGGAGAAAAGAGCCCGGCTTGACAGGCGCCGAGGGGTCAGGGGAGCCCAGCCGAGATTAATGAGCGATGGGAAAGGCCTGGATTTGCGCCCAACACAGGAGCTTCTCAAAGGGGCCTGGTAATCAGCAGGGGAAAGACAGTAATCTGCAGACTCCTCCAGGGCTCTGTGGGGGCAGCCGAAATAACACCGGGTCAAAAGAGGCTCTGTGGGGCGAAGTCCAGCGTTTGCAAACCCCAGCGCCACGTCACACCCCTTCTGCAATCATAGACGGTGATCCCAGTGCTATTTGGTGCTTGGTAGACCACACTGACGATCAGCTTTTCAGTCTCGATCATTTCCGACACCATACAATGCCATCTGCAGCTTTCGAACGAGCCAAAAAAGCGTGGCCCTTCAGAGATGATGAACGCTCTTTTGAAGAGTACCGAAAATTTTCCATTTCAGAAACTTTAGCCCATTGCATGTATATGAAAGGCGTAAAATCATAATGAGCAGCGAGCCGTGGCATCTGCCGGGCGTCCGTTTGGGACCAGAGCTGGCATGACAAAATGGATCTCGCTGCAATAACAGTAAGAAAACAGCTCAATTAGCTCAAACCACAATCTCGCACCCAGTATTGATTTTGCGAGATGAAGACTGGCAGATGAGAGGTTTTTCAATCAAGCGGCACCTTCACAGAAGGTGAGGATGGGGGCCAGCTACACTCAGCTCAGCAGAAACAAACAAACAAAAACCACCCGACGCAAACACGCAAACGGCGGCGAGATACTCGCTTATAGTAGCGGGTCCCCGATTGACTACTAATAGAGCAAACTCCTCGTTAGCCGAGAGGTGTCCTGCGACGCAGAGGGGCTCTGCGGCGTGTACGGCCTCTGTCCTGCCGGGCTGATCAATCACATCAAAGCCAAGACATCTCCCCAGACAGTCAGAATCCATTTCCAAATTAATCTCAAAGGGGGGTTGGGGAGGGGGGTGGGGGCACCTCTTCTGGGACTTATTGGGAACTACAGCACCATCACACAGAGCTTAAGCAGTAAATGAAATCATTATTTGTCACGGGAGGCTGTTATTTGTGCAGAATAATCCACTATATCATCCACAGAGCACAGATTCAACACGGATCCTGGTCTCAGTACCATTTCACGGCACATAAATCGGCAATGCGAGGCCCGGGCCGAGACTGACTTCTCCACCGGGAGGAGGAACATTGGAGCTGCTGGAGAAAATTGTTCATTAGCTCACTGGGCCTCGCTCTTCCCTGCAATTTCGGAGTGCGATCGAGAGGAGAGCATTCTGGGAGATGACGAGCCAGAGCCCACCACCACACTAATGTAACAGGCGAGAGATGACGGTGGCTAACGCCCAGCTATGCGGCTGAGACAGACGGCTGAGAAGACTTAGCGTGAGTGATTGCAGTCACTGGGAAGATGCTAGCCAGAGGAGGATGTCAAAAGGCTCTTTGGACCGGACGCCTGAGCCAGCTCGCATTTGCTCTTCTGCGTGTCTGTGCGCACACTCGCCTGCTCTGCTGCTAGCGAAGACTCACAAAGACCCAGAGAAGCTTTAAGATTATATTGGTAGTGCCTGCAAATTTTTGTATTAGATGAGACTAATAACTGAGAAATTGACAGGCACAGGTAGTTTTTCCTCATAAAAAGGATGATATCCAAACAGTGTCAGCATTTACACATCAAATTATGGCATATCTGAGTAGCCCAATGCCCTGAATACAAAAACAAAGCATATGTCTAATGGGGATGTGCTGATAGGGGCCCATCGGACTGCGGGGTCTAACGGGGACGTGCCAATAGGGGCCCATCGGACTGCGGGGTCTAATGGGGACGTGCTGATAGGGGCCCATCGGACTGCGGGGTCTAATGGGGACGTGCCGATAGGGGCCCATCGGACAGCGGGGTCTAACGGGGACGTGCTGACAGGGGCCCATCGGACTGCGTGGTCTAACGGGGATGTGCTGACAGGCCCATCGGACAGCGGGGTCTAATGGGGATGTGCTGACAGGCCCCTCGGACCATGGTGTCCAATGGGGACGTGCCAATAGGGGCCCATCGGACTGCGGGGTCTAATGGGGACGTGCTGACAGGGGCCCATCGGACTGCGGGGTCTAATGGGGACGTGCCAATAGGGGCCCATCAGACTGCGGGGTCTAATGGGGACGTGCTGACAGGGGCCCCACAGGCCGCAGGGTCTGATGGGGACGTGCAGACAGGGGCCCCACAGGCCGCAGGGTCTGATGGGGACGTGCAGACAGGGGCCCCACAGGCCGCAGAGTCTGATGGGGACGTGCAGACGGGCCCCTTGGACCGCGGTGTCTAATGGGGATGTGCAGACAGGGGCCCCTCAGACTGAAGAACTGCTTTGTGAGGGTCACTGGGGGGCAAAGAGCCTTAAAGCCAGCATCCTAAAAGACTGTCTCAGTGCTTCAGCTATCGATTGCAGACATAATGAAAAGTAGCTTTGGAAAGCAAGGAATCACCGTAAACCTACCATTATTTAATTACTTCTTGAAGTTTTACAGATTTAAATAGAGCGGGTCAGGGTGGGGGTCGGCAGACACTACAGCCGCGGGCCATGACCGCAGGGGGCCACAGACACCTGACAGAAAGAGGGGGAGTCTTTAGGGCCATTTGACAAGAGAATTTCACTCCATGCCATCTGATCGGGTGTCTTTCTCGTCAGGACAACAGTAATGTTACCAGCTGTAGTTACTTTACTTCTTTAAGCAAACTGTCCATCGTGTCGTAACAAGTATATGGGTACGGGTCACAGCACAGCCCAGAAGATGAGGGGCGTATTAATGAAAATTCTCTAAGCGGGGCTGAACCCGCAATGCTTACAGACCCACTCACTCACTTCCCATCCCACCCAAAAGGGAACGCTCTCCCCATGTCGGCTCCGCGCTGTAATACATCAGCTCATTACTTCCACAGACACTTGACAGTAACAGAAACTGCCCCGCTACTTAAGCACTGAAACGGCAATTACCCGTTTTAATAAACTGAACGACTATGGGTTCTTTGGTTGTCTGGAGATTATTTCCTAGCAACTGCCAAACAAGGAGGTTTCCCCTCCGGATGAGAGTATGAATGTCAGAGTGGCTGTAGAGACACAGAAACTGCGCACCAGCTGGGGTGGGAACTCGTCCGGACTGAACCCTGCGCAGACATGGCCGGCATCGAGGCGGAAACTAACAATCCACCAGGGCGATTTTAATGATCCACAACCGTGTGACAGCTGCCCTGCCCGTCCCTTCAAAGTCAAGCGAGAATTGGATAAGACGCCCGAAATACCCAGGTATTTATGTGGAAACCCTCTAGACCAAATAGGTCTCAATTATTTTCAAAGCTCACACTACAAACTCCGCCCAGACACGCTCCTCAGAGACAACCATGCTCCCATAAGACACCATACCCCCCGCCCCCCCAACAACCACACCCCCACCGGGAGACAACCACGCTCACCGGGAGACAACCACACCCACCACGCCCACCGGGAGACACCCACGCCCCACAAGTGATGAACACCTAATAAAGTGCCTCCAGATAACACTATCAGACCCAAAACTTTTGCCTAAGCTAGACTCATATTTGACACCCAGGGACATGAGGCTGTTACGTAATGCCGTCACACAGTGGAGGCCGGGCCCATGGAAGGAAGCTGTCTCCCTATTGATACATTATTCAGCGGAGCGGAGCAGTTTATTCCCGGCCGGGCCCGGCTCACAGGCTCAAGGCAAGACGGTGCTAGATGGGGGAACCAGTCGGGCAGAACCACGTAGCGCCCGGCTCAGCGGCTAACTGGATCAGGCAGTGGTGTCCACGCCACATCACGCCGCGCCCACGCCCACACCACGCCGCGCCCACATCACGCCACGGCCACATCACGCCACGACCACGGCCACATTGCGCCCACATCACGCCGCGCCCAGGCCCACACCAGGCCGTGCCCACACCAAGCCGCGCCCACACCAGGCAGCGACCACGCCCACACCACATCACGCCGCGCCCACACCAGGCCGCGCCCACACCAGGCCGCGCCCACACCAGGCCACGCCCACATCAGGCCACGCCCACACCAAGCCGCGCCCACACCAGGCCGCGCCCACACCAGGCCGCGCCCACACCAGGCCGCGACCACGCCCACGCCACATCACGCCGCGCCCACACCAGGCCGCGCCCACACCAGGCCACGCCCACACCAGGCCACGCCCACACCAGGCCACGCATCACTCCAGAGGAGCTTTCATGCACTTCTGATTTTCTCACCATCGTCATTTTTAGCAGCAGAGGGTTACGGAGAGGGACACCCCCACGAGGTCCCCGACCACCAGCAGCCTCACCCAGAGAGATTACCCACAGCCGGCCCGCATCACAACACAGCCAGCTCGCGCAACTGCGATGAGCCGTCGTCAAAAATGAAACGAAAATGTAAATCAGGGTTAACTTTCCAGGGACGTGGTAATTAACATTCCCACCACAAACCTGGCAAGTCAGAAAACCTGAACATTTTTTTAAAAATCCCTATGAAATGCAAATTCATCTCGCACATCACTGAGGTATCAATCACGGAGTTACTCCAGCAGGGGGCAGCATTTACGGCGCTAATTAAGCGCATGCTAACGGAGAACAGGACATCAGCGTACCCTTACGGTGATTACGAGAATGCATAGTACACAGGGTTTAACAGCCTGACACAGCGGCAAATGAACAGGACTGTAACACAGATGTGTTGGTATAGATCACAGTAAAGGAATTACTGAACTAAAAAAAGATAGGAGGAGACAGACAAAAATAAAATGCATATTCCAACTAAATACATACAGGAAGGAGTTGATTAGCAGAGGATTTATTGAGGGCACGACTAACATGCTTGGGATGTTAACAACGGCAGGAAGCCAGGCGCTCTGGGCAATGCCCCTCCAAAGACTGTGTGGGCCGTGTTTTGCTGCTCAGTCTCCATGACGATTGTAGCTGACAGCTCCTTCCGCTTTAAGCACTTGCGTTAAAGACACCAACTGACATGGAATCATCGTCACAGTACAGAGAGCGGGACTCTGTGAGGGGAGGGCCTCTGCGATGGAGACACCCACCTTGGGGTCGGCTGAGAGCAGCTTGAAGGCCTGGTACACCTGGCTCTCCTTCAC
The DNA here is from genome assembly GCA_026780765.1 of Petrocephalus schoutedeni. NCBI lineage: Eukaryota > Metazoa > Chordata > Actinopteri > Osteoglossiformes > Mormyridae > Petrocephalus > Petrocephalus schoutedeni. The sequence goes on from JAODKL010000128.1 coordinate 14,627,065, forward strand.
GCCACCCCCCAGGTCCAGGAAGTTGGCCGGCTTGCCGCCGTGGAGGTCGATGATGTCACAGGTGGCCATGGCGAGGCCGGCGCCGTTCACTGCGAGGGCGGGTATCAGGTCAACAGTCTGCACCCTTACCGCGTGGATCTCAGGTCAGCAGTGCGGGGGACCACAGCGCCGACACACGGCCCGGCCAGGCAGCGTCTGAAGCCTGTCGCGGCTCCCGCAAAGCCAGCGGCTACAGCTTAACAACACCTATTAGAATGTTTTTTAATAAACAACTTCAGGATTGGCTGCAGCATGATTTTGTTCTCCCACCTCATACCCTGCAGCCTATCCCAGGCCGGGGGTGGGGGGGTTCCACCAGCGAGGAACGCAAGATGAAGTAGGGTTATTTACAGGTGCCCAAAGCCGAAATCCCCACTATGCGTGTCAACCCCAGTTTACCTGATGGGCCCTGACACCATGCTGGCTGGCATTCAGACTCCGTGAGAGGAAACTGAGCTTAACAGCTGTCACCCCGGGGAGGGGGGGGGGGTGTAGACATCCCACAGCACTGTGACACTCCCCGCCCACTCACCAAAACATGCAATGTTTCCGTCCAACCCGATGTACTTCAGGTCATATCTGGCGGCCTCCGTCTCGATGGGATCGCTCTCTGTCATGTCGTCCATCGCAAACACGGCCTTCTGTCGAAACTCGGCATTGTCATCGAAGTTGATTTTGGCGTCGAAGCAGACGACTGTGGGAAAGAGGTGCAAGCAGGAAGTGAGGGTCATGGTAGAGGAGCAGGGAGGCGAGGGGCGGGGAACGGGAGGCGAGGGGCAGGGAACGGGAGGCAAGGGCAGGGAGCGGGAGGCGGGGGGCGGGGGACGGGAGGCGAGGGGCAGGGAACGGGAGGCAAGGGCAGGGAGCGGGAGGCAAGGGGAGGGAGCG
>JAODKL010000128.1:14701552-14711792 GCA_026780765.1 Petrocephalus schoutedeni
CGGCACGGGGAGAACATGCAAACTCCACACACATGGAACTGGGCCGGATTCGAACTCTGGTCCCAGAGGTGTGAGGCAGCAGTGCTACCCACTGCACCACCGTGCCGCCCAGATTGGGAAATAAAACCTGCAAATCTGTTGATTTATGGACATTAAGGCTGTTTGTTATTGACCCACTGATATTTATTTAATATTTATTTGCTTAGTGCACATCCTTCTGCAGGATGACCTTTCAAAGCTCACTTCTTTTTTTAATTGGAAAACAAAGTTCATGTGAAGTAACTTGCCCAGGGATCCAATAGCAGCATGTCCCTGGGGTCACATGACCAGGCCTTTGCCTACCATGTCATCCTCTTTCCACACATAGGTCACAGAAGTGTGAAATAACATACAGCATATGTGGAACAATGAGAGTTATTTTGCGGGGGATGTTGATATAATTCCTGTTGGCTTCAATGCTTCTAGTTTGTGTTTATTGGTGAAATTTGATGACAAAAACTTTATGATTTAATTATACAGGACGGGCCCAGAGACCTCGCATGACCTGAGAATAAGCTACATTTTAAAATGACAAGAAAGATACATTTTCTTTAGTTGGCGACTGCAGCCTTCAAAGAGGCTTCATCATGCATGTATTGGGTTCCTTCAACTGAAGCATAGAAACACTGCAACATTTGAGGTGGGGACAATACAATTAATTAAAATGATGTCAATTCCCCCACATTGCCAAATGCTACGGTGAAATCCAGATAGCAGTGTTGGTTTTCTGTTGTGCTTAAATGGTGAAAACCGCTCAGTCTGTGATAGGTGCAACTCACCAGCTCCCAGAGTCAAATAAGCACACGCTCTTGGCAGATGACTCCGGAAATGGAGGCACTGAATGATTAGCAGAGATACGTCTCACTTTTGGGACATTTGCGCAAACGCGACTTAATAGACTTCACAACCGAGATCCATGGACACTAACAGACCGAACGGCAAGCCCCCCCCACCCCCCCCCCCCCCCCACCCTGTAGCCCCCAGAGAAAATTCATGAGCTCCACAATGGGAGTGATGCAACTGAGTACTAATCTCTTATGTAACTGGCATCATTACGCTTCAGTGTTGCTGAAGGAAAGCTCTTCACCTCTACGTGTGTCAGAACTGATGCGCCGTGAAATCCAGCTACTTCAATGAGTTTGCCTACTGGAACTGAGCCGGAAATGTGTATCTTGGCAGTTCCTCCATGATTCTCCTGTAGAACACCAGCCCGTTCAGGGAAGCGGATTCTTCTGATCCCCATAAAACCGCGGAGGAAAAAGATCAGGCTTTGCGGTGCAGTTTCTTGGGGGAAATATACATACATACATGACAAATAGACACGTTAACGTCCCACATTGTTTTTATTAATCCAAACACATCAGATCGCTGCAAGCAAATCAAGGGCTTCCAGTGTCAGGACTCCCCTAAGAAAAGGCAGCACAGTCTGGGGGGGGTTTGTTCCAGCCTAGCTACCCTGTCATCTGGAGATGGTTCCATGTAGAGAGAGCTCCAGCTAAGGGGAACGGGAGAGCTGCATGGACTGCTGCAGTACACAGGTCAAGCTCATGGCACGAATGGATGCCACCAGTGAAATGAAGGCACCTTATTTATGTTTATGATTCGCTCTCTTATTAACTACCCTAATGAGATGAAACGTGCATCTCGTCTCTTTTTCTGCTGCAAGCCACGATCGAGCCATTAAATGTCCATTAGCGAGCACGGGACGCGTATCACGGCCAGGCCCGGCCTTTTAAGGGACTCAAAGAGCAGGCGCATTAGATCTGCTCGAAAACTTCAGCCTTACGCCACCAAAGTCCTTCTAAGATTTCAAGGCACTCTGCTCTAATTGGGCCATTCATAACCTGGCCGTCCCGCACGAGAACCTGATCTGCGGAGCGGCTCGGTTTTAAGGTCACGTTGGCGGAAAATTGAAGAGACAAATAGTGCCGTGACAGGAGGGCATGATGGGATATCCACATCTCACCCCCCCCCATCCTGTCTTCTAAGAGCAGGGCCAGTCCATGTGGCTCTTTGCTCCCTCACAGATTTGTGTATATCTCTCCCCAAATTACCCCACATAATGCTCTTATGTGCAATGTTATGGCCGTCTCACACAGGGTCACCACAAGGCCTCACGCTGCTCCTTCCTAAACACAGATCATGTGCATTTTTTTGACTATGAAGACATTAAGCAAAGTCAGAGTAGAGAAACAAATAAATGTGGAGAAAAGAAGAACAAATTAAGAAATTCGTTTCTATTGTGCATTTGAAAGCTCTGTGTGAGGTGCAATGATGATACATTTATGCAGAGCATTAGACTGAAATTAATAAAAAATGATGCACACCTGTTCAGCAAGGCATATTTACAATTTGTTGTCACAAAAATTAAGACCCCGATGAGAGCCAGACGATGTTCTGCAGCGCCCCCCTCTTTGGGCCTGGAACACCCTGCCACACTCATAACCCCATCAGGGAGACGCTTACCTTCCTCCATATTTACCCCAGACACCCCCCAGACTGTGACAATGCACACTCATCCTGCCTCGGGGACCCCGATCAGCTACGGCGTCCGTGCCGGGCTCACGGGGACCGCTGGCTGCAGGCACGCTCTGTGTCCCCGCGATAAACCCAAAGGCCGCCCGCCAGTCCGCCGCTGAACTAAATTTAACGGCCCCTTCGGTTTCCCTTTCAGCGGTCTGCATGCTCCAGCATACCTCCGGAGGCTCCCGCTTTGGCCTCCCACTCTCCTGGGGAATAGAGCAGCGCGACAGGGTCCCCCAGCCTGGCTCCGTCCCCTCTGCTCTGGAAGAGAGCCACGGAAGCCGGCAGATCTGCTCGGCACACAGACGCCGCGCCCTGCTGGCAGGGAAGATTATCACAGCGAGAGTGCAAAGTGCAGCTTAACCTGTCTCGACATCGTAAACACCAGCCGGTGATGAATGGCAGGCCTTAGCGGTTAGCATTTAGCATCCCTTCCGTTGACGCGGGCTCACGGTGACTTTTCTCCTTTGTGTTAACCCCATTGCTCTGCATTCAGGTACTTTATGAAATGAGCGTTGACGCTGTTTGAGAAGACAGTCATTCCTAACAAAAACAAACAAAGAAACAGTAACGAGACCAAAATGAGCTGTGCATGGAACCGGTTACCCCGACCTGCCTTTCTTTGACTTCCTTCTCTGAATCACAGAAATAGGACATAGTAGTTGGGGCCGTTCTCATTTTTAATTTGAATGCTTGCACCTTTTTGGCACTGAAAGTGATCAAATCTTAAATCAATACTGAATATTAGATGATGTAGGATTTTGGTACTTACATAAAATATTTAGTGATACATGAGGCACCCATTGCCCTTGTATGACGGCAATGTTCTTCATTGCACTCAACAGCCATTTTTAACTAAGTAAAAGCAAACAAATAAAATAAATGGTATATGTTCCATACCTCTTGAGATAATACAAGTGGTTTTTGGAACTTGAAATGAATTGTCTTCGACATCAATACTCAAGGAGTCTGTTTTATTCTGCACCTTCCTCATCCAAGAGTCTGACCCACACTTTCCCAACTGGATAGCAAATCTTAGACTGTAGTTGGTCAGATCATAAAAGCATCATGCCCTGGTCTATCAGCAGACTCAGACTGACAGGCTGCTTTCTGGAGGTATCTGTGATCTTGTGATTGCGATGTTCCTCTTGGATCTATGTGCCAATTCCTTCACTCTGACGGTAAAGGCTGCAGTGACTTCTAATTCGTGAAGATACAAATGTTCTTGCACACAAAATGCATGAAGGAAGCAGTAAACAGGCTTTCATTTTTTTTCAGTCAGACTCCATATGTTACACAAATACAGCACAATACAACAAATTCAGTGTGAATATTTAACAGATGATGTGAAATCAAACCAAGAAAATATTTACACAATACTGTAAGCATGTAAACATGCACTGTGAATGCAATTCAGAACTGCAAACCTCTCCCCACCTGCCATCAAAAGGGCTTTTTTGGCATTGAGCAAGATGAGACCAACAGGTGGTGCAATGGTTAAGGACATAGCCTTAAGGCTGCTAGCTTAAGCCCTGGGGGGTGGAGGGCTTGAGCAAAATACCTGAGCAGAGCGGTTTCAACATTCAGTGGAATCGATGGGTAAAACTGAGTGCTTGTTATGAAAGCATCACCTAAGTAATTAAATGTACTGTAAAGGTAATTGTACATGTCCAGCGAATACAGGTGACCGGAGTGTTAGGGACATATTTATTATGTCACCGTAAGTGGTGCTGTTTTCATAATGCTGGGGCTTTGAAAAAGGGGCGTCCCGCAACAGGCTAATGTATTTACTGACCCCCCCACCCGACCGAGCCTGTTCCCTGCAGCCCTGTCTTATCGCCAATAACCTTGCAGTCCCAGCCATTAACATTCCCATCCAACACACCAGCCAAATTAACGGCATTATTCATATAAGCATAGCTTGAGGCGCCACCACCGGGCTGTTAAGCTGCAGTTTCATTCATGTCCAGTACCTCCTTACAATTCCGGGCCCATATGCAGCCTTTATATTTAGCATTGTCATACAGACTGCCATACAGTCACACATTCAGAACTTCGACATTGCCGCTTGACCCCGCGCAGATCTGAGGGTTTAGAGGAATTATGGGTGGTGGAGGCGCAGTGCGGTACGCCATGTGAATGCGCGCGCGTGCAGGTGAGCAGCGCAGGTCCTGATCCGCAATCGATGCATGAGCAGGCGAGCAGAAGGCGAGCTGGCAGAGCACCGCAGCCTCTCTGCATGTCGCAGCTGAGTCTGGTGGGGGACTGATCGCCCAGCGGCTTCCTGAAAGCCTTCTTCTCCGTCTCCCTTTTCCTCGATTTAAAATATTCAAAAGGCGGATAGTGATGCGCCGATCGATAGCTGTGTCATGCGCAGCAATTACGCCTGATGAATAGGCGGCCTGCCGGATTGATCGTAAATAATTAATCGAAAAGAAAGAAAAAAGACTACGAAAAAAACACGAGCCGGACAAGTTGTGATCTCGCGCGTCCGTGTCGATAGGAGCCTGATCGCAGCGCGGCAGCCCATTTCCCCCGACGCCTGAGCCATCCCCAGGTCCCTGCCTCCTCCTTGACCACCCCCCCCTCCCCCCGCTCCCTCATCCTCTCTGTCCCCATCACTCTGCGTCTGGTGATGGACAGCCCGCTACATGCATCTTCCTCCATTGAGCCCCACCCTGCGATTTAGGAACTCTGTCATGAGGCGATGAGGCTCGGAAAGCACCGGATGCGGGCAGGAGGGGGGCGAGCTTTATTCCGGAACATGGCAGAATGCAGTAATACAGGGGGGAGCCCGGCAAAGAGGCGGGGGGGTCCAGGCAGAGCAGTCACCCCGCAGTGGACCCAGGACTGCAAAAAGACACGGCCGAGCTTCAGAGAAATGGTACCAAATCCCCCCCCCCAAAGGAAAACTGCCATTATCCACACCAACACACTCATGCCCCCCACAAGTGTCTGGGCTGCCTGCAAAAACAGGCATGTGCACCTGCATCTTACTAGCCTAGGCTTTGGGCCCGGCCAGGAGACTATTCCACGGCCAGGCTGGAGTCTGACTTGGTGGTGTGGATCCGCTCGCGGGGAGGCCGGCGGAGGGGAGTCATGGTCATCGCGGGCCCGCGCGGAGACGCTGTGGTGTGGATCCGCGAGCGGGGAGGGTGGTGGGTAAAATTTACAGCTGGCACATAAATGATCTACATTGTACATTATGTAATGGGAAAATAATATCCTAGGAGGTCAAATTTATTACTAAAAATGCACAGAAAGTCAGCAGAAATTGTTTCGGTTAGTTAACTTTGCAGACAATGTGTATATATGTCAAATGCAAAAATGAATAACTTGAGTAATTTTAAAGAAAACTCCAGTCAGTGTCTTTAAATTACTATCAACTGATGCTGTTAATAATTGATGCTCACAGCTATTATTAATCAGCAGCATGACGCTGTCGCTCCATACAGCACATACTCATATTTATTTATATGTGGCCCAGTAGTACGAGTGCAGAGGAAGAGCGACTATTGCGGTGCATTCTGGGATATCCGTGTCTATTACAGCGGCAGGAGGTTTTCTGGGCCGACTGCAGGCCAGACTATCAGGCCAGACGTCATCGGGGGCCGAAGGGGGCCGGCCTGAGCCAGATGGAGCAGGCGGGTCGCGGCTTTCTGTGGCCGGGCTCCCGGGACGCACGCGCCCCTCGCTGAATGCCCTCAGAAACAGAGAGGGCCCATCCCCGTGGCAATCAGCTCAGCGAGGGGATTGTGAGCATGCCCTATTGTACTGGGGGGATTGGATCTCTCTCCGTTCCCTGGCTGAATGGTGCGTTTCCATGAGAGCACTGAGCTTGGAATCCGCTCCATTCTCACGCCCATTGTCTCATTATCTACCTTACAGCTCCATATTATTTCCTTTACAATTTAACTAGATTCAATAGTTATTCTATTGATCCCAGGAAGACCCTATACAACATATATTATCTCTTTTCTCTCCCCATCCTTAAAGGGTCCAGCTTGCTTCCTCTCACACCTGCGGTAAAACGTCAAAGTCGGCGGATATCGTCCAGCGATGCCGTGACGAATGTCATATTTTGAAGTGCCAGGAATACACAAATATTATCACTCTTCTGTTTCCTCAGTAAGTCCCACGCGTGTTTTAAGTATTTTTACGTGTTTATCGGGGTGGTTTGTTTCACTTTTCTGTTTAAACTCCCTGATTGTCACCGAAATACTATGCAATGGCTCCATAAACATGCGTGTTAATTTATCTCGATATCTCTTAAAGAGAACGAATAGTAAAAGCTACCGGTGTAAAGTAAGTCATCCCCGTTTCGTCATAGTTCTATATGCCAATAAGAGGCAGGCATGAATAGCTGGCAATCAGCCGCCCTGCACTAACGAGCCCGCAGATCCCTGTTTGCAGAGCCATGCAATGCCGCTATCATGTGTACCGAAGCCGCGTGGCGACTTGCTACCGTTTCGGTTTCCTCCCGCAATTTGGGTGACTGTGCTGCTCCACCATCTGCCGTCGCAGTCAGACGGAAGCGTGCCGACATCCCGGAGTTAGCACAACACATCTTTCACACATTAAATATGCTTTTGAATGGAAATGAACTGCTTCGCATTAATATGCGGTAACCGCTGATGTGTTCGCCGGTAAATGGTGGTTTTGAAACAGCGATACGGTGTTTCCAATTCATGTTCTAATAATATTGTACATCCCTTTGGATGAAAAATAAATCAAACTGCCACCTTAGATCGCTTTGAAAAAACCTGGCTCTTTAGACATAGAGGGATTGGAATGGGGATTTACTTCCTGTACCCTTGTGGTCTGACAGGTAGGTGAAGAGACACAGAACAGACATAAGTCTCTTATTTACAGCGCGCAAGCAGAACGACACAAAACCCCAAACCACTGTTTCTCCCCTCCCGATGACCACAGCACGCACATTAAGCAATGTTCAGCCAATCATAGCTCAGTATGGGGTCTTGTCCCAGGCCCTGCCCCACCCCCACAACCTCCATAAGCCCCTCCCCCTTCATAATCGCATACCTCTTTTCCATTCTTTTCGCTTTTCATTACGCACATTTCCTACTCGTGTTTAATCACTGCACTGAGATTATGATCACATTGTGTTGCTACGGGCTGTTCTTCCGAGCCTAATCAGTGCGTCCTTAGAAGGCCTGCCGCCTGGCTTCAGAGGCGTGGTAACTGTTAGCCCGTGGCTGTGCTGGAGACGGACACCCCCCCCGCTATCAGAGTACAAGATTAATTGTTCCTTTGGCTTCTCATGTGGCCGGCGGCCTCTCCACTCCAGCGTCCTGCGTCTGGCCACTTCGACCCCCAGTCTAATTAATGCGGGAGAGAAAGCTTTATTTATCTGGCTGGGCCTTCCCACCCCGTGCCTGGCTCCTCCGGGGCACGGCGTCCCTCTCTCTGGTCCGGCTGCCTACCAGCACCGCAATTCTGACCTACTTCTAACATAAAGAGAAACACAGAGCGCTTCCCCAGAATGCACTGCTGCAGTGAATGGCCGCTGGGATATTTGAGTCACACTCAAGCGCTCGTAAGCCCCTCTGGTTTCACAGAATAATGGGGTAGAGCCCAGCGAGCTCTCACAGCCCAATTGTCCCCCAGATACCCAGGGGACACCTGTGCCTATTAGCGCCATGTGCAATGAAGAGATAATTAGCAGAGGCTGTCAGCCTATAATATCCATCGGTAAATAATGCCTCAGATCACTCCCAGTGATATCCAGCAATTACCTGCTACCTGCAGCTTCTGTAAATATTGATTTATATGCCAGAAATCGTATTTTCATACACACAAGGAACCATCACATTCTGGCTTACAGTGAATTATAGTAACAGTTCTTTTTAATTTCTGCTACTGCTCTCCATGTGCTTAGGAATACAAGGCTTAATTGGAGCAAAGGCAACATTATAAGTGGGCAAATCCTAACAGCGGAGGTACTTCCCTCCATGTGATCCCGCTATTAATTGAAGAGCCGGCCGCGGCCTCTCCATGCGTATTGGCCAGCCTCGATTCCAAGGAACCCTTTATAGAGACCTCTGTCATAGAAGCGGTTTCCATTTTGTTCAAACAGATACCACCTCCTACAGGACGTGCTCTGCGGCATTTCCAGTGAAGTCCCCTCCATTAACAAGCCAACATGGCGTAAAGCCCCAGTCCTCTGGCACGCGCCGGCTTGCCAAGAGAAGCGCTCCAGCTTTATGCTTTAAAAATGAATCCATTATTGATTCAGCGATCAAACGAGGCAGCCATCTGGCCGCTGGCGGAGGCAGCCCGCGAGAGGGGCCCGCGAGAGGGGCCCGGCCCCGAGCCACCCTAACCCCGCGCATGTCGACACGCCGGAAGGTCACGCCGGGCCCGAGTGCCGGGCAAACACTCCCCGCCCGGTCACCGGGCCGGGCAGCCTGCCGATTAGCGGGACGCGGAGGTGCCGGAGCACCCCCGCCGGTGATCCTGCCTTCCTGACTCATTTTGGCACGGACGGCGGCAGCAGCTGTTTGGAAATGGAAGAGGCCCCAGAGATGTGGGGAGGAGAGAGAGGGAGAGAGAGAGAGAGAGGAAGGCAGAAAGGAAGAATGGAAAACAGAGAGAAAGATAAAAAAAACGAAGAGTGAAAATAGAGCGAAAGCAGAAAGGGAAACTGAAAGAGGGAAAGAAAGGGGTGAAGGTCTGATGGAAAGAGAGAGGAAGAAAGGATGGAGCACGAACAGGAGATTTCAGTGAAAATCTAGGAGACAATCTGCTCCCCTCTAGCCCGAGACCAGAACCCCGGTAAATATGTGTTTTAAGAAGCTGAAGGCTGGAGCAGAAGCTTCCGGGCCGCTGGCCGGCCGCGGACTCGGAGCGAGGGACAGCACTCTGCCAGCAGCACCCATCTCCCAGTGCTCCCCGGACATTCCAGCTAGGAGCTGGCAAGCCGTGCCAGGCTGCACTGCGCCCTTTTATTACTCTTATTGTAATGGGAATGGATTGCAAAGGGATTCCTTTGGCTTTGCAGTGTCTCTTGTTATTACACCCCTGCCTGACAAGTGCAGATATACCAGAGACTAACGCGGTGGAACCCAACAGCATCAACCTGACAAGTCAACAGCAGTGTTTTAACATGTATTTACCAAAAAACAATTCATTAATAATGAGCAACAGTGTAGACATACAAAAATGTGAGTCCGACTCGACCGCACCAGCAGAACATAAATCCAGCCAGTCAGTTTGATTAATATCACATCGTTATTTTACGGGGGGAGTGTAACACGGGAGGCTAACAACCAAAACACGCACACTTATTAACTTATCTTCTGAACCTTTCAGCACACTTAGCTTTTTTTCCAAATCGGAGGACTGTTATTTAAGTCAGCTGTTAGATTTGCACTTAGGCATTCCTTTCTGCCAATAATGTCATTTCCGAAGGCCTTGTTGACAGGTGGAGCTTTACGGCGCCCTTTGCTGTGACAGACACCCAAGCCGCCCGCCACGCTGCAGCGATAAGCATCGCCCTCTGAGCAGGACCTGGGCAAGCCGGCATGTCCCGGGTCAGCCCTGCGTCTCACAGCAGACACACACATCAGCAGGTGTAAAACCTTGGCCTGCCATTGATTATTTCTGCCCTGTTGCTGTAGTAAAAGAAATCACCAATCAATAACCAAACAACCAAGAA
>JAODKL010000128.1:14813186-14826441 GCA_026780765.1 Petrocephalus schoutedeni
AGGCCAGGCAGGTTGGGCCAAGCAGGACAGGTCAGGCAGGACAGGCCAAGCAGGGGTAAGCCAAGTAGGACAGGCCAGGCAGGTTGGGCCAAGCAGGACAGGTCAGGCAGGACAGGCCAAGCAGGGGTAAGCCAAGTAGGACAGGCCAAGCAGGACAGGCCAAGCAGGACAGGTCAGGCAGGACAGGCCAAGCAGGGATAAGCCAAGTAGGACAGGCCAGGCAGGACAGGCCAAGCAGGACAGGCCAGGCAGGTTGGGCCAGGCAGGACAGGCCAAGCAGGGATAGGCCAAGCAGGACAGGCCAGGCAGGACAGGGCAAGCAGGGATAGGCTAAGCAGGACAGGCCAGGCAGTACAGGTTACTGAAACATAATCTGAGCCTGTTTTTCCTCAGTGACTACAGCATACCCACCTACTGATAGCCAGCTGGGTAGAAGAAGCTAACTAGCAGGGAATAATATGTTTCAGCTAGTCAGAGGAAGGCGTAAGACTTTATACCAGGATATCTATTCAGATGGATTTCCTTTCAGCTTAGTGAAAGACAGCACACTTCTGACGCAGGACATTGGTCGAGAGTCACTATACGAGCTGCAGGCCTCTCCGGCTAAGTCGGCATGCATTCCCTGGTGAACCTGAGCACTCCTCACAACCAGTCTGTTTGGAAACAAACCACTATATGATGCACATCACAATGACAGGATGGCATTTTCTGTGAGGGACACGTCTGAGCTCTATTTATAGCTATCAACTTTAGCTGTAACTATTGACTTCAGTTGTAGCTATCGACTTTAATTATAGCTATCAACTTTAGTTATAACTATCAACTTTAAAGGTAGCTATCGACTTGATTGTAGCTGTCGAACGGTGCTAATTCAGAACCTCTCCCAGGAAGCACTGCAGGACACACACCCACATACGCACATTGCATGACCTTGTCCAGTCAGCTTTGATTATCAGCCATTGTCGAAAGAGCATGGAATCAGCTGGCGTTTGGCTGTTGGTGAGACTGCTTGAGCTGAAAATAAGACCGGAGATGCTCCACTAATGGATAGTCGGGTTTCCTGTGTGATGGGGTTCGCTCTTGTGTGTCTTCGAGGCCCTAAAATGCGAAAGTAAAAGTGAATGCAATCTTGGGCAACTGACCTTTACGCGGTTCGCCCTGCTGTTCCGGTGTGTGTGACCAGAGACTCACCAGCTCTCCCCGCCCACCCCCCGCAGCCTCCATTGTCATCGGGAAGTGGTGGTGCGAGATGGAGCCCTGCCTGGAGGGCGAGGAGTGCAAGACGCTGCCAGACAACTCCGGCTGGATGTGCTCCTCTGGGAACAAGATCAAGACGACCAGGGTAAGGGATTCCGACTTCACGCCGGCCACCGCGGACACCGACTCGCTAGTGAGGCCCCATGCACGTCTCCCGCGCATACCGATGGTGATAATGACATGCCTGGCTGGCCGGCAGTGCCGATGCATGTCCGGCGGCTGGTTGACCAGCTGGCTGCCTGTCTCCTGCACCGCAGCGGACACACCTGTCAGTCACAGCTGCCAGTAACACTGAGCCTACGCCACATCAAATTCACGGACCAGCAGCCGACTCGTCAGTTCCACCCTGGCTAGCTATTCCACGCTCGCACATCAGAAAGGGCTGCACCACTATGTAAACCCTAAATAAATGCGAGCGGATCGATGAAGGGTTCACAGCGAGGTGCATTAGGCACACGTCTCGAAGTCCAAGCTGTCTGAATGGCCCAGTGCCTGATTAAAGCTTTACGTGAAGTGTGATTTTCAACATCACGCTCAGAGCTCACCTTAACCATGCTCCGAGGGTGTAAGTGAAAAAAGGATATCTCAAAAAATCATAAACTGGGTGCCAAAAAACTGCTCAAGGACACATGAATGGGGGTAGTCAGTCTTTCCAAGAATTTCCCTCTAGGTGTAGGGACTATTACAATAAGTCAGAAACAGTACTGTTGACCAGACATCGCCTTACCAAGCGGCGAATGTTATCAGATACATCAGGACTTATAAAACAGAAGCACCAGGCTTGCCAAAAACCGCCTCAGTCTCTGACCAAATGGGACCCCGCACCCTCTTCTTCATTCTGTCATTTGTGAGCACATATTTTTGGACATGCGAAACGGTAAAATCAGTCTTGAATCATGACTAGCCAGCAAACAGTTTCTCAAAGTGATGTCCCCGAGACCAGATAACGTGAACAGAAGTTGACTGGATACCCTTTTTTCAACTTGTCGAGGTAAGAGTCGCAATACTAATCTTTAAAGCCTGAATTGTTTGCTTAATGTGTAAATCCCTTTAACAGTTGTGTGCCTACTTGTGATACTGTTCGATTGCCTGTTTTGTGCTCTTCTGTAACTCTGTGTAAGCTAACTTTGGGGCACGTGTGTGGGAACCTCTTATCATCACGCTTAAAGGTGAGAAAGGTTAAAAGAGCATGAATAATACACACATTTGACCTCTGGCCCTCACCCCTCTGGCATTTCCTCTGCAGAACACCCAGCCATATTCATCCTTTTAGTTCTGGAAGCAAAGTTCAAGGAAGGCTGAATTGACATGAGGCAGCATCATTGCTTCTAAAAAGGTTGGTCTTCCTCAAACCACCGGACCACTTTTGAACGCAACACAATTAGCACCACTTCCTGTGTTTCGGCAATCGCGGTAAACGTGCCGCAAGTGCTTTCGCGCTCAGTATGGCTGGACGGCGGCCACGACGACCTCGTGTCTCCTGCTCTGTGCGTCACCGTGTCGGCACCTTGTTCGGAAGCTTTCCTGGGATATTAATATGCACGTGTTGGAAAGTCGGCCATTAATTGTGTAACGTTGGCATCAATAGATGTAGGCAGTAACCGTCTGTCTTCAGGACGACTTTCTTTTGTCTTTAGGGACGTTGCATAGGAAGTCGACAGGTCTGTGTCTCTGCAGATACACAGGGATCCAAACTGGCAAACTGAGCCAAAATGCTAATAAGCATAATTCATGGATATAAGCATTACCTGCTTTTCTCTGTGAAACTGGCAGGATTAACCCTTTTCCCGTGATAATTTCCCCATGTGAAATTTGCCTACCCTTTAATGATGCTCTGGGGTCAGATTGACCCCAAACACGGGATAGGGGTTAATATAAGGATCTGGTGTCGACTGGTCTCAGATCAATACTGAGACCACAATCGGGCCGGATCAAAACAGGGAGCCCAGAACAGACGGCGCACAAACACATGGAAACAGGAAGAACATCCCAGATGATTGTGCCAGGCCTTTTAACAGGCATACAGTGCAGAGGCAGACAGGCACACACCCAAAGGGTAGCCATGGCCATTCGTTTATACCTTTGCGTTTCCAAACCTAATTATTGCCGTGCGAAAAAGGGTACGTTTTTTTCCTTCCTTTTCAAGAGATGAACATAAAATACATTGAATGTGGCCTTGTAATTATGGCCATACCGGTGTAAGTGTGTGTGGGTGTGCAACAGAAACAGCCTATGGAAATGAACACACAGCAAAAGGCTGCGGTTATAACAAGGTCTGCGATTATAAAATAAATCCAAAATGAAAATAAACGGGTAAAATCTCACACTGTGGGTGTTAACAGGTTCTCTGTCACCTACGGATTTCTTTTTTTTATTATTATTTTATACTGTTAGATCAAAAACAATGGAGATGACCTCAGAAAAATGAACACAGTTCCCTAACATACAATGTTATTGGGTATATGCAAAATATGAGCACTGAGAAGGACTGAACATTATACTGACTCTGCCACAACACTACATGTGTACATGCTGACTCTGCCACAAGACTATGCGTGTACATGCTGTCTCTGCCACAGCACTACGCGTGTACATAATGACTCTGCCACAAGACTATGCATGTACATACTGACTCTGCCACAAGACTTTGCATGTACATGCTGTCTCTGCCACAAGACTTTGCATGTACATGCTGTCTCTGCCACAAGACTATGCATGTACATAATGACTCTGCCACAAGACTATGCATGTAAATGCTGTATCTGCCACAGCACTACATGTGTACATACTGACTCTGCCACAAGACTATGCATGTACATGCTGTCTCTGCCACAGCACTACGTGTGTACATACTGACTCTGCCACAAGA
Organism: Petrocephalus schoutedeni; assembly: GCA_026780765.1. NCBI lineage: Eukaryota > Metazoa > Chordata > Actinopteri > Osteoglossiformes > Mormyridae > Petrocephalus > Petrocephalus schoutedeni. The sequence goes on from JAODKL010000128.1 coordinate 14,817,313, forward strand.
CTATGCATGTACATACTGACTCTGCCACAAGACTATGCATGTACATACTGACTCTGCCACAAGACTATGCATGTACATGCTGTCTCTGCCACAGCACTACTTGTGTACATACTGACTCTGCCACAAGACTATGCATGTACATGCTGACTCTGCCACAAGACTATGCATGTACATGCTGACTCTGCCACAAGACTATGCATGTACATGCTGTCTCTGCCACAACACTACATGTGTACATGCTGTCTCTGCCAGACCAATAGGTGTGTAAACACTGACTCAACCACCCTTCTCGGCAAACTTAGTGTAGGGTTTGTGTCGACAGTGCTGAAATCCAGGGGTGGCCCTCGCATGTCATCCCTGTGCTGGGACCTTTGGCTTTGTCCCCAGGACGGGACGGCACTCGGAGAAACGGGGAGAGCAGCAACAGTATGAAGCACAGAAAGGCCCCCGAACCTCGGTCTTACTCAGACAGACACGACATCAGAAGCTGCACGAGCACTCAAAATGTACCACATGAAGGAGAAAGGGGGATGCTATTTCAGTATAGTCATCATTTCAGCTTATTAAAATATCTCTGCTGTCATTTTTCTCCCTTTTTGTGCAGTGACACTCTACTGTGGTATTTTATTCTCTGGCTCCTCCATCTTGAGCTTGCTTATATGAAATTACAGCCCAGACATGACGCACATGATGAGCCCCAGTGCAGTCATTTTTAAAGCTGTCTGTTAATCTGCCTTCTCATTCAGCCTGGCATCACATCAGCAGGGTAAAATACCTCTCTCTCCTTCAGGCAACTGGATACCGCTTCATTCAATTTATTGTTGCTTCCAGTCTTAATAGTCTTTTTTTATTTATTTATTTATTTATTTTTTTTGCTTTGATTTAAGAAAAAAAGATTCTCAGCTCAACAGCACCCACTGGGTGTAAGAGTCTGGACCTAGATCCTCCTACTCATACGTACGAGGTGTGAGTAGACGTAGAAGTCAGGAAGTAGATCTTCCTAATCGTCCATAGTCGTGAATACAGAGTTGTGAATGCAAACGAGAACCTAGATCATCCTACTTGCACAAAGTGATGTGAGTAGATGTGCGTCAGAATCTAGATCCTCTTAATCATACATAGTGGTATAGTAGAGTAGAAGTAGGAGTCAGGACCTAGATCCCCCTAATCATATGTAGCAGTAGACTAGACATAACAGTCAGGACCTAAATCCTCCTAAGCGTGCATATTGGTGTGAGTAGATGTGTAGTTCAGAATCTAATTCCTCCTGATCATAATTAGTGGTGTGAGTAATTATTCATATTAAATGCTTCTCATTACTCAAGTGGTCTGTGCTGATTTTGGAATCAGAACCATAATCATACATAGTGTTGTGAGTAGGAACTGGACATAGAAGCTAGCCAAGGCCATCCCTGACACACTTCTCTTTCTGTCTCTCTTTCTGTCTTTCAGAGAGGGGCCTTCCTTACCCGTGTCAGCAGACATGGCAGGCTTTTTGTTTGGGGATGCGCGTTGAGGGCAGCTGGACACGCCCTTACACACGCCCAGCATAGATCCTCATTCTGCACCACAGGCGAAATGTCGTTAGCAGACGCTGGCCCAGCCTTAATACACAGGCTGAATATTCGCCGTGTAGTGAAGAACGCGCCTCTCAGCAGAAGGGCCGTGTGCACCGTGCTCCCAGGTCGCTCTCATTAGACAGGCTGGATCAGGTTGTGTGCATTATTTACCTTGCCATTAGGAGATTTGGATAGCTAACTGCAAAAGGTGCAGAGGGTCAGACAGTAGCCGGAAAGAAGAGAGCTGGTGCCATGAGGCTGCCAGCTCAGAACCTGGGAAGGATGCGGAACTTAACACAGTCACTTCAGCCTTTCTGCGGCTGGCTGCCGAGAGCCACGCAAGCAGCTTTCTGCGAGCGCGTTTTCCAAATGACTATAACCGAGATGTATTTATAAACCACGTAGACAAAGAACATAATGGGAGACTTGAAAAAAATGACAGACTCCTCGTGGGAGATGGCACGCAGTAAATACTCAGGCAGACTTACTTTTTAGACACGTGAATCGCTATTCTGTTTTTTTTAGACGGGCTGTTTTCCAAGAGGGATGAGTACGGGTCATTTTTTTTTTCCTCAAGCCATCAATACGAAGAGGCTTTCTAAGACAAACACTGCTTTTCAGTGGAGTCCTTTAATGTTTAAACACCACATGTTTCCATATTAGAAAACAGACGGGAAGCAGCAAAGCCATGGCTTGCAGTAACAGACGCCCATCTGCTCGCCTTTTCACAGGGACTCTTATTATGAGCCGACAAATCGACACCAGTTCAGGCTATCGAATAAGGAGTCGGGCAATTGTCTGAACAGAATTAAGTAGATGTGGCCCTTTACGCCTCACTTCCTGTTTATGTACTCTCTGCTCACAACTGTCAATGTCACATTAAATAGATTTTGATGCTATCTGTTGCCTGGAGTTTTCTTTGTTGTTTTTCAGCAGCTGATACAGAAATACACCTGGGATGAATCTGTGTGTGCACTCAGTAACCAGTTTATTAGGTACGCCTGCTTTTTAACGCCAGTAGCCTGCTTTTCCGTGTTGTCGCGACGGAGTTATGTGCCACGTAATTGCAGTTACGTGACTGCAATTCAGTACATAAAGCGCACAGCCAGGGTCAAGAGGTTTGCTTGCCGTGTGGCTAAGATGCCTCATCTAGAAGTGAATTTGAACATGGCGCGATTGTTGATGTCAGACGTGATGTTTCCTGCATCGCAGAAGCAGCCACATTTTGGAGATTTTCATGCAATACAGTGTCTAGAGTTTACAGAAAATAGTGTGATGAATTTCTCTGGCTGAAAAGCCCGTTGTTAATGATGGAGGACAGAGGAGAATGGCCAGACTCATTAAAGCTCACAGGAAGAACACAAGTGCAGAAAGTAACAGCATAACAGTACAGTGACGTGCAGACAGGCTCCTGTGAGCATGCAAGCTGCTCTAGTAGGAAAAGTGTGTTATCAGGTGTACCTAATAAAGTGGCTCCTACCTGGGACTAGCTAGCTATACCTAATAAATGGGGTCCTTGCTGATAATAGGTAGGTGTACTGTACCTAATAACGTGGGTCCTATCCAGAGCTAGTTAGGCGTACTAAATAGAGTAGGTCCTATCCAGAGCTAGTTAGGTGTACTAAACAGAGTGGGTCCTAATAAGTACTAATTAGATATTCTTAATAAAGTGGGTCCTATCCAGTACTAGCCAGGTATACTTAATAAAGTGGGTCCTACCCGGTACTATCTAGGCATACATACAAAGATACTACATAGATCTACCTAATAAATATGCCACTACGTATATTTCAAATGTGCACTCCCACTATATAATACAGACACCTAAACGCACTCACACATATATGTAGCATGGTGAGATACAGGATGGAAGCATCTCCTTCATAATACAGGCCAGTCCTCATGCCTTATGCCCGATGAAGGTCTAGGAAGATAGCATTTTAATGCGGTCAGTGGATTACGATGCATATTGCAGTATTCCAGAGCGAATTGCTTCAGAAAATCATCTTACCAGTCTCCGAACAGCTGCGGAGCTCATTAAAAAGTACAGGGTTACAAGACATCTAAACGGCCTGCCTTAAGTGACAGGCATGGAGAGCGGGCCAACTCCAGCTTAACAAAGCTTGCGGGGGGGGAGGCAGGGACAGTTTATCATGTCTGGGCACAGAGGTCCGTTATTTTCTGCCTGACAAGACCAGGCACGACATTATGCAGAACAGCGGTCGGAGTCGAGACGTCCGCCTGCACGTCGGCGAGCCCGCGGCACCCACACTGGCGTCGCCCGGCAACCACCACTACTGCCAAGAGATGCATGAAAGGGGGATGCACGCTCCAGTGCAGAGATACCCGGACAGGGAGCAGCGCCAGGCGCATCCGTGGCCCGCTTTGATCAGGAGGAGGAGAACTGGGCAGAATCTGTGGCAACCCTAGCATCTGCCAGCATTCGGGCCGGGTAAAACAATCAGGCGCTCAGCACAACGAAAGTCAATCTATCATGAAAGGAGTCCTGTGTAGCTGGGAGCCGTTGTCAGACTTCATTATCGCCAAGGCTGACAGCCCATTTTTTAGGCTACATAATAGGCTGCGACTTACATTAAGCCACATTCTATGCGCTAAAACTTTTTGGGGGTTTTTAAATGTTCAAAATCAGTCATGTAGCAACACAAACCCAATGCACTTATTTTATTTTCAAATATCTACCATTAAAGCTATGCGTAAATGTGTGCTCGCGCACAAACTAAAATGGTGGCCAGTAATCTTTCGAACATGGGCGGTATTGGGTCGTGGGCGCGTGCAGTTGCGTGGGCAGCCATGACAGGAGGGATCAGTCCGCGCGGGTCAATCACTCAGCGTGAGACGGCGAGTCCTCTCCCCAACCGCCAGGCCCCGCCGTCCTCTGTCCGCGCTCCAATCAGCGCACACCTGGCCGCCGTCGGCGGCGGACCGCGGCCTTGTCAGCGGCCACCGCAGGTGCTCCGGGAAGCCGCGGGAGGTGTTTTTAATTAGGCCCGCTGTGGGTGCAGCCCCTCTGGTTTCGGCATACCGACGCCGTCCTTTTGTACCACGCAGGCATCTCTGTTCGTCACGCCGGAAATGCAGGCGCTTCCGAGACAGAAAAAGAAAAACCATGGAAGTGCCCCCTGCCTGGCTGCACTGTTTTAAATGCCGGCATGTGATTAAATGAGATTTACTCTGAGAGCTCTCACACACAGGTAGACGCTTTAGCCAACGTTCGGAGCAAACTCTCTCTTTTACAGACAAACCTACACTTCGCATTGGAGTTTTTTTTTTTTTTAAACTTAGTTACACGGCTTCGATTGAATTAATTTTGAGGGGCCATGGGGCTCTCTGCAGCCCCCCTCCTAAAGACCTCATTCTGGAACGGCACTGCTGGTGTCTGGCAAGCAGGGAAACCTGGGGGGCTTGCCCCCCCCCCGCGCCTTAAATGCCCCACATTCGTGGCAAAGTGTGTATTTTAGGAGAAACCGTGGAAGGTTGCTGAGATGAATGCTAAGTGTGGCAGTTCAAAAGATTTTCCATTTTGAGATATGGGTGGAGGGTTCCTGGGGGCATGATGCTTCTGTGCTATACTGCCTGTGTAGGATCTAAGTGCTCCTGTGTGTGTGTGTGTTTTCTCTCTTTCAGATTCATCCGCGGACCTAACAAAGCGCTCGCTCGCAGACGATGAACACAGATTCAGCTGTTAAACGGGGGAAAAAAAAACACCATTCCGACGAGGGACACCTGACAGGATTATTCAGCCCATTGACTTATCCGAAAAGAGGGTATCTCTCACGGAGGAGCAGCAAAGCTGGGTTTGGCTCTAAAGATTTCACATCTTGCTGACTGATCCTTCCTGACAAACTGGTCCATCGCCAGGGACTGTTCCACAACTGTTGCATCTCGATCGCCTCGCGCGCTTCTCCACCTCTTTTGACTAACACAGCTTACCAGGACTTGTACAGGCTTATCCCAAACACCCACCCATCTGACCCCACCTCATCCTGGGTAGGCGGGATGGCCCAGGCTATGATAACACTCATCGCTCGGCCGGGGGATTCTGTAGGATTCCTGGTGCCCTTGATAGGTGGTGTGTGAGAGACTGACCAGGTCATCAGCCATCCCCCGGCTTCCCAGCCTGAGACTCGGCGTGCCGGCTTTCCTGGACTCTTAGAGGACTCGGGACTCCTGGTACCTCTACTGACCACCACAGCAGCGAGTCACAAGCTCATACGGGGAGGCGGCGGGGGACACGCCAGCCCACCGTCCCCTGCCCTGTCAGCCTACACCCAACATCTCTTATTTACAAACTCTGTATATAAACACTGGAAAGCTCTCACGGTGACTTAGCTCACCGGGACACTCCGTCAGACGGTCCTCGGCGACACCGTAATCTGTGACACATTCGTTTCCCGTTCTGACATGTGTCGATCTCTGTCTGTGAGTGGAATGCCCCTCATTTCTCCTGGACCATTCGAGGTCTTTGCTTGCGTCGAGGAATTTCTAAAGCAGCCTACAGGCAAACGTGTTGTCTCGTTTTCCGATCGAGTGCCGTGTTTGAACCCAGAGAACCTGTCTAGTATTTGCGATAAAACATTGTACAGATGAATCTCACAAAAAGAAGCAGACGGTAAGCAAACGGAGTCTTCCCGTGTCCTCGTGAAACAGGTCGCATAGTAACTAGGCCCCACGTTAGCGATATAATGACATTTCAAGCCGTCGTTTCCTTTTAACGTGTGACATTGATGCATTATGTTGACTCATGCTTGTTCGTTTGTAGTTTTTACTCAAATTCAGGAAGAGGAACTGAACGTGAAAAATAAAATTGTGAGAAAACAAACCTAGCTGGCATTAAGTCTAAAAATCCCCAGTAGATATAAAGCCTTATCACAATTAAAAGAAAAAAAGTTTTATACACAGACGTTTCCCCTCATTTGTCTATATGAGTTCTGGTGCACACCTCAGCAAGGCGTGTCTGTTTTCCTGGGATTCAGTCACCCAGCTACTTGTCCGTCTCCAACATTATCTGGAAACGCTCCTGTTCCTTTCCTAAAGAGAGCGCCAGGCCCCTGTTATTCTCCGGCTCCTTGTTTGTTATTTGCGTACATGGTGCCGCCGTAATTAAATATGAATGTCAAAAGAAAGTTCTCAATCACTGACCGTAAAAAAATCCCACATCCTTTACATGAACAGCCGGAGACATTTTTTAGAGTGAAATATCAGCACCCAGGAGCTCAAAGCTTCCAACACAAAAGTCCTCTGATAACGTACTTCTGCGGCAAACCGGAGAGTAACTAGGCAGGAACCAAGCTGGAATAAGAGGACTGTGGGACCCGTCGCGGAACAGTCGCACTTCTCATTAAAGACAATCCCCATCGTGTCACGCAGGCGCCATCTGCTCTGGCTCCTCAGTGCCACAGTACGGTCAGGATAGAGACTCCATCGACTTTACGGCGAGTCATCTCGCCTCCCCTGCTCCTCGCCCGGCTCGCATGAAGGACGGCGCGTGGCATTTGCAGCCGCGCCTTCCGCATTAGCCAGACTTAGAAATGTCAGCATTCGCAACAATGTGAGCGCTCTCCGGTCCTAATTCCAGCCCAACGCTAATGGTCTTTGGCGGGACTTCTATCCACCGTTTAATAACATTAACACGTTGTCATGTTTCCAATGGTCCTATTAATACATCTGAAGTGGCTGTACTGAGCCGTAATTACGGGGAGCCCTGACACTGAGAATGGAAAGAGGCAGCCGTCCGGGGAGCTCGTCTCGGAAGGCGAGCGTGTTATTTTTGCAGTGCCACTTTCTGGCGGGTTTACATCTCGGCCGTATGGCGATGTTCTGACATTTCTAGCACAGCGGGCTGTCCCTCCTACCCCACGACACATTCCGAGCGCATTAAAGCATGCGAGTGTTAAAAGACAGCGTGCTCTCGACGCGCCGAGGCACGACTCTGTTCACTTGCGGTGGACAGTAAGTGTGTCAGACGCGGTACCGGGGAGGCGGTCTCCACGCGGCACCGTGATAGTCACATGACCCGGTTTTAGATATCAACAGGCCAGCTGAAAGATCCTTATAATAAGGAATAATCTGAGGTGGTAAAAAGGCTAAATCCATCATCTCCAGGCCAATAATGACAATGGCTGAACAGTGCACTGGGTGGTTTAACACTGACTGCAGCTAGTTCTGGCCTGCAGCCTCAGCCTCCTGTTAGGGGCACTCCCTCCAGCACTGGCCCAGATGCCCACACCTCTCCTGCCGCAAGGCCTCTGTGTGGCTGGGGAGCACTGGGGAGAAAGGGGGGGACGCGGGGGGCCAGCTGGGGTGTGAGCCGTGTCCCCAGGTCAGGGCAGTCAGCCAGCTATCTCCCAGCCAGCTGGGCGGTTGCTTTGGGTGGGTGGCTTGTCACAGACCACTCCCGTGCCTCCTGTTCCAGGACATTCTCTGGTGAGCACACCTCTGGAACAGGCCACCAGCTGCCAGGCGGACTCACGCCAAGACGGGCCCCCTTAGCCGACTCTGCAGTCCCCCTACTGACGGGGCCGCTCTCTGCCGGCCAACGGATGGACGGAGCTGGATCTGGACGACAGACTTCGCAGTGGGCCGCAGACAGTGGGCCGCAGTGGACGCTTCCACGGGGTCCTCCCTCTGGGAGCCGAGTGGGCGGAGGCAGTGGGGCGGGGGTTTTGGCAGGAGGGCAGCCCTCGACTCCGCTTGAGGATGTCCAGCGGAGGCTCCCGCTGCTGAAAGGCGAGGGGGAGGGAGTGGTGCGAGTTCCCCAGCCAGCAGGGCGTGCTGCAAACACCCACCCACCCATTTCAGCCCTGCGGGTGCCTCCATGAAGGGCTGGGAGGCGTGTCTCCCTGGTCCCCTGCTGGCACTCAGCCTCACAGTTTTACGGAGCGTCTGATAGTCAAACGAAGGGGGACACCGGCCCAAAGCGGTTCATATTACATCTGTCCTCATTGCTGTGATTTCTGTAACAGGAATTTACCCCAGAGCTTTCACTGAAAGGAACATGGGTATGCCAGCCAGTAAAAAATTAGGTGAGGTATTAGGTGAGGCTTTGTCTCTGGCTCTGTGTGTAACTCCAAGGCAGGTTTTGGTGAAAGAGACAAAACAGCTTTGTTTCCTAACGAAATCCAGAAAATCGATTGAAATTGATTTTGCTGTATCGCCTTGTTAGCACAAGGATCCCAGTATTTTAACATAAATATCCCTTCGGATAGAAATCAATCTTCAATTCGGCAACTTCAAAAAAGTCGAATGGCAGAGATGCCATGGTGGAAAATATTTAGCCTTGAGATGCGTGTGGCTGGGGTTTGGTTGGTGCAATAAGAAGTAATGGAGGCAGCTCGTTTGAGGTGTCATGTGATGGCATTGTGATCATCAACGATAATAGAGACCATCTGCTGCACGAAGACTATGATGCTAATCATGGAGATCTTTAGGAGCTCCATAAATCCCCTGCCTGTGGCAGCAAGCATCAGATCTACACACCACCACCCAGGCAACGGCTGCTCTTAGGTCTTTACCTGACTATTATATCTGACTTTCGATTCACACAGGTATT
>JAODKL010000128.1:14902657-14914904 GCA_026780765.1 Petrocephalus schoutedeni
GCGGCACGGGACTGGCAAGCGGCGCGGGATACCGCGAGGGGAGAGCGGACTGGCACGCGGCCCGGGATACCGCGAGGGGAGAGCGGACAGGTACGCGGCGCGGGATACCGCGAGGGGAGAGCGGGACTGGTAAGCGGCACGGGACTGGCAAGCGGCGCGGGATACCGCGAGGGGAGAGCGGACTGGCACGCGGCCCGGGATACCGCGAGGCGAGAGCGGACAGGTACGCGGCGCGGTCATCTCCCTACCCTAGCATCTCCCTACCCTTTCTCTGAGGGCTTCTTGAGCCAGGTAGCATTTCTTCTTCTCCTGCTCCACCTTCATTTTCTCCATCTCCAGCTGATTGGTGAGGAGTAGCTGCGGGAAGGGAGAAGGCGCGCGGACCGTCAGAGGGTGGAGGAGGCCTCCGGCGGAGGTGGCGGGCCGCCACGCGTCCACAGGGCTTACCTTCTCCTTGCGGGCCTCCTCCAGCGCTCGCATGTGCTCCGCCCTCAGGTTCTCCAGCTCTACGCGCTCCCTGAGGAGAGGGGGTGGGCCACCAGATCACATGGGAGCCTGGGACTGAGCGGCCTGACCGCAGAGCCTAGCCGAGTGCCACCATCTCCCTTAATTACATGACCTTTCCAGTTTGTGTCACTGGGAAGCACGGCTACCCCAGCACTGCACCGCTCGGAGGTACCTGCTGCCGTCATCCTCGATCTGCTCCCTCCGGGCCTTCTCCAAGTCCAGCTGGCCCTGCAGGCGCCCCTTCTCCTGCCGCAGCAGGGAATTCTGGGACTCCAGCGAGGCCAGCTGGGACCTGACCGCCAGCAGCTCCTCTGAGGCCGAGCGTTCCCTCTCCACGGCGACGGCGAGCTGGGCCTGGGCATCAGCTGGGGGGGGGGGGCACTTAGTTACGCGCAAACAGAGCCCAGCCCAGAGCCCTTGTGTGGGGGTGCTGTCCGTCACACTGCTCACCGAGCCGGTCGGAGATGTTCTTCTCCAGCTTCTCCCAGGATGCCGTCTGGCCCCCCAGCGAGGCCTGCAGGTTCTCGATCTGCCTGAGCAGCGGCCGCGTCGCCGAGGTGACGCTCTGACTCAGCTCCTGGTTCCGCGTCTCTGCCCCCTGAAGCCTCTGTGGGAGACAGCGGGCCGTCAGGCGCTCGCGTGGGCCGCCATGGAATGCCCGCCCTCTCGGATGGCCCGCGTGTGCCTGCCCCTTACCTGCTGCAGCTCCGTGATCTCTTCCCGCAGGTAGTCCTCCTTCCTGGCCTGCTGCTGCTCTGCTCGCTGGAGTGCCAGCCGGAGGTCTGCCACCTGGTGGCAGGGCAGAGGAAGAGCAGCGCGGGGAGCGGATGAAATACGGAAAACATACAAGGACAAATCATCAAGATGGACAAATCGGCAAGATTCAAACCCACGGCGGCAACAGGCAGCGGTGAGACGGGGGGGGGGGAACGACACAGAGCGGGACACACTCACCTGGTTAGCCAGCGCCTCCTGCTGGAGGCGGGAATCCTCCTGCACCTTCTCCAGCGCCATGCTGAGCCTCTCCTTGGCCTCCACCTCCAGGCTGAGGGCTGCCTCCTGGGCCTCGCTGTCCTTGGTGGCGTTGGCCTTGTGCAGCTCGGCCAGCTCCCTGCAGAGGGAGCAGAGGGATGGTGGAGCCCACGCTGACCGGGGGGCTGGACGCGACCCATCACCTCCACCCAGCCCCGGTCATGAAGCTGCCCGTCTAAGCAAACGCACGGGCACCTAGCTGGCCAGCTTGCTCACTAGCTCAGACCCAAACTGCTGAATAAACACCATTATATGGCATTTAAACACTTTCCATTTTACCACCTTTACTGCTTTTCTGTAATCATTTGGTTCTTTCAGTTACAACCATAGATATTTAAATAAAGCTGTGGGTTATTCATTATGCATTTTTTAATCTACCTTCCCCTAATGAAAATGCTGCCCTTGCAATATATAAAGCTGCCGGATGGACAGGGTTTATGGCACATTTGCCACGTGATGCAGCAGATTCCCATACTGCTTGTGCATGGCACAGCAGAGGCAGCCAGCCGCCAGCAGGTGGCGCCAAAGAGGCTCCCTACTTGTAGGCGCTGTCCAGAGCGGCCTGCAGGCTGCGGTTCTTCTCCTGCACGTCGTCCGTGTCGCTCTGCAGCCGGCCCAGCTCCCTCTCCTGCTTCTCCACCATCCCATTCAGCTTCTTGATGTTCTCGCGGTGCTGCTTCTCCACCTCCTCCTTGCCGTCCAGAACCTGCGAGAGCGTCACACAAAGTCAAAGGCCTGCCAGGCGGCACACAGAGCCCCAGCCCGGGAGGAGGGCTCGGCCTGACCTGCTGCAGGCCTTTCAGCTCTTCCTCCAGCTCCTTGACCCTCTTGGCCTGCTTGGCCATCTGGCCGTCGCTCTCCTTCTCCTTCGTCCGGAGCTTCTTGATGATGTTGGAGTGCTGTAGGTGCTGCTTGGACAGCTTCTCCCCTGCCGGGCGGACAGAGCTCTCAGCACGGCCGCGTTCGGCTCCGGGGCTCAGCCCCAATCGGCAAAGGGCTCCCGGCGGCCTCACCTTCCTCCAGCAGACCCCGGATCTGCTCCTCTTTCTCTCGGATGATCTCCAGCGTCTCGTTAGACCGGAGCCGCGTCGACAGCTCCTCGCGCATGGCCTTCACTTCCTGAATCAGGTCGCGGCAGGTTAGGGAGGACGGGGCAGTAGAACATTGACTGACTGACCAAACTACGCAGATCTACACCACCCTGAGCAGCACCCCGAGGATTCCGTTTAGCAGAGGAGAAATTTGACATGTCAGAGTGTGTGAGGTAAATAAGAACAAGAGCTGCACCCGTTTCGGCGTTGATGCGTCACACGTGGCAGAAGGCAGTGAACATCTCACCTTCATGGCGGAGTCTCGCTCCTTACAGGCCAGCTGGGCCTTCTTCTCCAAGTCGGCGATGCGCTGGGCGAACTCCTCCCGCAGTGACTGGATGTTGCCGTTCTCCTCCTTCAGATTGACCATCTCACTGCACAACAAGAGCACAGCTGTGTCACGCCAATTTACGCCCCGTGGGAAACACGTAACAGGAACCTTTCTCAGTTCACCAGTCTTACGGTGGTGTTCTGGGTGCCAGTGTGGGGGATGCATCCTCCATTTTAGCTTGGTTTTAAAAGCGAGACATGAGCCCGGCCAGCAAACATTCACGACGTGCCCCAGTAGAATAAAGCCACACACTCACTCTTTGAGGTTGTCAAACTCCTCCTCCAGCCGGGCCTTATCTTTGCTGAGAGCCAAGAGCTGTGACTCCCTCAGCTCAAGGCGGCTTGTCAGCTCGTCAATAATCTGCGGGAAATGCACAGAAAATCTCAGCAAACAATCCAGTGACTGCATCCCATTCATACATTTCCTGGGGCCTTTCTCAGGAAGCAGAAGATGCTACAATCCCTTATTGCACAAAACAAGGAACACCCCGGATGAGACACCAGTCCATCGCAGAGCGCGCGTGCACACACACACACACACACACTATGGGTGTAAAGAAAGATACCAATTCAAGGTCATTTTTCTGGACTGCAGAACAAACCCGTCAGAGCGATAACAAGCAAATTCCCCTCTTCAAAGGCCACCTTCCCCCCTTAACCCAAAACCCTTCAAATTCCTCTTGCTAAACTAAAATCAGGGCAGACTAGTTCACATAAGACTATCCTACCGCATCACCATAAGCTATAAGGGCAGCGATCTCTGTTTATTCCCTGTTATAAATGAGGTCATTCAGCTCCTGACGGTCAGGAGGAGCGGGCAGGTGAGCACCTTCTGAAGCTCTGTAATCTGAAAGGCTGAGCTGTCCCCGGCCTCCCCCGTGCCTGCCGGCGCCGCCATCCTCTCCGCGTCTCCGCCAGTGCCGCTCCCCACACCGCCATCCCCTCGGCCCGGCATCTCCTCCGGCTGCTCGCAGTTGACGGGCGTCGCACTCCGGCCGCTCTCCTCCATCTCGTTCTCGTCCAGCGTGTGCTCCCTCGCGGCGTCCGTCGGCCCGCCCCCGCCCTGCTCCTCCCGCGGCCCGGCGGTGACGGAAGCCAGCGTGCACGCCCTCCCCGGGAGCTCGTCGTCGGAGTTGATCTCGCTGACGCTGCGGCTGTCCAGCGACTGCACGCTGAAGGAGTCGATGCGCTCGAAGGCGTCGGAGGAGCCGCAGCTCTCCGTCAGCTTCTGGTACTCCTCCAGGCGCTGGAAGTCGGGGCAGGCGGAGGGCGACAGCAGCTGGAAGGAGCTCTGCATCAGCTGCAGGCCGGCCTTGGCCTCGGGGCCCTGGCGGGAGCCAGCGGAGCTCTCGCTCAGCACGCTCTCATGGTCCAGCACCTCGATGTCGCTCGTGGTGGACGTCCCCGACGAGAAGGTGCTCACTGGGGGCGACGGCGTGTTGCTCTGCCTGTCCTCTGACTTGGGGTCTTTGGAGTCCAGTGGGATGTCCTTGGCGGGACCAGGTTGTGGCTTTGAGGGGCCCTCGCACACCAGGGACGCGGGGGACCCTGTGCCGTCCGGACTGTCCGCGGCTTGGGCCACAGATGCCGAGGGGGGCTTGTCCTCCTCACTGACCTCGCACACAGCTGTGCCGAATGAGCTGCCCTCGCAGTCCACAGTTACAGAATCCTCAGGGCTTGTACCAGCAGAAAGGGGAACCAAATGCTCTGAAGCCACATTTACTGAGACATCATCTGTGGCAGACGCAGGCTGTGATGGCTCAGGGGGAACAGGTTCACTAGTCACCGCTTCCTTGAGCACTGGCACGCCCGGCTCCACAGAGCTTGCCTCTTGAGAACTCGCACTCTCTGTGACCACGGGCTCTTTGTCTTCCTTCTGCGGCCTGTTAGACTTGGTTGGAGGCACAGACACCACAGTGGAAGTCTTTGCAGTCGGCAGGTCCCCCTGGGACAGGAAGGCACTGAAGAAACTTTCAGATTCGTCTACGACGGTACGGGTGACGGGCCTAGTGATGGCCTCAGTGGACTGGGGGACACTCGGCGGGCACTCCAGCGAGGGGGAGTCCCACTGCCTTACACCCCAGCCATCACTCAATGAAGTCTTCCCAGGCACATCTACGGGAGGAAAGGGGTATTAGGACAACTGCCAATAGCCTCCGGGATCCAACAAAGCTGGGTTGTGCCAAAATGTCTCACTTCGCCAAGATCTTAAGCCTTATACAATTTATGCCACATTTATGTCACTAGTTACGTTTGTTTACGTCGGGGGAAACCGGAATTCAAACCACAAGACTGCTTAGTATTATTAGCAACAAGCATGGCTGCAATGTAGATATCTGCATGCACTTGGTTAACTTGGTTAAAAGGCAGCAGGGCGCCGTGTCCCGGCCCCCGCACCGTGGGGGGACTCGAGCAGGGCTCGGCCCGCAGGCTCCCTAACAAGCATCCCGAACCCCAGGACGGGCTCCGCTCACCGCCGTAAGCCGGCACCGCCGTCTCGCCCCACTGCTCCTCCTCCTTGATGTCCAGCACCCTGTCTATGGACTTCTGGGCGCTGCTCAGCGCCTGCTTGGCGAAGCTGGATAGGTGCGAAGCGTTAAACCAGCTCATGGCTCCCGCTGCGGGTGTCAGGCAGGCGTCGAGGCCCAGGCCGGCGCGCCCCGGGCGGCTAGCTGCTCAGCGTCCCAGGGCGACGCGGGGCTAACGGCTACCACGGCGTCCTCATCGTCACCAGAGCCGAACGATCGCTGTCACGACATGTCCGGCCGCTCCGCCGAAGATGGCTAGCTGCTAACCTGTAAATAGTATCCCCATCTTCCGGCATCCACTTCCGGTCCACGTCGCACCGACCAGACTGGGGTGACGTCACTTCCTGTTAGGCGTCGCTCCCGTTTAAAGGGCCGCGTCGCGGTTTCCATGCCGCTGTTCCAATCAAACTTTATACACACGTGTCAGAAAAGGATTACAAATGCAGCGCGGATACATTATCATCTTAACATTACTTTGCGTTGTATTTCAGATGATGGCGGACTTCTAAGTCTCAGGTCACGGGCTATTGTCATTGTTCTTTTTAAAGAAGGGATTAACATTATTAATCCCCCGAGGGGAAATTTCGGCGTTACTGCAGCAGTTAAGGACGGGATCAGACAGTACACACAACATAAGAGCAGACAGATAATCAATGTACTGTATACATGCATCTTTGTCATGCTTAAATGTGATGTTAGCCACTGGTTAGAGCCTGGGAAAAGCAAAGAATTAACAGTATCCAGGATGAGAAAACTGTCCTCAACAGTATAAATCAGATAAAGGCAGTTCCTGATGTTACACCTGGTATCCAGCTATCAGCACCTCCTCTTCATTGCCTGTAACTGAAGAGCCGTGTTTAGATCCCACAACTTCCCCACAGACAGAAACACGCCAGTGAGTGGGGGAAAAGAAGTTTAATAATGGAATGTTAATGAAAACTGGCCCAAATGGGTCCAGTTAAACAAAGGCGAGGCGGGAAATAAATAAGCCACATCCACACAGCGGTTTTCTGATCCGTATCCGGCTGCGGTTTGCAGGTAAAAAAAATGCAAGCTGCCCAAATGAATGTCCCACTTTTGCACATGTTACAGGTAAAATCGAAAGCTAAAACCGAAACGCATACAGTTCAGGATTACCAGGAAGTAACCCGACAGAGGCTGTATTTACACAAACACCTTTTGTAAGCACTGGGCAGGCTGCCCCCGACGGCCAATGCGCTCAGACTGAGCACGGTTTGCGGGGAGGTGACCTCGGCCACAGCCAGCTCCTGTCCATCTGTCAGGCTGAGTTCTGCAAAACCCCAGGGGCCGCCCATCAGACATGCTCTGTGAAACAAGCTCGGGGTTTGCAAAATGCACAAATGCCTACATCTCACGTTTACAGGAAAGTCCAAACCAAATCAGTGAAGGACTTGGGTCACCTTTCAGCGTTTTACAAAGACTCGGGCGTGTTCGCTCTGCTACAGAGGCTACAGTCTACAAAGAAAACACAATTAGATTTTTGGGGAAGAAAAACCAAGACAAGAATGGAAAGAAATATTACCTGTAGATATAGTGTCTTATTTCTCCCTTCCAAAGTGGCTGCGATGGCTGGAGATTTCATCTGTCTGCAATAAAACAGCTCATTTTCACACAGCAGTCTTCAAGGTACAGATATGCTCTTAACTCAGTCAAAGCTCCCCCTGCTCTCCCCCACCCACTCACAAGGTGGCGCTCTCAGTCAGGTAGTTCAGCACATCGTGCAGCCTGACCGAGGGGGTGAACTGCAGCTCTTGGGGCACCTGGCTGCAGGTGGGGCAGTTCTCCTGGTGGCAGTCAAAAGTGGAGGATACAGAGTTAAGATGCAGGGGCCTTGCTGACTGAGAGGAGCCCTCACCCTGGGGGCCTGAGACACCCTGAGACAGGTGTGAGACGCCACAGCCTAGTAAGATGCCGGTAATAAGAGACTGGCCACCAGTCACCTGCTGCCACCACTGAGATCCACGGACGCTTTAGCATTTAGCATGAAGCCCCTAAAGTTCCAAACTCACCTTCCTGTCCGCCTCAAACGTGTAGGTGTGCAGGCAGTCGAAGTCGTTGAACATCTGGTAGTTGTTCAGTGGAATGTAGGCGCTGTGGAAGAAGGAGCAGGACAGGCCAAAAGAGGCGTGAATAAGCAGCCGGGGAATCAGACCGGGAGACAGCTGGAAGCGGGCAGAACCAACCTCAAGGCGATCCTGAAGACCTCAGTGGCACATTCAGCTGAAACAAACAAACAGAACGATAACAATGTTATCAAAAGCTCATCAGCACATTGCTGCCTAGTGCTGCTGATTACAGACAGGCTCTCACGGCCACCACAGATAAAAGGACAAGGCACCGGACCCGAGGCACGAACACTGCGTACCCGACAAGGCACCGGACCTGAGGCAGGGACAATGCGTACCTGACAAGGCACCGGGCCCGAGGCACGGACACTGCGTACCTGACAAGGCACCGGGCCCGAGGCACGGACACTGCGTACCCGCCATGACGCTGTTTGTTGACGCGATGACAGGGATGATCCGTTTCACAACCCCTGGAAGACAAAATAGAGATTAAAGCCCAGACTACTGACTACCCCAGGCTGGGACACCTTACCTTGGCTAAATACTCACAAACACATTCCATACTGTATGTAACACATCCACACTGAAAGAATACTGAACGAAAACACAAGAGCTGGAATTTGATAATGGCCATATCGTGATAATTTTGCTCTTCAGCTGAACTCCAATAGAGCACAATCCAGTTAGACTGAAAATCGTAATTTTTCTCTGTGAAAAGCACTTAATGATACAAATATCAGACTTCACATTTTGGTTTAATGTCTAGGTCTAGTTGACATCTCTGGTCCTGCTGGACACCCTGCCCTGGGCTCACCCTGAGTCAGTCTGTAGGTCACCCCGGTGATACCAAACTCGCCCACTCTCTCCCACCATCTCTGGAACACCCACTGGATGTGTTGGGGGGCCATCCCCATCCAGCGGCACGCTTTCTGGGGGAGAAGCGGCCAGTGGGGGTCAGGGATGCCACATGGGAGATCGTCACACGCTAGAATCTCCCGCTAGAGTGGCGCTTGAGGTATATCAGCAGTGCAGGAGGCGGGGGTCGGCTGTCCCAAAACCTCCCCCCAGAGGGCTTCTCCTTGGGGCACTGCAGCAGACGGACGTACTCCACACGGTGCTCAGGCAGCCGGGGCATGGAGGCGACGGTGCACATGGGGAAGGTCATCTATGAAATGGACACGCGTACTAGACACTAAGGGCAGTCACTGAAAGGCACTGGGTGCCCATTTACACATCGGAATGCTTCTTAAGCACTAAGCTACCCACCGTCACACCCTTACTCAGTGTCTCAGAGCTACAACAGAAGGGCAACCTGAGGGGACGAGAACCCACAACCTCATGGCCAAGACACTTCACATTCAGCACACCAGTGCCAGCCCACTTCCACTCCTACTGATCACATGACGCTCGTTCAGCCTCCTAAAATAAGCTCTGTACTGAGAAATCAGCTCCGAGAGGAAATTTTTTTTTCTAAAAGTTTCATTTAGCTGCACTGCCCTGGTTTTTCCAGCATCTGGTTTAATCCTGCAGTCCAAAGACAGGTAACGGCGAATCGCTTTCTCTAGACTGGTTAGAGTGTGTGATTTTGTGTGTGAGCTTATTTTTGTGTGATGGATTGTCATCCTGTCCACTGTGCCCAGTGCTGCGTTGGACAGCTCCAGACCTCCCTACAACAATCCTCTCTTCATAAGGGCATGCCTGACACAGATCCATTACTCCCTAATCCATGTAGTGCTGAAGAGGGTTATTTCATAGACAGAAACACCTGCGGAGGGTACAGCTCCAGGGTACATTCAATACAGGGAGTCATGCCGGGCAGGAAGACCCGGGCATTGCCCTTAGAGCCCTCCGTACCCCAGCCGACGAGCGGGATAAGGGAGGATGGGTCCAGCACGCCATCCTCGTAAGTCAGCAGTGACATCTGGTGGCGGAGAGTGGGAAAGCAGCAGGTCAGGAGCACTGGGAGGCTCCGATGAAGGGGTCTTCGCACGGGTGCTGTCCATAAAGGGGCGTACCAGCATGCCATTCATCCACCTGCGGGCGATGATGGAATCCAGGCCGCATACAGCTATGTGGAACTCTGAAACATGGAATACAACCAAGTGAGGATTCCACCAGCCACGTCGTGACTGAGGCCTTCTCGGAAAATATTGATGGAAAAAATATATATGACACATGTGTGTATAATATAACATACGAGAGAGCACGCTTGCTCTGCACAGAGAAACGCGCATCTGTCTGATCCCTGAGCGCAGGTGCATTGCTGCCACAGCTAATCACTCGCTATTGCTCATCGTTGGATGTTTCTCAAATTATGGATGTTAGAAAGATTCTAGGTGGACTGATAAAAGTCTGCTTGAACAGTTTATTTATTGTTTCGTCTTCAATTGAAATAATAAGACTTGAACTGTGGCAGTATTTATCAAAGTGCCCCCAGAAGGAAGCCAAAATGGGCTCCTGGGCTTAATATGAGTCCCGCTCTGTGGATGGTGCCCAGGCAAGAGCTTTGCACCCAGGCTTCATATCACATATGGATTCATAATGAAACAACCAAGCGACGTGACATTACTGGACAGAGAGCAAGCTGTGTTATATAAGAACTGGCCTCATTACCAAAACTTTACTGAAACTGCAGTTGAGTCAAAAGCACAGTGAATTCATATTAACAGTCCTCCTGTCAGGGCACCCCACGATGGTGTGAGTCATCTTGCCAAGGTGAAGAGTGCTTCAGAATACCAATGAGGGAACCGAGAGAGGTGTTGCACTTACGCCGGTAGAATGACTCATCGAAGTCTTGGATTTTTTTAAATGTCTGACTGGGTTAAGGAAAAGCGTGATCCGCACTGCATGTACTAAAAATGCCCCTCCCTTCCTTAAAGAGAGTCAGTAATAACCGGTAAAGTTCAGTGAAGCCAGAGTCCCGGTCCCCGCAGCTGGAGGATATGGGCTCACGTTACATCCTGTGATTCGGCTGTTGATAAATTCAGTTGCCACCTCTGCCTCTTGGCGGCCCACATCTTTGGGCCTTGAAAAAGACGTAAGCCTGGATTACATTTAAGCACTGCGTACTTGCTATGAGCCGACTGGTCAGTCTCTTATAATCATGCACGTATCACTAATGTTAATATGCAACAGCTGGATGCCTCTTTCAGTCAAGGAAACAAACCCATCAAATCACAAGAATTACTGAATTATTTAGCCAAGTACAGGAGCCTATTATAAATCCTTAAGTAGCTCAAAATGTCCTCCCTGACATGGATTATCTGGTCACCCTATGTGTAGACATGGCCTCAGCTGAGGGGCTGCAGCCGTCGCGCATGCGCGGTACCCGGTCCTCTCCTCGGCGCCCGGCTCGAAGTCGGGGTGCGCGAAGGGCCCCACGCGCTCCAGGACCTTGCTAAGGTGGTTCCAGCGCCCGACGTCCAGCGCCATCCGGGGATCGGGCTCACATGGCGCGTCTATGGAGGCGCTGGAGCTGCCCATGGTGACTGTGTCGTGACCAGGGTGCGTCTGTCATTGCTCACGTGTGTTAGTGGACGCTGTTTCCCCACATGTGCCCCACTGTGTCCAGAATATCCACAGGATTGTTCTTCTAAAATTCATGAGACGTACCATAATATGGACAACGCGTCACTCAAAAGGTTTATTTTTATTTTACCATGACAATTAGAAATGGTCAATATGCATCAGCACACAACTACATGGTTAGGCAGCCTGCCCAAAGCTGGGGTCACAGTGTCACATCTTATGCATCGAGTGTTGAAATCTTCTTAAATCTGGCGGCCGGCTGCACTCCGCAGTATCGTGTGACTTTGGCAATGCAGCCCGGTGTGACATATCGCGATTTAGCTGATTCAGACAAACAGCCTTTCTTTGATCTCGAATGAATGAGCGACGGCTGCTCTGGCAGCCACTTCATTCCCAGGCAAATATCGGCAGCGCTCCCTTATCTTCGTAACCCCAAACCTGCTAGCAGTTTCTATCGTTTCACCACTAACGTCTGAGCCAGCTCCTCTATTCGGCTTACTCTCCCTAAAAAAAGAGAATAAAAGAAAAACGAAACTGAGAAGCGTGGTGCGTCCAATCGGCGGAAGCTTCTGTTCTAACTAATACTTCCGGCTCCTCCGCGTCCGCCATATTTCCATGACGCGCCGCCTTCCCAAAATGCTTCGCGCGAACCGACTGGTCCAATCAGAGGCAGAGGCGGGGCGCTCCGGCGGCGCGAGCGCTTTCTCGGTTCGACAGTAGTATTACGGCGTTGTCATGGTGAGGAATGGCACGCGCGTGCAGCTTAATAACAGTGAGAAGTAAAAGGATTCATTCGGGACTGGATTGGATCCTATGTCACTGAATATTGGAAACGATGCGCAATAACTTATTTTCAGTTAGTCATAGAAAGCTCCAACCACGTGATGCTAAACTGCAACAGGGTATGGTCCTCGGTAGGTTTGGAGACACAAATAGACGTAAAATGCATGTATTTTCAAGGTAACATAAGAACTCTGCTGAAACCTAGGAGAAAATGGGGAGTGCATGCAAACGGTATCAACTTACAGCCCTGGAGATGTGAAGCAAAAACATCTTTGCTGTGTGACACATTTACATTTACATTTACATTTACAGCATTTGGCAGACGCCCTTAACCAGAGCGACTTACATAAGTGCTTTTAGA
>JAODKL010000128.1:15044649-15062218 GCA_026780765.1 Petrocephalus schoutedeni
GCGAATCCCCGGGACAGAACTGCCGGCCCGGCAGAGGGTGATACGGTGTGCCGAGCGAATCCCCGGGACAGAACTGCCGGCCCCGCAGAGGGTGATACGGTGTGCCGAGCGAATCCCCGGGACAGAACTGCCGGCCCGGCAGAGGGTGATACGGTGTGCCGAGCGAATCCCCGGGACAGAACTGCTGGCCCGCAGGCCCTGCCATAAACTGCCCCAGCGGCTGCACTCAGGCAGGCGCCTCCAGAGCCTTATGTCAGGGACTGAGATGCTGAGGAGAGGCTTCTACACCAAGGCCATTAGCATCATTAACAGCAAAGATTAGGTACTAAAATAAACTACAACTGCACCCTCCACTACGGCAATATTGGTTCATATTAGGGATGCAACGGTTTTCGGTATTTTGGCACGTCCTGTTCGGTTCGATACACCCAGGTGAACTGCAATACATCGGTAAGCCAGACATTAAACTATAATTTTTAAAATGTGGTCATTGTGCTCAAATTCTGTACATTTGGAAATAATCAGGACTGCTTAGGATCAGGGGGATGGGTTTTCTCTGTAGCTCTGCTCAGAGTGTCTCCACAACCAATCATAATTTCTTTGAATTTCCTAGGAGCCTATCACCACTTTGAATGCAAATGCTGGAGAAGTGAGGGGGAAGTAAACAAAACTTTTCCTGGTTGCGTGACCATGGTGAGTGAACGCGAAACGGAGAAAAGGAAATTTGATAAGGCACCGTCATCTTATACATCCGCTACGTGGGAACATTTTGGCTTCAGTGTCGAGTCTGGGGGTTTTCCCACCGCAGCAAGTACCATACTTTTGGCACTTTTGGTACCTCAATAAAGTACCAAAAGTTCGGTACTTCTTTTGTGTTGGTTTTCCACTGACGTAAAATCTGGTACGGGCGCAGAATAAAAGCACAATGTGAGGCGGGGCATTTTGTACTGAATTTGACAAACTTTCATCTTTACCTTTTTGTACTTTTGATATATCTCTCTATTTTTATACTTATATACTTATGTTAAGTTGTCCTTCTACCTTGTGTATCGCCCTGTCTGGAGAAGAGGCCATTCCATTTCACTGCTGGTGTACAACCGCATTCATGCATGTGACACAGAAAAACCATGAATCTTTATTCCTTCGGCGCCGGTCCACAGATCAGATCTAGGTCTGCATGTGTCTGATCCTCATGCTAATGGCCTCACTGCGGTAGTGACCCACGGGCATGTTTCACGAGTGGTCATTTTTAGGGAGATGGTGACTCGTCGCTCTGTTATGATATGTCACTAGGAACGCGTCCGTTACGCTGCAGGAACCGTCGGCAGGAACAGCATGACTCTCCCTGCGGTCGCCTAGATTTCTGTTTCCCCATGGGCCCAGTTTTGAACATGTTACCCCCACGAGTTATGGTGGACGTGACCCTGGAGCCATGTACGGGGGATTTAACCGATGAAGAGGTGCTTCGAGTTAAACGCTGTACTTCTCTCAGCCGCGGTGGGCTGGGGGGGAGGCAGCGCTGGGATTGGATGTCGATGGAGACGGCGGTAGCGTGTCCTGTATTAATAGCCCTGCCGTCAATGTGTCTTTCAGCCCAGGCGTTCAGCTGCCCTCGTCTGCGAACCAGCACATGATCGAATAACCCATTGCCGTGACTTATTCTAATAGAGGTTCATTTCCTGTAAACAGATTAATAGCATGTCATTGATTTCACCTGTCTTCTGTCAATACTATAGACTGAGAGAATGATCTGCACTATATAACTGCGCCTCTTTAAATGCTAAACATTTCCTCATTCATTGCTTGATTTCATTTGGCTATTTACATTTGCCTTAAAGTGGATTCAGTTCATTTGTACCTTAAATTCGTCAAATGCTTGTAGGGTGGGATGAGCTTGTGTATCGACACCTACAGTAAATAAACTCCGTGGTCAAAGACTGAGTGACTTTGGGATGTTGTGCAATTACCTTGACTATCGATGGATATCCTTCATATTAACAGCTCAGTTAGGGGGATAATTAAAAAAAAAAACGGATGTTAATGACCTCAGACATGACACGATATAGGGGTAAGGCCCCCTTTCACAAGAGGATGACAGGGAGGGAAGGCGTGGCCTGAGGAGGGTGTGTCCGAGGGCCTTCCCGAAGAGAGGCGTGTGTCACCTGCAGGGCTCCCACCTCTGCTGGGTAGCCATTCCGTGCACCATTAAGCGCGTAAGTGCTGCAGGGAAACACTTTCTCCCTCACTACCGAAGGGTGTTTTAATTAGCTTAATATCGAGCAAATGAGGAATCCCGCCTCTGATTTTGGTATGACCCTGCCCCAAAAGGAATTACATGGGTAAGGGCGGGGCGTAGTGCCCTGGCAGGCAGGAAATCGGGGCCTAGGACTGGGGCCACGCTGATGCAAGGCCTGCCAGGACAGAGCTGGCGCTGTTAAGTAGCGCCACTCTGGATCTCGCTGTTTATAACACTTCTAAATTGGTGTAAATATTAGTTGTAATGATTCCAGCTGATTGGCTCGGGGCCAGGAGCCATTTCTTGGAAGGGAGATGTGTTTGATCGCGAGCCACTGTGAGCAGGGATTGGTGGCAGCCCTTAGCGGGCCGTGGCAGGGGGTTCAGAGGAGCATGACCGAGGTGGGGAGACGAGCCCGGCCTGCTGATGCTTCGCAGCCCGCAGAGCTGCAGGCTCCTGGCGACTCAATGTGATTTAAAGATTACCGCTAACAATTCTCAGGGCCAGCAGTGTAACTGCAGATTATTGTTTCTGACATATGATATTTAGAATTCTGTCATTATTTTATTATTTTTTTTACTTTTCTCCTATTGGCAGGAATCTAATTTCAGACCTCCTTTATCTTCGCTGGCATCTTGGGTGTCTGCAGCGATCCACATCACTGAGATTGCGCAGGGGGGCTGTGCCCTTGCGTCTGCCTCCCCCAAGAAAACTTTGGCTGCCCTCAGTGACTTTTCCCAACAGAGTGTTTCAGACGTGCTGCGGAACGTGGCCGGATCCATGATTTACAGCCGTCCCGTGACGGTCTGTCGTACAAGCATCCCTCGTTAATATTCAGAAATCTCAGCCTGTGTGCTTATGTTCATTTTCTAGGCTCTGTAAGTGAGATAAAGTTAATATTTACCCAGCCTACCAAAGCCCCCCCCCACCCCCACCCCCCGGGCCTTGACCCTGATTAGGATCACTGTGTGAAAATCATCTGGGGGTTCTTGAAAATCCGTTCACCGATGCTGGGCTCCTGCTCGCGTGTCGATCGCGCGTCGCGGGGCAGCGGGGCGGAGGAGGACAGAGGCCTGAGGCCTGAGGCCTGCCCTCTTCCATGCTGTGCCACCGCACAGGGCAGTGACTTTGAGCGTGTGAGTTCCCTGCCTCAAAGTTACTGAGCCCCAGTCAAGGATGTCTCCCAGCCTCTTTGGGGACGGAGACTCGGGGTGAATTCATAAAGAGCGACCCGCTTTGACAGGAGGGGACAGGCAGAGCCACTGGAGGGCATACAGCCGTGAGTGGCACAGGCGTGCCTGGGGCGTTACCCACGGGCAGCACCAGGACCCCGAAGTGCACGGGACCTGTAGGTAGGCACCAGGCGTGCCATCTGGACATGACGGGGGAATTGGGCGGCATGCGGGCGCCAGGCCCGTGTCAGCGTCACGGCGCTGCTCCTGGCTGCTTATGAACAGATGTTCTGCGCTGTGCCTGCGCGGGGCGGGCCCTGGAGGGACGGCGCGTTGAAGCACAGCCCCGGCGTCCCGGGCCTTCGACCTTGAGGACGGGCCACACGGACGCCTGTCACATGGCTGGGGAAAAAATAGTAAAGCGGAGAAACAAGAACGAGGCCGTTGAGGTCTCCAAGAGACACCGAACTTCGAGAGCTCTGCCTAAGAGGGGCGTGCGGGGATGGTGGGGGGGGTCACGGCTTAATGCTTCTGCGTAACACTCTTCTCAGTCTCCGAAGAGGACGATTTGCATGAGCTGAATGTTTGTCACAAGTTGTTTGATTGGCCAGCTGTCCATAACATAATATCCAAATAAATTGTTACTGGGAAAAAAAAAACAACTGTGCGATAAATGAATTTAATCCAATTATTTATGCTCCTAATTTTTTAGGCATCTCAGGGCAAAGAGACAGAGGCGGATGAGGGAAGAGAAAGGCCTAAAAGACAGCTCGTGCAGTGAGCCTCATTAGGGAACTGGCAGGTCTATAATCATTAATCAGCCTGCTGTGGTTTGTTAGTTTGGGGCCTCAAGGTAAAAGAGAGTTGGGGCGCTTCCATAAAATTATTTGGTAAGGGCTTCTTTTTTTCTATCTTTTCCAAAATGTCAAAGCGGGTAATTAAGTCCGCTGTCAGGATGTCTACGGCAGTTTAGGAGGGACCAGTCACCTTTTTGGGGATCCGGACGGCGTTTCCGGTGGGACGGACCAGGTTTTGGGAATAAAAGCAAAATGAGAATAAGAAAAGAGAGCGTCTTTTGAAGGGAGTCCGATCAAACTGGGCACCCAGCTGTGCTCACTAAACGCGGGCGCCTAATGGCAGGCTGCGGCCGCCTTAATCACACGGGGCCGCGGGAGAAATAACATAGGGGCAGATAAGATACACTCAGAGTAACGGAAGGCTGCGGGAAAAGTTTAATAAAGGCCGGCCGGGGCCCGCTGTCACCGGGAAGCTTGTCACCATTTAATGAACTGAAACTCAATCAGTCCGCACGTTTCGTGTATCGATTCGCCCGTGTGTGTTTCCCTGCTTTCGCATTTGCGCCTTTATTGCGCATTTGAATCGGCGACATGCGCCTTTTCGCTTCAGTCGATGTAAAAGCCGTAGCGCCTATAAATAATGCGTGAAATGCGTCAAGCCGCCTGCCCGACCTGTTGACTGACATCGCGCTTTACAGGCGCGACATTTTCTCATCTCCTCTCGCTTATTATTTATTCAGCAAATTTGCCTGCTTTCTTGCTGACAGCGGTTGTATTTATACAAGTAAACCCTGAGCTGCAAAATGTTTATCGCTTTATAAACGGAGAGCCTTATGGTTTATTTATGCGCGGTGATGAGAGACAACAGAGCTGAATTGATGTTTACCTAATAAGCTAAAATAATATTTTTCAGGGTTTTCGGGCTTTGGATGGACGCCGCGGACATGTCGGGCTGCAGTTTGCTTTAACATCTATAAAGAAGGGAACATCTGTTGAAGCATACATTAAGTTTAAAAATAAGTGTGCAGAGATCACCCGGTAAAGTACAGTTAAGCAGATGTCGCTTCAAAGTGCCAGATGGAACAATGAAACCGGGATTGGAAATTAAGAGCGCAGTGAAAGGTCAGACCGATTAAGAAAGGCGCGTCGGCTGCCATATGACAATTAAGGCGACTTTAAAGCACTCGGGCGACGGGCTGCTTGGTGGCTGTCACCGGGGACGACTTCTTGGGGGAGGGCGGCATTAAACGTGTCTGCGGTCGGGAAGCTCTTGCGCTGAAGTGCATTTACACCAGGTCAAGGTTAATGACCTGCGCAGATAAAGCCGATAGGAAGTCTCACGGCGTCGAGGGGGACCTTTGCCTGCCCGTGTTAAGCAGCCAATATATTATACGTGCTGACGGGAAGTGACATTGGGAAGGCTGCGCAATTAGCCCGGCGCGCCGAAGCGGGCGGGCGGACGGACGCACCGGGCCATGCGGCTCTCGGCCACTCCGAGCGCAATTAGAATTAAACGCGAGCGAAACTTTCGCATCAGAAACGTGGATGAGCAAAGCACCGAAAATGCGATTTTTAATTCTCCCCAAATGATTTTCCTGTGATATTTGTTTGCTATTATCAGGCCCATACGAAACATTAACATTTACCCTTACCGAATGCCCTACGTTCTTTGTGTTCTGAAGTGTATATATCTGTATATTGTTAAGGAGGATATTGAGCGGACTTGTTATCAGAGTGTGTATAACGCTGGAACACAGTCTCTAAAATGTCTTTTTGTAATTGGGCTAACTTTAGACAGTATTAATATCTGAAAAAGGCAGGAGATTATTTGAGGTGTGGATGGCATTTGTTAGGTAGGCACCGCAGGCAAAGCTTCCTGTTGGTTACGTGCGCGGTTTTACTAAACATTTACGCACCTTGTGCGACAGCAGATCTCTCTAAAGGGAAACTTGCTTATTAAAACAATGTCTGGTAATGAAATATCGCTTATCTATCGGTCACGCAAAATGAGAAGTACTTCAGAACGCCAGAGCTATGACACGGGGGTCCATGGGGGCTGAGATCGCGTGCTGTAGGCGCGAGGCAGGGGGGTATTGTTCCGAAATCCGGTCCCTCCGCCACCCCGGCAGGCCTGCGTCCTCGTTGGCCGCAGAGCCGCCACAAGGGGGCAGCATTTACATTGCAGTTCTCCCAAGGCGCCGCGATTTACATTTACGTCGGGTATTTGCATGGAGCGGATCAAAAACAGCTTGGTTTGTTCGCCCACTTCGCAACATGCAAAAATATGTTAACAGAAACGTTGATAAGAAGTTTCCCGTCCTAATGACTAACAGTCCACGCTTGTTCTCACAGAGGCGGCGTTACAGCAATTATCTTAAATCGATGATCACTGGCCGCAAACAGTGGTCTCTTTCTACCCACCGCCTTTACTCAGAAGTGTTTTTAATGTCTATCTGTACCTTTGCAAATTTGCGACGAGGCGTTTGTTCCCCTGTCTGCCTTCATCACCCATCCGTTGCTGAAAATGGTCGATCGTACGTCTGGCGTACAGGCAATAACGAGCCCATTAAAAGCCTATTTCTAAAAGAACGTAGCAGGCCTATATTGAAGTATTTGTTAGGCAGTTTATTTAGCTGGTTCCTTAGAAGTTACGGTATAAGCACTTTTGTAATATGCAAACGGAATTATTCATTGAATAATGAAGACATAAACGGAGGGGTGACATAATTTAATATTATACCGCAGTTAAACTTTATTTATTCTGTAAAGGAATTAATTAAGATTGTTTTAATCCAGGCGCTCTGCATTTAATCCATTTATATTAAGTCTGTCATAATTCTCTCAGTGTTTCGTTTACTTATTCGAAAAATCGTTTTTAATTCTATATAAATAGTGATATGATAAATATTTCACAAAATAAGCACTTGGATGTTTTTGTTTTATTTTAGATTTGTTTAACATATTTTAAATGGCTTTTTCATAACTGTTATGTCAGCGTGATTTATTTATTAAATTTACAGGAAAAATTATATGCATAAAACTGATCCGTGTAAATATATTTAGACACACAAATGGCGTTATTTTTTGCATTGCAAATACAGGTATGAATTTTGTAGGGCACGTTGTGAAGAGCAGTTCCTCTAGCGGCCGCGATAGGGTCAGCCTGTAAAAGGACACGTTTGGGTAGGACGTTTCTTCTGAAAGCCTCATTTTCATAAGAATATGGTTTGCAATTATCACAGTGTTCGCTGACACTGTTACGTTTTACAGGCACCCGAAGTCGCAAATAATTTTATTTATTTATCGCTGTATGAATTTACGCGATTTAATTATAGGACCTGCTGTATTAGTGAGATGCTCATTGTGTTATTTCAGATCGAGCCCGCCTGGCCTGAGACCTCCTACGAGTGCCCATGTCCTTGAGTAGCACTTCTCCAGATGTTCAGCCGGATTGAAGGCTGACCCCTCGCTGCCTCCTTATTATAATTTGAATGACAACATGCTCCAGATCAATAGTTCCCAGTCACAGTTTGAAGATCATGGATAAGGACTCACCTTGTTAGCTGGCAGAAAATGCTAATGTAATTAATGAACGCTAATCTCCTCGACCGGAGATACAGATGTGGGCGACGCGCGTCCCATCGCCTCCTGTATGGAGATCGCGACGGAAAGCCCAGCGATGTCTTGGTTCCGTCAGTCCTTATCCATTTCCCCCGAACCTGGCTTAATTTTGCATTTTGCTCATTTCTGCAGCGGGGTGTTTTACTGGAGTAATTCAGGTTAAGCACCTTGGTCAAGGGGACTGCGGCTGGCTCCCGCTGGGACTCGAACCCGCCCTCTTCTGGTCACAAGTCCAGTTCCTGAAGCATCTTCTTCCCTGCTGAGAACCGTAATTATATCGGCTGTATAATTTTTCCTGTGTCTGTCATGTCTGTGTAATGATGCTCCGAGGTGGGGCACGGTGTTTATGGTGTGAGGCTGCCCCCAGGGGCCTGACCGTTAATGCCGCGTCCGTCCTGAAAGCGGCAGCGAGGAGGCGGGGCCTGTGTGTGGCTCCCTAGGGACTCCTTCTGCTTGCCTTACGTTGCCCCTGTTTGGGGGGCGCTCTGGGACACCTGCTCTGCACATAACCATGGTAACGGGCGTATGATGGGATGGCATTTCCTCCAACTCCTCCTTCCACTTGCTGATACAACCTCGTGACCCCCTGTTATTACAGGAAGTTATTTTTCACGCTGTTCCATGTTTTCATTCACATCAGTGACCACTGCCCCCCTGCCCTCCCCCCACCCATTCCCATGAGTGCCCTGCATGGGGTGTGGGCCCAAGGGTGCCGGGTTTTTGTGAGTTTGGCATGACTCTGCCACACACAGACACTCACACACACCTCAGGACTACAGTAAGAAAGGTAGCATGCAGTTTCAGTGTAGAAGGGAAGTTCCCTGGTGGGGGGGGGGGGGGGGTGCCATAAAGGCACCCTCAAGAAAGCACAGATCTGCTGTCATGTTCCGAGTCATGGCATCCATTGATGCAGTCTGCGTGATGTTCCTGGGCTGCATGATGATGCGGCCTGGGAGGTGATGGGTGATGATCTGGCCTGCATGCGACCTGGGAGGTGATGCAGCCTGCATGCGGCCTACGTGATGATCTGGCCTGCATGCGGCCTGGGAGGTGATGCAGCCTGCATGCTGCCTACGCGGCCTGCCTGATGATCTGGCCTGCATGCGGCCTGGGAGGGGATGCAGCCTGCATGCGGCCTACGTGATGACGCGGCCTGCGTGACGATCTGGCCTGCATGCGGCCTGGGAGGGGATGCAGCCTGCATGCGGCCTACGTGATGACGCGGCCTGCGTGATGATCTGGCCTGCATGCGGCCTGGGAGGCGATGCAGCCTGCATGCGGCCTACGTGATGACGCGGCCTGCGTGATGATCTGGCCTGCATGCGGCCTGGGAGGTGATGCAGCCTGCATGCGGCCTACGTGATGACGCGGCCTGCGTGACGATCTGGCCTGCATGCGGCCTGGGAGATGATGCAGCCTGGCTGAGTGTGATCACCTCTGTGGCAGTGTAGTCAGACACAGTAATCTTTCTTTAAGTGATGTAATGGTGACACGGGCCCATTAACAAGCCAACCGGCTGGTAATTGAGGGATTCACAAGGGCACGAGTCTGGTTTACCATCAGCGTTGCCTTTCGAGGTGCCCCCCACCCTTCCCGGAGGGCGGCAGAGGCTGGCATGACCCTTGGCTGCGGGGTCAGGGCTTCTCCTCCATCAGAGCCGTCAGGTTTTATGTTCTGTGTGACACTAGTAGGTCGTTAACAAGAACAGTGAGTACACGACAGCTCTGAGCTAAATGTCACCCGACGTCCCTGGACAGGAGTTAGTGTGACACTGACTACGAGGCCAGTATTACACGGAGCTTAAAACCTGCTGGGAATTAGAGGGACGTCCACAAACATGCAGATTCGTGTGACGGTTGGCGTTTTAACCACGTT
Source organism: Petrocephalus schoutedeni (assembly GCA_026780765.1). Classification (NCBI taxonomy): domain Eukaryota; kingdom Metazoa; phylum Chordata; class Actinopteri; order Osteoglossiformes; family Mormyridae; genus Petrocephalus; species Petrocephalus schoutedeni. The sequence goes on from JAODKL010000128.1 coordinate 15,054,351, forward strand.
CATTAAAGCGGAGGTTTATAAGCAGAAACTCGGGTAATCCAAAAGCCAACCCACACTCCATACGGGTCCAGTCTGGTCCCAGATCTGCCTCCAACTCCTGGAGTACACTGAGTTGGTCCAGTGCCAGGCAGCCTCAGGAACCCATGAGCAAACAAGGTCGAGACCCGATTCCGACGTGCTTCTTTTGTGAAGGTGACCTGGGTTAATCGGGTATTTTGCCTGCCGCTATCCAAGCGGCAGAATTTACGGCCCCTCGCTTCTGCCTGGTTGCGTCACGCTCACCCCCCCCCCCCGTCCCCCCCGCCCCGTGTGCTGTTTTAGTCGACGTCTTTCAACACCATTGTCTCTCCTTGCAGGTCCAGCTGCACGGTCGCCTGCAGCCATCAATCTGGGCACAGTCGGCCGTTCAGTCGGACTCCCCGCCCTTCCTGGTGGCTGGGCGATCCCTCACCGCCTTTGATCAGTCGTCTGAATGTACCCTGTTCACCAAATAGCTGAAACCTGATCAGGCGTGCGTTTAAGACAAGAGGGCCCGGCTGCATCCGCCATCAGCCTACCGCTGCCGCCTCCGTGTCTTTCTGTTACTTTCTGTGTCCCTCGTTCAGCAAAAGTCACTGACAGTTCCTGGGCCAGTCGTACAACAAAGGCTAAAAGAGGCCAAATGTAATTAAATGGTCCACGAACTGCCATTCCGGGCCAGGGGAGGCGGTGCTTACACATCCTGTGGCTTAAACCTGGTGAAAACAGAACATAGTCGACAGATGGCCTCACGAGGTTTTAAGCAAGCCACAATAAACAGTCGACAAATTGCTGCTCCGGCATGAGAGAATAAAGGGACTTGCAAGCAAATTGTCACTGTTTTAGGGTGGGGGTGTAAGTGGGGCTGTCCCCCACTTTTGGGAGTTGCCGTGCCAGCGGGCCGCATGCTTCTCGTCTGAAGTGGAGTGTCTTCCCATCCTCCGTCTTCTGCGTCTTCTCATTCTCCTCGGCTCCCATCCTCCGTGTCTTCTTGTCCACTGCAGCTTCCGGCCTCCACATCTTCCCGTCCTCTGTGGCTCCCGTCCTGCACGTCTTCCCGTCCTCTGTGGCTCCCATCTTCCACGTCCTCCCATCCACCACAGCTCCCATCCTCCGCGTCTTCCCGTCCACTGCAGGTCCCATCCTCCATGTCTTCCCATCCTCCGCGTCTTCCCGTCCTCTGTGGCTCCCATCTTCCATGTCCTCCCATCCACCACAGCTCCCATCCTCCACGTCTTTCCGTCCACTGCGGCTCCCATCCTCCATGTCTTCCCGTCCACTGCAGGACCCATCCTCCGCGTCTTCCCGTCCACCGGGGCTCCCGTCCTCCGCGTCTTCCTCTTCCCCGTCTTCATGCCACCTGCGCTCTGGCGTCTCCGTCTCCTTCCTGGCTCGCCTTTGTTCTTCCCGATCCCCCCCCCGGCTATCACGCTGGGGGGGCTCCCCTTCAGCTTCCCGCCTCCCTTTCATTAGGATCCCGTTTGGCTTACGCTGCAGAATTCCCTGTGCCGGCACCAGCCCACGGCTGTAGCCCCCCCGCCCCCCAGCCTTCCCCGTTTTTTCCCCAAGCCCCGTCGCCCGGAGAACGTTCCGGAGGCGCACCGTGGGAAGTTGGTAGGGTCCTGCCCCTGTGCTGGGTACAGAGAATCTCGATGTCCATTAAGGGCACAAACTCACTGCTATCCCCAGTAAAGTGCAAAACAAACCATTAAACTGGCTAATACTGCCCCCCCAGGCTCCCAGCAGCCCCTCCCTCACTGATCCTTCTTCACTTACTGTGGCCAATGCTGGTTAGCCATCCTTTAGAATGGTATTCGCCTTCTAAATACTGCAGGCCAACATGTGCTTCTGCAACAGGGCAGACAGGCGTCCAACCCCCCCATTGGCCCTTCAAATGTGTGCTTGTGTGTGCAGGAAGTGGGGGAGGGGGTGGCTAGCTGCAACACCGCGTGCCCGACATGCCCCGCCGGCGTCCCAATCGCAGCGTTTCTGTTTGACGCAGCCGTCAGACAAACATCTGCGTTTTATCTGAAACATTTAGACACTTTGGCAGGAATGCCGTCCCATTGTACATGTCAGATGTAACGTCCGGCTTTGAGGTGCATACCCGGACACGGCTTTGAAGGTTTCTGTCAACTGGTAAGCAGGTTAGGCAGAGTGTTTACTGACTTACACCAGAGCCGGGTCATTTCTTCTCCAAGTTCAAGCTGACAGCTGCGGCATGATAATGAATGATTAATTATTTGTCTTCAAGGGTCAAAGTGTCCTTGGATCCGAAGTATTAACCCATTGTGACAATGTGGCTTTTCCGAGCGCGGATCCCTGGGCCGGCAGAACCTCCTTAGTTCTTCATCAGTCATTATCGCTTAAAAAAAACGGTACTGTACACCTTTGAGGGGGGGTTCTTGGTACTCGCTCAAACCCCCGCTTCTTTGTTTTATTGTTTTAAGGAAATTCCTGGAGCAGAGGGTGGCGAGGGATGGCTTTGTGCTCGCCTGTCTATCTGCCGACAAAGGCAGACCAAGCGAGTGGCAGCCATTGGCCTGCACGTGTGACCTGTGCGGGGGGGGCAGGGGGGGTGGACCCAGCTCCTACTTGCTGTCAGCATGCTCCAGCCTCCGAGCGAAAGCCGCTGGATCAGGCGGCGTGGCCCCGAGGCACAAATGCGGTGCGGATGCATGCGAGACTGCATCGCAGAACAGCCACATGAATCTCTGAACGCTGCATATATAAAGTCAAAGAGTTGGCCTGTTGGGGGCGCCGAGAGTGCATTAGCATATCGCCCCCATACAGGGATGACATAAGCTATATAACCGGCATGTATACATAATTTGGGCGAATTATTAAACAAACAGCGAGGATGATGTTAATGCCTCGCCTTGGCGTGGTTAAAGATGGCCTCCAGGCCTGCGCTAATGTTCACGGTGACAGCAGTGATTCATGCCCTAGCGGGACGCCCTTTTCATCACGTGTCCTTGTGGAATTGGGGAGGGGCACCCGTGCTGCAGCAACCAGATCCTTTACGCCGTACCCCGTTTTAATTAGGAGGGCCCGTCAAGTTAGTGGCGAGTGTCTCATCGGCGCAGTTACTGCAGCAGGAGTGAGTTTACCTCGGGCACCGCGTTACCCTCCTCAGCGCCGCGGTCCACGTAATCGAGGCCCTTTCTGCCATTTGAAGAGGAGAATTTAGATTAGAATACTTCCAGAGCGCCAGCTTTTCTCCGTTTTGTAAGCTTCCACTCAATATGTCAGTGGCAGGGGAGGGGTGGGATGTTTGGGGGGTGGTGCACATGTCTGGCTGAGGACCCGGGGCGGGAGGGGGTCTGCCTTTCCTGTCCCAGTCTCCGACGGCCCCCAGCAAACGGCACGGCAACCAACACGTGCAATTAAAGACAAACAGGGCCGCTGGGCCAATAGTTGCATCATACAAATGCGATATTGCATTTTGCCTGTTCCGCCTGCACTCCCTATTTCACTGCTTTCAGCGTGTTTGTTAGTGCTGAAAAATGTCCGGCCTCCTCGCTTGGGAGTCTACCTCGTTTTTTGTCTTCTGTTTTTTTGTTCTTAGCTTTTTTCTAATTGCATCCGGGACAAATGTCAGCGTGGATGTGGAATATGGCTTTATACTCGAGATCCTGGCCCATTAGGTCTTGGGGGGGGGGGGGGCAATGCGGAGTAAGGACATGCATATTGGGAGTGGATTCACGGGGGGGATGGGTCGTGTCTTGCTGTTGAAACGATGTGCTACGAATTCCCTCTTTATTTATACTAAATACATTAAAGAAAATATCCTTGGAAATGGCCACAGTATTGACAGGTTACCACCTGTAGGGGGCATACTAGTTGACAGAGCTGTGTTTTTAAGCTCTGGGTCAGTTTCTTTCTTTCCTTTCACAAAAGCACTCAGTCCGAGGATATGTTAACACTCCTGGCTTTATGAATGGTTGCAACTGTCAGCTTTTTCCCCCATGAAAGCATCTGCAAAACAACTAACAGTGTAATATAATATACATGACAGGCCCAGCATAGTCAAAACTCGTTTCACACTTAAGTAGTCCCCAAGCCAGCGTAAAATTACAGCTCTTGTAGGAACAGGCCTGTCTCGTCTGATTCTGTCCCGGCCTGCACTCTTGTACCTGCAACCTGCGCAGTAGCATGGCTCCGCTTTTGGGCCGACCTGTCCTCTCGGTCCCCGTCTCCCATACTTAGACCCTGTTAGAATCGCTCTCTGGAATGATTCTGCATTGCTGCCCTTAAACGGGCAGGATGCTGAGGGTTGACCGCCTGCGAGTAAACAAGGCTCTGCGGATAAAGCATTTGTTTGCATTGGGGGTGGGGGGGTTGGTACCCGTTTCTCTCGGGGATGCTCTCAACTCACAGCCACTCTCTCCACCCAGAAACTGACCTGTGTCCCCAACTCACTATTTATATTGCATGACAACACACTTTCCTGATGACTTAAGTGATAGATTTGGTTGAGCGAGGGGCGGGGCGGGCGGGGGGTCCTGGGTTGGGCCCACCCAAGTGACATAAATTGCTATTAATAAAAATTTTAACAATACACAGCAAATGAATTTCTTCTGTTAATGTGGTGGGTGTGGATTTCCAGGGAATTTGGGCTCTCAGAACAAGCATGGGTAACGCCTGAAAGCCGGCCTGGGAGCTCCCTCGCATACCCCCGCAGTCTTTAATAGTATTTGGCCTTCATTAGCCATTCAACCAAAAAGATCTTCAGTTGACTCAGGTCGATCAGTCGTGTCCCCGTTAGCGAGTAGCTATTCCAATCTCTCGGAAAGCACAGGGCGGCATTTCGCTAATGGCTGTCTCGCCGGCACATGGGAGACCTGGAAACGTTAAACCCCAGCGTAATCTGAGTCATGCGCCGTTTTCAGCTGTACCGTGGCCAGCCTGCTTTTTCCATTCCCCACAGTCTCTAATTTTTGCCTGTCAGTTTGTTACTTGTTTCTGTTTTATTTTGGTTCAATTAAAGACCAATTGCACAGCTGTTTAACGTTTTCCCAGCTCAAGGATGACAGCGGCGATCTTGGACAGTGGCCACGCCCCCCCCCCATCTCATGTTGTCTCTGGTCCTGGCTAAAATAATTAAATGTGCACATGTTTGAAGGCGGGATTACGGTTGTCTAATTGTGGTGGGGGTTGCCATGGAGACTATCAACCAATCAGTGAATAAACACCCCGACTTGGCAGCATTTCGGTAAAATAAGGCTTTGTGCAGATGTCAGTCGGAGATTTATGATGGTGAAAAAGATTATATTTGGCAGGAAAATCAATAGGCTGACCACTACGGATCCGGTGCTTATTTTGATAAACAGCTTGCTTGATGTAACCTGCCCACAAGCTGCTGCGTTTGTTTTGGAGTGATTTCACTTTCATAAAGTTTATGTACAGAGCAGAGATATGATTAACACTTGTTTACAAATTCCCAATGCAAAATTGATATAACTTTTTTCCTTTGGGTTTTTTTTCTTCATTGTGTGTGCAATGCTGACTTTTTAGATATTAACTGCAATGTGGTTTAGGGGTGCTTTTCGAATTATGGAAATGTATTCGGAGTAATGGGCCGACGGGCCACAATGACCCATGAGGGACTGTGAGTGAGTGGCTCTCTCCTCTGTCCCGTGTCCTGGTACAGATGTGGTTCTGCTGAAGTCCCTGCCTGTCCTTTGCCTCATCAGATGCGCCCATGTGATACCTGCTATCAGCTGTTATGTAGCAGATTTTTAACTAGCTGGGTATCATAACAGCATTCTCCATTATATTTTATGTTAACCTTGCCCACAGAAGAGCACGGTTAGAGTGACAGCAGTATTTTAGCACGATACTAACGTGCTACTGTAATGTGGTTTTGGTGCTGTCTAAACAGGCCTGCGGTTGGGTGCGGATCGAGTTTGGTCTACTCGTGCTTTCAAAGGGTGGCTATCGCGTTACAGTCTCCAGGATGCGTCTCTGTCCTGCACAAAACTTCCAGCCAGGTGTGAGGCCTTTATGTGATGCTTATCGCAGTGTATGATTACAGACTCAGTGGGTAGTGTGTGCTCCCCACAGACTGACACACGCATTGGAGGGATGCCCAACACAAGCCCTGCACACCCGCCCTCAATTAGCCACCGGATGGGAGGGACCGCCCCAGGGAGTGGGCGTGGCCAGTGGGACACGTACCGTCCTAGTTGTTAGCTTTACTGCACTGCTCACACAGTATTATGTTATTATTTTTCTTACTGCTATTTTAGGTATTTTTTAATATTTTGCATATTTTATATTTATATTATATTTTGCATATTTTTATTACACTCTTGTGTACTTGTAGCACAGGGGGTTGGCCAAACTTCACTGCTTGCACATTCCATCAGAAAGAGTGGAGTGTGAAGACTGAATTAACAAAGTACGTACATAAAATATTGCAATCCACATAACATAATCTGAGACATCAGAGTTCAAAAGAGGACAAACTGTTGGCGTGCGTCTCGCTGGCATATCTGTGACCAGGACAGCAAATCTTTGTGGTGTATCGAGAGCCATACAATATCCAGGATAATATCGGTGTACCACCATGAAGGACGTACCACATCCAACAGGAGTAACTATGGACGCAAGAGGTAGCTGTCTGAAAGGGATGCCCAGGTACTAACCCGCATTGTATCCAAAAAGCATAAGACCGCAGCTGCCCAATTCACTGCAGAATGAAATGCACACATCAACTCTCCACAACGTCAATACTCATGGTCGGGCTGCTAGAGGCAAACCTTTGGTCACTCATGTCAATGTCAAACGTCACTTTCAATGGTGCCAGCATTGCAAATCTTGGGCTGTGGACATCTTGTACTGTCTTTCACACATCTGAGTGAGTTATAGTGTGGGAGAACTACCTGGACTGTTGTGTACCCAGAATGCAGCACAAAGGTGAATCAGAGATGGTTTGGGCTGCAATATCATGGCATTCCCTAGGCCCACTACTTGCCCTAGATGGGTGCATCACTCCTAAGGACTACGGAACAATTCTGTAAGACCATGTTCACCCAGTGATTCAAACATGTGTTCATAGTGGGATACCACAGGGTTCAATTTTAGGGCCACTATTATTCCTAGTTTATATAAACATTATTAACAGCAGTATATACAGTAAATTGGTCCAATTTGCAGACGACACCAAGGCGGGTGGTGTAGCGGATACTGAAATAGCAGCAGAGGCTACAGCGGGATCTTGGTCTAATTAGTGCCTGGGCTGCTACCTGGAAGATGAGGTTTAATGGGGAAAAGTGCAAGGTAATCCACGTAGGGAACAGGAAAGACACAAGTACTTTATTGGTGCCACGGAAATACAGGAAGTTAAATTGTGAAAAAGACCTTGGTATGTATGTTGATGCTTCCATGTTCCACTCTCACCAGTGTGGGGAAGCAATTAAAAAGGCTAAGAGGATGTTGGGTTACATCTCTAGGTGTGTGGAGTTTAAGTCAAAGGAGGTACTGTTAAGACTTTACCATTCCTTGGTAAGACCCCACCTAGAATATTGTGTGCAGTTCTGGTCACCTTACTTTAAAAAAGGACATTGCTGCCTTAGAAGGGGTTCAACGCAGGGCTACAAAAATGATTCGTGGGCAAACAGGAATGTTTTATGAAGAAAGGTTAGTTGAGCTCAATCTGTTCAGCCTTGAGCAAAGGAGACTAAGTGGGGTATATAAGGTATATAAGAGTCTAACAGGTCTGGATGCTGTCCAAGTAAATAGTTCCTTCAATATTAGTTAAAATAAGAGAACTCTGCGATGGGCTGGCCCCCCATCCTGGGTTGTTCCCTGCCTCGTGCCCGTAGCTTCCGGGATAGGCTCCGGAC
>JAODKL010000128.1:15069214-15087355 GCA_026780765.1 Petrocephalus schoutedeni
GGGGGGGGGGGGGGGGGGGGGGGTTGGGAGCTCCTTTAGTTTTTTTTCGCCGACCCCCCCGCCCCCTTATGCTTCCATGCATGTTCTGGCTAACTGTGGATGCAAGCAGCGGTCCTAGCCGTAGGTGGGGCTCTATTCCAGCCCCTCCCCCACGCCCCAAGACCCAAGCCCAGCCATGCACCAACTTGATGGGAACTCTTAACTGAAGGCACCAACTCCAATGGAACATCTTCATTTCAAGAGGACAGAGTGCCTCTTTGCGCTCCCAACAACACAATATTTTCAAATATCATCTGTTCCTTACCCCGTCTGAAGTGAAGTGGGTGGTGATTATGGCTGTGAGGTGTATGCGTGTTCAGTTCCTGCAGCCCTTACCTGGGTGTGTTTTTCCTTCAGGTGGGTGTGGGGTGTGTGTTTGATTCCCACTGGCTTCAGTGAATTCCAGCAGCCCTTACCTGGATGTGTATTTCCTTCAGGTGGATGTTGGTGTGTGTGCATGTGTTTGATTCCCGCTGGCCTCGGCTAATTCCGGCGGCCCTTAAGTGGGTCTGTTTTTCCTTCAGGTGGGTGTGGGTGTGTTTGATTCCCGCTGGCCTTGGCTAATTCCAGCAGCCCTTAAGTGGGTGTGCTTTTCCTTCAGGTGGGTATGGGGCATAGTGATGCAGTGAGGTAAGTTACCACGGAACCACAGCACTCTAGGTCTCCAGGGGAAGAGGCTGTGAGCACAGGAGGCTGGGGATGGGATTTATGAGGGCTTGTGATTAAATCCCCCAGCCTGGGATTGAGACCCGCAGAGCTCAATGGAGTTTCCCCCCTCAAACCCTAATCCTGGGCGAAGAAGCATGTACACAGCCAAACCGGCCTGGGTACCTTCCTATATCAGAGTGGATTTACCCATAATGCAGAGCGTGGAGGATATAGGTTCGAAGGCTTAAAAACGTTGGTTTTGAGGCTGAAAATTAGTCTAGCGGTATTTAACCGCCCCCCCCCCCCCACCCAGAAGTTAGAGCACAGCACCAAGCGGCATTCAAACGTGCGGCCGTAATGGCTTTAGCCGATGCTCCTGACGCGCACCCCTCCCCCACCCGTGATGAGGCTCATGTGTTTCCCATCAAGGAAGTCTGTGGTTACCTTCCTGATTTTGCTGGGCTGGAAAAACAGAGCTAATATGGTGAGATGTGGGAAGAGCTTTGATGCGGGAGCTTCACAAATAAACCCCCCTCCTGCCATCTGGTTTGCATTCGCCCCTTTATTTATTCCCCATAAATGTCCACAGGGTGTGCCGGCGAGCCGACACGTGTGCATCCAGCGCTGGAAAACGGGGGACGGGGGAGCAGTTTGCGGCTAAACATAATGATTATACACCCCCCCCCCCCCCCCCCCCGCTCTTCAGATGTTAGTAATACGGGGTGGGATTCGGGGTTTCCAAAAGAAATAAACAAACAAAACCATGGAAAATAAGAAACAAAAAAAAACAAGAGTAGAACACCCCTATGCCGGGTGGGGGACGCCACAGCGATAATGGGAGGAATTAAAACGTTATTATCGGGGCCTGAGCGGCTCACGGTGACTCACCGCCCTGGCTCGGGGTCAGGTTTCGGTGTGTGTAGGCAGAATTTCCTGCTCCATATCCAAACCCCGGAGACGTGAGGAGGAGGAAAGTCTCCGTGTACGGCCTTGGCGTTCAGCCGTGACGAGCCAGAGCCGGACACGCTCGCTTCCCCGATTCTGCCGGGATGCTGAGGTCGGCTGGTGTTTTCTGTCGTCCGGCTGGCCTGTTTTTATTGGTTATTTTTTATTATCTTTCTGTTTGCCTGTCTCTGCAGCTGCGGAAATGCTTCCTGGATGAAGTAAACTGAAAAAAGGCCGCCGGACAGCCTGACAGACGTTACCCCTGGAGCGACGGCCTGCTTTCATTTTCAGGGTGCCCTGGCCGCCTCTCCGTAAGCACTGTCTCAAACGGAGGGTGTCGAACCTTAGAGATGATTCACCAGAATTGTGTTTGTGGCGTAAGGAAATGTCTGTTCAGGTTTGGGGCCTAGATGTGATTGTCTCAAACAAGCAAAACAAAACGTAGAGGAGGCCGGGGGCATAGCTGTGGCACGATACGGAGTGGTTATTAGATCCGACTCGTGTCCCGATGATAGAAATCCGTGTTTCCCAAGATCTCCCATGGTTAGAGTGATGTGGATATTCTGCCCCATTCTGGGCCGAACGAGAAGTCGCCCAAGTGGATTTATGAATTACAATTGCATGTGGAAGATTTTCAGGGGACATTATGCAAAAGACTCCATGCTTGAAAAGTAGAATTTTAAGTGGAAATCGATGGGCGAGACACCAGGAAAGATAAGCGGGGTCACAGAAGCTGGCCGCCAAATTCTGCCAAGATGGGCCTGATTACAGAGAGTTTTCACTGCCTGCCTGTTGTTCCGGTGTGAATGAGATGCAGGGATTCTAAACTGAGCATTTATTCGATGCAGAAGTTAAGAGAAATGTTTCTGTTTATGCCACATCAACCCCCTCCCACCCACACACTCCCCTTGGAAACAGCCTTGACGAGCCGGAGTAATTGGGCCGACCTGTGACAGACCCATATGAAACACACCCTGCTGGGTCCACCAACTGTAAACAATAGGGGTGTGGATTCGTTTTGAAACAATGTGTTTATTTAAAAAGCTCACTTCCTGTAGGCGACAGCTCGCCCATTAATCCTCATACACAGCCTCTCCATCTTAGAAAAATGTTATCATTGTTTGAAGGATGCAAAAAAAGAATATCTGCAGTCATTTCCTGTGAGATATTACATGCGTTAACAAAATAAATACAAAGTGAAAAAGAACAAGTATGGCTGCTCTCCGACACCACGCCATGATGTTCAGAACGGAATCTTTCACAGCAAAAGAATGCCTTTTCCCTGCTTTTGTTTACGCCATGATTCTGTTCTATAAGTTTGGTACTTCTTTGTTATGGACTTTCACTTCAAAATAGCAGAGTGCAGCTGATATATGGATGTTTTAGTAACGAATGGCTCCGTCTGAACGCGTTGCATCTCCCTGCCTCCGTCTCCAAGATGCCCAGCTACCCTTAGTGCTAATTACCAACAAACGCCCAACGCCACCCACTCTGATACCAAGCCCTCTCTCAAACACCTTATTCTGGCCCATAACTGTAGCTCAGGGCTAAACCCACATGCCGTTCCCTGGCTCTGAGGAACCGGGTTATGAGTTGGCCTGACCAGCGGCCTATGAAATAATCTGTCAGGGGAAAATCGCTTATTTTCACAAGGTTAGCGTCGAGGCGTCAACGTCATTTTCGGAGTGTGCAGGGCTCATTTGCGAAGCTGCCAGTTTGCTGGGCAAGGTGAAAAGGCATTAGAGGCAACAGAACGGCGTGGCCCGGCACGGCGCCGAGATCAGAGCGTGCAGAATAGCAGGTAAACTCAGGGGAGGAAGCCTAAGCTCCAATTAAGCATGTAAATCCCACCCTTTACAGGCAAAACGCCCCCGAAGATCCCTGTCAATTTCCCGCCGCTACGTCAGTGCGGATTTACATGATCACACTCTATCAATGGCGCTGCGCTTTCTGCGCTGCGGGGGGAAGGTTACGGAACGCTGCTGCTCCTACGCCGGGCCGGCGAGCCGGACGTTATTTACCGGGCGCACGCCGCCGCCTTCTGTAAATTGACTCCTCAGCTGCGTCGGTGGAGCAGGTGCGGGGAGGTGACCTGCTCGCTCCCGATAAGCCAGCAGGAAGGATCGGCCGTGCCGGGAGATAGCACTGCTCCGTGCTCCTGTCACGCCACCGCCGCACCGTCAGCTGAGGTGAAGCTAAACCCGGGCAGGGGCAGAGGGGCTGTATCCATGGATTACGGGCGAGGCTTTAATTTCAAAGACCAGCTGCGTATCCGGGGAGGCGCGGGCTGTGCTGGCGGCGGATTGGCAGCAGGCTTCCGATAACGGCCCCGTGAGCCTGCCACGGGGCCCGCCCGGCTAAAGAGGAGGGCGCCGGGGTCTGCGGCCTGACTGTGGCTTTCCCTCGGCACGCGATAATCACACCGGCTCATGCAAGTAATACGGGGAATATTCCAGAGGAAAACACGCGATACTGAGCTCAGCTGTCAAAGCCGCGGAATGTGCATTAAAGGGACGCGTCGATTAGCATTATGCATCATTAGCGAGAGCAGAAAGGAGACTGAAGGGTCCTATACACGCGGCTCCTTCTGCGTGTGGAACAAATGGCGGAAAAACAGAACAAATGCGGAACATGGTAGAGGAGGACAGCCCCCTGGGGGAGGGGGGGGGGCTCTAATAAATACCCCCAGGGCCTACAATATGCAGATGCTTCTATATGTCCACAAACACAGTGAATGTTTCATGCTGTAATTGTATCATCTGTGAAGGCGCCGGCCGATTCCATGGCGCTTGCCAAAAACCGCAGTGATTCCTTTATATTGGTTTAATTTCCGAAAGCATTTAATAGGCAAGATCAATATCCCAGACAATGGAACGGCCGACCGTGGGATTTGCAACACGAACATCTCTTAGTTTAATATCAGCGGGTGTTATTATTAGAAAATCATTTCGAATGATATGTCACGAGGGAGCAAATATCATTTACAAGTCACTAATGAGTTGCTAACACTGCTTTAGCCGGCGGTGGAAGACGGCGCCTTAGGACAGCCTGTGTCTGCAGTGCAGAGGGGGGAGCTGGAACCGCTTCCTTTTTTGTAGCTAAAATTGTTCTATCATCGCTTTTCTGTAAAAGGACGTAGCCAGCTGGGGGGGGGGGGCGGATTAATCACTGATTTTATTTGTTGTAGTATGAAAATGAGTAGCTGAAAATACTCCCCGTCGTTAAGAGCTGGTTTCAGGTTAAGCTATTTATTTGGCTGGGCGGTACTGTTTACAGCAAGTACCAGTTTGGGTGCAGAGCACTTGAATTGCCGGAATTGTGTACAATGACCTGTTAATGAAAACATTTGACAATACTCTAGACTGGTTTTTCTGTGTTTTTTTTTCACTGACCCGTGTCGCCTACAACTAAGGGTCTGTGTCCGCAAAATTGAGTCTGGTGTGTTGTCTTAGATGCAAAGCTGCCCATTTCATTTTGTAGGGCTGTAATCATTAATATGAAACAAATGTCATACACATTTCTGTAGAATCGTCTCCAGATCTTTCATTTGTGTGTGTGTATGCGTGTGGCTTTTTGTATTTTTATTCAAAATCATAAACACAAAGAGGCTGGCAACTGATCATTATTTTCTTCCTTGCTTTTTGTGTGAAGTGAAATGAAAATAGCCGGTGTAATTCAGGCTTAAGAGCACTCCGCCTTAGAGATTATGCTGCAAATTCCTTTGTTCACTGTCCTCGTAAGACACCCCAGTTTCCCTTTTCCCGGAATTGTAATTACAAGTTTTTTTCCCGACATTTTCACACAATATAATTACATTAATAATACGGCTGCGTTACCTCACCGTTTCTTAACAGACGTGGTATTTAAAAATATTTATATCCTGTGAAATGTGTTAAGTCTGTTATTCCAGGTGAGAGAAGCCTACATTCCAGAGAGTCTGTTTGTTATTATTATTGTTAATAATAATGATGATTATGATAATGAGAAAATGGTAAAATAAGAACACAGGCACAAAATATGAAAGGCTTTGCCTCACAGACAAGATGACATAAGGCAAATTATAAGTAGTTAAGCACAGAAAAATAATTTGATACCAGTGTCTCAGGCAGATTGGTATTATACTGTTACCATGTGCAAATAATTACATTTTCCTCCCGAAACAATTACATTATTTGTTCTGGTTGTATTATACACCAATAAAAGCAAACATCATATTAGGATTCATGGCAGTTTTCGCATCGCATTATCAATATGTGGAAATAATTGTCTGCTGAGAGATTAAATTACATTATTGTGTATCTTTTTCATGCCTAATAAATAATGATGGATGGGTTTTATTTTCATCACCACCTGCAACCATTCTGTGTTCCTCCCCAATGTTAAAAATGAATAAAAGAAAAAAATAAATATAGGAATAAAAGGTGGATGAGACGTCTTCTCAGTCGTATCTATACTTTGTAATGTTAGTTCCTGCTAGAAAAACGGGTGGAAAGTTCTGGAATCTAATCAACTGAATGTTGCTGGTTATGTATTTATCAGCTGTTACATATTTATATGGGTTAAGGTGATCATTATGAGAAATTTAGGCCGCCTTGTAGGAAAGGTTAGTTTCAGGAAGAGAATCAGATTTTATTTTCTCTTAATACCCCCAAGCCTGTTTTCTTGTAACTTGTCCTCTGTGTGGGCCAGCTTTGAGTGGTCTCTGATATGGGTCTCACCACATTGACACCCGCCAATTTTTTATAAAACAGAGCCCTTGCCAGTAGGGGGCGCTCTGCTGTTAGGGCTAGCCCCCAGGTGGGCAGGGGCCTCGCAGCTCTCTGTGGAACCTTCAGGTTTCTCAGACGGAAGTCCAGAGCCCTGGTTGAGGTCCCCGTCACTGTACTCCTTGCTAGTGGGCTTATGGACTGTCACATTTGTACTTTGCGGAGATAAGAGGTTTGATTGGCTACAGGCCTGCTGCAGAGTTCATTTAATTGGCTCCTTTTTTACCATTTTGCCAGCCAGATAGAGTCAATACCTTCCCTCCATATTCCTGTTGCATCCCTGGTACCACTGCTAGCCCAGATAAAACAAGGTGAAGGCGTTATAGTCTCAGTTAATTGGCATCAGAAAGCAACTTCATAACTTAAGTCATGCCTCGTGCACAGCCCAGGCTTGCGCCATTGTGAAATTTACATTTTAATGAAATGTTTGAATAAGCACTTGAAATTCACTCTAGCAGATCTGCCGGCTGCGACGTGAACATTTCATGTTTATGTTTTGAACACTGGCGTCAGGAAAATTAACATGCCGCTCGTCCAGATTAAGAGGGCATCACTGTGAAGGCACAGGGTGCCTTAATCAGGGCTCGCTGCAGGTAAACAGCACCGGTGAGGTGTGAACAGAAACAGCGAGAATTAAAGCGAGCCAGCCAGCCAAAGGGGCAGAAACGGGAGAACAAATTCAGCTGCTAACCGTAAGAACAAGTTTTGTTTCTCAGCATATATACGTTTTCACCCTACAGATAACAGCGCTGCATTGTATAAGTTTTCCAGGAGGCCAAGCAACTTACATGCATTTTTCTTTTCACTGGTTAAAATCCCCAGACCACCCCACAACCCCGACCAAGGGTCTGCATCATGAAGGAGGATTTCTCGCTCAGTCGGATAACTTGTCAGATTTAAGGTAGCATGGGGTACATGTAAGCGAATGAAGATAAAGTCCATTTAAAGTGGGGTATCTTAAATACCACAAGTTATCAGGGGAAGCATGAAATCCGGCTTTGTTGTACAGGCCCCAGGACAAGCTGGGTGGGTGGATTTGTTTTGATAGTATTTTCTAGCGTATCAAAACTGAGGTCTCAATCTGCATGGATTTTTGCTAAAATTGTTTTATGTCATCGAGTCGGTCAAATGCAACCGTCTTGCACATTTATTTCTTACTCAGCACTCAAAAATGTTTGGTGCATCTCGTTGAAGGACTTTTTGGAACAAACATAGTGCTTAGTCCTGCCCAGAAACCATCACGGCCATCAGTGCAATGTTATCGTCTTCTTGTCCAATGAACTCAAGGCTGAAATAACATGAAATACTGTGAAATATCAGCGGTAACTGCCGTCCTTCTCCCCCCAGACCCACCCACTTTCGGGTCCTTCGCCCCTCCTTTGCTCCTCCTGGGGGGTGCCAGATTCTTTTTTTACTTCATAACCGTGTCAATTAGACCCAGCAGCACCCCCCCCGCCGCCGGTACAGTATACAGGGCTTCTAATTGACTCCACTGCTAACAGAAATAATGGGGTAGGTGAGCTCGGCCTAATTAGTTAATTCAAATCAGCGCGAGCCGGGGCAAACAGCCGAGGAGCGGAGGCCGCGAGCAGCACGGGGCCTGTCACCCCGCGCGCCACATCTGAGGGCCCGCCGTCGCTCGCGCCCTCGCTCGCGCCGATTCCCCGCAGCCGCCGCCTTTTGCCGAGGGAGATTAAAACGCGCCGCGCGCCACTCGCTGCTTACCCGGCTGTAGTAATTACGCGCGGCCCGGCGCGCGGCGGCGCTAACCAATCAGATAAGTGCGCTTGCGCTTTAATCACGCGCGACTTCCCCCCCACCCACCTTGACGGCACGCGCGCGCTTTGAAACGTCGACGCGCCACCTCAGAAGACGCGCATTAATTCCGGTAATGTTCGAGTCGCGGCAGATTAAAATACAACGAGAGGCGGGAAAAAAAAAACAAAACATGCAAGCGTAGCCATGTTGGGGGGGGGAAATGCGTCTTTGAACAGCAGGTGGTAAATTGAAACAAAACAAGGGCTGATTAGTGAAGCGGCTGGCAACTCGTGATGCAAACAGAGCGCGCACTACAAAAAGCAAACACGAGAGCTCGGGAATAAAGTGGTCATCATCTAATTAACAGAACACGTTTTAATTACCGGGTAAACCAAGCGCTGCAGTGTGTCAATTTAACTGATGTGCTAAGTGCCAGTTTACAATATCAGAAACAGACAAATAATTGGAGTCTAATTACAGGCAGGTCTATCACAGCGGCGCCCGCAGCCCATCTCAATAAACAAGTTTCCACATCAGACCGCGAATGGCGAACGCAGAGGGGCCACTAATTGCCGCGGCAATATTGGGGATTTGCCAGCTTTGGCTATTAAAGTGCAGCTCTTGTGTGGATTGCTACCCGCTCGGCTCCGTTTTAATTAGAAGGAGCCGGGCGGCGGATGCTGCGTCTCGGCGCCGCAATTCAATATATGTAAATATGCTAAGGGGCTAATCTTATTTGGGGGAGCCTGTGCGATGGGCGCCGCGCTAATGCTAATAGGTTATCATTCCCGAGCTGAAGGAGGCGCCGCGCCGTCCCGGGAATAATAATCAAGGTGGCTGCCATCGGCAGGAACGCGCGGCGGAATCGGGAGTTCCCGCCTGCTCTGGGCGTCTGCGCTTTTAACACGGCCGACGTCGGCGCGGTCAGGGCCCCGGCCGGGGAGTTTCCCGCCAGGCCGTCTCCCGCCAAGCGGTTTCCCGCCAGGCCGTTTCCCGCTAAGACGTCTCCCGCCAAGCGGTTTCCCGCCAGGCCGCCAACCGACGGACGCGGCGTGGCGGAACGGCAGCAAAAAATGGGCGAAATTCTACCTTTTCATCATTAAGATCTCCTCCTCCTCAAAGTGCCGCTGAAATGATACCTGTCAGGTGCGGTCCGCCGGCTCCTTTCCTCTGGGGCTGTTGCAGGGCCTCGGTTTTTAATCCAAATTCATAGTTGATGTCACGTTTATTGCATTCCCAGGCATGTGACTGCAGGCACCTTTTACTAGCGGAATAATGCGAAGAGTATCCCTTTGCTTCTTTAGCAAACTTTGCAGAAGCATTGTACGGAGGAAGACCTGGAACTGCTCTGAGGTTGCGAGAAACCCGAAGCTGCGCCTCGGCCCGTTTGCGTCGCGCCACTGCGCGCTCACCGCATTTATTAATAAACGCCCCGTTAGCGCTTTACTTAAGGCCATGTTTTAGTAATGCATAAGCAAATTCATAACGAATGCATGTATAAAGCATTATAAACACTGATATAAAAGGCGTAACGCATGAGTATTATTAGTATTATACCCATGAGTAATATGGATGCTTTATGAAGCTTCATAATGTATTATAATGGACCTTATAATCATTAAGGATGCGTTGTACCGCATTATAAAAGTATCCATAATGCATTATAGATGAGCGCTTCATAGAACATTCATAATGTATAATACACAACTATGCCTTTTTAATATAAATTGTCATGTTTATAATACTTTATGAATGTGTTGCAATCAATTATAAGAAGTTATTAGGCGTTATGAATGTGGGCTTCATAGAAATTGACTTTAGATGCTAGCAAAGCTCTTTTACAAAGCAGGATTGCTGTGATTGATTTGGTTAAAGTGATCAAAATAGTAAGAACCTGAATGAATATGAATACAACAAAAGTTTGAGAATGTTGCTCCTTTAACACTTAAATCAGTGTTTTTTTTTTTTTTTTAGGATTTACCAATAGTATGATGGATCAAAAGTGTCAGTGTGT
Organism: Petrocephalus schoutedeni; assembly: GCA_026780765.1. NCBI lineage: Eukaryota > Metazoa > Chordata > Actinopteri > Osteoglossiformes > Mormyridae > Petrocephalus > Petrocephalus schoutedeni. Next base: position 15,079,385 of record JAODKL010000128.1, read on the forward strand.
TGGATGTTCGTTCGGAGGCCTCCTTTTAGGCCGTGTTTGGTAAATCACACCATGGTGCCATAGGGTCCATTTTATGCTGCTGAAGCCTGTAGTGACACCATCAAATTTCAGGACCCCTATGGCCTGCAAAGACAGCGGGCTGTGATTTTATATAGTTTCCATTAAATCTTGTCTTTTCATGGCTTTAATTAATAATATACTATTTGACATTTATATATAGGTGCAATAAGCTAAGCGTGAAACAATTTATGTCACCTAAAGCTTTTTAACGAATCGATGTGACTATTTGTAATTGCTTGTTTCACAAGATTAAAAGTGCTCAGGCCTGATCTCTGTCTTCTGTTTTGTGGGCAACATGACCTGAGCTTCTGTCATAAAAAGCAAGTCCTGGTCATCAGCATTAATTTCCATCAAGAAATCCATATCGCTAATATTTCTGGAATTTTAATGCACCTACAATTTATAGCCGATCAAATGCAGTTACCTAAATTGCTGTTGGAAAAAGACAGTTTAACTGTCTCGTTTTAATTATGAGATAATTTAATACCCAAGCAGAGGCTCGAGTGTTATACGTCTGTGGCAAGAGGGAATGCCACATAACGGGATAACCAGTTTACACCGTTTCGGTCGGGATTACAAAGGTGATTGAAAATGTTAAGGCTCAGAGGAAACGAGTATAGACACTCTTATTGATCAAGGGGTGTTTCTCCACTGCAAAGCATCTCCGCTTCCAGGCCAACGGCCTTGTGGACATTTCTTACCAGGGAATGGAGCTAGGCCATCTTTGATGCCCATAGCCTCATTTTCTGGGACCATTTTCTTCCAGCTACACTTGTCTTGTGGTCGATTTAGTTTATATTTAAATAACCAAACATCACAGATCACTTGGGGGTGAATAACGGCAAAGGGAAACCAAGTGAACAACCAGCATTTTATTGCATTTCAAAGTCAGTTAAAGACCGACTGTACAACATACGCGTCTGCAGAAACAGACATGGGGTCATGGAGGACGTACAAACAGACCGACAGAGGCGATAAGCAGCCACCTTCACGCCTCGAACAGAAAGCTACCTCGCCACAGGAACACAGAAGCACTGCGAGAAGTCCTTGACCCCTCCCCCAGAAATGGCACCTTGTACTAAAGGGTTAAACAAGGACGCGATGGGCGATGGATCCGTGGCCAATCAGCATGGCCTCTCGAGGCTCTCTGGGGAATGTGACACCAGCTGTCATAAACACAAACTTAAAGAAGCTTTTTATTTATTTTTTTTTTAAACCGAGTCTAATATATTCTACAGCGAAGGTATATCAAGGAACCACTTCTCATAATCACTTCACCGGTGACCTGTGTGCTCACATGAAGACCTCTACCTGCTGTGCTTGGCTTTACTGACCATTAGAAAAGATAAACAATTATATCTCCCTTTCTTAATCTAAATATTTTTTGCTCATACCCCTAATGGTGATACTGACTGGTTTAGCGAAACGCCTCTCATACGACTTGTTTCTTTTGGGGAAAAAATTATTTGAATTAAAACGAGGCATGTTACGGATATTCTTTACATCTTGGCACTGCATATTTTTTTCCTATAGGTTTTATACAAAATGCTGATACATCCCTAGAATACACCCTGGGTGCACTGGTGTGTCCGTGGTGGGGGCACTCCCTTGGGGGGGGCACTGCCATGGCGACCGACCGGGCATCCCACTATGTACAGCTGAGCGGCCAGTGGCAGAAACAGCCCAGACAATCGAAAGCAGGGAAGTATCAAAAAACAGTCTTAACACAAAAGAGAAAAGAAATCTGTACAAAATGTTCAGGTCAACAGTAAGAGAAAAGTCCTTCTCCCCCTATTTTACAGTTTAAAATCCAAAATGTAGTATAATCGCACTCTTGCCCGCCCCCATAAACCGCTGACTCCTTGTCTGAATGTCTTAAAAGCCAGGATTACTCAGTAAAATACATTTTGCGGAACAGTTTGCTAATCTGATACATACAGCAGTTTTTTTCCATAGCTATTTTAATAGTACATACAAAACCATTGAGAGAAAAAAAGCAAACATAACACAGATGTACTTTTATCATTGGAAGGAAAGATCCATTGAAAGAAAAAAAAAAAAGACGCACAGAGGTTATACGGACATGTATGTACAGCCTAGTTCCGCTCACCCAGCAGAAGCATGGAGAGGACAGGGCCATATGGATGCTGAGGGATGTCTTCATGAACAAAGCCTGAGGTTTGCACTGGTCTGGCCAACAGGATGCGAGACCCTCGAAATAAACAAGCTCTAACGTTTTTTTTTTTTTGTATTTTTCATTTAAAAATGTTTTTTTTTTGCTACAGTTTTAGACTAAACATGCAAAGACATACGACTAAGTGCAACTGAGTGAAATGTTCTTTTTTTTTTAAATTCCTTTTTTCTTTAGAAATTGAATCATTCCCTATAGGTCTGAACTGAGGTATGCGTACTAACAGTTTTCTCATGCTGTTATTTTTAGTAATGTCAAGCTACACATGCTGCGAACGTCCTAATCTACCAGCCTTATCCCCCTTCAGAGAGCAAGCTGACCAGCGCTGGCCCGGCCCAGCATGGAGCAAGCTGGACCCATCCTCACCATCGCTCCATCGCACAGCTGCCCCGCCAGGAAACACTATCTTTAAGCTCCAGCGTGCCCCTTCTAAATCATTAACAAACGTGGTGACACCTAAAAATAACTGCCACAAAGTACCTTGTACCCAGCTTATTAGTTGACAGGAGTGTTTTTTTTAATATAAAAAGTAATAAAGTTGACAGAAACTAAACATGGTTAACAAAGAATTCAGTCCAGCTACATGGACGGGAGCAGTAGACAGGCGTGGCATACAATCTTTCCTTAAAGGTTACGAACTTAGAAGAAGTGGAAAACATTTCATCGTTTCTGTGGTCCAGTTGAAGCATACAATAGTTCACATTGTTCTGTCCTGTCTGCTTGCGAATTATAATGACGACAAGCATCAGTGCTGTCACGCCCTGTCTTACAGTTACCTGTCAAAGATGGACCGGCCCCTTTTGATTGGCCCAAAGACGATTGCCCAATTTGGTCACATGTCCAGCTAAACCCCAACCCCTCCCCCACCCACCCCAAACCGCCTTTCCATTTTGGTCACCTCGAGTAACACCTTTGGCTTTAAAAAGCTCAAAAGAGTGAAGCGTGCTCTCTAATTCATCTGCTATAGGCTAGACACCATTTGATTTATTCCCTACTATTTCTTTGGTAGTCACTAATCAAGGTTTATCAGGTACGTATCCTGGCAGCGGTCCTGGTGACAGGATCGTCTGACACCTCGCCATCCTAAAGGTTAATAAATAGCAAAGTGTTTGGTTGCAGGTGTAACTTTGACATATTTAATTTAATCGGCGTTTGGGTCAGACAGAGAGGCCCAGGTGCTTGCAACTGACGCCCCCCCCAGCAAGGCCTAGGCGAGTGGCTTCAGGAAAGACGCGTGCGAAAGCTCCCTTATCGCTTAAAAGGGCCGCACCACGGGCATCGCGCTGAGAGCAGCGGTTACGCCAACTTGCAGGATGGGTTGGTCCGGTGACGGTCCTAAGGTCTCCACTGGATGGCCAGGCTGCAGGTCTCCCTGAAGACACAGCAGGCATTACTCAAGTCGCAGGGCGTCTGCAGGTACAAACCTGAGTGGCACCGTGTACCTGACATCCACCAGGCGCTTCAAAGGAGATAGAACACAGGGGAAGTGCAGGTACACCCAGACACGAGCGCACACCACACGTCGCAGGCCCCGAACACGCCCTATCTCCACTGCCGAACATTCCCGCCGTGAAGAGAAACTTCACAGAAACTTCATAGATGCATAGATGGAGCCTTCATTGTGAATAGTGCATTTCTGCTGGACTTCATGATGCTGGGGGGGGGAGGTGGCGTGATAAGAGAGACAGTCACCTCCGAAGCACGTGGAACACAGGACAGAGAAATACTACCTGGTATTCGACATTCGGCTTTCCTGTACAAAGAAAAGAACATTCATTTTCTTCTGACCACAGAGATCATGTCCACAGTTGAGTTTTTGGTCAGTTAAAAAAAATAATAAAGTAATTGCCTGAATAGGGAAACAAACATAACGAATAAAGAAAATAAAGGTGACATACAGATTATACAGCCCCCCCTCCCGCACACCCCTCCCACACCAAAACGCCCTTTCTAGCCTCAATGGAAACGAACCGATGCAAACTGCAGGCAGTGACAGTGACAATGAACTGAATCCACATGGGCGTGTAAACCGACACGGCCCCTTGGACGAGGCCCCTTGGACGAGGCCCCCTGGGGTCCCAGTCCAGCCCAGTTCAGGGGCCACACGCCACGTCAAGTCCCAGGTACCAAACGGATCCATCCAACGTGTCTTCAGTAAAAATTAATTCTCTCTCTCTTCCTTAAACAAAAAGTAGAAATAAAAAAAATCCCAAATGGGATATTCTGTCATGTCTTTTCTGTATTTAATGGCACTAAAAGTCAATTGAAACATTTTATAGCTGTCAACAGGAGACTGAGAATCCAGCCCGATTCCGAGTTTGTGGACAGACGCCGCGTGCGTCTTGATCGGGCTCCGCCTCTCCGAGGGATGCGGCAAGGGGGCGGAGCCTACTGCATGTTGTCGTTGGCCTGCTCGTCCTCGTAATCTCTGCTTGGGTCGAATTCTGGACTGTGATTGGCTGTCGTCACCAGGGAGAGGGGCCCTTCATGCTCCTCGAGGTCCAGGGGCTCCTCCTTGACGTTGATGTGATGCCTGTGGGGGGGCGGGGGGGGGGGGGGGGGTTAAGGCTATGTGACATCTGCCCTATGTGAGTGCAGACACTCAGATGCTGAGGAGGATGATGGCGGTGGTAGACTGGCGAAGCCCCCCACTGCCTCCAGGCACCCGCCACCCTCAGAGCCCGACTGGGGGGCATTCACTTAAAATTGATGAATGAGTCAGATTAACGGCATGGGTGGAGGATGGGCTCAGGGGCGTGGGGGGGTGGGGGCATCGCCCATCAGGCTCCCACCAGCGTCGGCAGAAGCGGAAGCACCAGTCGACCCGTCCCCTCTTTGCCCCCCTCCCTGCCGCTCCCCGGAGGACGAGCCCCGATGAGGCGCCGTCATTAATCACCGTCAGGTGAGCGCGGCAGCCAGACGCCAAGCCACACGCTGAAGAGTGTCAGGGAGCCCCCCCCCCCCCATGCAGGGACAACGCGGGACGGCGGGGGCGGCTCGGCGATGAGGGCCGCAGGACGTGCTGGATAACACGCCTGTCAGGCGTGAGCCTGGGCAAAGGGGCCCCGGTGGGGGGGGGAGCTGACAAATTCTCCATTACAGGGAGAGTGGAGGGATGGAGTGGGGGGGCGGATTCTGGTGTTAATAAGCCATGCAAACATGTTGCTGCGGCTGGCCTCTCGTCAGCTTAACAAGCGCGCACATCAGCCGCTCCTGTCCCTTTCCTCTCCTCTTTCTATTTTTACAATCAAATTAGGGGGTATATTTGTACGGACGGGCGCGTCCTGAGAGGTATTTCAGGGAAAATAAATGTTTACATATGAATTTTTAATGTGTTGGCTGTCCGTGATGATGGAGTGTAACCTACATTTCGGCAGCGGGCGCTAATTAGACAACACGGTTTAGTGTGAATTAAAAGGAAACAGAGAAAGGGCGTGCGATTGGCACGGAGCGGGCGGCCCGGAGCGGCACGGAGCGGGCGGCAAGGAGAGGGCGGCAAGGAGCGGGTGGCAAGGAGAGGGCGGCACGGAGCGGGCGGCACGGAGCGGGCGGCACGGAGCGGAGCGGCACGGAGCGGGCGGCACGGAGCGGGCGGCCCGCCCCAGATCAAAGCCACGTCACATCGTCATTACACTGCGCTTCTCGGCCGCTAATCCTGCTGACGTTTGCCTGCCTTCAAAGGGCGGTCAGTCTGGTGACGTTAAACTGCTCCCTCGGTGAAAGCCACCGTGCTTCTGGTGAGCCCCATCTAAGGGCTCTCGGGACTGTACCTTGCTGGGGTCTTCAAAGTAGATTAGACCTCACTATATGACAGGTGGTCATCGGGGGGCCCGGTGGCTAAGGACACGGTCACCGTACAGTTCTCAAACCCGGTAACCACATGCAGCACATTTAGTCGGAATTATTCAGACAGGCAGCATGAAAACACTGTTAATGTACATGAGGACCCATCCATGGAAGCTGGGTGTCAAGGCGTGAGTCCGCAGTGCTGCCCGCTGAGCGAGAAACCCAAGGCTCAGTCCGCCTCACAGGCACTGCTCTCCTCAGAGGAACCCAGGAATGCAGAGCGGAGGCCCCGCTGGGCCTCTGACATCTGGGAACCACGCTGCCGGGGTGGGGGCGCGTAACTACAACCTTCACGCAGATTAGCCCCCCCCATTCAACAAGTGCGCAGCGGTTTCCAGTCTGACCACAACACAGAAACTGGGAGCGTTTGCTGGACTGATTATGCCCTTGGTTAGCATCTGCGGCGGCTCTCGGGGCACGGCCGACCTCAGTCTTACGCCGGAACATGGCGATTAGCGGTGAACGGCACGCGGTCCTTATGGGCGTCCGTATGACCCTGATCCACGCTGCTGACTCGGTCCCAGCCGCTGGGCTGTCCCCAGTCCCCGCCCCGGCTAAATGCTGGGATGAGTCTTTCTGAGCCCCGGTTTATAACAGAAGGATTAATGCAGGGTTTTTTTTTGCGAACTTACAGCATGCAGAAAGGCAGGTGGCCTGGGGTAACTGAAATCTAATAGGTGCCGGCTTTGCTCAACTCTGTGGTGCTGGGTTAATGTCAGGGGTTCGAGTTAGGGTTTGGGGGTTCTGGGACACTCACATAGCTGGCAGAGGGGAGCGGCCCGGACTGCTGTGGCTGCCGTTACTGTTGCCGTGGTCCATAGCCCCGTTCAGCTCCTCCCGGATCGCATTGGCCAGGGAGTTGAGAGTGGGGCTTCCGATTGAAGCGGTAGTGTATAGAGGTATGTTATTTTCCGTCAGGGATGCCTGTGAAGAGAGAGAGAGAGGAGGGTCTGAGGACACGCGACCACGCCATGTTTCTGCCTCCGGGGACTCCTGGTCACACTGCGTTTCCAAGGACACCGATCACATGGCATTTTGGCCTTGGAGGACACCCAGCCGTCTTGGTACCCAGGGACACACCCGACCACAGGTTGTTTCGGTCTCCATGGATACTAGATGCACCGCATTTCTGAGAACACCCAGCCAGACGGGGTGGTCGGCCTCCAAGGACAGGCCACATGGCGTTTCAGCCCCTGAGGACACCCAACCACATGGCGTTTCAGCCCCTGAGGACCTTCGACAACACCACCTTTCACCTCCGAACATATCTGGCCAAACGGCGATGTGGGTGGGGTGGTGGGGTTGAAGGCCATCTGACCAATTCTGGAATTTCCTAATTATAATTCCCGCATCCTCTGCAAGTTCCCTGACATTTGGACATTACTGCTCTCAAAACATTAAAAGGTTAAATCGGTGAGAGAACCTGCCGGTCCGAGCCTCAGAAAGGCACAGCCATAGTCGCCGGCCCGGTACACTGCCGACTGCTGGTCATACCTGGAAGGCCGCGGAGAGGGCGGGGCCGTACGCCAGGCTGGTCTGGATGTTCTTCACGAGGGTGGGGCTCCTGCACACGCCACCAAACACACGACGCTCACGTCAGTCGCGACTTACTGGTGCAAATGGCCAAGTTTATGTCGTCTCACAGAGCTACATGTCGCATTGACGCATATATTATAAACAACACATCACTATGCAGCTCGTACAGTAAAAAGAGACGGATAAATACAATACAAGATGACAAACTGATTTAGCACATGAAATCAGCCACCATACATGATCCCAGGACTGAGGGACCCAGGCCTGCTTTAAATCAGACAGATTAAGGCACGTATGACTCAGGCAGTACATCAATATGCTATCGGTGACAGTCCTGT
>JAODKL010000128.1:15200584-15213736 GCA_026780765.1 Petrocephalus schoutedeni
TCATCTCCGCTGCTCGGAGTCGGGGATGAGCTCTCCGCTGGAAATGAGTGACTCCCTTAATTACAGCTTACCTGTTAAGGCAAAGCCGCTAGATGCATCTCAGAACAAACATGCAGCCAGCAGATGAACTACCCATTTAATCTGCTCCCTGGTCCCCGAGTCAGACGGCATGTGCAAACATCCAATGCAGCGTCTATATTTAAATTTGTCAGTTCAACCATTTAACATCTGTTACAATTATAAAAAAGAACCAATTTGCCAGGTTGTTAAAATATGTATGCATATTAATTTATCTGCACCAAGAGTCTACTTATTAAATTATTTTTCACTCTAAATGTTTCAGAAGGATTACAGTGATTCGCAGAAAGGCGCTTTGTGTAGGTGGCCATGTTTGTTCATAATTAATGCTATGACTGCTGATTATCTCACTGTGCATTTAACGCCAACAGGACACGGGTCTTTTCCCCAAGTCGCCAAGCCGGCACTGATTTCAGAGGTAGTCACAAATCCAATGAGTCGGAGCAAGGAATCCATCTACAAATGTAAAAAAGTATATAATATATATATATGCATAATGTAAAAATAAGAAATAAAACAGCGATAAAAGAGGGCAGCTTTCCCGCCAGCATAGATGACGGGGGTAAAAAGGGGGGAAGGATCCCGGAGCCGAAAGCGCTTAGAGCCGAAGCACATGTGCGCAGCAGCGAGCCGCAAACCAGGAGCATTACATAAGGGTCAGGAGGCCGGCCGCGCTGCAGCCGCGCGCCATATGGCCGCGAGCACCGGCGCGCCGCGTTTGGCCCGTAGCGGCATCCCCGGCCGGAAACGCCACGCGACGACGTAGCTGCTGCGGGATGTACCCATGGAAAGTGTGAGGTGCAGCCCAGCATACAACCAGGGGGATATCAAAGGCGAGCGCTGGCTGGCAGGATCCAGGGCTATTATATATCAAATAGGGAAACTCAGGCAGTACGAAGCATTTTTCCCTTCACTCATACAATAAGAAAATCAAAGCCAACAAAAAAATAGGCCTAACATATACATTATGCATTTAATATTACTAATTGTGCAGTTAGTTTCTGCTTAATTAGCCATGGGAAAAAAACATAACCAAATAAATAATATCAAATCTGTTCAGAACAAAATGGTGCACTTGATGATAACAGCTCGACGCGAATACAGCGCGCCGTGGAAAAAGAACGATTAAATTGCAGCGAGATAACGGCGTTTCGTCAAGACGATCAAATGTCAGTTTCATATGTGGCAAAAAAAGAAACTTTCATATGACAAAAATGCCAAGGCTGCAATGAAGGATGTTTTGATGCTCGGTACGAGCTCAGAGTCATAGCGATTCTGAAATCGAGTCCCTCAGCAATAAGCGCCTTTCGTTATTAAAAAGGTAGCAGACAATGAGAGAGAACGCAAGCCGTGCTCCCCGACAGGCCGCAAATGCGCGGCCGTATTTAACGCAGAGATATTTCAGGCTCACATATTCGCCGCCTCCATTTATCCATCCGAAATTGATAAAAGGCTCAATCGCACATCTCAGTCTCACACACCCATCTATTTATCTAATTAGCCGACAACATAACGACGACAAACGGCCGTCTCTCAACCAACGGGAAGCTCACAAATTAAAATCTCGTACGGTTTATGCGTCATTTCTTAAGTACGGGGAAAATATTTGCAGTCGTAACAAGCGGCAGCCAAACCATTTAATGTTCATATAAAATCGGAAACGGTTCGCGCAAAAACTGCATGAATTTCAAGCACGGAGAGCAAATGGAAGCAAACGCAGGTCATCGGTAACTGGGGGCTACGCCGTCGCTTCTAATGTCTGCGGCCATTGTGGCGGGAATCGCGGCTGGAATCCCACCATTTGTCGGCCAAGACAGGAAACGCACGGACCGAAATGACTGAGCGGAATGAGGCGCCCATCAGCGAAATTTTTAAAGATTTCAGTTTTACTACGGGACTCTTTAGTGCACAATATCTGCAACAAATACATTTGTTTATTTATTTTTAGGAACAATCTCTGCGGTTTCTATGTGAACTACATTCTAAAATATACATAGCAATACTATACCATTGCTTTTACAGATATCCTTATCCCCATACTCATGTTTATTATATAACACACAACAGAAGAGTTACGGGGAAACGGGCAGGTATTCTGTGAAAGCCAAGCATAGGCTAAGGACTCGGGGGACAGCTGGGGACCCGGGGGACAGCCGGGGGTCACAGGTGCGAGCGGCCTCCATGCCAGCCAATCACAGGAGGGCCCAGGGTAGGGCCTGGGCGGCCATCTCCCCCAAACACAATTGTCGCCGGTGACAGGTGAAGCTTAGCCGAGGCCCCATAACAACAACAAGTCACGGTGGGACTAACGGGACACCTGTGTTTGATGTCCCCATAAAAAGGGGGGGGGGGCAGGTGCACTCTCGAGAGGGAGAGCAAGGGCGGGCGAGGGAGCGCTCACACGCCAGAGAAAACGAGAGGCAAACAGAAACCCGAGAAGCTTACAGGACTACTTTACACTTTCGGTCTGAAAGTGAAAGCAACTCGCCGTAGGAACCAAGCAGCCATCATCCTGCAGATGGAAGCTCATCTGATTTTAGAAAAACTGGTTTCATGCATAAGAAACCAAACCAACCAGGTGTGGCCAAACTAAAGAAAAAAATATATATAAATACCAGACAATTCAACACTCCAATTACACCCTATGACCGACTAATAATTTTGAACCAGCTTTAGCTATTTAGTAATTTAGTACATATTAAATGAAGGCAGTGATAATTCTGACTGACAAAGACAGATTAAATTACAAAAAGAAAAAGTCAAATATATCTCCCCTATTAAAAGATGGGATAAAAATTCAAACAGAGTTCTGAGAATACATTTGAATTTCATCATCCTGTTCATCACTTATTCCAGACCTTTGAGTCATAAAAGCACAGTAGATGTTTTGAAAATGGGTGAGTTAAAGTCATAAGTGAATAACTAAGCAAATTAAAATAAAATTTGACAACCAGTTAAGACCCATCTCAAAAAGTAACAAGACTTTTTTAGACAAGAAAAAGTAAAATTAAGTAAAATTATTTTGCTTAACTTTCCACACCTTAGATGGTTACTTTTCCGGCACAAGACCAAAGTATTTGCAAGACTTTTAATCTCACAATATAACAGATTCATAATAAAGTTTCAGTTCACGGTCAATATCAACCATCAGATCCTCTGAGTCTTTTTTTTATTTTAAATATATAAAAAACTGTTTAAATATGAAATGTACAAAAGGGAACACAATTCTTACCACACCCATCCATACATTTTCACTTTCAGTACACTAGCTAACTAGGATACCTACAAGGCTGTCAATTCGACTTCAATGACTGGCCAAATTGGTGCTTTAATTGGATTTTACCCAGAAAATGTACTACTTATAATGAGAAGTCTTAAATGAATAATTACAAGAAAGCTGAGTAACACTCAGGCGCATTTATATTTTATTTTTACATTTGAATAACTAACTTGTGATTCAAATGCACACCCTGTTAGCGCCGCATTATTAAAATCCATTTGGTTTTTAGTGTTTCAGTTTTAAATTAGAGTTGCTTCTGTTCAGGCCTATATAGTTATACGTCAGGGTTTTGGCAATGGCAAATCTTTATTAGTGCATGTTTAAAATGTTACTGATACATCATGTTAATATGTCAAATATTTTTGGAAAGTGACGTCTATTACCATGAGCACCCCACCTCATACTAAGAAGGAAAAGGCAGACAAACTTTTAGGAAAATCAGTATTTCTACTAAAAATCATGTTTTAAACTAAACCTGATTCAAAATTCTATATGTGTCCATTTTAAGTCCATTTTAATATTGGTAATTTGAGCTGCAATGGATAACTGCAGCTGCAAATATATTCACATTTATAAAAAGAAATCAAAGTCAAATCACAGAATCACAAGTATTGATGACAGCCAATGGCTGACTGTCACGGTGTAGGACAGCAGTCACAGGAAAGCCATGCTGACTAGTTAACATCATCTGCTGAATTTAAATGGCATGAGAAAAATTCTCACTACAACCAATGGTGAAGCAGGAAATGTTTGCAATACCCAAAATAAAATTTGACAATATAACAATTTTGTATCGCTGGAAAATTTATTGGGAATTTTTTTTATAGACCTCAGCCAATTATTTAGAGGTTTAGGACCTCAGAACAAAAATTTGTCAAGCTGACTGTGAAGAATACAAACCACCAACAAAGCTTGTCACATTCTTTCCAAAGTGATATTAAAAGTAATATTTACATTTTGGGCAGAGTAAAACACAGTTAATGGCATGATGCAAATGTTTCCCTCATTTACAACACACACATCAGCAGCCAGGAGCACCTTCTCCCTACTACAGAAACTAGAAACAAAAAATTAGACTGAGACGAGTCAAAGTCGCACTGGCAAGCCTTGAACCCCAGGAGAGCCCCAAGTGAGAAGACTATCGATTCGTACGAGCGCGCCGCTTCAGCCCTCGCCCCGCCTGTAATTAGGATTGTCAACAACCTATTACTGCACTCTTCCCAGAAACCTGGAAAGCACTGACACCCTGACAGGCAACTTTATAACCAGTTTGTCACGCCGCGGGAGCGGCCAGGACCTTCTCCCGGATGCTCTCCTAAGCCCTCTGACCAAAAAAAGACTGGAAGCCAAACGATAGGTCTCGCCCGCCGGTTAGGGAAATTTTTATCTGTTCGGTAAATGCTCAGCACTGGAGCCATGTGGTGGTGAGCTGGACTGAATGCCACACTATCGCTCCCCTTCCAGCTCCGTGAAAAAAAAAAATCGCCAAAAAATCATGTTGTAGTCAATAGCAAGTTGGCACTGGGATAATTCCTTAAACTGATCACTGGGAAGCAGCTAAGGAATCAGCTCTGGCATCAGCTTTGGCAGTGGGGGAAAAAAGAACTTAATTTCATCTTAATTTCCTGGATACCTCCCCTTGTTTAACAACTGAAATACTAGCAGAATGCTTTCCTTTTTTGCTCCAGTACAAGCTAATCGGGGGGGGGGGCACAGAGGAACAGTGACACAGGAGAGAGGCCGCAGAAGCGGAGCGGTCCGTGGTGGCCATGACCCTGGACTGGGGTTGGGAGCCCGGCCAGGAGGGGATTCAGGGGAAAATTGATCCCAGGAGCCAAACCGCAGGCCGCCAGCCACACAGATGGTTCTGGGGGCCTGGCGAGGTACTGTGACAATTCCCAGTTTAACATCTAATCTACCTACTAATCCAATCAAATGCACTTCCCCCCAACCAAAGAAGATGATCTCCATAAGATCTCGCTGGAAACCCCAGCCAAGTGGTGTTTCCCAACCCCAGGGTGCGTTCTAAGCGGGTTACTGCAATCACACAGGCGATTACGAGGGGCCGCGGCCGTGCCCGGGCAGAGCGGGACCAGCGCACAGGCGGGCCCCGCTTTCACTAACTTCCCCTTAAAGGTGCGGCTTCAACCTGGAAATCGAAAGGGAGGAGGGAATTAAAAATGCCTAGTGAAAGTGCAGAAAAATGAACTAAAAAAAAAAAAAGAGCAGACTTCAAAGCACACGTGGCGGCGGGTGAAATCCTAAAAGCCAAAAGCGATGGTATTAAAAATACAAAGGGTGCCACCCGAGGGGAGGCGGCCCGTCAGCCGCGCGCGGTTTGGAAACCTGCGGCGGCAGCAGCGACTGGAACCGCGAGCGCCACTGCCGCGCGGCTTCTCCCCGCGGCCGCCTTTCCCAGGCGCGCCGCTCACCCTCGCCCTAATAGTCGCGACCCGCGAAAAGGCTTTGAGGAGAGCAACGGCCTCTTCGGCCAGACGGCTTCGGCCATCGCCATGGTTACTTCCATCCTGCCACTTGCCGCCTGTCTTAAAGGGGTCTGGCCTGTTGGCCAACAGCTCTACGCAAACTGGATGGAAAAACAGCACATCTGAGGCCCAGTATCAGAGGAGTGAGGTGTGAATACCACTGCTTTGCAGAAACGACGCCGGAGACGCCCCCTCCCCACCCAAAACGGCATGTTTTGAATCACGATTTTAAGATCATTATTTGCATTTTCATATGAAGCCACGGACAGCCATTTTGCTTAAATTTTTCTCGGAAATTTCAGTATTCGCCCTTTAATGAACACTCCAGACGACTTTTGTTTTAACTGTGGCAAAGAACGTGATGATGACACCATCCCAGTGCCTTCGTTTTTGCTGTGAGTGTTTGGTGTGTAATTGTGAGATTTCACTCCTCCGGGGGGGGTGGGGGGGGGGGGGGGTTGAGAGCCGCCGTGTTCTCCCCTCCCACACACATGTGCACACACACACACACACACAGCAATCGGCTACCTGTGCGGCGCTCTGCTCCCTGTGCTACGACAGACTCGCTGACAGATTCTCATCCTCCTCAAACTTCTCATTACCAGAAGCCTCATCGTCAAACAGTCAAAAAAAAAAAAAAAAAAAAAAAGTTACGACTAATTTTGCTGCCACAAACCGGAAAATGGAAATATGACTAATTACAAAAACAGAAAATAAACTAAATAAACTTGCAACCATCAAGAACAAGACAACAAGCCAGAATATGCCTGGTCGGGGTACGACTGACCCCTACCCCCCTGGAGCCGTGGGCGGGGGGGGGGCGGCGGGGGGCGGTTTCGGCTTCATTCTAGCTGCTGTATTTAGAGGCCAGAGCAGAAAGCGACATGCTAGCCGAGTATATTCCACACTTACAACCTCCCCCAAACAGGGAACGGTAACAGTACAGGACTGTGCACCCCCGACTTTTTAAAGAGTCAGACGGCTACATAACTGGAGTAGGTTCCTTTAAGGAAATCCCTGGAGGTCCGATTGGGAGATTTCAGTTTCCCAAGAATATTTCAGCAGTTGAGACCGTGGCCAGCTACGGTATACCCTGGAATTTTGTTTCGGTCGGCACTAACGTGGCCCGGCACTGCCTTCACACCCGTGTCGGAACACCTGCATGTTAGGCGATTGCCTCATCAGATACGTTCTCCCAAGTTGACCATAGCTGGAAAAAAAAGATGTTACTACAACCCAAAAAACAGGTTCCTACAGCCCAAGCGGTATCATAATTACATCATATTTATAGGCAGTGAGATCGCGGCAAGGCTCGTCAACTAAGCTGCTGATTAGCGGGTTATTCTTAGGAGTAGAAAACCACAACTAAGCATTTATGAATACATAATTATACGCAAACAGTGTTGTTAAATTCACATGCACATAAGTAACGACTATATGACAGTAAACATTTTAGTAGCTTGACAAATGAGGCATTTGCTTTTTGACCTGGCGCCTTTGGAGCTACTCTGGCCTGAATACTTCTGATTGGGAGAAGAAAAAAAAATGTATAGTAAGACCATGAGTTATGGCCAAAGTGCTTAATGACCGCGTATGTATGGTCACCATAGCAACTGGAACGAAGAGCCCTTCGCCCTCACTGGAAGCTGTCCACTCCGTGACCAATCACCTGTCTCGCAGTCACAAGGAGCTCGGGGTGTCAACGCGGTGCGAGGAAATAACGGTCATCTCCCCGCAGCGAGGGGCGGGGGGGCACTGACAGCACCCGGCTCCCATCTACAGCCGGCAAACGAAACCACGTGACACGTCTTACTGCAACCATTTAAGGTGTAACCACTGGTTACAATCATGCCTATTTGCAGCTCAGCAGACCCGTTTTGGTTTCACTGCCATCACATCTTATTTATCTGCATTTCACAAACATTTCACTAACACAACAAAGAACTTTCAGCTACTATGACAGTCAACCTGAAAGGATGACCAGGGCCTCCACGGAAGGGGCAGCTCTTGGCTTATTCATCAACGCTTACTCGGCCGGAAACCCTACAGAACCAGTCTCCGTAGGATTTATCTCTAGCAGGGGAAATAAAAAGAAAGAAAAAGTTGACTTCCAGCCATGCGCAACTCGGACGTGCAGTTTTAACAGCCCCGTTTTAGAACATACGCGTAAACATCACACCAGCACACATTACTCGGCGTAGAAGAAAAATAAATAAAAAGAGAAAAAAAATTGAACCCTTTTCCCACATACGGTCAAAAATAACCCATCTTATCTTTCAGCCGCTGTCAGCGGCTGGGCGAGCAAAGCAGACATGTGGAGGGAATTTCAGGGAGTGTCGAGGAAGCCAGAGCTCTCAGATGAAAGGGGGGCCGCCCGGCCGCCCCCTAACTGCCCTGTCCGGACCAGACGCGGGCCTCACAGCCTCAGCGTCTCGCTTTGACTCTCAGGCTATCATTGGTGCGGACTGGAGGGCATCAGGACAGTCACCCGGGAGGAAGCAATCACATTTTTTTTAAATAAAACGCTATTAAAAACAAAGGACCGCTTAGAAAATATTATTGGGGGATCGCCCCAGATGAAAGATCGAACTGGACAGTATCAAAGGAAATATCACATATTTCATGTGGGGTCTAAATTATGCTGGTTAATCTATGTCATGCATGTGAGGTGCACTCTGGTACTATAAACTTGCAACCCCGCCCCCCCCCCCCCCCCCCACAGAAGTATTAGGTGAGCCGACTCCTCTAGAAGAATCGTATCGGCCGCGGAGGGCGAGGGCGTCCCATCGAGCCGCGTGTCGCGCCGTGGACGCCTTCTCCGGGGGGAGAGGACTCGCAGCCGGGCTAAGCACCAAAGGAAGGTCCAGGGCCGCCTGGGGACGCAGGTCAGCATTCGGCCTAAGCGGGCAGAGCAGTGGCAGCCGGCGGCAGCTCAAACAGCCTGCATCCCTCTCCCAGGCAGCTTGTGACAAGGGCCCAGCAGCCCTGCCGTTTGATCTCCGGTGCTTTCCTTAATCTGGCCTGTCAAGGTTCGCTTGTTGGAGGCTGTTTACTTTACTTCTCCTACAAAAAGTGTTTTTTTCTCCCTCAGACAATGACTAATCCAAAGAGCAAAGGGAAAGGATGCCCTGCCAGCTGAGAGTGTTAAAGCTGCAGGCACCCCTTAACAAAATTCAAATAAAAATGACCATAAGGACAGCAATACAAATTTTGCAGTGTACTCTCTAAAATCAGAGCTGGAAAATATTGAATAAGTAGTTTTCTATTTATCATCAAAGAAATTAAATGTTAGAATATTACTGTATGCTGGTTTCCTGCCTATTGTTAAACCATATTCAAATATTAAGGGTAAGCGCCCCATAAAAATGAAATGGCTAAAGATGAAGTAATACAATCTATTATAAATATATTTAAGAAAACACTCACAAAAATAATGTAAATACACAATGCATTTGATTTCAATCTAAAGCTGTTTCAATAATCTGAATATAAATTTAGTAATTACTTGGCCATGGTTATCTGCTAATTTTATTTTTAATAATCTTTACTGTCAAACTAAATTAACACAAAAAAAAAAACACACACACACACACACACACGATTACATACAAATGGAGCAGAAAGTACATAAAGATTTTAATTGGGGGGCAACTTTACAGCAGAATAGGCCGCTGCATTTTTAAAGCAGTCTAGACTACATTAAATGTATGGCACCCTTAAAATTAACTTAATGTTACAAGACAATGTCATGTAAATGTAACATGTACTTCAGCACGACGGCATTTGCGCGGCGCCGACGTTACATAACATTTATGGGATGTTACAGTGTTATTTCACGGCTTTATAAGAAGAGCATTCGCCGTTAAATACGCAAAAAGACCTTTAGATTCGGCTAGACTGCGCTTTTCCGTCTGCTTGGTTATAATAACCGCCGCCGACATTAGGCCTTGGCTGTAGGCTATCCTACAGTGTTACTGGGAAATAAAGGCAGACAAACGCCAGCCGGCATTTACTGCACTTCCAGCGCACAAGTGCGTGCACAAGTAAGTGCACAAGTGCGTGCACAAGCACCGGGGTGGAAGCGCGAGGTCCACATGCGGCACGCGGAGCTTCCACGCCGCTGTGCGCGGCTCCAAAGTGCACAGACTTTATTCTATCGCTCTGTTAGAGCAGTGTGAGCCAAACCGTGCCGTTGTCGATTGGGGTTTTTTTTTTTTACTGTGGCTTAATATGAGAAGTTTATTATTATTATTATTATTATCATCATTATCATTTCCTAATTCGCCAAGTGCGAAATGCGGGCACCTGTGCAAACGGTGCGCAAAGCCGTCAGAAGTGAGTCCGCCGAGAAGCGCGTCAATCGCGGCTCCTGCCGGCACCTCCCCGCTCGGAAATAACGCCAGTTTATCTTAATCTGTCACCAACTTAATCTCAGATGCCCGAGATTAAAACTTTGTTCAGAACTTTTCCCCCCCAGAAAGGGACGGTGTTCGAGCGCCGGTCGCCCTGTGCCGCAGGTCCCCCAAGTGATCGGGGCGCCGGACCCCCGCGTTGCGAGCGATCCGCGTCCGTGGGAGAATAAAGGGGACTTCGCCAGGCTGGTTAGTTAGTTAGTTAGTTAGCTGGGTGACTAGTCGCGTGGCCACGCGGAGCCGGCGAGCCCTGCGCTTTAAAGGTAACACGTGGCTGCAAAAGACCCCAAATCGCCGCCTTGAAACCCGCATCTGCGCCTAGGATGCATGTCTCGGATTCGGAAATAAAGTTTGCTTTGTTTGCGGAGTGCGTGTGTGTGTGTGTGTGCGCGTGTGCGCGCGTGCGTGTGTGTGTGTGTGTGTGCGCGCGTCCCGGCCAGGCGCGGCTCCGACCCGCTAATTAGCGCAAACTGCGGCTTCGCACAAGCCGGCCGAAAGTGTGCAACAACTTGGCAACTTCCAAAGAGAGTCGGGAGCGGCGAGAGAGTCGGCGGCCGCCCGCTCTGTCTGTCTGTCTGTTTGTTTGTTTGTTTGTCTCGATGGCGCAATAAACAACAACAACAACAGCCACACAAAAAGCGAAAACAAAAGCCAAAGTGTGCGTGCGTGCGCGGAGCCGGAGCGGCGGCGGTCGCCCACTTACCGCAAAGCTGCCGCTCGGCGCAGGAGGGGAAATAAACCTTGCGCTTGGAATAATGAGGTAAACATGCGATCCTGCGTACGGAGAACGCGTGCGGCGGCCGCGGCGTAAACACGCGTATTACTCCGCTGGCCGGGGACTAACTCGGCGGCTGGAAGCCGGCGGAGCAGCGCGACGCGGAGCCGACGCTCGGTCTCACACCGCCTCCCGACTCGGGTGCGAAGGCGAGCTCCTTCCGATCTCACTGCGCTCTAACGCGCCTCGAAAGGAAAGGGGGATCGCGGATTCGGACGATATTTATTTTTTGATGTTCCGAGTCCATTACGTCACATCCACCTGCCGGGTAAACAAAATTCATCGCCGGTCTTCATTGAATATTTAGAAGGGGGAAGAGAGAAAAAAAAAAAAAAGTAGATGAGCACTCAGCAATAATTAAAGTGATAACGGTCTTTGGGCTAGGAGGCGCGATCGTGCGTGCATTTCGGGGGGGGGGGAGGTTTGCATCGCAGGGAGGCGATTGTTAAAATACGAACGTGTCCATAAGCTAGACGGCTAACGAGCTAGCTAATTACAACTGAAGCGAAAGCCGCTTTCTTTCCCATTTTTTTTTCTGCACTTTGTCCAATGAAAGGAGGCAAGTTCGGGAGGTGAGAGTTCAGTAGAAGGACAAACCCATGTGCGAGGAAGTAGAAAAAAGTGTCAGTCTGGGCGCAGAATGCCGTGCATTTCATTTGAGCGATATTTCCTTCGATCGAAGCATTCTGCTGCTCTTTGCTGATAAAATAACGCAGAATATTCTAAACGGGATATTTTTTTAATTGCATTAAATAATGGGCGCAGTCACCAGAGCGCTAAAATGTCGGAGTGGCACAATGTAGCGATTCCCGTTTCCTGCTGGACCTTCTCTTCTAAATGTTATGCACCAAATGCCACAACACTTTAAGTTGTCTGGTCACCCTGACGAATCCGGGCAATTCTACGAAAAATGTTTTTGGAAACACGACTTGATCTCATTTGAAAGCAGCAGGACGTTTAGAAGCCGACTTTTGTATTTTTTCGGTGCGATTGTGAAAGTTAATGTCAATGAAAGAGGGTGCATTTTGTAGGTGTTGGATCATTATGACAGTAATTAGAATTTCATTCATTTTACTCCAAAGGAAAGACGGATCGCGGCTTGATTCAGTAGTTCGGTTAACACCAGTCGAAAGCAACATTAATCTAAAGGTGAAGTAAATATTTTAAGTCGTACTGTCCTTGATCAAGGTCTAAAATCCACAGTTCATTTAATAATATACGAAGGCAAATTTATCATGGCTGTATCAATGAGGTCTAAAGCTAATTTGTTCCCTTGCTAGGAAACCCTTAACTACTATTCACCGGTTATAGAGCGCCACCCTCTGACGGAAAATAGGAGCGCAAGTGACATTAATTTTACCCTCGATGTCAGTGCAGCTAATTGTATAAATGCTTTTAGTCGGCGGCATCCCACAATATTTGCCGTCAAGCATTTCAAGATGCATTAATTTGACACTGGGTATACAGGGCGATAAGAAAATTGTAAATAAACTGAAGGCCATTCAGATAATCAATATTCGAGTCTAAATATCGATGATGCCATATTTAGAATGCAAGTCATGTTTAATATGTTGCGTTTCAAAAATACAGAAATGAGTACATCCACTTTGGAGATGTAGAGAATACTATATGAGGTGTGCAGATAAATACAGCATAATATATAGTAAATTGATGCTGCCTGTTTATTGGAAACGCATCGTTATATAGTCTTTTTAAAAATAATTTATGCAGTTGGTGTGCTTTAGCGAAATTCAAACTCTCCCTTGATTTTTGCATTAAAAATTCACATGAGTGGATTTATCTACTGCTATTCAGACCGGTCTGTAGTAAAATTACAGTGACTTTGTACAGTTAAAATACTTAATGCTTTGTTTAAATAGACACACGACCGTTAAGCTTACGGTTTAGGAGAATCGGTAGTTAGTGCAGCTAAACCCAGAGACCTCAACGAAGGACCTACTGTCCCATATTTAAATCGTAAAATATGAGTAATTGACCATTTGTAGACTAGTTCTAAGGAGCAGAGACATAAAAACGCAATCACTGGTTAACACCTAATACAGGTAACTAGATATAGTACAAGCTTATGTTCTGGATAGATAATAAACTCCAGAAATGTTT
>JAODKL010000128.1:15278601-15297598 GCA_026780765.1 Petrocephalus schoutedeni
AAAAAAAACAGGAACCATTTCTGATTTAATGCCGACTTTTGTTCCAACAAGTTTCAGAAATCTGAGAAGAAGCTTCTTGTAAAACAAATGTGACAGTGATGGTGTTTTGTTTAAGTCTGCTGGTTAGCATTTCATTCTAAGGAACCAGTTGACTGTCATCATGCTTTGATACCGTTTGAGGAGAAACGATCCATGAAAAGTAAACCAAAATGCTGAGACATCAGCTACATCAAAAACGAAGGAAGGATAGAAAGGAAGACGTGAAAGCTATCAGAGATTACATTAACACAAGCACACACATGGTTAACAATCAGTGTGCAAAATCTGCACTCTTACCAGGGGACTTGCCGTCACCAAGAGCATCTAGCCAACCCGGCCTCAGCTTGACTGATGGGCTCCAGTAGCTGAGCTTCCCACAGGAGGCCGGCCAATCACAAGGCAATCAATCGTCTCATAATGAGCAATCATGTCACAGTGCCTGCCTGGCGTGCCAATCGATGTGCAGTCCGGGGAACATTGCGGATGAGGCCAGCGGCTGCCCCACACCCGGTGCACCTGCCGTGCTCCGGAAGGTGGTGGTGGTGGTGGTGGGGGGGGGGGGGTCCGAGGCTGCCACTCACTTCACCCGCTACACACTAGTCAACACGGCCCTTTATCCTGGCCCTGCACAACCTTACGAGCACAAACCAACATGTCCAGGGTCAGGGATATGAGGCATAGAAACAGACGACTTCAGAGCAAAATGGCCCGGCTCCACAGAAACATTCTGAAAAATGTCAGAATGACAGCCACACCCTTGGCCGTGGAGGACACACCATTTTACAACCACAGTGTGCGTTTCATGATCTCTCTGGTGAAGCAGAGCGATTTAGCACACAGGCCCGTTAAAATACAGATATCTGATGTCGCACCCAAATTAGTAATGCAGAGCTTTTGCTCACTACATTGCCGATGTACTGGGCCAAAAGCTAGGAATGGCAGTAACGAGGTGGTGGACTCAACACGACAGGGCCGGGGGGGGTTGGGGGGGGCACCAGCTGATGACACCATCTGTTGAGAGCAGAGGTTCTCAGCCCCTGACGAAGGTGGGTAAAGCTGTACAATTAGCAAGATAACCGGCTCGGAAGCATGGCGAGATCACAAGCTGAGGTCTCTGAAACAGCCTCCAGAGCACGGCTCACTAAGGCAGTGCAGGTGAAGGTGGGGGCTGTGGGTGTCGTATTCATTCACATGCTCTCCCACCGTTGGGACCCCTTACACCACCGGGGTTTGACCCAAACCCCTCCCTTGAAGTCATGCTTAGTAGTGTGCATCGTAACAACGCTAATGGCCCCATTGTCTATGGAAACCTCCAGGGAGGTGGTAGCTCTCATCTTTGTGGAATCCCCCCTATTTCCTCCACCACGCTTAAACCCCCAAAGCCTTCCAGCTTGATATCATCAACTGAATGTGACAAGTGTTTGCAGGTACTATCTGGGAACATGGATACAAGCACGGAGCTACAAAACCATCTCAGAAACAAACATGCATGACTCCCACCTCAATACTACAGACAACTGACAAGGGGTTAGGTGCACAAGCCAGTAAAGAAATTTATTGCCACTTGACTAAAAATCATTTCGATGCATGGCAGGATGAACTGCCAACAAAGATCACCTGGGACTATGAGATAAATCGGACTGATTTGGCCACTGCCTCAGTCACAAGTCAGACTTAGAAATAAAAGGTATTCATTCAGCATCCCACGTAAGCCAACACTGAGCATTCTGATAAGCAAACTGTGCACTTGTCAAAGTGCCATATTTGAAAACCACAGTGCTGCCATTTGCTCAGCAGATATGGCGTGCCTAACCAAACTAGGAGCCTTCGTTTTATTAATCAGTCTGTCCACCATGACCCAGTGGTTTCGATAGAAGGGCTGACAGCAGTCAAAACCATCCACCAAACTTTCAGACTGTATGCAGTCCGATAGCTCAACACCAGCAACTGAAGGATCGAATCCCCACTGTTGTACAATTGAGCAAAACAGAATACAAATTACTTCTGCTGTAAGGCTTTATGGTCTGGAAACCCACTGAAGAGAGTCAGATGATTTGTTAGACCTGTTATTTCCTGCTCATTATAGAAAGTTACATGTACGTTCATGTATGGAACACCTACGGGGAAATTAAGGCTGCAGCCACAATGATGAAGTAAACGAGGGGCTCTCTTCTATGGTTTCTTAAGTATCTGACCAAACTGACAAAGACCTCAGTGAACTCACCCACTCACCATGCCGGCCTTCCGGGCAAGGTAGCATGGCGACTACCACTACAGTATTACCTCTTTGTAATCAGCACCCAAGCAGACATGGAACAACTGATACACTGGGCCCTGGGGCAAAAAAATGGACCATGCCCCCCTAGTCCCTTTCCAAATTCACACCTAAAGCCTGCCCATGTCAGTTGCTCCAAATACTGTACCCACAACGCACCGCAATAGTTGGTGGAATTTTCCAACATGCTTTTCTCGTTAAATAGACACCTCAAGAACCATGTTGTGTAGTCGAACTAAAGCACTTCAAAATTGTTTGGTATAGACAGATTGCACACATAAATATGAGAGATACAAAAATAGCACGTCACATGTCCATATAATAATATGCATGAGATCAGCACCGTAATCCTTACAAATGTTTCGCATACATTGAGATTTGCAGTCGGAGGGGGACCCGTGACTTCGGTGGGGGGGGGCTTGGGCCCTGGGGCAGCCCCACCACCTGCCCCGCCTACCAGTCCAGCCCTGTCTTAAACCCCCCCCCCAAAGAACCTCATTATATCTTGAAGTGGAGTCTTTACTATAGGACTGGTCTAGAATTAACAAAACAAAAACACGCACTGCGCTGAGGCATTATGACAAATGCGAAACAAAGAGCAGGAAGCAAGAAGATGGACGAGTAAAGCGGAGCTACACACCCAGGCACTTCAGCATGAAGCCCGGTGCAGAAGAATCCTCAATTAACACAAAGCTCTCTGAGAGAGCGTTTGGAGGGACAGGAGATTATTCACAGTCAGACTCTTCAAAAGAGGTGAGCAACATGAAATGCCCCCCTTTGGAGGCTGGCAGCCAGGTTCATTTTAACAGGAGGGGCTCGACTGGTTCCAGAGCTCTACATGTCAGTGTCCATTAAAGGATGTACAACACAGCAGGTGACATAACAGCCACTGTCATGGTAATTATGCAAATAAGTCACTGCGATCAGAGCCCATCTTTCGAGTGTCCGTCTGCCGGAATATTCTGGTAGCTATCAACAATTTCTATGCCATAACTCAACTGGCTTCCAATATTTGTGAAATAATGGAGAAAATTAATCTATGAGACTTATCGATGTTACAGGAGGCATCATTCAAACAGTCAGTCAGACCAAAATTTTGGGGGACATAGTCCTACATTTATGTGGACTGTCAAGGTTCTCTTCAAGCGCAAATGCATTTTGGGGGAACATTTCAGAAATTGAGAGGTCCCAGCACTAGGACTCTCCTGGAGATTAAATATTCATGCACTACCCACTGAGCGGGATGTATCCAATCTCATAGATATGCCTCTAATCCCAGAGGGCTGCTTACTTCCAAACTTGTCTATTCCGTACAGGACAGCGATATTCCAGGTCCCATGATGATACAGTGAGTAATTTGCAAGGTTTAGGAAAGAAAACATCATGATACAAAGACACCCTTTTTACAAGCAGAAGTAGCACCAGACCGGAAACCCATTTTATTGAATGGGTGATATTTTTCTGTACAGTATGACTGATACGTATAACTGATATTGAGGTGAGACCACTCAGTCATTTTGACAGGACCAAGAATGCACGAGATCAGCCTGCTGGGGTGGCCAAACATTCCTGACAGCAGCTTTCCCTTTCTTCCACCCTCCCCCTATTGCTTTGGAGCCTCTCCAAGAAGCAGAGAAAACACAGCTCCACGCCAAAGGAGAGCCGGACACAAACATGGGCAGTCAGCACAGTCAACGGGACTAGAGATTCTGCTCAAGAAACATTATGAGATTTCCCATCTTGAGGTATACAGTGTCCTCTTGATGGGAGACAGACATGACTGAGGGCAGGACCACTGCTAGAGGTCAGTTTGGGGGCCTGAGGAGGTGTGAACTCCATAAAGCCAGAAAAAGTACAGAGCACGTCTCACCAGCATGTCTTAACAGGGAGGAAACAAGTGATAACATTAAACAGTACTTTTATTCTACTTACAGTTACAGAGGAGGTGACAGATCTGTTAGCAGATGCCAGATTAAAACTACTGACCCAGCTTTAGAAGTGATGAATGGGGAAATCCTGAGGTAAGGAGTGTGGGAAACAACTTACAATTCATCCAAAATAAATCAATCCAACCATACATACATACATACATACATCCATCCATCCATCCATCCATCCATCCATCCACTTACCCGGTAAATGGCTGAAGGGGATGGGAGTCTAGCCCAGAAAGCACAGGGCACAGAAGAATTTGAAGGTAATGCCAATAAATGACAGGGCTTCAATTATGAGCATTTTAGAGACCCAGGACCTAACAACGTCTTTGGATCATGGGAAGAAACCTACACAATACAAGGAGGACATGCAAACTCAGAACAAGGACAGAATTTGAACCCCCCCCAACACTGGATGTGTGAGGAAACAGTGCTTCCATCTAAGCCTCAAGTGCTAGCTTCTTTACAGCAAAAGTTCTTGGCCAAATAAGCTGGTTTCCAAGGTTTACAAACTTGTTTCCTTTGAATCCTTCACGGTAGTAAAATGTAGCAGTGCACAGCAACATGGCTCAAAGCGCATACCAGGAAACATAAAATGCTTATTTTAAAATCAGCAAAGAAAAACTAGAGTATTCTTTGGCACCTCAATCTGCTCCAGTAAACCTAAGGGATGGAGGGTAAAGTTATCAAGTTTCTAGAGAATTCCCTGTTAACAGCTGATAAACTCAACCACATGAGGTCATGGAAACTCCTCCACAAAGTACAGTCAATGACAGACATAATTTCAGAGAAGCTCTCCCTGTGGTTGGGGGGGGGGACAGTGAGCTCAGAGCCACCACCTCCACCAGGTGATGATGCATAAAGCGAGCTTAGCTCAGCACTGCCAACCTCAGCATGACAACCCCAGCTCCCCCCACCCCAACATCCAAGCTGCTCAGGTGCAGTCACCCCGCCCCCTTCCCTTGCTGCCTCCACCCTCCCTCTCCATCCATCTGCACACAGAGCACTGCAGCGTCAACTTTTGCACTCACCATCTCAAGCACAAAACCGAATGAAGAAAACAGACCTGCTAGACCTCATGTCAACTATGCTTCTGTGCGTCCCGTAAAGACCCATAGTTCCCAGACACTTAAGCAAACAAACATGAAGAACATGGCAATGTCAATTCAATATCTGTGTGAGGTTTTCACATGGTAAATGCTGCGCTGAATTAAGCCATCATACAACCTCACAACTTTACAAACCGGTAATGCATCCGTTTCACATCGTCATCATGGCACACAGGAGGTAACATCTTCAAATTTCACATTTCTTTTAGAACCTGAAATAAACTCTTGCCAGTATTAGGTTCTGTCCGGTACCTTCCGTCTCCCAAAATAAATACTGCCCCGAGAAGTTTAAGTTCTCTCTACTGATTCTTGGAACGTGTGGCAAAATTATAAATACCCTCAAATGACCCAACCTGGGAACACTATTAATAGGAAAAATGTTCACCCAAAAAAAAAAAAACCACGAGAACTTGGGAATAGAACTACAAGGCAAGAAATAATCATATAAAAATACTACAGCTCCTCCTCCTGCAGGATAAAAAATGTACCAAACATCACACACCAAACTAAACTTTGGGGACATGCTACATAAGACTGCAGAAAGATTACTTACAAGCACAGAAATAATAATCAATCAATAAAGGCTTAATAAAGGCGTTTTTCCAAGCCATGTTTTCCACTTACATAAATTATTCATACGGCAGAGACTAAATGTCAGGCTTTATATTCTCTCAGCATCAAAACCCAATTTTTCTTTTAAATCGGTATTACAAAGTTTCCTTTGTTTGCAGTTCTACAGCTAGATGTGCTCAAAATGGTAAAATTGCAGCCTAAATGGGTTTCAGACTGAAAAGCTACAACACTGATTTAGTCTTTGTCTCTTACATTTTGACAAGATATGAAAAACGATGACTGAAGACAGAAAATGTATTAACTTCACATCCCAAGACACACCAATTAAAATGCAATATTGGTGAAACTATCATTTAGTTATTCTGCAATTTTGGAACATATGTAACTTCAAACATGGGAAAACTAAAGCTTGAAACAGCATTTTTTTTTTTTCACATTTAATGCAGCCAAGCCAAACGCATCCTGCTTGGCCTGACCCACACTCCTAACCATAACTCTAATCTGCCATCCTAAACCTAACCCTCATTTGCACATTTCAGGTTGCAACGTCAGATCCTCATCCTTGTCAGCATTCCTGGAATCACACGGCAGGACATCATCAGTTGCATGCCACAAGAAAGGATATGAATTTCCCACCGGATCTGTTAAAGTATAAATTGCATATAATCACCAGTAAATGTTTTAGACTGATACCTGAGCGGTGTTAATAAGCTCTCTCCCCAAGCAGAGACTCCAAACTTTGACTATCAGTCCATATTAGTTTTGACAGCAGCAAGTGGAAAACGCACCCCATAAAATGTTTGTACTTTACAGAAAATGGACCCCTGTCAAAGCTGCACAATGGCTCAGTGATTAGGCCCGCTGTCTCATACTTCCAGAGTACTTCTCATACTTCCCTGGGCTGGCATGTTTTCACCATGTTCATATGGGTTTCCTCTCAAGAAAGTGCATAACTTGTCCCTCTAAAGTGCCCATTGTGTGTGACTGCATGTCATGTGAGGGACCATCCCAATCCCAGGGTGTCCCCTGCCTTGTACCCAGTGCTTTCCAAAATAGTCTGCAGGCTCACTATGGCCCAGTTCAGGATAAAGTTACAGTTAAACAGATTTACTGTGGTTTAAAATCTTCAAACTTAAAAAGACATATGAATACTTTGTACTAAATACACACCACCTTAATGCATGTAAAGAACAACTTTTTTCTACTTGATTCGCTGGTGTAACTATGTCTACCCTTAAACAAGGGGAATTTAGACATCCCCAAAATGGAAGCAACTTTATTAAAAACACATTGTACACAATTTCCTCAGCAACACATAAAATGACCTATCCAAAAGCATGCCGCATTGGGGGCTGTACACTATTGTTTACATAAAGATCAAGCTGCCCTTTTAACAGTCAGTAAATACCAAAGTGCATCAAGATTTAAACAGGTCCCACTAATGCTACCTAGATTAACAAATGCAGGTTTACAGGTGGCCCTTGACAGGAGCACAATCGCAGTGTCCAGCAGCACTCTGAAGCATCTCTTCCCGCAAGAGCCACTGAGCCCCGGCGACAATATCTCAAGCCATAAAGGAGAGCCAGAACTTGTCATGCGTCTGCCAGCAGAACTGGCTTTTGGCTGCCAGAGGGCTGTTTTCAAAACACATGTCTGAGCCAACTCTAAATATGACACTCACAATGGAGTGGTCCACACATCACCTGCTTCACGAGTTGAAAAGGGAGGGGGCCTCCAGTTTTGACACGTTAAGCCGCACGAACACCATTTGCCATTTGAGAACCTTGATTCCACAGAAACCATTGTGGCCAAACACTCTGCATAGGGGTAACGCACTCAGTGTTGGGCCGAGGGTGACTAACATGGGCATTTCTGCATCCCAATCACTACCATTCAGCCTGGACTCATCCTGCTTCTGTGACCACATGCCAAAAAAAGAGAGCCTTAATAAATTAATATTATTTACTTAATAATAAATAATAAAAGGATTAATTATTAACCAATATACACTTTATTAATCCCCATGGGAAATTCTCTTTCCACTTCCCCCAATCTCACTCTCCATGACAGCAATCTTGGCCATAAAAGTTCAGCCAGGTCTTGCTGTGCGCAGGGAGCTGGGGGTCATGGGCCTTGCTCAAAGGCCCACAGATATGTGTCCGGGCTTGAATCGGCAATCATTGAGCTCATGATGACTTCATCCCAAAATGTCCAAAAAAAAAAAAAAAAATTTTTTAATAAAAAAAAAAAAAAACTACACCAGTATACTCAGGGAACCAACCTGAAACTTTCAGGTTAACCACAAAAACCATTAAACAGACAACGATGAAACTAAAAGCACCTCTAAGGGTCCAGTTTCATTAAATGCTTGATACTGACACTCATGACTCCAGAGCTGTCATACACTTCAGCAAATCTCAGCTTCTGATATCAGGAAACAAAACACGTGAATGGAGGCAAATCAGGTGCGTTTTAAAAGAATTATCAGTTTATTTCTGCATGCCACTTATCGGGCAGAAGCAAACGGAAAGGTGCCAACAAATGCTGGTAAAACAGACCAACAGCCCAGTAAGAACTACCCACCGTTACAGTAACTGAGCAAGGACAACCCAGCAGAGTCAGCTGTCTCGTACAGGCGTCACGATGAGGAAAACAAACCATGACTTTCAGAAACCGTAAACCTAGCTGCACCCGCTGCCCCCACAGAGGAGTGCGTCAGCGAGCATTCATTCTAAAAGTGCAACTGAGAAGGTTAATTCTCGGGGATTCCTCAGCAGGGTCACAATTAGCTTGTATCTGTACATACTGATTTGAGCCTTTGAAGCAGTGTTTGCAAACTAAATACGAGTAAATTATCCTCAGTGAGATTCACACGACTACAACTCATACACGCGATACCCCTGGCTGTTCATTCATTCAGCCACTGCTCCCTTCTGCCATCATACTGGATCTTTATAATTTCATTAGTGTTCCGTCTAAGAAATCAAACCGCCACAAGTAAATTAAAGAAGCAAAGCAAAAAAAGACAGGCTGCAACCTGTGAGACTGAGAGAAGAGGGAATGTAAAGGTGTCACAACATTATAGCCTCCATTTATTCCCTTTAGGAGATACACCGGTCCACAGAATCTCACTGTGGCAGCAATAAGCACTGAAAAGTCAGGGAAAGCTTTCAAAACAAACAGAAACCCCACATGCATCATTAATACATAATATGGACACATGGTTACACAGGCTACACTTCGAAAACGCCATATAGGCTTTTTTTAAATAAAAATCTACACAAAACAGAATTTCAAAGACCAACATCTTACTTTGACATCCTTGAACCTGAAACCCCAGGTGTTTAAGTGGGAGGTCATTTGGGGAACCTCAAAGCATAAATAAAAGACCTAGATCATTTTAGATGCCTGCCACTGTGACTGTGTATAGTTCTCAGTGCCGAGACGCAGATCATTAAACTTGCCGAACACCCGGCGATCATCAGAGCCTCCTCAGGTCTTAGACCACTCTTTACACCTCCATAAACATTTCTAAGCAATGCCATATTAAATCTATGCCAGCGGAAATCAGGGAAATGGAAAAAAAAGTCACATTGTGAACATCACCCTAGACAGATGGATGCAAGTCATCATTATGAACAATGAGCCTCAATTACCACCTGTAATTTACACGTACAGCGGTAACGGGCTGCCGGCAGGTCAACATGCTGGAGTTTTTGCATCCACCTCCCAACCATGCAGTCAAATATGCTGTTGGAGGAATATTTATATACAACCGCTCCATAAATGGAGCCAGATAACCTTTGGTTTGGGGTAAGGAGTCACTTTATCAGTAGCACCAGCTGGCATTTCACACACCCTTACACCTTAAGCCATGCACACTTAAGGAAGGTGACTAAATAACAGGGCGTTAAGGCGCCCGTCCTCAGGAGCACCGAGCCGGGATTCCCACCGGCTGCGGACCGGACACCCGACAGCTCACTGTGCCTGCGGGAGGCCGCGCCTGGTGCCAGCGGGAGGCCGCACCTGAAGCGGGGCGCGGGGCGCAGGGGCGAGGCGGAGCGGCGCCGCCCCCCGGGAGCCCTACCTGGTGGAAGTGCCCTTCCGCACATCGCAGATGCTGCACTTGAACGCCTCGGCGCCGTTCCTGAAGGTGCACACGCTGCAGTCCCAGAAGCCGTCGTCCGCCGCGGGCTTGGCTTGTCTCTTCGGCCTGAGGGGGGGGCAGAGATTCGGCGGGATGAGAGGGTCAGAGCGGAGCCCGATAGCGCCGGGAGGCTGAGGGGAGGGAGTCGGCGGAGGAAGGGGGAGAGGGCGGGGGGGGCCGCCGGCTAGCTGGGCGACCCGTTACGGCTGACGGCTAGCGGGACGCCTCGCAGCGGAATAGCTAGGCGGCAGAGCCGGAGTAACCCGGGCCAACCCGGGCTCGGCCGCGACGGAGGCGCCCGCTCCCCGGAAAGCGAAGCGCGGCCGGTGCGCCCCGGCGCGCCCCCGAGAGCCGAAGCCGCGGCGCCCCGGCGCGCCCCCGAGAGCCGCATCTCGGCGCGGGAGCGGCAGGGCCAGGCGCTTCCCGCGCGCCATTCGCCCCTTTGTCTGGGAGCGAAGG
Organism: Petrocephalus schoutedeni; assembly: GCA_026780765.1. NCBI lineage: Eukaryota > Metazoa > Chordata > Actinopteri > Osteoglossiformes > Mormyridae > Petrocephalus > Petrocephalus schoutedeni. The sequence continues at coordinate 15,289,138 of JAODKL010000128.1, forward strand.
GGGCCGGGGCGCGAGCGACGGCGCGGGCGAGAGCGGGAGCGAGGGAGCGCGCGGCGCAGCCGCCGGCCGCCATGGCCGCGCCGCCCGAGCCCCTGGCACGCGCGCCGCGCGCGAGAAGCACCCGAATACCGGCCGGACTGGCACACGGCTCACCCCCGATGCGGAAAACCCCCCGAGAAACGCGGCGTGCGCCGCCCGCTACCGTACCTCGTCGGGCTTTTCTTGTCGCCCATGATCGGGAGGCGCGGAGGAAAAAGGCTCGTCAGTAAAGACGGTGCAGGCTTTTGTGGCTACGAGAGCAGCGCGCCGACCGGGAGCAGAGCGCCGCCAGACCGCCGCCAGCCTCGGCTCACATCGACGGGACCAGGCGGCCGGGCGCCACGTGACCCCGGCGCGTCCAATCAGGCGGCGGCTCCCTTTAAAAGGCTGCCGAATAATAGCGGGGAGGAGGGCGGGGGGCCGGAGCACCGGGCGGCTGGGGGTCCCTCCTCGGCGAAGGAGCCCCGGCTTCGGGGCTGATGCCAAAGGGAGTCCCGGCGCGTCTGCTTTACAATCAGTCCTAGAGCAGCGCAATGAAAAGTGATTATAGTCTCAGAAAGACTCATATAAACAAAATCTAAAAGTCGGTTATAGACTCGTCACCTAGGACTGGGTGTCTTGGAACTATCGTCTACATACAAGTCTACATAGAAACCGCTTTAACATGATTCTAATTTAGAGAGCAGTCAGATGAGTCTCCGTTTGGTAAATGAGCCGATAACCAAGGCGTCCCGGCGGAGAGCGACTGCTAAGCGGAGTGCTTCTCGCTGTCATCAATGCCCGGAAAGGTCCGGACCGGCCCCGCTGCGCTGGGTGGTCGCAGGAAAAACCAGCCGGCAAATTCCCAGTGACAGCGATGACGGGCCGAGATGAAACGATTCTCGGAAAGCAGAGAGAGAGGGAGAGGGAGAGAGGAGCGGAAGCGTCTCGCGTGCGCGCACCCAGACGGGGCGCGTCCCCGCGGAGCCGCGGCGCTCCCACCCCCCGGCCGGTCAGGTCACCTCGGCATCCCTTAGCAGGTGCATAACGATAAAAAGGCTTTTCTGCACGAAATGAACAAACGGGTTTTAGAGAAATACACCCAGTAACTTAGGTATCCACGTGCGTTTACTTAGGACGCAGGCTTTTAAACATGCAGTAACAATTACTTAAACTAAGTTAAACTAAGCATTTTAGAGACTGAGCTTAACTTTCTGACTTCTGCTAAGCTGCAGTGGCCCCCATCAGTAATCAGCCGCGCCCCCATCACTCTTAGTACACTAAGAATGAAGTGCATTTATAATTGCGTTCAGTTCATTTACATTTCGTGTGTAATGTACATTTCACATTGTATATATATTCATTTGTATATAGCTATGGTGTGTATCACGCATTCTGGGTTAGAAAAATACTATTTTCTCGAATGTCTGTAGTTCCGAGCTGCTCATTTCATAGTATCCAGCAAATTGTTTTCCTATTTGGAGCTGTGTTCGTGTCTTAAAGAGCTGAAAGTTTTCTCCATCCTAATTACTGTACTACACTCCATAGTTGTCCTGCCGACTGGCGGGTTGTTTTTTCATTTACGCTTTTCTCTCTGGAGCCTTCTAATTAATTATTTTACAATGGGCTGCAAGTAAACGTTTAAAGGTTTTATTTGTATACATATTTTAAAACGCATCGATTAAACACGTGGGAGAAGAGCTCAAGGATCAATACTGGTAGTTCCAGAAACAATCTGCATGCTGCCAGAAGGCGCCTTCCTGTTAATCACAGGAGCTGAAAACGGGCGTGTTAATTGGAGTTACATTAATCCACCCCAGAGGTTGTAATCTTTAAAATCACTGTAAATGTGCCTTAATGCTGAATGTCGTCCAAGAGAACAGGCCAAGAGGAGAGACTTAAAATTTGGCTATTTTATGAGTCTGAGCCTGAGGACTATTGTCTAGTTTTTGGGACATTACTGATCGCTGGGGATGACTAACACTGTAATGTGGAAGGTCCACATCTTGGCTTAGATTCACAAATGGAGCAGTGGAAGAATTTCCTAATAAAACTGTAGTAATCCATATAGAAAAACCAGAGACATATATACACCAAAATTTATGAATGAAAAGTTTTTTCTTTAATGGTTGACATTTATTTAGAATATCTAAATTTAAATCCTTTCAGTAAATGAATAGAAATTCTTCGATTTCAGAATGTAGCCAATGCAGAAAATTTGGTGTTGAAGGGAATCGACAGACTTTCGAGCTTTTAAATCTCAAATATAAAGATCAGCAGGTAGTCTTTTGGTTATGATGTGAAACTTCAATTGTAATTGCGCGCTTGGTTATTAGTTGACGGCGTTCCAATCTGGTCATCGGGGACCCACGAGTGCCCCCTGTTTTTGCTCCCTCCCAGCTCCCTGCCTGCCTCATTTTTGCCTTGCTGGGTGTGTGGCATCCCATCCGAGGTGTACCCCTGCCTTGTGTCCTTTGCTACCTGGGATAGGCTCCAAGTTACCGGAACTAGGATAGGTAGACAGCTGGAGGATAAACTGCAATCCAGTTGTACTAAATATAGTAAGCTTCAGTAAGGTAATAAGGTTAAGAGATTTATGTAGAATCCGCAATAGCACACCGCTGCCTTTCAGCTGGATGTATAGTTATTGAAATATTCATAAATGAGCAGAGCGGTGGCTCAGTGGGCAGAGGTGTGGCCTAGCATTGTGGGTTTGATTCCTGTCACAACCCTGTGCATCTAGTGTGTTTGTTTTACATTTGTGTGGGTTTATTCCCCCGGCCCCTGGTGTGTGTGCTGGCCCCTGGTGTGTGTGCACACTACGGTGGACCGGAATCTCAGCGTGACAGTCCTCTTCCTCATGTTCCTGGCAAGCTGCAGAGGCACTGCATCGGTGGAGCAGTTTTTCTGAAACGGACAAACGGAATCCTCCAGTTCAGGATACCTTTATTCTGCAAATACAGAAAGTACAAGGAATTTGCTTTTGGACAGGCGATGGCACGACGTATACAATTAAGCATACAATCGAGACAGAACTACCGAAGACAATCAATAAAACAAAAATAATAATAGTTCACGTAGAAATTGATATGTGGAAATAATAAATAGGCACATAGACATCAAAAAAGACAAACTTTGAGAAAGGTACGAAAAAGCTTATGATGTCAATAAGAGTGTAGAATTCCTACAGGGGTTGATATGAAATGATCCCTTAAGTGCCAATATGCTAAGAAACAGCCTCAGACACTTTTGAGAGGTAGTTCTTTCAAATGTTCACTTAAGGAAACTCCAAAGTGTTCAGAACCAGCATGTGGTGGAATCTTCTGCACTGTCTGAAGTAGAGGTCACTACATACTCAAAGGACCCATCCGTGTCATACTGACAAGTGGTACAAAATATGCAAGCATGACGTTCTTTTGTGACCTTGTTCAAACATTTTTCATGCTGAGAAGATGGAACAACTGACAGTGTAAATCTGTCATTCAAGTTATGCCTGGAAAATCTGTGCTTGTGAATTAATACTTTAAGCCAGGCTGGAAAACCTAATAGGAAAGCACTTTCTGTGTGCAAGTACCTAATGTAAAGTCTCTGTGGAGCAAAGTTCTAAGGAACACGGTGAAGTCGTTATCCTGCTTATCTTGGTCAGGGTCGTTGGGACCTGGAGCTTGTCCCATGCAGAATTTGGCACAGGGCTAGGGAACGCCCCGCATGGGATGCCAGTCCATTACTGCACACACTAAGGGCAATTTAGAGACACTAGTCCATTTAACTGCATGCCCGTGGTGTACCTAGAGAAGACAGGGAGCAAGCTTCACACTCTGCGTTGAGGCAGGGTCTGAACCCCCCTGGCCCTGGAGGAGGGAGCCACCAGAGGGGCTGTATCTGAGTCACTGTGAGCCCAAATGTAGGCCACTTGTGGAAATGACGGCTGGTCCCTGACGTTTGCCCAAAAGCATACATCCCACCCTCTGTGTGTGTGGGCAGAGTCAGCACCAGGGTCTTCCCACGGCTCCCAGAGTTGAAGAGGGGGGGCGGGGGGGGGACTTTCTCTGGGGAGGGAGGTGAAGCATGAATCACAGTGCCTCGTTAAGCACTGTGCCCCCCCACCCCCCACCCCCCCATAATGCTGAGCCATGCTGCAATCACTGAAGGACGATGCTCAGCCAGGCTGGATGAATGGAGGATTAACCCACGCGGACCAGAATTCACGCTTTCATGCTGAAAGTGTGCGGTGCCGTCCTCATTATAGGAGTGTATTCTGTACGTGTGGAGCTGCCATTTAAGTGGCGGGGCGCCGTGTCGGGAAGCATATTCTTGCTTTCCTCTTTGCTCTGTGAAGCACCAAGAATCCTCTTAAGGTCTTTGAATCGACATTCACGCTTTATGAAGTTCTGCTGACGTGCAGGACAGGCAGACTGTTTCTGCTGAGTCCAACATGAGTGTTTCTGCTGTGTCACTGGTGTGGGCTTTACTCAGCTGGACTCTGGACCGGTTTCTGCCAGGTAACATTATCACCATGACGGCATCCATGCACTTAATAAATATTCATGTACAAACAGGCCTGCAGGTGCTGTGAATAAGCATTGTGTTTCTCTTTGTCCGCTTAAAGGTACTCTCCTCTTTTATGTTTTATAGATCCCTCCTACCTGCATCGTTTCTGAAATCCTGTTTAATTCTCATTCGCTCATTCTCATTTTGCAGCGTGATGCTGGTGGCAGCGGTCAATCCCACTAAAGATTTGTTACATCTGTCACCTTCCCAGCAATTTATGTCTGGGGAAACAAAAGGCATGTGGCCCAGTGCAGTTATAGGGGTAAAAACAGGTCCAGAGAACCAACCCCATGTCCAGGGGGAGCAGTTGAGGAAGATCCCTAAGGAACTGGAAGGATCAGTAAAAAACACCAGTGAAGGCTAAACAGTGGGCCACCAGTAGGACCTCGCAGGCTTTCTGTGAACGGGAGCTCCGTACATACTTCTGTCATTGAGCGATTACGGCCTCCTTCTCACACAGCCTAGACCTCCTCCACCTCACAGATCAGTTCCTCCTGTTTGTTTGTTGATTGCATGTGTTGAATGCATGTCTACTGAAGTATAAGTGTTTGACTAGGACAGATGTCCGCCCTGACAGTTAACATGGCCCAGTGAGCCGCCTGGGGCAGTGGGTGTGGCTTAGGCCTCCCCTGGCTCAGGATGACAGGCAACAGAATGTCACGTCACCGCTCTCGGAGTGACCGACCACTATTAAGCCGACTGGAGCCTCACCTTTCCTTCTCTGTCTGTAACCATATACACCCATTTTTTAGTATAATGCCACCTTCAAATGTGATTTATCTCATATGTACTATTTTTACATGCATAAATACCCTTTAAAGAGCAGTCATCCGTTTTAAATTTCATGCTCGCACATACAGAGTTACTTTATTAGCATCTCAATGGCAGTCTTCATTGGATGAATGGGATGTGGTTGGTGGGTGTGGGGGGTTGAGCTGAGGTCAAGCCCCCGGGAGACTGTTGCTAAGAGAGATGTGTTTAAGTACCCTGGGAGAGATCTACAGCCACTACTTCCTGTCTCAGCTGGGAGTGGCCCTGCCTGCCTCTTCCTGTACAGACGGGCTGCCCACAGTCCTCACAATCCTCTGCGTGCTTTTAGCACTCAGATTACGCATTGATGAGAGCGTAGTAGTGATCTGAGCTGAAGGCAGAAGGGCACGCCACCATCCTGTGGGTTTTAGCGTGCTGTTACCGTGTTTTACTTGTCGTGCGGTACAGCTCGCCAGACTGCAGAGTGGAGGGGAACCCGTGTGCCCTATGATCAAGAGGCAGACTTGGCTGAAAATGACACACCGCGAGCCACGGCACCGCCACACGCCGAGGGGGCGCCGGGGAGGGGGGGGGCATTCCTGTTGCCTGGCGACTGACATAGCAGTAAGTCCAGGTTTGAAATCAGCATCCAGCACTCTGCTGAATACTTCGCCGCCACTTATGAAATACGACGGCGTCTCAAATAATGTCACCTGTTGTCAGATGAAGTCTGCGTACCGTAATTCTCATTTTATGTGGCTCTCTTGCTCTTTATCGAGGCTCCGAGGAGATGCCGTCTCCAGCTGCATGTAACCCGGCGTGTTCCTGCAGAAGATGCGGCTGATGAGTGCAAATCGTCACCCAAGACTTGGTGGTGGAAACCCCGCCAGCTCCACTGCCCTTCTCTAGTGTTTAAAATGACTAGATGGGAACATTCAACATTCTCCAGTGTTCTCATATAGTAAATTCCCCAAGTACAAACAATCTACTGGAGTATAAATCATTGCCTCTGTGGAGAGGTTTCAGCCAAGTGTGGATAATGTTTATGGTGAGTTGGGACTGTTGTAGAGCCTCGAATGTTGCCGCAGTGCAGTCAATATAACTCATAACTGTGTCCATACTGTTACCGCGGTAATTCAATTCCCATATCAGTCCTTCTTTAACCTTATTCTTGCATTCGGCCGGAGTGAGCAGCACGGTGTGGATAACCGTAATTAGGGATCTTCTCATTATGCCGGTCCCCACCAGGTAGGACTGCGGCTCTGCACAGGGCCGTAAGTAGCTCTGTTATTGACGGAGTCGAGCTCTCCTGGGAATCCGCTCCTCCCAGGAGAGACAGCCCCCTCCGCCCCCACCCGGCCTGACCTGGATATATGTCGCTTGACTCAATTGAGCGATCAGGCGTCCTTAGCGGATGGCGGAGCGAATAACCTCAACGCCGTCCTCACATTGGATTACGGTCACCCCCGGGCTCCATTACACGCCGATTTATGCGGTCCGGGGAACGTATCGGGAGCGTGACAGGCGAAGCTCCACAAGGGACTGCGGAGCCAGACAGAGATACGCTCCCGAGGGTGTGAATAACCGGCATGCTTGAAGCAGCGTCTTACAGATTCCGAAATACCGAAAAGTACAGGAAACATGCTTAGGAGGCACAATCCATGTGGACATCCACAGGCTGTCCTCCTGTCAGCCTGTCAGCGTGAGATGGAGCCAGGCCGGATGGGGGAGGAGTCTAGGCCCGAGAAGGCGGTGCTCCTATGCCCTTCTGACCCAGGAGGACATGTGAGATACACAGATAGGATTTCATTAGCGAACAGGAGAGGTCCTGTGGAAGAAGCAGGCCGGAGGTCACTGGCCCTTTAAGACTTTGTCACAGCATTACATGGCCTTTAACTGTAAAAAAAACAAAGGTGCCGTGATGGCTTTGAAAATCTGGGTCGCCATTGTTACTAGCCACAGACGCGTGCCGGCGAGTGACCGGTCGCCCAGGAAACCCTGGCAGCGGGCGGCAATTGCGGATGCTGGCGGCTGACTGCCACAGGCGAGCGCGGTGATGGCGAGTGGAAATAATCCAGCGAATCAGTCTGAACGCCTCAGCCGGTAATGGCCCGGATCCCTAAGGGATGCGTTTTCTGAGAGATGGCCCCAGGAGGGTGAGCCGTGCTGGCATAACCAGGCATGAGGCAGGAGGCCCCGGCAAGCTACATGCCCTTATCTGGAAGGTCGGGGTTCAAGTCCTGTTGCCGGCAGAGTAATCCCACCACCACTGGACCCGCGAGCAGGGCCCTTAACCCGCTGCTGCAGGGATGCTGGCTTAAGCCGCTTTCTCACTTTTATGTCACTTCGGGTAAAAGCAGCTGCTACATAAACAGATGTAGCTATATCCTGGAATCTGTGCTGGCAGTGAAGTTCATTTCAAAGTACAGCACTCAGGGTGATGCCTACGCGTGTTGAATATTTTACAAAAATAATCATGAGTTTCTTTAATGTAGCTGCTATAAGTGTTGTTGTTTAGGTCTTGCAATTCACAGATGTCCTTGTGTTCACTGGGACTCCAAGAGCAGCCTGGTGGTCCTATAACACCTGGGGTACCAGCAAACTGTTCAATGCCAGTCCCCTGTCCACTTCCAGTCACCCATCCACTGTCAGTCCACTGTCCTTTGCCAGTCACCCATCCACTGTCAGTCCACTGTCCTTTGCCAGTCACCCATCCCCTGCCAGTCCCCCATCCTCTTCCAGTCACCCATCCACTGTCAGTCCTCTGTCCACTTCCAGTCACCCATCCTTTGCCAGTCTCCCATCTTTGGTCAACCTCCCATCTTTAGCCAGTCCCCCATCCACTGTCCTCTGCCTGTCACCCATCCCCTGCCAGTCCCCCATCCTCTTCCAGTCCCCCATCCTCTTCCAGTCCCTCATCCACTGCCTGTCCCCCATCCTCTGCCAGTCCCCCATCCTCTGCCAGTCCCTCATCCACTGTCAGTCCCCCATCCACTGTCAGTCACCCATCCCCTGCCAATCCCCCATCCTCTTCCAGTCCCCTATCCCCTGCCAGTCCCTCATCCACTGTCAGTCCCCCATCCACTGCCAGTCCCCTATCCCCTGCCAGTCCCTCATCCACTGTCAGTCCCCCATCCACTGC
>JAODKL010000128.1:15331677-15345968 GCA_026780765.1 Petrocephalus schoutedeni
TGAAATGAGTCAGGCCGTTTATCCAGCTGAAGGGGAATTCAGAGGGAACACAGCGGGGAGAACTGCGGGCATCAGGAGGTACCACCGCTTCTGTTCCTGGCGTGCACTCCAGCCCAGTCCAGTCCAGCCCAGCCCAACCGAGCCCAGCCCAGCCCAGTCCAGTCCATTCCAGCCCAGCCGAACCCAGCCCAGTCCATTGCAGCCCAACCCAACCGAACCCAGCCCAGCCCAACCAAGTCCAGCCAAGTCTAGTCCATTCCAGCCAAGTCCAGCCCACTCCAGCCCACCCTGGGGGTACCACCGCTTCTGTTCCTTTCCAGAATGTGCACCGTGATGGGAATCTGACTCCACGGGAAAACGCTGCTTTAAAAGCGAGGACTACCGATCCTTCTGGCCTCTAACGACTCCAGAAGACAACAAGCTCCCTCGCTCATGCATTTTAATAACCTCATGAAATTTTCATGGGCCCGCTGGGGTGTTTACCTTAAAAATGCATTTCACCGCTGACTGCCACGTGTATAAGAGGGCCAGCCGACCCCACAGGGTGCGACTAAATGATTTCTAATTACATGCGTAAACAGGGACAGCCATTACTTGAGGTACAGCTAAATTATTTAAATCTGGCGTGTCAGAGGATGTAGACAAGTGGAGAGGGAACTGCTCTGCGCAGTTTACCAGCGTCTCCATAATCCCATCGTAATGGATGTCATTAATAAGCAACACAGTGAGCAACTAAGATTTCACAAACAAGAAAGGAATGCACCCTTCCCGTTTCAGGATAATTACAGATATCCGTCCCACTTGTGTGCAATTATATCGTCAGAATTCCTAAAACGTCGAGAACAATGTTTTTCCTCCACGCGAGAATTGCAGACAGATTCACCAGCAACAAGGAGCTCTGGAGATTTATTCTGACATTCACCAATTAATAGCACTAAACAGGAGACACATTCGCGTGTAATTCAGTCCGACGAGGTGTTTAGCGAGTGTGAATTATACACCAGGTGTAAATCTGTTCATGTTTGGTCTGGGACCTCAAACCTCGGCTTGTCATCTAGCCTGACCAGGCGGCCAGTCATTGGCCATCATGTGGGGGTCGGACGAGAGGCCACACCTCCCGCTTAAAATGTATTCGACTTCCCAGGTACCCCTAGATCCAAAGGCCTCATCATCTGCTGGCAGGGCAATATGGCACATTTGGAGAAGTTTATCATTTATTATAATATTACTGAATTACAACCCATTTTCCTCTTAAAAAAAAATTTAAAAAAAGTGAATATGCAACCTTCATTCTCCTGCCGTTTGGCAACCATTACCAAAACATCAGGTCCCTTAACAATGGAAATAAGAACGGCTTCGATCTGCAGGCTGTCCGGGCTCTGAACTGTAAGGACAGACATGCGGGCAGAGGCGCGGGCGGGCAGAGGCGCGGGCGGGCGGGCAGACATGTGGGCAGAGGCGCGGGCGGGCAGACATGCGGGCAGAGGCGCGGGCGGGCAGACATGCGGGCAGAGGCGCGGGCGGGCAGACACGAGAAGATGCAAACACTCTGCCAATTTACCTCCAAACCACCATCTGCCTTCATAAACATCTGTTCATTTGCTTAACGCCCTGTTGCACTATTATCCGACATTGATGAACATTACGTCATACCGCACTGTATCACCTCCCCCACTTAAGTCACCTTGTGCGCTCTCCCTGACCGTTTCGTCCTGTAAACATCTCTCCGCACCGCCAGGTCACAGGGCAAAGCCCACGTCGTCACACTGCCGACGGTCAAATGGCAAAGCTGAAACCGAACTGACAATAGTCACCTTTATCGATATCGAACGACGCCTTTTCCCTTCCATCTTCTACGATTCTTCCAGGAAGCGTCAATCTGCAGAGAGAGGGGGGGGGAGTTAGTCAGCGGAACTCACTGGCTTTCAGGAGCCACGGGAAGACATGCAGCCAGGGTCCAAGCACCTCATCGGATAGAAGGCAGTTCACCCGGCACACACAAGGACGCACTCGGACCCGGTAAGATGCCCATTTACAGGGAATAAAACAAAGCAGAGTGGGAGCCACACATAAGCCGCGATAACTTTGCACTTTTATTGCTTATATAGACTCTGCGTCTAGGGGCATATTCCCTGGGCACACACTGGCAGCATCACACAGGGCTATGATAGGACAGGCCACTCGCCTTAGGAAGTAGGGCTTGGCGTAGAATTTGAAGTCCTCTCCGTCGATGTAAAGGTCGAACTCAGCAGCCCTGGTGTAGGGAACCCGGATGCTCAGGATCAGGAAGTCTGACTCCTGGCCCAGCTCAAATGCTGGGGTGATCATGATCTTTGGAATCTGAAAGCCACAGCCCCACAAAACTCAGCTTTAAACTGCTTGACAGTAGATATCTTAATAAAGCTTTAAAGGTTCACTGAATCGACCCGACATAATCTTGTATTCTACAGACACTCGCGTCAGCGATTAATCAGCTTAATTCGGATGTGTAGAGGGCAGCCTGCAGGCTGGAGGGTTATAACCTCCAGAGGTAGCGGTCAGGGTCACACCTCCGGCTGTTAATGTGGGACAATGACATGTTCTCCCTATGTTCACTTCTCTGAATGGTCCTGATTCCTCACATAGGAAAGCATGCACTCGGTGAGGGGGCGTGTCTACATTCCCTTCAGTGTATGAGGTGGTGCATTCCCAGCCATGGCCAGGCCTCCCCTGGGTGGCTCCTGCCTTATGCCCCAAGCTTCCTTTGACAGGCTCCAAGCCAGTGCTCACCGCAGCCATGGAGAGGGTGTGTGGTTACTGAGGAGAGACCGATGGACGAGGACACACCGTCACTCATCCTTAAGGTGCACATCAACAACACTGGGGAAGATCAGGGCTAGGAACAAACACGATCAAACCCCAGAACAGACACTTTCCAAACCAGTCCTATAGTTATACTGAAAACATCAGCCATTTTATCAGCTCTACTAACGTAATCTACTCTACTGACCGACCGACCATCCATCCATCCATCCATCCATCCATCCATCCATCGTCTACCGCTTTTCTGGGTCAGGTCGCGGGGGCAGCAGATTTAAATTTAGACCATTAGGCCGGTAATAAAAAAACACATACAACTACTGAAATTTCTCAGCTGGACAGGCTCCACACAACATCCTCCATACATGTCAGCCTATTTAAAACCGGTCAAAGCTCAACCCTGCAGAGCATCACATCCGACGAGCCACAGCTGATTCCCTGGGCAAAACGGGACACCCCAGGCACTAAGCACAACTGGAGATGCTTCTGGGGATGATCATGGCTGGTGGCCACGAGCAGCCGCCTTCCCAGCACTGTGCTTCCCTGCCTCAGGCCAGGCTGGACGAGCCGGGATGCAGAGCGAGGAATAGGAGTGGCAGGCTCACTGCTGACAGATGCAGAAGCCAGATCCAAGTGTGCAGATCACTGTAACCAGTGGCCCACTTACAAGGGTGTCACAAAACATTCTAGTCTGAATAGTACCAGGTTAGACACCTATCCAAAGCGGCTACTTTTTTTTTTTTTTGCAATTTAGGAAATTCATCGCATTTTTGTTCACAATACAAGTTATTTAATTTGCTCACATTCTGAACACATTGCTCATATTCTTTCATCCCAGCTGTTTTTTTTCTCGGCTCCCGATTCACTTAGAACAGACCTTTAATCGCTTAGACCTTTATTCACTTAGACCTTCCTTACACGGTAACTTAAAGCTGGAGGTGAGATCCACTGGGAAATAAGCAGTGTGTCCTGCAGCTTACAGCCAGGGCTAAATACGGCTATATACGGTTATATACGGCCATATACGGTTATATACGGCTATATACGGTTATATACGGCTATATACGGCTATATACGGTTATATACGGGGAAAAGTGCTGGAGACGATCGGGAGACAGCCGAAGAAACGGGAAAAGGCTGTGTGTGTGTGTATGTGCGCGCGTGTGTATGTGTATGTGTGTGTGCGCGTGTATGTGTGCGCGTGTATGTGTATGTGCGCGTGCGTGTGTATGTGTGTGTGCGCATGTGTGTATGTGCGCGCGTGTGTGTGTGTATGCGCGCGTGTGTATGTGTGTGTGTGCGCGCGCGTATGTGTGTATGTGTCTGTGCGCGTGCGCGTGTGTGTGTATGTGTCTGTGCGCGTGCGCGTGTGTGTGTATGTGTGTGCGCGCGTGTGTGTAACAGAAACACGGAGGAGACGCGACGTGCCAAGGAAGCGAAACCGAAAACGAACCCCCCCCCCCCCACCAGGCGGCCCGGCGTCACGGCGGCCGCCGACATTCGCACAGCTTATTAAGCCCGTCCGGCTTATTTAAGGAGAAGCCGAGCGGCGCATCCAGCGCGTCTTCGGGCCGCGAATGACGGTGACCGACTCGGGGCATCGAGGCGGCTAATCGCAAAGCGGCTACTCGGCTAACGAGCCGGAGAGCGCCTGTGTGTCTGAACCCCCAGCTATAAAAGGCGGCCAGCACACGGACACGCTGCGGCGGCCTCACCTCACGGAGCTGCTCCCCCGCTAAACACGCCGCACATGCTGCACAGGAGCCGCCATCTTCCTACCGTATTAACCGCTGTATGCGGTACGGCCGCCGCTCGCAGTCCCGGCACAGTGGAACAGGGACTTCGTGAAGGAGACGGAGCGATAGCAGAATTGCCTGTCTCAGCAGGGACTGCAGATGAAATTTAGCTCGTTAGCTAGCTCTTGGACAGTCCATTGTGCATGTTAAATAAAACAAAACAACAAATAAAATAAAGACAAACAAACAGATTTATTTATCTTGTGGAATTAATCACAATACCTTAGAACCACATTGCACAAAATAGCATAAGAGCGATGCACTTTGACATCAAGGCCGTAATTGTAATATATTTTGGGTGGACACCGCCCGATATTCAGACGTAGTGACAATGTCCCCCCAATATATACAGTATAATTGCGGCCTTGTCCCTTGTCCCCCCCCCCCCCGTGTTGACTGCATGGCACTCACCTTTCCTTCGCAGGTGGCGATGATGACGTTTCTCATTGCCGTTTCATTAGGCCCCCCTCTTAGGCGCGTTACGGTAGACGCTCCAAGGCCCTCCCCCTCCGAGTAATCTCACGCGGATGTGCGCCGTCCTCGCGCTCCATCCCCCTTTGCACAATGCAACTGGGGGCGAAGTAATGGCCAGACGTCAAGTCCGCCTTTAATCTCCCACCCGCAGCCATGAGCGGGGAATCGGACGCCGCTCCGCGCACCCACAGCACTTTGTCGCCATGAGAACTTACTGCAAGATCCTGCTGATCGCCTCGGGCTGCGGAGTTTTGCTACTTCTCTACTTCTTGGTGGGGACTGGTGCGGACGAGCCTCGCTCGCCTGCAGCCGGGCAGGGCGGCCACCCGGCGGCTTCCCCCGGACCCGGAGAGCCGCGATCTGTCAGGCTGACGGGGAGGGCCGATGGAGCGGCTGCCGTCGCGGAGAAGCGGCCGCGCCCGGCGCCGAAGGACGGCCGAGCCGCGAACAGAGCGCCGGGGTAAGGCTTCGCTGGCTGGCTGGTCTGTGCCGGGGCGGTTTAATCTGTGCCAGGGTCCCGTTTGCGTTCGGACGCCTCTGGACTCCTGATCGCGCAGCACACGGGGCTGCATGCGGGAGGGATTCCTCCTTAAACATGCATGCCGGTGCCTGGCCACCCCCCCTTATCAATGGCCATTACTACTCAATCAATACATCAATAGCCCATGAGAATTTGGGCAATAAGCAGTTTGAAGATGATGGTAACAGGGTATGGAGTCTTCCTCAATGACTGGCCGTGTTTTACATACATGCTGTGCATCCTAGTCTGGTGTAGTTTAGGCTTTAAACAAAGTAATACGTATTCAATATTCAATCGCAATGGTATATGACATTAATAACATCATATCTATTATATACAATTGTATTATAATGGCATGACAACATTAAATGAAACATTCTGTCAGATGCATCAGAATTTAATTGGGATGCCAATATACCCGCATTTAGAATTGGGTCACAGTTACTGAGATGTAACTATTATTCTGTGCATGGACTCCGCTGGTCCTTAATGTACCTGTATCTTCGTGCAAATTGCGATGTTGAGCTCTTACAGGAGGACATCTCCAGGCCATGATGTGGCCCCTTCTAGTGCCTTGCAAAAGTTCTGTCTTCATGATGGCTTTAAATGGGGGGTAACCTTGAGAACAGGTAAACCTCATCTCAGGGGACTCATATGATTTGCATTAATCTGGTGAAGTAGGATTGATTAGGTATACTAATTAAGCTGGTATGCTCCCACGTGGCACTCCATGCTTGCTGAGTAGATTATTTAGCCAATATTTAATAATATCTACTTTCATAATTATTTCCCTTCAGGTCCACATGCAAGAATCTCCTTGAACAAGGTTATGAGCTAAAAAAAACAGTAGCAATGTAAAGTTCTGGGAAACAAATGGTATTATGAGTGATTCTCTTCCCTTTCAGTGTGCTGTGGAATTTGAGTTTGTGTCTCTGAAATCTAACACTACGGCATCCCACCCATTTGTGATGACACACCCAGACGTGTGCTGTCTGCAGATAAAGCCCACAGCTGGGAGAGCGAGCTGCCTGCCCTGTAGCCAAAGATGACAGAAGTGGCGTGGCGAGACACGCAGGGGGCCTTCCGATGGGCAGAGCGTGCAGCCCTGCGGCTAAGAGCCCTGCCTCGCAGGGGGCCTTCCGATGGGCAGAGCGTGCAGCCCTGCGGCTAAGAGCCCTGCCTCGCAGGGGGCCTTCCGATAGGCAGAGCCTGCAGCCCTGCGGCTAAGAGCCCTGCCTCGCACACGGGCCCAGACATACCAGCAGAGTCTCCCCAGCCCTCCTCCTGTGCCCCTCTCCCTTTTCCTCTTGCACTGTGGCTTCCCGAGAATGCCGCGCAGCTCTGCCCCTAGCACGCTGCCTCCTTCCCCGTCCGTCCCCTCCCGCCTCCGGATCTAGAAACTCGATTCCTCCGCTTGACTCCCTTGGACTGCCAGCATTAGGACTTACCGGGTCGTCCCCCCCGCCGTCGACTAAAGCGCCACGCGACATATTCGGCAGCGTCTGTTGATGTTTGTGGATGTGGCAGGAGGAGCTAAACTTGCAGAACGGCAGAGATCGATGTGCTGGTGTGCCGATGGATCCATGTCGTCACTGCAAAGTTTCCTGCATCTTTATCTGATCTTCTGCTACTGCAGTTTGTGCAAAAATGATGGACCAAATACGAAGGCAGTGCACCACGATTTTATTTGCCAGAGGTAATGGAAATAATAAGTCTATTCAGAGCTTGTCATTTGTATACAAGGTAGCAGTGAGCCATCATCAGTGTTTTTTTTTTATCTGCTACCTCCCCAAAGTAGATTTTATATTCCTTTATGCTGGGAGCATCTCTTCACATCTAGCATTCATCTCATCTGGAGCGTACCCCAGAGCAAGTGAAACATTCCACTGAAGGACCTCGGCCCAGGTCTCTTATGTTCTCACAGTCTGCAGTAGTTTGAAATCTCGCTGCTCGCATCTCAAGGAGCTTAGGAGATGGCAGGTGGTGATTAGTGGGGGTGGGGGGGGGGGGGGTATAAAGTTGATTTTTCCCTTACTAGCTTTTAATGCTGAGGGAGTAAATATGTCATAGAGGGGACGGCAAGGTGCTCAAATAGACCAGAGGGGAGAAATCTTTGATTCAGTCAGCCGTGGAAGATCATTTTCGCTGCAGGGCGCATGGAAAAGGACTCTGGGAGAACTGTCCTCTCGTCCGTCTCTTATGGGCTGGGATTTTGATGAACCCCTGTCTGCAGCCCAGAGGGATGCTTTTAGACAAGCTCTGGCCTTCTAGCACCAGTATCTAATAAAAAGAGTGTTTGTTCCATGAAATAAATTGGATGTGAATTTTTAATGGGCAAGCCCTGTCATGATGCACCTGGGAGCTGCAGTTAATCTGGTCCTTTTAAATTTCCACATTTATTATATTGTTATTTCAGTGCTGCGTCTTGGGCACCAATGATTCTCGCCGATCGGTGTCTGCATCGGAAATATCTGACTGTCTGTAAAATGGGGACTAAAAAGAACTTCTGCGCTCAATGACACACTAAAGTCGTGCTAGAAACACCGCTTCGCCGTGATTTATGTGGGCATGCCATTCTTCCCCACAATAAGATTTTAAATTGGATATGGAAGCTGGTTGGCGTCCTGTATGCGAGAAGCGAGCCTTCTTGGTACGGAGGAAGACGGGACATGGGAGGGGTGCCGTGACATTGCGCTGCTCTTCAGAGCCTGATTGGAGACATTAATCTTCTGTCAGCAGGAGCAGGAGGGCGTTTGGACTTCAGAGCCGCCCCCAGGCGTGTCGCCCCATGTCGCTGGCCGTCACCGCGGGTGGGGGAGGTGGCGGGCTTCCGCGATGCATCGTGATTTGCTGAGCTGACGTATGCGCCGTTGGTGTGTCGCAGGCGGGCGCCGCGGCCGCCGCCGCGCGGGGGGAACGCGGCGGAGGAGTGGATGCATCTGGCGGTGGTGGCCTGCGGGGAGCGGCTGGACGAGACGCTCGTCATGCTGAAGTCGGCCCTGCTCTTCAGCGCCCGCAGGATCAAGTTCCACATCTTCGCCGAGCAGGCCTTGGCCTCTCTGTTCGAGAGAGGGGTAGGCTGTCCCCGGGCGATGTCTTTGTGTGCGGATCTGTGCTCTTGTTATCTCAGCTGCAGGCCAGACCACTGGAAGCAAGGCAAGGGATGGCGGGCGTTAGGCTTCCTTTTCTCGTGATAGTCGTTTCACCAAAGGTCATCTTGTTTTGCTTGTTTTCAAAAATGCCTTTTGGCACACACACGCACACACACGCGCACACACACATTAAAGCATTTCACTTCAGTAGAGCAAGCCCTGTGGTCTGTAGGAGAGACGATGATCAGGCCTTCTCCGGACGTCCTTGAAATGGAGAAATGCTTCAGAAGGTTTGGGATTCTTCACTGACCAGTCGCAGTGACCGGGCAGTCTGAAAACTTCAGATGTTTTAAGTCTTGTGTTGATCTTTTCAGAATGATATTCTGAGCCTTTCTTAGTGAAATATGTCTGTCTAGTTCTCAAAAAAATGCAACGCCCCCATGCCGCAAAATGAGGGGAAAATTATATAGCTGGAACTCAGCTGGCAGTGACTGGAAGCAGGATGTGATCCGCCACCCCGGGAACCTCGGCGGGCCACGCGATGGTTCCCCTGCCTCGGGAAAGCTGCTTTGGAGGTGCCACAGACGGCCCGCTCTATTTGTGGAATGATCTGCTAGACACATTAACACACACCCACATCATTATTATCATTTTATAGTTCCCCTGAAACACTTCTTTTTTTTTTCAGTTTTCTATCAACCCTGGGCCGTCCTTCACTGCCAGGCCTGGGGGGTTCTGAAGATACCCACCACCTCTAATTGGAGCCTTAACAGAAGGCCAGGAGGAATATGCCTTAATTGTGTAAAATACTGAGTCTGCCTGCTAGCTAATGGCGTCCCCCATGTGCCTCTGAGGGCGACTAATTATTCGCCGGACCTTTCGAGATTGCTGCTAGCTGCACGCGTCCCGAGAGGGTCTGTCTGTCGGGGCGGGGTGAGGCCAGCATCGGCTGGGACGGGGGAGCGCCCACCGTCTGGCTGCATCGACGCCTCGCCCTACGGCGGTAACAGGCCTGAAAGTCGTAGGCCTCGGTGGCGTGGGCGCAGACTCTGAGGGGGCATGTCTGCCATGATAACTCCTTGCTGGCGGGCTGCGGGCCCTCCCTGCGTACAGGGACAGGGCAGCTGACCTGCTGCACGAGCCCGGCAGTCAGTCAGTGTGACATGAGGAACCAGGAAGCCTCTCTGCTCGATTCCCGCGCCTGCGGCGGGTGGCATGGCCCCGTTTACCTTCCCCTGTGTTTATTGGTGTGTTTTCCCCCTGTTATTAATAGATGGTTCACTGCTTAAATTGAAGGTACCTTTATTCGAATTTGCTGAACATTTAAACTCCAGTTATCATTAATTATCGTCTTGGCCTGACAGCAGTGAGTGTTCAGTCGGTAGAGGTAAAATTCAGTTCAATTCAATTCAGTTCAATTCAATTCAGTTCAATTCAATTCAGTTCAATTCTATTCAGTTCAATTCAATTCAATTCAATTAAATCCAATTCAATCCAATTCAGTTTATTTTTATATAGCGCCCTTCACAACAGAGTTGTCCCAGGGCGCTCTTTTTTCAATATCCTGTAGATTTTGAAAACGGCGCGTATGAGTGTCAGGTTGCCGGCGAAGGTGCCTGGTGGCACACGTGGTGGGCTACAGCCACACAGCCAGCGGGTGACGCCCCTAACCCCTGCTGCCAGCCCCATGGTGACTCGTAACCACCTGTGGTTTCTCTTTCAGCTGAGCCAGTGGCCCCGGCCCGTCTCTGCCAAGTTTCAGTACACCGTCTACCCCATCACCTTCTCTGTGGGCAATGCCGAGGAGTGGAAGAAGCTCTTCAAGCCATGTGCTGCACAGAGGCTCTTCCTACCCGTAAGGCCCCGTCTGCTTCAGGGAACAGCGCCCTCTGCCAGCTGGGAGGACCAGCAGTGTTTTAAGATGTCCCGCCGATCGTTTTTAAATCCGCGCTATTATTTGCGAAGATGCTTAATGATTTACGAGTATAACACGAGTATTTTAACTGCTTGCTTTGAATTTTTTCATCTCTGGATGCTATGCATGTATGATCCGTGGAGGATCATCTATGATCCAGAATTATGCAGCACTGTATGTGAGCGCACCCTTATTTATTTTGGCCTCATTGTTCTTTAAAATCTATCTAAGGAAACAGTGCTTTGCCGTTTTAGGCTGTCGCGGCGGGCGGCTCAGTGCACGTCCTGTGTGTCCCACGGCGCGCCGTTTACGCGGCAGACAGTGACCGCGCTGTTGTTCTGGCTGCAGCTCATCCTGAAGGATGTGGACTCGCTGCTTTATGTGGACACGGACGTCCTCTTCCTGAGGCCCGTGGACGACATCTGGGGCTTCCTGAAGGAGTTTAACGACACGCAGCTGGCCGCCATGGCCCCCGAGCACGAGGTGCCCAAGATCGGCTGGTACAGCCGCTTCGCGCGCCACCCCTTCTACGGCGTCACCGGGCTCAACTCGGGCGTCATGCTGATGAACCTGACGCGCATACGCGGCGCGCTCTTCAAGGTGCGTGGCGGGAAGCCCCCGGCCGCCCCTCTGCCGCTTTCCGAGAGGACTTGCTAAGCCTGACTCGGGCCTCGCCTCTCTGTCCTACAGAACAGCATGATCTCTGGTGGCCTGTCCTGGGAGGACCTTCTTCACCCCCTGTACCAGAAGTACAAGAACCACATCACGTGGGGTGACCAGGACCTCCTGAACATCATCTTTCATTACAATCCAGGTATCCCTGGGCATACCGGCAGTGCTTTCCTCTCATTGCCTGTGAATTTGCCTTTATTTTCTCAGCTCTTCCCAGGAAAATGCACATTTCCAGCATTTAAATCATATAGCGACTGACATACATCCATCCAACTTTCTTTACTGCTAATATGGTGCCGGGTTGCAGAGAGACTGGTGCTGGAAGCTCACTGGGTGCTGGTCCGGTCTGGCACGTCGTCACACACTTCTACTCGCACAACAAAGGCGGGACCGTCACAGGGCTGGGTGGCTGGCTGACCCCGGGACCGTCACAGGGCTGGGTGGCTGGCTGACCCCGGGACCGTCACAGGGCTGGGTGGCTGGCTGACCCCGGGACCGTCACAGGGCTGGGTGGCTGGCTGACCCCAGCCGTGTCCAACTAAGTTCACACAAGGGAGGAATTTAAAGGAATTTTAAATAGATTGGAAAAATCTGGGATGCATGGAAAAAGGTCTGTTGTTTAAATTAAGCTACAACTTCATTATTCATTCTGTCCTTTCCCGGAATTCTGTAGTCTTTTTGTGGAAAAGTCTAATTATTTGTCAATTGATTTTTCTAAATTAGGGGGTAAATTTCAATTAACACGACTGACCTGTAGGTCATTCTTAACAAATAACTCGCAACAAGTAACGGTCCTCTACCTGTAGACCAAGAAAATCATTAGCCATGTATAATTTAGATGGGTAATTGATAATCCTTTGTCGATTGATTAAACTTTCTTCTGTATCGCTGTTAGTTAATTGAAATCTGGCTTTCCCAGCAGTGCGATGCTGACGTTACCTGCCAGTCATGCAAAGGTCTGATGTGCGATGTCGGCCTGACTGTGACCCGGTACTGGCTTTTCCCAGAGTGCCTCTACACGTTTCCCTGCCAGTGGAACTACAGACCAGACCACTGCATGTACGGCAGCAATTGCAAAGGGGCTGAAGAAGAGGGCGTGTCTATTCTCCATGGCAACCGGGGCGTGTACCATGACGACAAGCAGCCGGCCTTCAGGGCCGTGTATGACGCCATACGTGACGTAAGCCCTCGCATCCCGCAGACAGAGTGGTTAGTGCTGGAAATGAAAGTACTCATGGGCTCCTTCCAGGCCAAGGCTGCAGTGCGATTATATCTGAGGACAGTCGCTCTTAGGAATTCTGTGTGACATTCTCCTGTTTTTATCTTCTCTTCTTCCAGTATCCATTTGAGGACAATTTGTTCCAGTCGCTGTTATACCCACTGCAGATGAAGTTTCTAGATACGGTCAACACGCTCTGCGGCCGCATACCCCAGGTGTTCCTCAAACAGGTGGAGAAGACTATGAGGACTGCGTACGAGCAGAGAGTCGTCCGCCACGCGAGACCACAGCACCCCTGAGCTCCTCAGATAAGGAGACTCTTTTTGGGGACACTCAAGCTTTACCAGTGCAAAACGAAGGAATTTGCGGCAACTGTCCAAAAAGGAAACGCGGAGGGAGAGCCGCCCGATTGCTGACAAGCTGCTCCGCCCGGCAGTGAGACCGGCAGTGAGACCGGCAGTGAGACCGGCAGTGAGACCTCAGCCCTTCAGCGCTGATGGTACCACATGGTCTGCTGTAGGCGGGGCTTGGTGTCTGTTTACATGTACACTTCCCGAGAATGTCAAAGATGGGGCGAAGTTCTTCCCGGGCTTCGTAGCCGCAGACCGAGCCGGAAAGGAAATTGTTTATTTTTTTTTCTACGTTCTGCATATTTTAAAAAAAAAGATGTTTAAAAATATGAAGGTGTTGATTGTTTCAGAACCTGTGTGCTCGCCTTCCTCGAGGAAGGATGAGCTGCAGGAGCTGGGTGTGATTCTCAGTATTGGCGTTGTGCACCCCCAGCTCCCTGTGCTTCCTACGGATTGGGCTTCCGTGTCCTCAAACGTCCTCTGAACATTTATTCCTCTGGAGATTTGAGGGAAAAATACTGTTCAGACTCCAGGTCGCAGGGCTAGTTGGTGGAGAGGGAATTAAATACATGGTTCCAACCTACTAGAAGCAACTTGCTGAGTTGGATTAGGTGGAACAAGCAGTGAGATTCGCCTGTGCTGCATCTGACAAATACTGGAAGCGTTTTAAGGGATTTCCCACTGAAGGCGCCACTTCAGCACCCTGGTGTATTATGGGGTGGCTACGCGGGTTGAGGACACGGACGCGGGTTAATGGAGGCCCCCGCTGTCGGTGCCCTGAGCATCGATGCCTCTGAGAGGTTTCAGCTGAGGTTCCTCTCTGCCTCGCTGAGGCTGGGATTAATTCTGCGGCGTTAATGTCCGCTCCCCTCCTGCCCGCTAGTGGAAACACCATACTTACGTTCAAGGTCCATTAAACCCATCAGAAGGGAGACGTTTCTGGAGGGCAGGGATCGCGGCGTCGTGCACGTGACGGTAAATGTGAGCTTTTCATCAGCCGGTGGGACGGCGAATTGCCGACAGCCATGTTAAAATGAACCGCCTCGTTTTTGCCAAGGTTGTGAGGCAAACCTCAGCGTCCGCGAGTCCCTGAGAAACGTTATTTGCCTGTGAAATCTTTGTACAGTACAATAACATTATGACACGGTGTCTGTTTCACCTCCTCACTCACTACATTTTTTTCACAATGGCAGAAAATGTCACCGGATTCAGCTAGAAAACTGTAGTTTCATTGCAGTCCCCATAAATCATTTCTCTGAGGAGCAAGAGGTTTGCTGAAACTTGCCTCACTGTCTCGCCTGTAATCGCAGTCTTTAGGTCACTTGTGGGCTCAGCGATGCCTGTGGTTCTAAAATGGCCTGGGGGCCAGCGCAGTGAGGTGGGGCCAGCGCAGTGAGGGGGGGCCAGCGCAGTGAGGTGGGGCCAGCGCAGTGAGGGGGGGCCAGCGCAGTGAG
>JAODKL010000128.1:15370943-15381788 GCA_026780765.1 Petrocephalus schoutedeni
CCTTATGCGGCGACCCTAGCTGATCTTTACGGCCGGAAGGAGAATTATAGCACATCCTTCAGAAGGAGGCGGAACTGTAATACAGCTGTGCTTCACAGTGCTAAGTAACTTACTTAAAAATGGACTTGGGTTTGGTCCCACTCACCTTGGAACGGTGAGACCCATAATGAGTAAGACCCTGCATCTCAGATGTTCTGCAACAATACTGTGGTGCTGGATCATCCATAACTAAGTGAGTGAATACCCAGCAGAACCCATAGAACTATCTGCCCCAGACACTGGTGACATTTCATTTAGTGGTCCCTTGAAAATCAATTTAAAAGCTTGATTGCAACATGCAATACTGTATGTTCTTCAGAGAATATTTGACCCATACTGTACAGAGATAAAATATGTCTAGCTTTCGTAATATCAATTTAAATGTGGAAATATCTCTGGATACTGAGTGTATTGCTGAGTAAAATCAACCAGTCAGTCACCTTTAAATGTTGTGAATCGTGTTTAAAAAAGCTAACGACATTCTGACAACATAAAATAATTTATTCTTGTTAAACAGGACAACATTGTTTTTCTAAGTGAAAAATTTGAGCTTGATAAACGGTACATGGTGTCTAACAGACGCGTGGGTAAATGTTTGGACTTTAACAGACAGGTGACAGATGTTACGCCTCTGTTCATGCACAAATGGTTTACGTCACGGCGGTCGGCGCTGGCAGCAGCAAGCTGCAGAATGAAACAAACTTCCTTTATTTGGGAACATTTCATACAAACCAAAAGACTGTTTTCTTTTTTGCAAAATTCAGAAATTCTTTTCCAAAAAAGGACTCTGCTTTAACTCTGAAGCTAAATAGCGTTTCATATTCAATAAACAAAACATATGCATTAACAATAAAATAGTGATTAATGATATTTGTTTGAATAAAAACAAAAACTGATGTTTTGTTGCTGGTTACTCAAAGCAGATGGCCATTCCCCAGTCGCCAAACCTTTCAAAGGTTACAAGTTTTTTTTTGCTTTTTTTTTTGCATATACATATCTTTGAGGACGACGGGTACAAAGGTACAAAGATTACTGAAAGCCTGTGAAAACCTTTCATCGTTAGCGTCACCTTCAGAAACGTAAACGCCACATCGCAGCGCACCCTTTCAAGTTCCTTCAGAAGACCCTTCTGTATTTACAGGGTTGCCACATTGAACGAGGCAGGAATTTTTACCCCAAGCGGTAGAGTCCTATTTACACGTCACTGAGGCTGCCCGTCTACACGGTCGTGACGGACAGCAGGGAGTTGTAGACTCTCGTTCCGTCCGGAGACTTGGTGCCATGGGTGAGCAGCTCCTGGATGGTCATCCAGTTGTCGAAGATCTTTTTGCTCCTCTTCTTCATCATCTTGCGGTGGCTCAGCTCAAGGATGCTCAGCTCCTTCTTGTCCTCGGAGACTCCCTGCTCCGCCCCCCGTGGGCCGTCCAGCCGGCTCTGCTTCAGAAGCTCCCTCCGCTGCCGGTGCTCCTTGGCGCGTACCGCGTGCTGCTTGCGCTCCTCCTTGCTCCAGTAGCGGCCCATCTTCATCTCGCTGGCGGCGTCGTCGTCTGTGGTCATGCCGCTGCGCTCCTCGCGGATGCGCAGGGCCCGCTCGCGGAGCAGTCGGTCACGTACGGGCCGCTTGGTGATGTAACGCGTCCCGTCGCTGCGGATCTTCACCTTCCACTCTGTCTTGGGGTCAGACTCCCCGAGGCCTCCCACTCCGCCTCCTGCCCCCGCCACGGCGTCCCTGCACGCGCTCAGTAGGCTCACCTGGCTCTGGGCGTACTCCACGGCTGACTTCTGCTGGATCAGCTGCATGTAGCTCTGGTAGTGCTGGGCATGGGCCGGAATGTGGGCGTGTTTGTACGGGGAGTGTGGCGCCATGGGACCCTTGGCCTGCCGGCGCTCTCTAGCCTCCGGATGCGTGCCGACCTCGGCCTCCTTCGGGGAGAGGGACTGCCGGACCCGGGCGGGACCGGTCTCGCGGACGGGAGACAGCAGCGTCTTGGGCGGGCGTCCGCCCGGCCCCCGCGGCTCGCCGCCGCGACGCAGCGAGTTGTCGGGCGACAGCTCCAGCGTGAGCGGCGTGCTGCGGCAGCTCTCGCCCGTGTTGTAGGCGCTGGAGCTGTCCTTGTCCGACTTCTCGGGCAGCTCGGTGATGTCGGAGAGCTCGTGGCGCCGGGCGTCGATGCTGGTGTTGTAGTTGCGGAAGCCGCTGTTGTGCAGCATCCAGGGCTCCCGCGGCGGCTGCGTGCGCTGCGACCTGGCCATGCTCAGGCACTCCAGCTGGATGCTGCGCAGCTCCTCATTCAGCAGCTCCAGCTCCCTGTCCACGCCCTCCGGGTCGGCGCCGGGCTGCCCGCCGCTCCGCGCCCGGCACTTCAGCTCCAGCAGCTCCCGGAAGCGCTCGCACTCGTCGGCGGGGATGCCCAGGAAGTCGGCGTCGGCGTAGTCGGCGGAGACGAAGGACTCGCTGCTGAAGGGCGTGTCCCCGCTGCCCAGCGTGTCCTGGCTGTAGGCGAGCTGCTTGCGGCTGCCCAGGGTGTTGGACGAGGTGGTCTGGTCGTCGGCGAGGTTCTCCTGCTCTGAGCTCTCGTCGTTGCGCGTGCTCTCGTCTGTGCGGCCCACCCCGCTGTCCTTCTCGTGCTGGTTGGACAGGAGGGTCGCTGTATCTGTGGTCCCGCCATCTTCTTCACGTTTCTTCTGAAAAACAGGGGTAGGGCGGTGCCCATCATAACCCGGCCAAGAACTTTTCTGGCTGCACTGAATCTGGGTTAATTAAAAACCAATTACTTCTATTAAATTTAACGGTCTTACATGTGCGGACAAATTTAAGGAGCATATGGTTGCGTCACTGGATTAGGTCTGGCTTGCCTGATGAAGCATGCTGGGGGCGACATGTCCATTTTACTTGGTTGCTCTGTGATGGATTAGCTTACCTGACGGAGCATGCTGGGAACAACTTTTCCATATTACTCAGTTGCTCTGTGATGGATTAGCTTACCTGACTGGGCATGCTATTAGTGACACGTCCATTTCACATAGTTACTCTGTGATGGATTAGCTAACCTGAAGGTGCATGCTGGGAGCAACATGTCCGTGTTATTCAGTTACTCTGTGATAGATTAGCTAGCCTGATGGTGCATGCTGGGAGCTACATGTCCATGTTATTCAGTTGCTCTGAGACGGATTAGCTTACCTGATGGAGCATGCTGGGAACACCTTTTCCATATTACTCAGTTGCTCTGTGATGGATTAGTTTACCTGACTGGGCATGCTATTAGTGACACGTCCATTTCACACAGTTACTCTGTGATGGATTAGCTAACCTGTCGGTGCATGCTGGGAGCTACATGTCCATGTTATTCAGTTACTCTGTGATGGATTAGCTAACCTGACAGTGCATGCTGGGAGCTACATGTCCATGTTACTCAGTTACTCTGTGATGGATTAGCTAACCTGACGTTGCATGCTGGGAGCTACATGTCCATGTTATTCAGTTGCTCTGAGATGGATTCGCTTACCTGTTGAAGCATGCTGGCTGTGAACTGCATTGCCTGATGGTGCTGCTGCTCCAGCATGTCCATGTGTAAGTCATCCAGGAAATCATTCCTGTCATCATCCATCCATCCTTCATCCAGCTGGAAATGTGGGTGGAGGGGGCGAGGCATAGAAGAACATTTTCAGCCAATCAGCATCTCACTGTGAGATCTCACTGCTGACTTTTCCATGTTGCCTTTCACAAGCCGGCGGGATATACAGTAGTGTGCACAATTCTAAGGCAGTCAATCTCACTGCTGACTTTTCTATGTTGCCTTTCACAAGCCGGTGGGATATACAGTAATGTGCACAATTCTAAGGCAGTCAATCTCACTGCTGACTTTTTTCCATGTTGCCTTTCACAAGCCGGTGGGATATACAGTAGTGTGCACAATTCTAAGGCAGTCAATCTCACTGCTGACTTTTCTATAGGTGCTGTAGGGAATTCGCTAATGGCATTTAGGGAGGGGCAAAGCACACCGCTGAAATATTAGTGCGCCGATCTGGGTTTATTGCGCAAGATAAAGTATGGCAGCATTTCAATACGAGATACAAATATCGATTTTTCACAATTATCATTTTTTTCATAATCATGGGAAGCCATAATTGTAATCAAAATTCAAATTTGATTAATTGCACAGCCCTAATCTGACCCCATTCATTCATTCCTGTATTTCAGTTACATTTTACTTAAGAGTGCATCCAATCATTAAAATCTTTTGCAGTCATTGAGATGATCAGCTCTAATTGTTAACAACAATTGCAGTATTTTCTCGTGTGACGGGTATCGATGCTATGAATGCAGACTGACTACAAATACCTTCTGCACAATGACTTTCAGTTTATTGTTACAAAGAAGAGACACAGTACAGGAAAAAACCTCGGGGGTCCTCATGTGAATATACTGAAATCACCAGTTTTGAATTAATGATGCTCAGGTGCGTTTCCCTCCTGGTAAACCAGGTTACTATTAACAAGCCTCGTCTCCCACCTGGATTTCTGGCCGGGCCACCAAAAGACACACGTTCTTGTTCTCCTCGCTGGTCAGCAGTGCCACGGCCTCCTCTCGGTTCTGGATCTCGACGCCGTTGATCTGGGGGCGGGACCAAAGATTCTCTGAGCGGCTTTTCATATGCTGATGCCCTGCCCCGCCACCGGGGGGGGCTGTAGAGTGACTGTACCTGGACGATGCGATCCCCTTCTTGAATTCTGCCGTCTTTTGCTGCGATGCTGTTTGGATCAATCTAAGGAAATAAAAACATACACCCACTTATACTCAAGACAATAAAGTCATATCATAGTGGATGATGTTTCCTACTTAAATGTTTTAATAACATTTAATAACAATCAACCCGGGAAGAAATCCCTTTAGTCTACCTACTTTCCCATTACCCGACAGACGGTAATATCAGTTAAATACTTCTATTAAATAACTTTTCACTGGCATTGCGTCTGCGGCGTGCCCTACGCTGCCTGGATCGGGCTCGCAGCTGCAGGAAGGCCGGGGACGGAAAGGCCGCAGTACAGGTCAAAACGTTAGCGACACTGACCAGGCGGTATGACTCCGGAATAAATACCCTATTGTTGTCTGAAAGGACAAACAGCCAATCAGGCACTTTGTCATTTAGGGGCGCTGATGTGTGATCAGTGACAACAGAACACGGACTGGATACCAGGTAGACGACTTGGATCTCGAATTTAAAAGAAGAGCTTTATGTAAAGCTGGCAGTAATAATAATAATAATAATAATAATAATAATAGACACACAGGTAGGTGAGCGTAAGCCTGGCAGTAAAGGGCATCTTTCAGTGGCACCCATGGGGTGGGGGTTAAGGGCCTCCAGACGTGATCATTCTGTCGAGGCCCAAACTACAGTAGCAACCTTGCGATCACAGAGGCTTAGCCCGCTGAGCTACACTCTGCCCCCCAACAACAAGCACATCCCCAAACAAGCTTTATCGCGTTCTCTTTACTTCCTGTCCTTGATCACAATATATCAAGTGTGTGCTGCAGAGTCTCAGTGTGTCTAATTCCATCTCACTATATACACTTTGGTGAAAAAGATAGCTAATGAGTTTCCTTTTTACTCATTGAGCCGCTCCTTCCCGGGACGCCTACCTCGCTGACGTAGATCCCAGTGTCGTCCTCGTCATCAGTCCTGTAACACACGGTCAGTCCCAGCTTGTCTTGGCTATTTATCCTGTACAAATCCACTTCCTGAAATCAGACAGGAGAATATTATAGCACAATATATTACTGTCTTCATTTTACGGAGCAAAATACCAGAATGAGATACCAACAATCTTTATGGCGAAATGGATGGATAGATGCAGAACAGCCATGTTGTCGTAAACAATGAGATGTGACTGTCCCACAGGACAACGGGGAACAGGAGACAATCAATCGCAGGACCAACTGAGACAGGATGAAATATGAACTTGAAGTATGTTCTGATCTTGGTGAAACATCTGTCTCACTTTTCACGCTCGACACCTGTAATCTATCCGATGGGAAAACAGATACGGTGGCCCATCTGTCCCGGGACAAGGAGGCTAATCACGCATTCATGTTTATCCTCACTCCCAACACCATCCTGTATCCTGCAAAAAAGGCTCTCATTCGGGGGAAATCGCATAGCATTATGCTCATTTAGCTGGGCCCGGCTTGCAAAGCCTGCAAAAGTCACCTGAGAAATTTCATACAAGCAGGAGGGCTGCTACAGGCTTTGACGGGACTCCCTTATAAGCAGGAGGGCTGCTACAGGCTTTGACGGGACTCCCTTATAAACAGGAGGGCTGCTACAGGCTTTGACGGGACTCCCTTATAAGCAGGAGGGCTGCTACAGGCTTTGACGGGACTCCCTATTACCCAGACAGCAAACACCTCAAAGAAACCAGGCCTTGCTCCGGTTTGGGGCTTCTGGTGTGGAAAATGGACATCAGAGGTGTAACACAGAATGTTTATCCATCCCAACAAAGCATCCATGTAACTTTGAGGTCCTTTTGTTGATCGAACAATTGACCTTTGTCTGCGAAGATCTCTGTGAAGAGCTACCTAGGGCTACTGCCTAGCTGGGGGGAGCTAGTCTGGCATTCAGCTGCCTGTGTGACCTTTCACCTGGCTGCCCTGGCTGGCTGGATCTGCCTGCCATTGCCAAGGCGATTAATACCGCAGATGAGGCCCTTCGTAACGGGTGACCTCATCATTTCTTATTTTACTGCGATATTATGGCCCAGCGTAGGCTGCGGTAATATACATTATGAAGGCCATCAGTCTTCCATAATACTGCTTGTATCATTATCGTCTTTGTATGGTCTGTGTAGCGGAGCTGCCAGTGTGCCAGAGAAAGATGTATTAGTCCTTGCCAATAATAAATAACGACGTTACCGTCTAGCATCTGCTCAGCGTGCAGGACAAGCAGGCAATCTGACTGGACCGTAGATCACAGGCCTCCATACAGGACAAAGGAGCAGGAGCCTGGTTATGGCCGACGAGAACAGACACACTGGGCGAGCATGCCGGTGGTCACCTCGTACTCCAGCTCCTCTCGGTCCATTTCCTGTCGCATGTTTTCTAGGAAGTCGCCGGGGTCGAAGAATTCATGCCTAGGCGAGTGTCTGGAAGAACAAGGGGACAGCACAGGGCATAAATTAGAGAAAATATCTAAAGGCTCATTCTGAGGAAACGTTACGAGCCCCGCGCGCAAAGAGTCTTTTATTACCTGCCCGTGGATTAGTTTGAGTAATTCCCTCGGCCGCGAGACTTTCAGTACTTGGTATTCAGAGGACCCTCTCCCGGACACTTCATATTTAAATACGGTCAAAATTCATATTCCACGTTCACAGTCTGGAGCAGTTTTTCGATACCCTCAACACCGGCATGTGGCTCCGCAGGCCAAGCCTCTGGGCGCATGATTGGAACCGAGTGGCTGGTTCGAGCCCGGCCTCAGCAGGACAGTCACATGTCTGTGGGCCCCTGAGTCAGGCCCTTAAGCCCCAGGTCCATGGGTGCTGCTGCAGGGGGCTGCCCTTCGCTGCCAAGCTTGCTCTTACCATTGAGAACAAGATGGGACAGGAGGAAAGAGAATTTCCCCATGAGGGATCAATAACGTATCATTATTACTGAAGAACCTTCACTGAAGGCCATTCTCCTGCTGATTTGTTTGCATTGTTTAGACACCAATAATTCCAGCTGTTTGCACTTTGTCTCGTTCCCAAGTTCATCGGTGTGTATTATTATTATTCGAGCGTAAACTTGAAGCTGGCCAGCCTACCCCGGCCCTGGCTATTGACCTAACTGTACGGAGTACAGAATACGGAGGGCACTGAACGCGGCCAAAGAGATTTCAGTTAAACATGAGGTGTTCCTTGTTTAAGAAGCAGAGGCCTGTTATTCACGCTTTTATGGCATCGGTAACACAAGGAAAATATTGTACTTTATTGTACCATCCAAAAAGAACAGGAACAATAAGGATTTAGCGGACATCCAACCGAAAATACCATAAAGAAAAAAAGAGTTGTGCCTCTAAAAAAAGAAGTGTGTCATATGGCTTATTTCTCATGTGTTTGGGTATATTTAAAGAGATATTTACACCCCTCCTAAGGGTCTGACCCCAGCAGGCGTCTAGCTTGGAGTTTAAAGCGTTCTCCCGCAGCTGAGCCGTGCGATTCGTCCCCGATGGCCGCCTGCCCCTGTCGCAGAGCCGGCCGAGTGGCAGATGGGCGCAGAGGAGCCTCTCATTAGCACCCGGCGGGACGTGACTGGGCTGAGCACTGGCACCTCCACGCCGCCAGGCCGCTAACTGGCACCCGGGAGGGAGATGGAAGACTCCTTATGATCTGATTCCTCCGCATCTATTTCTTATAGTCTTATTATTACCAACAACTCGACTGCACCAACTATATGAATGTGTTTTAACATGAGTTTCTAAATGTCACCCACCAAGCAGACATTAGCAGTTATAACCTTTCTGGGAGACAGTCAGTTTAAACCTGCAGGTATTAAAATGAGCTACTACCAAATGCTATCAAAACATAAACTACATACTATGATTTAAGGAATGCGTGGCTCTTCTTCATTTAAATATTCCCCTATTTTTGTGACATGATCATTTTGTCCCAGACTTTGGACATAACACACACCCACAGCCTGGACACTGTCATACACTACAGACAGTTTCGAGACACCAGTTAAGCTAAATGCATATCCTTGGACTCCAGTAGAAAACCCTCAAAGAGAACATGCAAACTTGACACACACAGAGGAGGTGGGATTCCAGCTAACAACCCAAGAGCTCTGCTACTGCTAATATCGGTGAGCTTTCAGCCGCTTATGGACGGCACACTTGGCGGGGCGGGCCGCGGGCGTTACTCACTCCTCTGGCAGCAGGTACTGCTCCAAGGCCCCCACCGGCGAGGCCGCTGGCTGCTTGCTGAGGGCCATGATGTGCTGGAAGGTAATATCCGTCTGCGTGCTGCTGTCCGCCACCTGAGCATCTGGAGCTTGGGCCACGGCCTTGGGGCGCGGGGCACGTCGCAGTACCTGCACCATGATGGGCTCGTTGGCCATGCGGAAGGCCTCCACTGCCTGCTCGTGGGTGGCTTTAGACAGGTCCTTCCCATTGACCTGCAGGGGGCACAGGAAAGCCAATGAGTGGAGAGGAGGGGCGGGGCTGTGGTGGGTGGGGCCGTGGGGGGGTGGGGCTGTTGTGGGCGGGGCCAGAGGGGCGGGCTCTGCTGGGTGGGGCCATAGAGGGGCATGGCAGGTTTAACGAGCATCTGCCTTATAAAACCCTTTGGGATGTGGTTCCGCACATAAACCCCAGTAGGCCTGCCATGCTGACACGCTGCATTAAGAGTTTATTGTACGCAGGTCGTGCTGTGAGCAGATTATAGTCGACTGTGACGCGTAAGTTGATGTGTAAGCCCTCAAAAGAGAAAAAAGAGAAGCTGGCAGCAGTTCCCGTGAAAACGGCCTTCTGCAGCTCTGAGTGAGGCGGCGATGTTTGGGACGTGAGGTCCGACCGTGAAAGGGGTCCTTAAAGCATGCAGCCCCCGTGCTGACTTCTGTAAAAAGTGACACTGCTCTCTCCCTCGTTATCGCTGCCTCTGTCGCTCCGCATTTCAAACGGCCATTCCTCACAGGAAGCAGATTAATGTAAGGACGGGGCCGGCGGGCCGGTCACCACAAACGCAGGGAAAATGACAGCCTCCCTGTGCCTTTCATTATCCAGGAGGGACGTGGAATTATTCAGCGATCCCAGGTGCGACTCTGCATGCCGAGCGGGTGCCTTTGGAGGACCTTGAGCTGTGACTCCCATTCGACATCCCAGAAAGACTGAAATGGTGCCCCCTACTGCTCACACAGGGAATACCGCCATATATACAAACATATATGCGCCAAGAAGGTAGGGAGAGTGAATGCTGATGTTCCATTCAGGCATAGATTCTCCTTCTTCCTTTATGGCTCCATTGGCCTGAAAGTTGGACATGTTGTGCCCGGAAGGCCCCCTCATACAGGCATTTGGAGGACCCCCTGCTAGGGGGATCTGGAGGACCCCGGCTGGCTAAGGGGGTCTGGAGGACCCCCGCTAAGCATGTCAGAAATCAGACTGCCAAACCCTCAGAGGCTGGGATAACTGTGCACTATCAACCTCACTCACCACAAAGGCAAGAAGATATTAAATTCTAGCGGTGATGTATGATAACTTGTTAATGCCTCTCCCTCATTTACAGGGTCAAAGCAAGGCTAAGCAGAATGGGACGTTAATTAGACTGAGCCTGACTGTGATTTATAAAGGTCGTTAGACAAACTAAAATGAGATGCCCTCATTTAGCTAAGTAATTCATCGCTGCTGAAATGTGGCTCCCCCTCGGAGATCATCTGAGTTCGGCATGTTAACCTGTAAAGATTAATTTGTGGAAGGCCAGACACTATGTTACAGGGAGGAAACTGATTAAGCTACTCAGCTATTCCACGCAATTCCTCTGAGAAGCTCAGCACAAGGCCAGGTGAACGCAGCACCTCGCTCTTCAGAAACACTCTGCTGTGAATTTTAAAGATTAAAATGTCAAGTGCCACTGACTTTAGCGCATACATACTTATACCTGCTTAAAGTTCTAAGAAAACTGGGGTCCCTGTTACAGCAGAAGGATGATTCACATTTCCTAACCCTAACCCTAACCCTAACCCTAACCCTAACCCATTTCCTAACCCTAACCCTAACCCTAATCCTAACCCTAATCCTAACCCTAATCCTAACCCTAACCCTAATCCTAACCCTA
>JAODKL010000128.1:15381888-15393865 GCA_026780765.1 Petrocephalus schoutedeni
TTCATATATATAAAGCATCACTTCATAGAACTTCAAAGAAAATAGGAAAAGAAACCTAAAAACAATGCAACACACCATCACTTGCCGGCTGTGAATTTGCAGATGGGGTCAGTCGGCCAGCTAGCCAGGCCGGGGGAGCCTACGCAGAGATTAACTGCAAGCCAAATTGTCGTTTAACAGAAGACCCACTCAGATTAACTCCATTTTTACTAGAAAGAATATGCATATCTATAATTTGATTATAGGTTGAATTTTTATTACATTTGCATTGTTACTAGTACAAAATCATATTATAGATATCTCTAACGCAGTTTTTACTAGTAATATGTTTCCATTGACTTAACCAAAATTCAATTGTTACTACTAAAAAGCAACATCGTAGATATCCATAATTCAATTTTGCCTAGTAAAACGTCAAGGTCCACACATCCATAATTCAGTTCCCCCCCCCCAATCTCTGGTCACCTGCTTGCCAAAAGCTATAGGATTTGCATAGACTCACATTTGGCTGGCGTCCTTCACCCAGGATGTATTTGTATTCACACAATGAATGAATCCATGACAGACTAGCAGCCACACGGTAGGCCTACAAGGGAACCAATTCTATTTCATAATTATTTCGCATTATCTAATTAATTTGTATTTAACATGTTAAAGTAGCCGTGACTTAGAGCAAGACAAAGCAGTTTCAGAAAATGGATGTATGGATGTTAAAGTTGGCCTGTACTCCCCTCTCTCGGTACTTAGAGGGAGGCGGGGCCCCAGCACCGACCTTCTGGTGTGCAAATTATTTTGGGACAGGCTGGTGTGGGGTGGGAGTGGGGAACGAGTGTCTCGAGCACCTTGGGACCGTACGCCTCCGATCGGCCAGAAGTAATCCCTGCCGAAACGTCCCGCAGCAGGTTAATGATTACGGGCGCTGCGGGCGCCGTCGGGGGGCCCCA
The DNA here is from genome assembly GCA_026780765.1 of Petrocephalus schoutedeni. Taxonomy (NCBI): domain Eukaryota; kingdom Metazoa; phylum Chordata; class Actinopteri; order Osteoglossiformes; family Mormyridae; genus Petrocephalus; species Petrocephalus schoutedeni. The sequence continues at coordinate 15,382,833 of JAODKL010000128.1, forward strand.
GGCCGAGCCCACACCCCGCTTTCGGCCGCCCGCCACGGCTCCCAGTGACAGGGTGTCACATCCAGAAATTACGCATCACTGGAAGGAGGCGTCGGCTTCTTGTCAGATTCCAGCAGCGGGGTTTCAAAGCGACGCCTGACACCCGTATTCCAGCAGTAATATCATGAATTAGCTGCACTTTCAGATCTTTAATCTATGTGTGAAGTTCGTACGTTTTGACAGGAAAATACATTTCACCATCACCAGGGACGTTCACACACACGTGGCCGCGGCAGGACTCGTCTATGTCCGTGGCAAAATCTTTTCATTGAGGAATGAAAATATATAGACTACATTTTTAAATACCCCTAATCCTCACAGCTCCTGCCCCCATCATAATGACATAATGACATAATGACCTGATTGGATTATTCAATGGGGTGGATTCAATACCCGCACAGCTGTGGTCAAATGTAGAAATTTTGATTTTGCTAAAATTTTGATTTTGTTAAATTAAAGACACTTCATATTTTCTATATTTACTGTTTCAGTAAATTCACTCGTCCCAGCCATCCCTTCATCTATCCATCCATCCATCCATCCTTCCATCAAAGTACTTAGCCTGGTCAGGGTCACAGGGCAGGGTTAGGGTATATGTAGGATGGGATGTCCAGCTGAAATTTCCAAATTAACGATTAATGAACTGATAAAACTTCTACTTGCTGAGAAATATTCTTTCATTTCTGCCCCATTTTTTCCATCAGAAGATGTGAAAGAAATAAACCACTACAGTTCAATGAGGCTTTTCTGAATGTCCTCCTCAGATAATTTCTCACATTCTGTTCCTTTAGCATTGGCCAGGAGACTGTAAGTATTCTCCCAGCTCTGCAGGCACGATTCAAATGTCTACTGACAACTGTTGTCCTGTCAGCAGCAACTCATTTCGAGCAATTGGTCGCATCCCATGATGCAACAGTTCAGTCTCGCTGCCATGGATCCAGGCTCACGGTGCTCCAGGCTGCTGGGTTGTCAGCACCGTCTGAGGAGCAGAGGAAGCCGCTGGCTCCTTTCACAGCCATCGCAGTGTCCAGACCCAGTGCTAAAGAGCTTCTCTGGGACTCCTGACATGTCCTTGCTACAGGTTTTAGGTTCGATCAAGCAATGTGGAAGAATGAATCGGGGAAATCCATAAATTCCCAGACAGGCGCTTAACACCTGGCCAGTTCCAAGCTTTCCCTGTGAAATCCACCAGCAAAGCGAGTATTTTTTCACCATGTCTATTGACGTGCTCTGCCCACAGATCTTTGTGTTGCTATAGAACTCATGAGAGACCTTCTGTGTGCATGTCTTTGAATGGTTTTGGTCTCGCAGGAGGCGAGTGGGCACTCTGAAGTTGAGCTTATTCACTGTGGATTATTGAAGAGAAATAAAAGCAAAACACAGCTGTGGCATGGTCTGTTTCTGTATTCCCGGAGGCTGCTCAGCCGCCTTGTGTCACAGTGCCACCCTGTGGTCTAACCGGGGCATAGCACCACTTTCTGGGTCTGTAGCTAGCCTTAGCTCGCCCGTTCGGTGTGCGCTAGTTCCGAAAGGACGGTTTCACTAACACTTCTGTGTGGCTGTGTGACTGAATGACTTAACAAGGGATAGGGGCTCTTTTATAACATTCATTTCATAGATAAATATGTTTGCAAACGTCTCTATTCATATAAAAAGTCCCCTGAAAACCTGAAATTTCCCTGAAATGCAAAAAGCCTTGTATTTGGGTTGGTTACTTATGGTTAAGGTTAGGGCTGGGTTGTGGTTTAGGGTGTCGAGATTGGGATTAGGGTTTTTTCCATAGAAATGACTGGAAGGTCCCCATTTAAATACTGTAGGTACTTGAGTCTGTGTGTGTGTGTGTGTGTGTGTATTTTTGAAGATTTGTTTTTGCATTTTGAAACATTCCTGGGGAATGTGTCAACATGTGACATGATTGGCTTATGCTGCTTGTGTTTCCATCATCATCAAACTATGTGTAGCTGAGTATTAAATATTTTACACTTAGTTATGTATTAAGCTTTATTTTCAGGGACCCCGACTTTAAAAAGGAAAACACTAAAGTCAGTTTTCCATTAGAGTTGGAGGGTTTTATGGAAGTTTCCAGAATGGAGTCCAGTGGAGACAGATGCCATCATCACCCTTCCAGGTCACATGACCCACGGTGGTCAGGGCTGATGCCAGAGAAGACCAGGCTTTGTGTTACTTAAGCAAAGCTGTGATTGATTAATAAGGTCTGGATGACTAAAGCAAGTTGCTCTGTGGCCAGGGCAAAGGCTACATCAACAGATCTTAGGTACAAATTGAAAAGGCATGGATGTAATAGTCTAGTTGGAGAGGCTGAAGTCCAAAAGACATCATGAAAAGGCGACCTTTTCAAATCACTCAGCCGCCACACTGATTTCATCCCAGCAGGCTTTTAGCCGCCTGGAAACATGTCAGTCACATGAGTGCGGCTGGGTGCTCTGAGCTCGTACAAAAGCAGAACGTCTCCTCTGTCCAGCTTGTTTCCTACCCTCCTCACAAGCTGCACTTGCTGCAAGTTCCAAGTCTGCAGCAAGCTTGGCAGCAAATTGTGCCACACTCTGCAGACCTCTATCTCTGAGGAGAACACACTGATAGTTTGCATAATAGCTCCTAATTACAGCTGCAAACCACAGTGCAAAATGAATACAGTCCAAGTTAAGTAGTACAAACTGTGAAACAAACACAGAAGCTCACCACAGGGTGATCGATCACCGAATTCTCATAAAATATTCCACAAAAACCAAAAGTGTGTAGGAAGTTAAGGGTTTTCCACACACTATAGTGGGGCAAGGACTACATACAGCAAGACCATATGATGGAGAAGAAGCCCACCCCCTAACCCTAACCCCCCCCCCAGGCAATGTGGTGTCTGGTAAATATTTAACCACGGTGAGGACTTTTTATTTGCTGCAAAACAAACTTAAGCCCCAATGATCCGTAAGGGGCCTTAAGTCCGGCTTTACCTTATCATAGATATACAGGCTTCATCTAATACCTATGTGTTCATTTGAAAAGCGTATGAATTATGAATTCTCACCCCTGCCTGTACTTCAGACAGTTGATTCCGGGCAGGGCTCCAAGCTACCACAGCTGGAGGCAATCTGCACGCAGCCATCCACGCACTAACTAATGCCAGTGTTACCCGCAGCTGAAAGGCACGCCTGTGAAAAATAAATCGAACTCTAGGAGCACTGTTAGCTGCAGTGCTTTTCCTCACTCCTAAATCTCCCTTGATCCATCCTACTCCTGCATCCATCTGTTATTCGAGGAAGAAAAAAAATGATCAACGGATTTTAACTACTAAAACTGAACTGATGGTTGCAGCAAGTTTCCCTGATGGATCCGTTATTTCCCATTGTGCGGGGATGTGCTGCAATGCCAGCCTCATAACACTAGGTGGCAGGCACAGCATGCTGTAAAAACGCTACATCCCCAGTGAAGATTATCTGCTGTGAAAAAGAATATCGTCATTGTACATCTACAAGGAAACCCTGTGCGCATTCTCTCAATACCAATTTTAAATATTATAAAATTAAATATTAATATAACATAATAATAAATGCAATATAGATATGCAGTATATTGCTAAATAAAAAGTACATGTATTCTTTTTAGCACCATTGACAGTGTAGATTTGGAAAAAAATAGCTTGTTTATAAATAAAATATGAAATGTGTTCCTCTTTCCCCCTAACCCTCCTCCCACAGTCAGCACTCATATCATCTACAGATCATTTTCAGCGCCTGCAAGAACAAACAAAATATGACCGCGATCACATATGGAAACTGTCTGTGTGCATGGCAGAGAGTCCCCCCCCCAAGCACAGCCACTCCCCTGTCCGTGTGCATGGCAGAGAGTCCCCCCCAAGCACAGCCACTCCCCTGTCCGTGTGCATGGCAGAGAGTCCCCCCCAAGCACAGCCACTCCCCTGTCTGTGTGAATGGCAGAGTCTCCCCCCCAAGCACAGCCACTCCCCTGTCCGTGTGCATGGCATGAGACATGCTCACCAACAGATGGGGAGGTTTCTGGGTGTGCCTGGATCTCTGGAACCCCACAGGAGCTCCATTCAATACTGCTGAACAAAACAAATAAAGATTTGATAACATTAAACACATTTTTAACGCAATATATAGAATTTTCCAGCTGATGAAAGTGGAGAACACAACCTCTTTAAAGCCGGGAGCGAAGCTGTTTGAAACTCCACCCCGGGTGGGGGGTCCCAGGATGCCCCAGAGGAAACCGGCTGACCGCTAAAATAAAAACACTGACCACCTCTAACCGGGGACCTATGACCACAAGGAATATTGGCCATTTCCGTGTATATAAGCCATATTGAGGTGGGTGGTCACGCGCCTGTAACACTGGGTGTAAACTTGACAAGTGGGCTACTCACTTTGCGGTATGCAGAGAGACTCTGGGTTAAACAGTGAGGCTCTGGGGTCATGAATCACAGCACCGATGATCACTAGGGGGGTTTCAGTGCACAGGCAAACCCCAGCTGAAGTCCAGGGGCCTCCACCAAAAAGGGCCCTCAAATAGGGGCCCTCCGATCGACAACTCTCACTGTCACCCACCCCATATTAATCGTGCATCTCAGGTTAACCAGTAAATATATATATATTGGTTTGATTGAGCTGTTAAATACAAATATATCCTTAGGTATTCAAATCTTATTTGACATCATACTATTTTACAGGTACTGGGCCACACATGCGCTATGGGCTTTTTAGCGGATTGATAATTTCTTGACATCAGACTGATTGCCTAGGGGTTTAGCACAACAGTACTACCTACAGATATACATAAAGTATATTCTTTAAAAATAGCCTTGCAGCTTGGAGAATAATAAATTTGTGGTTTTTGGGTCAATAGTTGACTGGGAGCAAATTTGAGTCTATTTTATTGATTCTCTAGTTGGTAGTCGATTGAACGGACTCCAGACAGACTCCAAAATCGACCGCAAATCTAATTCCAAAGAATTACATTCTAATATTTCTTTGTATTATGCAGTGCATAATAAGCTCCAGTAGTGCTTGTTAAATATTAAGCATATCTTCATTTTATACCAAAAATTGTTGACAGAATCTTGAGTTATTAATATAAAATTCAGCTAGAAATAAACATGATGTGCGCATATTTCTGCTAAGAGTAATCATACCCAACATCTGCATCTCTTCTCTTTTATCTATATAGTGCATTTCCAAATTGTGAGATTTTGTGAGACACGGACTTTAATTTTCTTACCTTTGTCATTCTGTTCAGGTCACTGGATGTTTTTCTCTTTCACGTTGTCAGTCACTTAAATGTACTTCGTGGAATAAGTCGGGAAAACGCCGCAGTAGATAAATGCAAAGTCTTCTTATGCACTGAATGCATTAATGAAGAAGTGTGATACAAACAAACCCATTCCCAAGCTTAAGAAAACAGAAATGGCATCCAGCTAACCCTAACCCTAACCCTAACCCTAACCCTAACCCTAACCCAGCTAACCCTAACCCTAACCCTAACCCTAACCCTAATCCTAACCCTAATCCTAACCCTAACCCTAACCCTAACCCTAACCCTAATCCTAACCCTAACCCTAATCCTAACCCTAACCCTAATCCTAACCCTAACCCTAATCCTAACCTTAACCCTAACCCTAATCCTAACCCTAACCCTAATCCTAACCCTAACCCTAATCCTAACCCTAATCCTCCACCTTGCTATTTATTGCACATTGCATTCGACATTCCAGCACATTTTGTGGAATCTATTCACACACACACACACACACACACACACACATTTGTATTCCTATCTTTGTAAGGATGGGCCATTCATTTCTTTGGAACTCTAATCCCAATCACAACACCCCTAACCTCCACCCAGCTTTAAAGTTATCCATAAGTAACTGAACAAAATGCTGACACATTTTGGCATTTTTACTTTTTTGATTGCATTCACAGATTTTTATGAAATTAAGTTTGAAGTAGTGGGGGACCAAAAAAAGTCACCCCGCTAGTCACATTTTTTCAGGATTTGCTATATTTGTGAAGTCCTTTGGTCCTCAGAAGTATAGCAAAACCTGCCAGACACACACACAGACACACACAAGCACACACACGCACGCACGCACACACACACGCACACACGCACACACACACACGCCATGCGCGGATGAGGATCAGGAGCCGGATAACAGCGTTACCGGTCGGCCCGTTTCCTCCGGCTGTGTTCTCATCATTTCTGCTGTAGGATCCACTGAGTGATAATTATTAAGTTACCCAGCAGGAATTTCAGTGCCACCGTCTCAATCATTACATCTGCCGCAGAATTTAGAGTCGGACTATTTATATATTCATTTATATTCATTGCATTTAAAAATATGGACACGGCTTCTTAAATCACGGGAAGAACTGGGGGTCTCCTGAGCTGGTCACTGGTGTGGTTCAGTCTCTGCCGATTCAGTATCGACATTAACAGAGCTTGCTGAAGGAGGAATGGAAATTGTGCTTCGCAGTTTGGAGGAAGCTATATTCTCGCTAATAGCCGAAAAAGGGATTACGGCTAATCCCGGCCTAAAGGATAATTGGATCATCAAAAACGGGTTCAACTTCAGAAACCTCAAAACTCAACAAAGAGGAGTCAGAACTTAACACTTGCAGCAGAAGTTCACATGGTACGGCACAAGTCAGCAGTTCATCCAAAACCCCGACGGCTGCGCAAAGGAGCGGCTCGGCTTCTAAGGCAGATGAGAGAATCTGCCTTTTCCCGCAGCCCGAAAAGGGAGCGTTCTGTTAAGCCGCACCCTGATCTCCGAACGGCCCACGGCGACCAGGAGGGGCGCAGGCTCTCGGAGGCGTCGACCTCAAAGCAAAGGCGCCGGGCTCCAATGGCCACGACGGGGGTGGTGACGACCCTGGGGATGAACTCTAATGACCCCCCAACAATACCGGGCTCACGCTGATGATACAGGAATCACACGCCCGCCAGCCCTGGGAGACAGCAATGAGCAACACGCATTATAATGCTGTAATCCAGTGTTTCCCAGCCCGGTCCTCGGGGACCCCCAGGCAGTCTGGGTTTTTGCTCTCCCCCAGCTCCCTGCCTGCAGGTCCCCTGGGACCGGATTGGGAAACACCGTGATTCATTTTACTCTTGCACTGTTTGCTCGAGGCATCTGCATGACACACAGATAACTGATCACTGTTTAATAAGAACCGGGCACAGAGGGGACCGGGACTTTCAGCCACACGCTGATAATTTAGCATATTATTTTTGCAGGTGCCCATCCTGGGTTGTTCCCTGCCTCGTGCCCATTGCTTCCGGGATGGGCTCCGGACCCCCCGCGACCCTGAACAGGATAAGCGGGTTGGAAGATGGATGGATGGATGGTGTCTGCAAAGACAGACACCGGCTAAGTACACCAGATACAAATGCCCCGGTCTGAAACACAGGAAACTGACTTGTAACATAAATATAACCTTTGAGAAGGTAGGATCACTTTAACAGTTTTACATTTAGCAAGTGAGTGAAAAGGTTAAGGTTAGGGTTAGGGTTTGGTTAACCCTACTGCATAAGAGTCAGCATATTGATGTGCCAGTTTTTATAAAAACACACACATTTGCTTTATCTAAAGTGATGTACGCGATTTGTAGATCGTGTCTTTTATACTGTAGGCACAGCTCTCGTATAATTCTGCAGCGTGATGTTGAATTTATTACGAAGACTCAGATGAGATAAAACTGGGTTGAAGTCTTTGACTAGATTGATTTATCACCATTTGCCTGCGTCTGGTCTGGCAGCTCGACAGAGCCATAGTGCTTGCAAATATCACAGACAGCCTCGCAAGTGCAGAGCAATAGAGAGACAGGACTCTGTCAGGCACAGTGACGTGCTTTAAAACCTCACTTGTGGACTTTTGCTGGTAATGATGGCTACATCCATGTCACTCACTGAATGCCTATGAGAGCGCCCCCTGGTGGATTTAATTAAGCTACTAAGCCTGGATCACTATGCTCATACATCCGGATTCCTGCTCGTGACAGGAAAAAGACAGACTCCGTATAGACGGGGCAGAGGCGGGGGAGGGGTGTACTTCACACAGCCCAGCCCCCACCCCCCCAGGCCATCCCCACCAGAGTTCACCACACAGTTCACCCTATAGCTCACCCCAGTGGTGAAAATTGTAGCCATTGTCCCCGTGGAAATGAGCAACTCTGAAGTACGGGATATTAGCGTGACCACCCCCCTGCAGCAGACAGCCTGCATCCGACCACTGACCACCTCCAGAGGAGGGCCGGCATGTTAGGCTGGGAAAAGGGCTTCTCACGGCCAAACTGCAAACCCCTACAGGCATCCTGGGCGCTTGTCGTAGAGAGCAGATAACAGCCAAGGGATGTAGGAAACCTGCAGGGATAAGCAAGAGCTCTCAGGTAAAACACGCTAAACGTTACAGGTACTCGGCATTTGAGAAGGTGGGGTCACACAGTCCCGAATGGGCTTGAGGGCCTTGCTCAGGGGCGCAATGCTGACGTCAATCTGTTAACTACGGGATTTGAACCTTCTAACCACGAGCACTGACCCTTGGGGCCAGGCACGGCTCCCAATCTTCATCTCTCTGACTAGACCTCTAGAGCTCTAGAGCTGACAGAATGGCTCTGCTTATGTCTATGACAGCTCCTTCCCATCGTCTGCTCTTGTTAAGACATTCTGAATTCCTCCCTCTGTCCTTCGGGCCTGGCAGTGAGGTAACCTGAGCTTTGGAGCAACAACACTTCCCTGGGACACTGCAGAGGCACCACAGCTTTGAGCAGCGATCTCACCGACCAACGCAGCTTACAAAACAGCCCTTGCGAGAGTGCCGTGGCTCTCGCAAGCTCTCAGCAAGGCTGCCTTTAAGGTCCCATGCACCTCTTAAGCGAGTTCTTCAAAGTCTGCAAGTCTGCAAGGAGAGAAAGGGACACTGGGGCCCGACTGGGAAGGAGACTGCTTGATGCGAGACGCAGTGGCCTGGCGGCTTACTTCCAGATGCCTGGATAGCTGCCTTGACTTCTGCTGGTCAGTTCTGGTCAGAGCCAAACTTAATCCTTCTTTTATTGTGCATTTAACCATTCAAACACAGCTCAGCCCAGTGAAGAGTGCCCTCCATGCAAATTCTTCACTTAATTCAGACTAAAAGGAAACAGTTTCCCAGCTTGCAGAGCCCCGCTGCAGAAAGTCCCTCGATTCGCTGAGACGTGCTGTCTGAAGACAGCCCAACACAACAGGAACTCCTAACCGGCGTGGATGGCTGCAAAAAGGACTTTCATTATTCAGCCTTTGGTGATCTCATTTTTGTGTGGGGAATTCCTGCTAGACACAGGAAGTTGACACAAATGCCCCCAAGCACCCAGTGGCTTCCTGTGGGCTTCCATCTTCTCGGTAAAAAGTCCTTCAGGTGTCCACTGAAGAAATGAAAGTGTAGTAGTCCTCCGAACACATACTCCAAGAACACCAGTGCCTCTCACATACAGATCTCACTAGAACAGACCTCAAATGTGAGGTGATTAACAACTCCACAGCTACCTGAGTGAAACCAGTAGCTGTTATTCGTGCACCAGCTTCCTGAGCCTCTAATCCTGCTCCCACCCTGCTGAGCGGCGAATCTAAAGGCTCCGGTCACAGTTAGGGGCGGCGCTGCTCCTGCCTGCTCTGGGGGGTCGGAGTTCAGATGGACACCATGACAGAGACGTGGGGGCAATCGTGAAAAGGAGCAACAGGGGCTGTGGAGCCTGTAAGCCTCCATTGTGCTCTTATTGTGATCTCCTGAGCTGGGCTTGTCCAATCGCAGAGGGGCAATGTGTGGGGAGTATAAAGAATATCATAATTCAACCCCATCAGAACCTGTCAACCTCTCTCAAGCCCAACCGTCCAGTCATATCTACTGCTTTAAGCACTCACTGTGCAGGGGGGGGTCGTCAGGATTTACATGCATGTGACTCAGACAGGTACCGCCCCTCAGGCCCGGCGAGCCCACCGTGGCTCGTAGTGACAGTACCGTCCCTGGAGCAAGCAGGAACCGGAAGATAGTTTTGTCTTAAAACAAGCCCTAAAAAGAGGCTTTCGCGAAATATTTGCAGTTACATCACAAGCAGGACGCTTTGTGATCACAGGATTTTTGAAATACGCTGGTCTCTTTGTGTTACTTTAGCCGCAATCCACTGTTGGCTTCCACGCTGGTTTCTAAGCAGTGAATGCACAATGTGATTTGTGAACAGTTATGTAACAGTTACAGCTGTCTCATAAGAGTTAGGAATCCATGTCGAACAAGCGGATTTGGAAATGAACTGCGGGTGACAGTCAGATGTAAGTCACTGGCTACAGTGTGGACATGCTCTGGGTGACCCCCAAAGAAGACGCGAAGGTTGGGAGGAGTGCCCATCCACACGGGCTGTCCCATACCAGAGCTGGCCACCCGTCCACCAGGCCGAGATGTGACGACGCCCCTCTGCCTGCCAACAGCTCCACCCCGGGGGTGAGGAACCCGCTGGTAGCCCGCCCACTTCCCACAGTGCTAAGCAGATGTGCAGGCACAGAGGGCAGGGCCGCCCTCCCCGGGACCAGGTGCTTTGTCCTCACAGAATGCCAAGCTCCATTAGGCCCCGCCCCCTCCACGGCTAGGCCTGCCCCACCCTCTCCTCTTCCACACGTTTGGGGTCGTGGGATCCACTCCCACCTCCGGCTCTGCGCATGTGGAGTTTGTCCGGCTTCTGCAGGGTACTCCAGTTTCCTCTCCCAGTCTAAAAACAATCCAGTAGTTGACCTGGTGTCTCTAAATGGCCCGCAGTGTGTGACTGTGTGTCCTTCCACTATAAAATCCATCCTACCAAAGAACATTTAGCAATGATGCTGCAAAAGAGCGCACTTTAGTCATTACTGCTTCCTCTTCTCAGACTGCACACTGACGCGCTGTGGGGTGCCTTAGGGGCGATTCGGAGCACCCCTTGGTCTGTCTCTCGGGGACC
>JAODKL010000128.1:15395620-15405900 GCA_026780765.1 Petrocephalus schoutedeni
CCCGACTCCCCCTGCCGGGTCGGGTTAGTGATCCTGACGGTAGAGCAGAGTCTCTGTCTATCCCGACTCCCCCTGCCGGGTCGGGTTAGTGATCCTGGCAGAAGAGCAGAGTCTCTGTCTACCCCGAATCCCCCTGCCAGGTCAGGTTAGTGATCCTGACAGTAGAGCAGAGTCTCTGTCTATCCCGACTCCCCCTGTCTGATTGGGTGGTGATCCTAGCAGCAGGAGAGGGTGGCACAAGATGGCCAGCATGCTTCTGTCGGTTAACAGCCCGCCAATCAGGGGTAATTGACAGACTTGCCAGCAGCTGGAGAAGCGGGAGACAATGGGTCCTGCTCTCCCCTGGCTCGTGTCCAGCACTTGTCAGGGAAAGAAAAATGAGAAGAGAGGAAGGGATAGGCAGCCCTTTGATGCCTTCCCGTCCCCAATCACAAGTTGGGTGCGGAGAGATGCACAACCCATCTGGCGATACAAAACATGCCCCGGTCAGAAAACAGGGCAGACCTTTTATGTCATTTTGACAGAACACACATGATCAAAGCGCAGCGCTTCACCGTGGCAACAATGGACTCCAGACACCACCGTGGCCACGTGTGAGGATGGGAGAAGGCGGCGGCAGTGTGAGCCCTGTAAAGAGGGCCAGCTCATTAAATCCCTTTAAAACAGCCATCACAGTAGCGCCGGGCCCGTAAATCACAGCGGCAGAGGCGTGACATCCACCCCGCCGAGGAAACTCAGCCTGCTGACCGCGACGGCCAATGAAATCCTGCTGCACACGTGTCACGGTCTGTTTTTAGTCCTTAACCCAGAGACGGCGAGGCTACGTTGAGGAATTATAGAGGCTCCAAAAGACCCACTGCTATTTGGTGGTAATGGGATGCGGGGATCTGTCACAGAACCCCCCACTGTCCCATAGCAGGGATTCACCTCGGAACACTGACAATCCACAGAGCAGACATAAGGGGGCCAAAAACATATCCTCTGCTTAATCTTCCAAAAGCATGACAAAGGATAAGAGTGCTTTTTAATTTGCAATTCTAACTGCATCGTACATTCGTAAGATAACACACTGGCATCGCAGTTCATCTGAGGACACGTGATGCATGGCTGTGGACTAGCATGATGGAAAGACAGGCAATGCGCACACACACACACACACACACACACACAGACACACACAGAAGCCAAACCCTAATGCTCATCCCCAAACATGGACACCATTCACTTACACTAAAGTCCCTTTAATCTCCAACTGCAGTGGATTCTGATAGCCTGATAACTGTGGCCAATTAGTGGATCCATTGATCCCCTACGAGAGCGAATGATAAAAACAGAAGGCAGCTACACATGTGGCCGGATGTTGGGCAGAGGCCTCGGGGGCAGCACAGCCTGGCAGACACCCCCACGCGAAGGCGACGCTCCAGCTTTTCCCATCCCTGCTGCATGTTACTCTACATTGACGCCCCAACCAGGGGAACTGTCAGAAACAAACTTTCGCTGAAACGCCCAAGGAAAGGCGGCCCTGAGCCCAGCCGGCCGGCCGTCCCGCAGAACACAGACCCGCCGATTTCACACCGAGTCTTTCAGCAGAACGGAACCGCATGCAAGAAGTAACGCGCACAGCTTAAGGACGGCCCCCCCCGCCGTACCTGCCAGCACTCTCTGCTCCGCTCTCCCGAGCGCCATGAGCCCCTCTGCGCACGACCTTCCGCGCCCGTTACCTGGCAGACTTCGTAGAGCAGTTTGTACTGCTCTTCCGGCTTGCGCAGGGTGCACAGGCTACATCCCATGTTGGACGAGTGTCGCCGCGCCGTCTCTCGGCACGCTGGGCGCCCTGCTGGCTGGGCTTCCCTCGCAGCAGAAGTGCACGCTTCGCCTCAGAGGGAGCTCACATGGAGACTGCTGGCCGCGGCACCCCCAGAGCCCGCAGACACGTGTGCTCAGCTGGCCCCTTGCTTACTGCTCTCCCAGCCTCGCTCTCTCTCTGCCTCTCCCTCTCTCGCTCGGCCCCCCTCTCCACTTCATTCAAGCTGCCAGTGTCACCCAGCCGCTTAGATATTCCTCCTCATGAATATTAATGAGCATCATCCCTCCCTCCCACTGAATATTCATGAAGGGCTGCTCAACAGGGGTGCGTAATTGTCGACTGCAGCCAGATGAAGTTTCAGTAATTAGAAATCATTACTGCCCTCGTGCCAGTGGGACAGGGGCGCTCTGTGGTCAGCCGCACTCGCTGAGTGTTTGCTGTCATCCTTTGTTCAGGAAAACTTTACATTTGCTGCTCATAAAACCCACAACGAGAATGGGATTTACATCACAAAGGGGCTGCAGATAGCGTTTCATTGAGGACCATGCTGAGTTATAAATTAAAATGATATTACACACTGAAATAAACATTTCACATGTATCCTCAAGTGGCCGTCACCTGCATGTCCTTGTCAGGCCCTGGATACTGAGATGTCTTAATAAGGAAGGATGTATGAATTTTGTACGCAGTGCTTTGGGTGTTCTTAACCATCGGAGGCGGCAGCCAGTCAAGCTCACAGCCCTGGTCTGTCTGGGGACCCCTTCAGCCCTAGAACACATCGGGCTGGGGGGGGGGGGATCGCAAACCCCGAGTGATGTCACTAGACGTGTCGATTATGATTGGCGAGGAGACGTACCTTAATATTACCATCATGCATTTCAGTCAAAAATCAGGTTTGGATGCTTGGAGGATAATCTGCTTCTCACACTCCATATGAAGTGACTCAAGACGTTTACCGCTATTTCTCCCTCACAGATTAGCGAGGTTTCCGCCGTCTCCCACACAGCGTATCAAACACTCTTGCTTTATAGTCTAGGGACCTATCAAGAGATAGCCATTCACAAGGACAAAGTCAGATATTCGTTATGGCCGTCATCTAACAAAACACAAGACGCGAGGTCAGGTGGAAAGTAGTTACGTTTTATATATACGTATACACCAGAGACGACAGACACGAGCAGGACTGAAGACTGCGATGTTCTCAAATTAATTTCTCGTTGCCATGCCGACTGAGCATCCCCGTGGCTCTAGGACAGGCCCGAGACTTCGGAACTTTCCATAAACAGTCTGTAAATGGCGTTCTGATCGACGGTCTGGGACAGATTGGCAGAACAGATATGAGTACAGATGTTAGGCTCCCTGTCACTACGCTGCAGCCCGGCCCTGCCCGGCCTTGCCCCCTGCCCCTAATGAGCCAGTGTCAGGCTGCAAGCACCGCAGGATCATTCATATTCATGAACGAGACTTCGTCTCCCCACCCAGGTTGAGCTAAATGGCAGCCCGTCTTTGCTTTTAATGGTGTGCATGTGCGTATGTGTGTCTGTGAGTGAGGAACAGCAGCTCACGTGGGTCAGGCCTCTGTCCACTGTTAGGTTTCTGTCCTTTAATGACAAAGAATGAGTTTCAGAAAGCAGCCATACAGATCTAATATTCCTTAGACGGGCACCGGCTAAAAGCTGGTATAAAAGCTGCCTTCATACGAGAAAGGAATTTAGCACCTCTGAAAGGGAGCTGTGTTTTTGGCCCTTAAATCTCCTTGCTAGCCCGGCTGTCATGACCATAAGGTGTTAATGAACGCTGCCCCCCCCCCCCCCCGCCACCCCCAGCAGGGAAAATGTCAGCAAACTGAGTCTTATTATTGTACGGTTTGGAATTTAGGAATACCTCGGGTTTCACATTCGAGGGGGCGGAGCCAAAGCAGGCTGTTAATTGGCCAGTCCTGAGAGTGACAGTACTGTCAGACCCTAGGGAATTGCTGTGATGTGAATCCCGCCCCCACGCCTTCCTGGGGAGCTTACGGCCACCGTCCAGGGGTCTACGCTCGGGGCTGGGCGCTCACAGCGCACCGGACAGCTGTCGCGTGCCAGCACAGCGGATACACGGCCACGGGAACTGGGCAAGGGGAGAGAAAGGGAGACAGCTAGAATGGCTTAATAGGGGGGAGGGGACTAATAACCTGTCACTTACGCACATTAAGGAGGCTGTCTGCAGAGAGGGGGCGGGGCCGGGAGCTGTCATGTCCGCACGGGTCAGCGGAGCGGGACAGGCGTGCGGGCCGGAGGGCGCGACCCCACAAACGGGCGGGTGGCTGCCGGTGCGCTTTTCATATCTACGGGCATGACCCGGATCCCAACAGGGACAACCTTAGCCAGAACTAGGCAGAGGAATTACAAGACACCTGGAATTTGTTTGTTTTTTGATTGCATTCACCAAAATTGTGGTTATCCTTGTGGAAACCAAAAAAATGTCCCCACAAGGTAAAAGGATGCAGGTTTTAATCACATTGTGGGGACATCTGGTTAATAATTACAAATACACACACTTCCTTTCATAAATGGCCCCCCTAACGTCCTGTGGAGACTCGGGTGGTTGAAAGCCTTCAGTCGCAGCTTAGCACCCTAAATCTGACAATATTACATTCCGGTGTACCGGGTACATCTGTGTTTGCGAAGTAAACTGGGCTCTGCACCCCGCGCAGGAAAACAATGCATTTCCTTTGGAGACAGATGGATAAATGTAACAGGCGAATGGCTCCGAGGAAGCGGGATGTGACATAAAGCATAAACGTGGATTTAAACATGACTAAATGAGCGGCGGCAATGACCGCTAATGAATCTGCCGATAGCCTGGGCTCTCCTGACAGACGTAATGTGTCTTTGGGGTTGGTCGACTTCCAGCCCATTAATGGCCGAAAGCAGAATCAGGGGGTGTAATAGGGCCACTAAAACCCTGACCTAACCTCCGCTACAATAGAAGGTAGGAAGGTAAACGTCCATAAAAAAGCTATTTACGTTTCATTATCTAAATGCCATGACATTCCACCTGCAGGTAACTCATACCGCTTGTCAACAGAGTTAATAGGCTGGATATTACAGGGGTGGCATTACATCTGTGCCCACAGGTGCCAGCTTGGGCTGGGCATCTTGCCGTGGCATCTGCCCCTCGGATCTGTCCTGAGGGGGTGGATTCACGCCTGGGCTATAGCCTGGTGCCCTGGCAAACCCGGCTCCACCCCCACAGAATGATTAGTGAAATCGGCAACACCTGAGTGTCCAAGCTCATGTCAGTCCACGGCCCGCAGATAAGCGAATCCGCCCCGGCTTGGCTTATGCTCGCACCAAAACACATTTAGATTCAGGGTGGCTGATGTAACTCAATCACATCCGACGGGACCGACATCACCAGGCTTAATAACAATAAAAAACAAGTTTTATTTATATAGCACCTTTCTCACACTCAAACAATAAAGCAGCGCTCACACAGCAACAGCAAAACCATGACAACAAGAACGTTACATACGGGTGGAGACGATAGCATTCCTGAAATTAATGAGGTAATGAGTTTGCAATTGCAGCCTGAAGATGTTAACAGACTTTCCCTCTCGCAGATGGCGAGGAAGTGCATGGGGTGTGAGGAAGGTTGGACAGATACTGAGGGGCCAGCCCATGGAGAGCTTTGTAGAAGGTGAGAAACATTTTGTACTTGATTCTCTCAGTCTGAGTTACTGGGTTCCTCCCCATTTACCCACAATGCACCACATGACATCACCACTCCTACAGAAATGAAAGCATGGGGGATGGGTATTGGTAACCGTCCTTCTGACAGTTGGGTGGGTGGATGGATGGATAGATGGAGTGTGGATGGTATCACAAGCACAACGACATGGGCGATGACCAATATAAGTACACCTGGGTGTACATTTTCTCTGCCCCTATAAAAATGAACGTTGCCAAACAGACCAATCACAGTTCTTGTGTCTGCATCGCCGAGGTGTGTAGTTACATTTCTGGGGAGGTACATGCCATGGAATAGGGTCCGTGGCTACGCCGTACTTACAGCGCCAATTTGACTCAGAAGTATAAATCAGCCTTCATAGTCTGTAAAAACCTTTCAAGGTGAGAATACTGATATGAATCAGGTGAAAAAATGAACTCGGGTTTCAAGTAAGGTAAATAAATACACACACACATATATTAATATTATACAAAATGTACTAAATTGCTTGTGTTACATTTTGTTTTACAAAGTTAGGGAACCTTTGTTTAAATTAAGCTTGATGTTGCTTTACACATTGAAGAACGATCACAGTCTCTTCCACACAGTGATGCAAAGTGTACAGCGTATTAATTAAACGATGGTATCGGATGGGTACTTGGTATCGGCCGATACCCAAAGCCCTCGTATTGGTATCTGTATTGGGGCAGAAAAGTTGGATAGGTGCCCTAAATATAACCAGACACTCCCTCCTCACAACAGGGAAAAGCCACTGGAAAAGCAATTAAGCATTTTATACCCTTGACAATCGACAGAATACTCTGACCACTCATACGGAATACTCAGAATACTCTGACTGAGTATCCTGTGATTACACATTTATTTAAGGTTGAAAATAAATGACTAATAGGCTGTCCCTTGATGTCTGAGGTTCTCTCCTTTTTGCTGGCAAATAAACAGAACCACTCAGAAGCAGTCTTCGGGTCCTGGAGAAGCACTGAATAGAAAAACCCACCATAAAGCCCATAAAGGCCCCCCTCACAGACAGCCCGGGGGTATCTTATTCTGACACACAGACCTGTGTGGGCGAGAGGCGCGTGTCATCAGAAAGTGACTGAGAACACGAAGGGTGTTTGACAGCCAAGTCAGCGGGCTGTCTGTCTGTATGTGGATCAGGGTTCTGGTGACGTGGAGGCAGACCCATTGGAGCTGGCAGACCCATCAGAGCCGGCTGACCCACTAGAGCCTGCAGACGCATCAGAGCCGACAGACCAATCAGAGCCGGCAGACCCATTAGAGCCTGCAGACCAATCAGAGCCGGCAGACCCATTAGAGCCTGCAGACCAATCAGAGCTGGCAGACCCATTAAAGCCTGCAGACCAATCAGAGCCTGCAGACGCATTATAGCTGATAGACCCATCAGAGCCGGCAGACCCATCAGTGTCTGCTTGCCATCCGCTCCCTCACCTACACCCGCACTCCTACCCAGGACATATCTGCTTAAGACAATGCAAAGCTCATTCTGGCGATAAGCAAATTCAATATCCATCCTCCGGCACATCAAAGTCCAATTCATCATGACATCCCTTCCAGTTTGCCCCCGGAAACCCGACATTTAAACGAGCGCTGTGAGAAGGGGGTTAATCCATTTAGCAGCGATGAAAAATAAATTTGTAACAGTCGGTGTTATTGAGCTTTCCACGCTGAACTTCCCAATTCTCAAGCTTGCGGAAAGCGGAAAGTGGACGTGGAACCTCACAAGTCCTGAACGCATGTCGCTGAATTTAAAAACGCATTCACATGCTCTGAAAGCCGCACACACATATTTGGCTGAAAAACACATTTTTTACTGTGTATTACTGTTCACGTAAATTTCGGAGACCTAGGCTTATTCTTACGAAGTCCTAATCGCCTTAATTTGTGATGGGTGTGTGCGAATAACAAAGGAACTTAACAGCTGTACTTTGTAGCGAAAGCCAGTGTGCCAGTCTATTTCCATGTCATAAGTCAGTGTGTGCATAGCTTTAAAAATGTCACCTGGCTCCCAAAACGAGGAAATGTAAACAAAGTAAAGGCTTGATAATTAAAATGCGTACAGTCCAGCATGGGCCATATTATTAGGCAAAACATATTTGTCCCTAAGTGCTATTTCCAGCAGCATGGCATCAGAAGATGGCATGTTTGTTTGAAGATAATAAGCTCCACACATCTTTCTTAAAGCCTCCCCAGGAGCAGACGTTTTTGTGGGGGGGGGGCAGAGAGAGACCTGTAATTTTCCTCCAACTGAAAGTTCATTTACACGGGAGTGTGCTGCATGCGCTCTCATTATGGAGGGTAATGTGAGGCAGTGGGCTATCAAACAACGCCCCCCCCCCCACCCCGACAAAGAGGACAGCCACAGAGGGTCAGAGAGGTAAGCTGGCTCAGAGGAAGCGATGCTATGCGCCATTAGTTACACGGTCACGGCAGCGACCAGATAAAAACAGGAAAACAAACTCCACTCACAGACGTGGTCCTGATGGAACCTCCTAATGGTAGCACGATGGAAACTGTCCCGCTAGCTGTAACTCTCAGGCACCCCCATAAACCCAGCAAGCCCCATCCTCCACAAGCTTCCACGCCAGACACTCATAGGCCCTCCTCTGTCACCTTCAGGTCCACAAACACCCTCTGCTGACCTACCATAGCAGCACCAGCATCTCACATTCATATCAGACAACTGGCATGAGACGGTTCGATAACAAAATACAGCAAAGTTGCTCAAAACACATTTGTTTTTATTAACAACATCAGAATACTGAATATTGGCATTTTTTTGGGGTGATGACAATGTGAAGTTTTATCGTTATCCATGAAGAAGAAGGTTGTATAGCGACCTGACAGGCCACGAGAGGGATGTAACCATTGCACATTGTCCGAGAATCCCTGAGAATCCCTGAGAATCCCTGAGCACAGGCACGCCTTCATGTATCTGGGCAGCCAAGATCAACCCGAGGTCTCTGTAAATTAGGTTCTGCCGTTTTATCCGCACACTTCTTTGACTCCGTTAATGACTCCAAAGGGCAATTAGTAAATTAAAGCCATAACCAATCAGCACAGCACTCAAAAGACCTTAAAACAGCCGGGACCACAGAAAGGTTTCTGCTGCGTGATTTTACAGATGGATGCCACGCTCGGCAGGGAGTGGGGTGGGGGGCGTCTCGCTATATTTATGCTCCAAACAGCTTGGAGTGCTCCCTTTGTATTAGTTTGGACTCCATTAGCGCCAGCAGGGGACGATATGACGACATGAAAGGGTGCGAGCAATCGTGGCCGGGTCCTGGCTCTCCCCCTCTCCCCCACCCAGCCAAGCAGCTCCGGACTCGATTAAGCGGATGGATGGATGGATGGATGGATGGATGAAGGCCTGTCACTTTAATGCAGGAGACATGATGTCTGGAGTTAAGCTAAAACCAGAAGCCTTGGCTATAATCATCTAATAGTTGGGTTTAAGCCTCATATGAGGGAGCCCGTAAAAGCACAAGCCACACTCTTGGGGCCATTACAGCTGGTACTTTGATCGCTCGCTGGTGGCCACCTCCCACTCCCCAGAGTGCACTGCTCTGGCTCCCAGCATCCCGAGCTCATTGTGACACGTTTTCAGTGACCCCGCGAGGCGTGAAAGCGCATCCTCCGCCGTAACTCAATAGAGAGACAAAGCGGCAGCTCGTTCGGGGCCCCCGGCATTGTCCCGCGGGGGTGTGTGACTGACAGCGCCGATGCCAACGTCCCTCCGGGGACCCCGGTGGCCGGGGAGCCCTTACCCTGTACCTGTCACTCAGAGCCGGGCCACGGCGACCTCCGGCCTTTTCAGGAGGTGAGAGGTCCTGTGCCGCCGGTGTGTACTGGTCATGGGGTCTACCCCTGGGGGCCGGCGATAAACTCACACAGCAAACAGCGCATGACTCTGGGCCAAAGCCTTGGCGTGTCCTGCGATTCCAGAGGGCTATTTCATGAAGCAGGATTTCCCAGTTGGCCGGATAACTTTAGCCAAAGGGAACACTGGTCAATAGGAATATCACTTAGCCCTCATCCTACTAGATAACCTTTAGATTATGCTTATCTGGCTAATGGAGAAATCCTGCTCTGTAGGACACCCCCCTGAACAATCCGAGCACACAAACACAGACGGCTCTCGGCTTTAAAATCCCAACAGCGCCCCTAGGGGCTGGTGGCACACATTCCCCGGCAAATCCCATTCTTTCCTTCTGCGCTCCGCTCACTTGATGTAAGTATTCCGCAATCTCACTAATGTGAGAGATCAATGGCTGAAAAAACCACCACTGAAATAATCCATTCTTATTGACCAATGGCAAATGCGAAGGATCATTATGCTCCAATCAAGTGCTCCACGCTTCCTGGCAAATGAACAGCTTTGGCGGTGGGGGCGGGGTGGGCTTCCTACAGTAAGTCACACATCTTAACATACTTTAAAACAAGCAGCAGGTACAATCTATTTACGGAAATGAAACAAATTGTTATCCAGGTGTAAACATCACAAGGCTACATACTACTGTATATTGCCAAAAGTATTGGGACGCCTGCCTTTACACACACATGAACTTTAATGACACCCCATTCTCAATACATAGGCTTTAATATGGAGCTGGCCCACCCCATGCAGCTATAACAGCTTCAGCTCCTCTGGGAAGGCTTTCCACAAGGTTTAGGAGTGTGCTTATGGGATTTTTTGACCATTCTTCCAGGAGAGCATTTGTGA
>JAODKL010000128.1:15458694-15468826 GCA_026780765.1 Petrocephalus schoutedeni
GGAGGTGACAGAGATGGTGTGAGGAGAGCATGAGGAGGTGACCAAGAGGGGAGGTGACAGAGATGGTGTGAGGAGAGCATGAGGAGGTGACCAAGAGGGGAGGTGACAGAGATGGTGTGAGGAGAGGATGAGGAGGTGACCAAGAGGGGAGGTGACAGAGATGGTGTGAGGAGAGGATGAGGAGGTGACCAAGAGGGGAGGGCACTTCCACACCCAGAACACTGCTGACTGATGGCCGATAGTGAGACAGTGTGACATGAAGCATGCTGTAGTGACGGCCTATCAGGCTAAGTTTGGCCCTTGACAGATACGGCCAATCGCCTTTTAGGAGGAGTGACATCATTGTTGTGGTATGTCAGACAACTGTGCAACTTTCCGATTGTGAAACTACTTACAAAAATGTAGCCGAAATCCTCAATGTATGATAAACATTTGTTATTAAACTTGATCTTATACGATATTATTACAAAGATGTTAGAATCCATGGTATGTTAAACAACTTAATCCCAAACCAGCAGGTCACAAATCTCTCTGCTCGGCAGAAAAGGATGTGTGGATTGAACACTGGGCTGGGATCCTATAAGAAATAACAGGCCTAATTAAGCCTTTTCTCCTGTTTGGGATGCCACAGACCCCCTGGAGCATATCGTGTAGCAAGGACACAGGCACCAGGACCTGCTGCAGCTCCCAAGGCCCCGTAAAGCACGTGGAGCAGGCTGCAGGGGTCATTCCCACCCAATCTTGGTCTGGACTTTGCTATCTGGACCTGAATTACCCACCTCTGCATGTCCCTCCAATACCCCACATACTGGGCATGGACACATGCGTTCACTACCTCTAGTGGGTTGGAGATGTTTTGCTTGGAGGTTAATAAATGAAGGCGGCCATGGGGCGGCCATCACTGAAGCTTTCGGAGTTAGTTTGCCAGCCCCGTGAAGCGAGTCCATACAGGGGGCAGACTTTGGGTGGAAGCGACTCTCCGGAGATCACGGCTGAGGGTGACAATGTCGACAGGGGGCCCAGGTGAGGCCCAGAGACGTCGCTGAGCAGAAGCCAGCTGAGAACGGCTCATCACATGCTATCATTTAATAGGCACAGGAAGGACGGCGTGGTCAGCTGCTCTGGCCTGACAAGCACCCTCTTTTACTTAGTGTCCAGTCATGGCTGTTCCTGCTATTCCATGGTCCCCTGTAACAATAAAAATGTAACCGTCACGTGCCCAATAATGATGGCTCTCTCCATACCAGTTTCTGGTGGTTCTGTGGCCGCTCCAGGGGCCCGGCAGATAAGGCCCTAGTCTCTAGGACAGGGGCTGAGGCAGTCTTCTCTGCAGTGGTGTTTCTCCTTCAAGGGTGGAGTGCGCTTCAGTAGGTACCTGTGATCAGTGGCTCATTGGCCTGAAGGCCAGGCTCGGCAGGTTAGCCACATCTCCGCAGGGCCTTCGAGCCGGGTCCTTAAACCCCTAATAAATGCTCTGGGGTCCTGGATAAAAGGCTCTCTCTGCGCTCAGACCCCAAACTTTACTCCGAACTGAATATGTGTGTCTGAAAAACAGGAGAGCATGATGGAATACGTGGAAGAAACACATTTGAATGTACTTGTTCATATGGCAGGCAACGCTTCATTTGAAAACATTACAGTGGGGGTGCGGGCAGCTCGGTGCAGCATTAAGGTGACCCTGTGGGCTCCGGGCGTCTGTTGGCAGCCCTTTTGCACTCTCCGGTGTCCGCCCCCCCCATCGTACTTTAGACGATGAGAGTTTATAAATGGCTCCTGTCCATGTTTGTTTATACACCCCCTCTCCAGCAGCACGGGGGAGGCTCTCTCCTCTGGCCGCATCAGCAGATAAAGCCGCCAGAGGCCAGGGCTCCGTTCCGCATGTCGACGGCTCGGCTACTGAACGGCATGCTGGGAGATTTCCTGCGGCTTCCCTGTCACACCGTCATCAAACAGAGATCCCCCTTCCTCTGTGACGACGTTACTGAAAACGCCCGCAGTCCTCTCACATGCCGTTTTCCTTAATAGTGCTTTCTGATACCGCCAGGCCTAAGTCTCAGGTTACCGCTCTCGCACCGAACAGCTAGCGCGCGTCAAAACCGCGGGAAAACGCGGCCTGCAGGCATGGGAACCCGGCTGATATATAACACCTAATTGATAGTTAAAGATGCCTAATTCCCACCTAATATGGTTTCATCTCCATTCTGCCTGCACACAGATAAGGGGCCAGAATCATGGCTGAATGAACTTTTAGGCTCCGGTTGCACTTTAGATTCTCTGGCCCCACAACACAGACAATATGCAGTTGTTTATAAAGACGGCCAGTGGACGCAGTGAGCCGCGCGCAATAAGGCGACGGAGCGGGCTAAGAAAAGGTGAAAGGGGAGACAGGGCCACAGATGATCGGTTTGTGTAACACAATCGCGCCTCAGGCTTCGCAGGCCGCATTGTGCGAACTGCGATCCTTTTTTACGACGGATCTGCGGAAAACCGAGAACTCGGCTCGGTCGTGATTACAAGCTAAGTGACAACTGAGGAGGTGTAGAGAAATAAATTATTGATCATGGGAACAAAAGGTGTCCTTTACTGAGGCTCTCGCGTTCTCACACACCCACACGCTGGGCTCACATGCGCAGGCATGGACGGCACTGCACTCCCAGGACGCGATCGGCGTGTGATGTGTGTGTGTGTGTGCCTGTGTGCGCCTGTCTGGTGATGTATATATTACAGTGTGGGGACCGCATGATAAAAACCTCTTATTTTGACATTTGACGATCAGTCCCCACAAAGTCAGTTTTATAAAAATCTCTGACTGTAATTAAAAAATAAAAAAATGCTAAAAGTCTTGTGTTTTGATTGGTTACTTATGGTTAAGGTTAAGGCTGGGTAGGGGTTCAGGTTGTCATTGCTGGGATTAGAGTTTTTCCCATAGAAATGAATGGAGAGTCCCCACAAAGATATGAATACCAACGTGTGTGTGTGTGTGTGTGTGTGTGTGTGTACGATGAAGCTAGTTGTAAGGTTCTGTGACTCTCTGAAATGAAAGGCTGGCTGTCTCGCCCCCCCTGTGGGAAAAAAAAACAATTTAACCCCTTCCCGTGAGTCCTATGTAGATTAGGTATTTAAGAAATTCAACAAGAAAAATAAGGAAAGGAAATATCTAATGACTAGAACTGTACAATGGACAAACCCTTAACATCTCTGCTCAGGATTATTTAAAGTTTATAAAGCCATAATTTGTCTCAGCCCAGCTCTGATGCTTGTGGGATTTCAAAAAGCCCCCCCCCCCCCACCCTCTCTTCCAAGCAGCGGAAAAATTCACATGCAAATACCAGACGTAGTTCATCGCTGTCGGGGGCCACGCTGAATCTCCACTGGGTGGTGAGATCCAAGCCCAGATAGAGGCTCCGCATTTTCCCCGCAGGTCAGGTGGAGACGCAAACAAAGGCCAGTGGGGAGGATGGTGGCCGGCTTTCCGCCCCGGCGTGGAGGGCGGCCACCGCTCAGGAAATCCTCTCCCTCGCTCTGTCTGGCGCGTGGAAAGCGAGCCGCACTCCCCGCAGCGCTTGGGACCCGCGAGGCTGACGCCCACGGCCTCCTGATCTGGGGAGCCATCGAGGCCTCCGGCAAGCGTGAAGCTAGCAGGTAATGTAATCTCAAATGTGAGTGAATGAAATCATCACCTGTAGGTATATAATGTGTGTACAGCCAGTGAAAATAAACAATACAGCAGAAATTGAAGTCATGTCATATTTGACTGGGGTTATTATGCTTAGTATCATACAGTACTAGCATATAGTACTTGTAGTACTTAATACCATATAAATATCCTGCATCTGCCAAATCTCACATGTTACCTGATGTAGATGTGGTTCTCCTCCATGGCCACACCCACCTCCATGGCCACACCCACCTCCACCTGTAATCACCCACACCTGCAATCAGTCCATAATAATGCTTCTTTGCCCTCTCTTGGCTTTTGGGCTCTGGGTCCCGGTCTTGGTCGAGTCGTGATCCCTGATCCTGTCCTTGGTCCCGTTCTGGGTCCTGGTCGAGTCCTCTCCCTGGGCCTGGTCCTGGTCCAGGTGCTGGCCCTGATCCTCTCCCTGTCCCAGGTCCTGGTCCGGGTCTGAGTCTTGGTCCTGGCCCTGGCTGAGTCCTGATGTCTCACCTGCATACCAGTCAGTCAGTAACCTCAAGTGCTGTCAGCACCGAGGAGCTGGGAGAACCGAGCCATGCTGCTTGAGGTGTGTCCACTTGCTCTTTCTCAATTTCTGGTGCTTTGTAAAGCTGTCTTCCCACTCCTGGAGTCTGTGACACCACACTGATTTCCTCACTCCTGATGAATAGCATCATGCTGACCTCACTCCTGATCACACTCATCACGCTGACCTCCTCACTCCTGATCACACTCATCACGCTGACCTCCTCACTCCTGATCACACCCCTCACGCTGATCACACTCTCTTCCTGGAGACAGGGAAGCAGAATGAGAATTTGCACAATGTGGGACATGTAGTAACATGACGCCCACCGCCCCCACTTCCGATTGTGGCGCGGATGTTGATCTGACCTAATCATGGCAGCTACGCGTTGTGAGTGAGCCCAGGCCCAAATATACTCACTTAATTCACTCCGTTTTCACACATTTATTTTCCCTCCCACAATGACATGAGAACAAGCCACAGCAATCTCACAGATTCGACAGGCACAGATAAGGACCCAGTCCCACTTTACCATCACCGATGAGTAGAAATATGAAGCCAACTGGTCAGGAGCCCGCTAACCTTCAGACAAATTTCTTTACACGTATATCAATTTAGAGTAAACTAACTACTGCTATCGATAAAAGACATAAATGCAAGAATAGACACAATTTTACCTCAAACAAGCAAGACAGACTGAATATTATTGAACCCAAATGTTTTAAGTTCAGTCAGTTTAGCAAAACTACCACAGCCCTAAAATTAAATCCTCATCATCTGTGCAAAAGTTTGCCCCACATCCCAGTATTATCCCAACATGAAACCAGATGGTGAATGAATTGGACCATGTCATCTGCTGGGGAATCAAATGAGGTCAAATGAGGTCAGACAACTGGGGTGAGGATGATAATGATTAAACATGTCTTATTAAAAGATGAAAGATATTGTTCCAGTTAGAAGTAATTAAACTTCAAGAAATGGCAGTAATTAATGCGGGAGTCATGCCAGGCCCTGCTGTCTTGGTTAAAGAGGGTATCTGGGCGCAGTCATTGTTCTAGTAACCGGAGATGTACAGTTAGCTGCTACTTCAACCCTCCAGTGATTTGTGAAAGCGAGTAGACAAGAAGAGTGATTAATGACGTGGCTTGACAGAAACCTCTGGAAAGATTCCAGCACAGAGACTTTGTTCCCAGATTGCTTGAAAGGTGTAAAATCATCGATACAGAGAAGATCACAGCTAAAGCTGCAGACTTACAAGTTGCCTGAAAGAAAACAAATCCTGTCTTGTACCCTCATTGTTCCTGGCTAACAGCTGTTTTATGGGTAAGTTAACTTTGTGAACATGAACACACAAGCCAGGTTGTTCTAATTAGCTTCAATTATGTAGCCTGAGTGTGCGGCCCTCCTCTTTGTGAAAACAACAGCCCTACCGCCCCACTGCTTCACCCGTTTGTTGACAGAGCTCTAAAGGCATGTGTAAGACTGTTGCAATTTTACAACGTCAATGTTGACTGTGGCATTAGCTGGACTCCCCCGTTTCAGCAGCTATATAAATTCTACACATCAGTTCTACTAGCGCAGTATAATCCTGCAGCATGCAAACGTAGTATTATTTCCTTGGTACTTCTGTGCTCGTACAGGAAAACAGGAAAAATGTCATGACCAAAGATGACTGGTGTGGCAGACATTTAAGTTCGATCACTGCCAATAGCCCTGATGGAGATCACACGCGGTTCACTTGACTAATGCACACACTGGCCTTAATATATATATAAATATATATATGAAAACAAAAAATGTTCTGGTGACCCTAATTAAAAACATAAGCAGAACATACAGTGATTTAACATCAGAAAGTAAGAATTAAGGCTCCATGTGTTTGTTTTTTTAATAGTAAGTAAATGTTATGCTACTTTTAAGCACTGTACTGATTTTGTGGCTTTGGGTTTATTTATGCTAAAACCCTCTGATTATCTCTTTCAAATTAGAAGATTGCTGACTCGTGGTAAAATACTGCTACTTGGTATAATTCAGGACATAAAATACTAATGAAAGCCAATGTTCATCGTAAGCTTCTTAGAGCATGCTGATTCTATAAATGATATTTATTAAATTAATCTTGACTTAAATCCATTCCACATTCCTATGAACCTAAATGTGTTTGATATTTGTGTGATTCAACACCACAGAAAGGTCTCTGTTAACTTATTCAACTATGTGCCCCCTTGACTGAATTTAATTTTACTTTTGTACTTTTAACTAGGAGGTATTTTCAGTCACGTTATGGAACATACACATTTTATAACATGGAAGTTACAGAAATACATTTAAAGTGACTCATGATATTTCAGTAGAAAGGGTTAGAGATGATTGAAGAGTGAGCCTCCAATGACAAATAGCATTCGTAAAACCAGCGGTTTTCAAAAATATATGTGATTATAATCAGTAGAGAGACTTATTTTCAAATTAACAGCACATTTCCTAATTTTGTCCTGTGTGTTTGAGGCCTAACATTATATATATATGATTGGCCATTTGTTTCAAATAAACTGCGGTAAATAGTAAAACTGTCCACAAAACCTTGCATTACAGGCCTGATGATATAGAGCTGGGCCCGGGTTCGCGCTGGGCCCGCGGTTCGCGCTGGGCCCGGGTTCGCGCTGGGCCCGCGGTGCTCGCTGGGCCCGGGTTCGTGCTGGGCCTGCGGTTCGTGCTGTTTAATGTGCTTTGCCACTTTAAACAGTTATAGTGAAATGTCAGCTTGACAACGCCCAACTTACTGTCTGCTTAATAATATGACGCAGGGATGTTGTTTCCATAACAAATTTCTATTGACCTTTTGCTTTTTTCTAAATGACGTCCGCGGATTACTGCAATAAGTCATTTCTTACTGCAATAGTGCGTGTCCAGCGAGCCCATTTCAGCCTTGCAGTTCCACTGTTCCACCCGTAGGGGCTCCGTAGTAACCGTTTTCATATTATATAGATATTTTAACAGTAAATTTCACAGTCAGTAGTTACACAGCTATACACACACTGATCTTAGCAGTGCAGCGCTCTTGCGTGTGAGAGTGGTACAGTCCGGGGGTGTTGGGATAATGGTGAGGTCCCACGCACATGTCACTGCTGATAACTGAGGAGGGGGCAGGCTTGGCAGAGTGCTCAGCGCTGTAAAAATAGACTAATAGCGAGAAAGCAGCAGGGGCCCCTCGGCCAATGAGAAGAGCAGAGCCTCCTGTTGCCCCGGCCCCGCGGAAAGCGGTGCTCCTCGGGACTGTGCCTCTGTTGGCCAACATGTGTATTTCATTAAATCAGTTTCCAATTTTGTTCTCCCCCAGTCCCCTGGCTTCACAGTCCGTTTCAGCTGAGGATTAGGCCCTCAGAATTGATTTATATCTCTGCAATAAATGTTTATTAAATATAATTGTCCCTCAAAGTTGTCAGAAAGGAGATAAATTAAGAGCGGCCCCCGGTGATGGCGAAAACGTGGCTTTGAAAAGCGGCTATTCAACGCTGCAACTGGCCCCCAAGGCCGCGGTCTCCTGTTTCAACCGCGCCGCTATCCGTAAGCCTCCCTGAGCGTCTGCTGTGTGGCTCCAGGGGGCGCTAATGACGCGGCTGCCATGGAGAGCGGACACGGCAGCCCACACTGTCACACGACATGTCCCCACAACATACATGTTGTGACAGAAACAATGTCTAGTGATTTTTGAAGCTACAGATGAGATATCTCTGGCGATATCTTCTAAGGCACCGAAGAACATCTCCACTGAGTGGAAATCTGCACTCTGCCTTAAGATCTCTCTCACTGGTTACGTTCTAAAGCCCTTGTCAAACTTGACATCTCTTTTCAACAAACGGGCATTTCAGGAGAAAGTACAAAGGCCACAGAAACTGGTCGGATTCGCAGAAGTCTGGCCGTCTTGCCTGAGCTCGGAGATGTGAGGCGCTTCGACAAACAGACCACGTCGGCCCCGGGTGGTCTCATTTTCACTTCATTTGCGTCTTTAACAGACACAACGCGCCTGGAGTCTTTTAAGCTCGTCGCAGATGCCTGGCGGCCTGTGACGGGTGTTAGGTCGCGGAGCTGCTCAGAGATGAGTCCGCCATTTCCGCCTGTGTGTCCTGTCCGATGAATCACCCGTCCTGATTTAAACAGACCCTCCATTTAGAAAGTACTGCTGGACCACAGCACCACACTTCACTGGGACGCAGTGAATCGCATTTTCTGAGATGAAGCCAGTCTGAAGGCAGTTAAAGGAAATTCTGCGATCATTAGAATGAGACTGATGCAATCTGGAGAAAATGGGTAATAATTAAAGCTTTTAAAATCTGAATGCTAAAACATTTAGGAATTTTATGTAAAGTGCATTATTGCTGCCACGCGGACAAAAATCTAACTTAAACCGCTGTGATTTATTTTTGATGGGAACTTCAAACGTGACCGAGGAGGAAAAAGGCATCGGCCGTGTCGGCGAGCTGTAATTATCGGTGTCATCTGGAGTTACCATGGAAACTGTTATCACAAGAAGCTAAGCTTTTGCAAAACAGATGAAGTGAAACAGGAAAAGGGGAGCGAGCCAGACAGACGGAGGGAGAGAGAGACTGAGAGAGAAGGTGGGAGGGCGACGGAGTGTGAGCTGAGATCTTCTGGCTGAGGTGCTTCTCTGGCTCTGAAGCAGCTCTGGCTGGGTGTCCTGGAGGCAGCCTGCGGTATGTGGCCTGGGAGAGGACATCTCCCCGGCGACTTCCTCAGGCCCCGGCTCGGGTGAGAGGAGGTGGGACCTGGCCGGGGACGGCTGGTGCAGGGCCCCTCAGCTGCCTCAGTGTCAGCTGGCTACCAACAGCCGGTAGCTTATATAAGCGAGGCAGCCTTGTGGCATCTGGAGTCAGCGGTAAGCGGCGCGCGTGTGCGCGTCATCCTGACATATTAGCCGCCAAAGCTGACCGGCAGAGCCAGGGGGGTGCGGGGGTGCTGGTATTCCACCTTATCAGCCACTGCAGCTATTTTTAACAAACAGTCCAGGACGGCAAGTTCTGTTTTTAGGGTTGATAACATTTTTGAAAGAGTTTTTAAGAACCACAGAATGTCCATTGACATTCTGGAATAGCATTTTTATCCTGTGCAAGTGATTAATCTGCATTTCAGTCAGTAGTGACCTGTACACGTTGTTAAGGTAATGTTTCTGGTGTCACTGGCTAATGTAACCCCAACACCCGTCAGCCTTAACCTAGAGACCAACCCCCTCAGAACCACTTCACGGCCGAAAGCAGACAAATCATACTAAACTTATTGGGAAGTACTTTGGTGCCTGTGGCTGAAGTTCCTCAGTTGACAAGCCCCCTGCTTTTCTGGCTGTCGTCTCTGGTTGTGGCATCTTCGGGCAGGGCTTCTGAATTCAGGGCTTCCAAATTCAAGAGCTTCTCTACATAGCCTACCTTTGCAGGTACCAGAGTCCCAAAAATGAGGAGCACAGCCTGATCTGATGTATCAGCCAGGACTGACCTGCCTCTGTGGCGGTGGATTTACTTCCCCAATAGTGGTAATTACATGAGCCTTGATTAAAGATGGCGGCTTATTGATTGCTTAGCCCTCACCAGAAGAGGCTAAAGGTGATTTATAGTAACATCTTAAGCTCTGCTCCGTTATACGCTTGAGGCACACGCCATCCTTCTTCGTGTTCCCCCTGTAGAGTTAGAAAGTGATTTATTTATGGAGGTTTTCCGAAGCTGAGGGTGGGAGTCTCACTGGGTTAGATCTTCCTGCACGGGCCGGCGGGCCCTCCAGCTCACTTCCACTGCAGGGGGCTCAGCTACCTGCCTGTGCTCCCCGAATCCCCTCCGCTGGGCGGAAGATTCCTCCTGGGTAATAAACTGAAATTAAAAATGGAGCCCCCTCGCCAGTGGGGCTGGGGGGGGGGGGGGGGGGGG
>JAODKL010000128.1:15472022-15483608 GCA_026780765.1 Petrocephalus schoutedeni
ACAGAGTACTCAACCAGCTGGTTGAAACAAAATCCTGGTCAGGATTTCTACTCTTTGGACCTGGATTACCCACCTCTTGTAAAATGGTTGCTATTTTAGGGGGTAGCTATAATACTTTTATCCTTATGCACACTGCGATTGTGTTTTTAAGCTTCTTGTAACTTCATCTGTCTGTATGCATTTTCTTCCTGTACTATATGAGCTTTAAGTACAAATGTCTATATTGGAAATAGGCCACACCTTCCCGTTCCCGTTTACGGAACCTTTTCCTTGCTGTTTCTCCACTTTGTCTTGTTAAAGGGATGCAGATTTAATGTGTGCCTGACATGCTAAGGCTGTTGAAATCGCTGTTTAGATGATAGCTGACACCTCCAACAAACCCTCTCGTGGTTAATTAAAATTAAATAAAAATCTCCACGTATGATGGCGTAAAACCTGTGAAATCTTGTAATTACGCCCTTGATGAATAATGTCCAGCCAGACTCTCATCCACATTTAAGCAGATGCAGGATGCATGGTGCCGGGTTGCGATCTATGCTGAAAATGTCTCTCCGCCAGCCAATCCGCGGCTGCAGTGCCAATCCGCGGCTGCAGTGCCCGGCTGCAGTGCCAATCCGCTGCTGCAGTGCCAATCCGCGGCTGCAGTGCCAATCCGCGGCTGCAGTGCCCGGCTGCAGTGCCAATCCGCTGCTGCAGTGCCAATCCGCGGCTGCAGTGCCTAGTGTCTCTCAGGGAGCACGTACCTGCATAGAAGCAGTGCCAGCCTAACAAAAGTTATTAATGTTGATCTAATGGCTTCTTCGGTAGAGAAATGTGATCCCATGCATCCCATGAATCTCTGTGGCAGAAACAAACATGCAAAACACTCCCCGGAACTTCCTTTGTTCTGTTTAAAGTGAGAGGGAATAATTCATCGTATTACTACATCATTTATACGTTCAGCAGACCGTTGTCTCGAATTTGAATTTAAAAAGTCGTACGTATTTGTTGGAAGTCTGGCATGGCTGCACTTACGCCCAGCTGAATACTTGAAATTCGTACGTTTCCATTCTGCTATTTGCTTCACTTGCTAAATAAAGTCAATTTTGGTAGCTGCTCTTGTATGTTGGGACACAAGAGCAGATCAGCTTGTGGGGTTTAAATCCCAGGATGTACTCGTCCATGTGGCTGGCTGGTAGCCTAATCTGACAGTGCTGTTTCAGTGAGCCTGGCTCTCCCTTATGGGTCAGACGGAAAGCTACAGACCAGGGCTGAGTAATGGTGCTGATGGACCTGATGAGACGTCCACAGCGCGTCGCCTGTGACTCGGCCCAAACGGCACGGGGGCCATAGGTACCTCGTGAGGGAAGGCACATCCTATGAAAGTGGTCCTGTCTCTGAGTTCCATACCTATACAGGTAGGGGGCGCCACTCGCTTGTGCGGGGTGTCTGCAGAGGGGCCTGATAAGCGAGTCCGGCAGTCAGACAGAGAGCTCTGAATCAGCCTTATCTGTAATTTAGGCAACGGTTCAGTTTCTCCTGCTGTGCGCCCAACAAAATAAACACTTATTGACGTAAAGACAGTACTTTAAAGCAGATATCAGATAACATGGCCCATCAGTCCGCAAACCACAAAATTACATAGTTAATACTGCCCCAGTGGAGTCGCCAAGCGTATCTGACAGTAAGGTTCCGCAGAATGCGGCGTGAGAGACTGCCAGGCACCAAATAATTGAACGTTTGCTTCAATTGAAAGTCCAAGACCTTTCGATGCAGTTGAGACTGCAATAACAATGAAGTCAAATCCCGATAATGATGCACATCTGGGAGCGCCGCGTCTCCTTCGATCTGCTCAGATATCTGACATCCCCAGACAACTATGCTGCCGATACACTGATATTGTAATTTTCAGCTTTGTGTGAAAATACTTTTATTGCTATAAAGTTAATGACCTCCATCAGATTTGTAACATTATTACATGAGTGAGTCCGAAGGAGCATGGTGGGATGCCGATTTCACTGCTGGGGGGTGGGGGGGGGGGGGGGGGGGGTGTATGATCAGGACACTCCAGGCTGCAGGGGCTGGGGCTTCGCTGGCAAGGAAAACCAGCCAAAGAAAAGTACCTGAATAGCTTCCATAAGACATCATAAGGTAACACTGAACTGCTTTGGGAAATAATGAGAAACAGAAGCAGACTTTTACAGTTTGAGGCTGGGGTCTGAAAATGACATCTCCTTTAAACTGACAATGCCATTGTTTGGCGTTTTAGTTTGGGGGGAAAAAAGGACTCCAGATAGAGGTGGATGAATCTGACAAAGGAACGTGATGGAAAGCGACATGTTCCGGGGAACAGCAGCGCGTCACGAGCGCTGGCGAGGCAGGAATGCGCCGGTGTGAGCGAGTCCGGGCAGATGCCGGGGGAAGCGTCTGTCAGCTTAACACGCCGTTCAGGTGACGGGGGCCCGTCTCCTGCCATATAAGTGATGTGTGGAGTAGGACATGATGGAAAGGCATTCCCCGGAAACAGGCCGGACGGTCCTCTAGGGAGACCTACACTACTACTACCACACGGTACGCCACAGAATCCCGCCAGGTCCAAAGGCCGGAACCTTTACCAAAGTTAACAGCCGGATCTCCTGAGCGCAGTTCAGTACCGACACTCCAGCGTAGTACAAAGATAAAGTCATGCCAAAGTCTCTTTTAGTGGCAACTTCAGATATGGGCCATAGACTGAGGGGAGATACCAGTCTTGTTGGTCACATTGAAAAATAATATAAATAAATATTGGGACATACAAACATTAATTTGTACCGCTTTACTACAAGATTACCCTTATCAAGGGTTCATGAATGGTTTATTAAATAGGTTGTAACTGTGTAAATCATTAATGGATGCTTCTAAAAAGTTTCACTTTCTTTCATTAATGAGTTCATAAATGGAGTCTTATTGTAACGTGGTACGCTTGAAATGTACAAGACAATTTAAGACATTAAAGAAGAGACTAAAGAAATGCAATTAGCCGCCTGATTGGTTGGGAATGACTGTGCAAATCTGGCCTGGAATCGGATGAGCTGGGTCTGCCATGAGACTGGTGAATCCAGAGGGATTAGTCCTGTTATCAGAGCCAGTCTCCAGGTGGCAGGGACCAGAGTGATGAGCGTCTGAGTGACACTCCACAACGGCGGCTCTGGTAGCAGCTCTGTGGGGATTACAGGGCCCCCTACTGGCTGCTTTAGTCAGCAGCCCCCAGCGTGGGGAGCAGGCACTGACACTGCTAGGGGCCGCTCAGGGCCCCCCTGTGGGGATTACAGGGCCCCCTACTGGCTGCTTTAGTCAGCAGCCCCCAGCGTGGGGAGCAGGCACTGACGCTGCTAGGGGCCGCTCAGGGCCCCCCTGTGGGGATTACAGGGCCCCCTACTGGCTGCTTTAGTCAGAGAGTGTAGAGAGGAGATCGGACCATCGGATGGGAGGTGGATGCCCGCGGACTGCTTGCAGCGCACGGGTCAGGACCTTGGAATTCAGAGGCCTGGATCAAATTAGGGCCAAACGAATGAGAAATTCCAGTCTGTTAGATCAGCTGTATTAACCCCTGTTGTGATATGTGAGTCTGACTGTGCATGAGTGAGTCTGCTGTACTCCGGTACGCCCATGGAAGAGCGGTTTGTCTATGGCTGTGGTCTGCATATGAAAGAGAGGGATACACGTGTATTGTGGCTTAAAACAAAATGATGTATGCATCTGTCTCTGCTGTGAGCCAGAGTGTTACTACACTTTAACTGTATCTTCCCGGCAGAGAAGTGAGCGAGGGAGGGGGGGCGGTCACGTAGCTGGAAGATAAAAAACGAAGGAAAACACGCTACCCATCTGCACGGCGTCTGCCAGGGAGACTGGAAGGTTCTGGAGTCCATTAAGTGACGTGGAGGAGCTGTTAGACACGGACGTCTAAACACGGCGCGGAGTGGCCGGTGTGGTCGGTGTTCAGGCCGCGTTAAGTGCACTCTCTGCTGACTGTTCTTCACTGACTGTACAGCATGTTCAGGCTCCCGTGTAACATCTGTCTGTGTTAGCAGGGACTCCTGCAGGTATTTCAAAATCAAAGCCAATAATAACACAAAAAGAGCAGGCTGCTTCATATTCCTGATGTTTTCTATGAGGCTGTTCTGAATTTAATCTAACTTTCTTTTTCTTGCCTTTGTGCGAGTAGAAAAACGTATCTTATCGGGAATCTGGGCTCTCGAGCTCGCTCTGCCAGGCCCCTGATAGCGGCCCGCCCCCCCAGCAGGAGCGGGTAACCCCCGGGTCCAGCCGATCCGCAAAAACACTCGTTAACGGGTCGGCTCTGGGGAGGAGGCCAGGGGGGCTGTTTTGGTTTCCACCAAACGTGTTTTTCCATTTCTGCAATGCAGGTTCTTGGCCCTCTGACATTTATCTCCTTTGATCTGGGAAACCAGCAAAGCCTGACAGTGCAACCCCCCCCCCCCAGTGTGTGATGTGCATCTGGGGGGGCCAGGAGGGGGGGAGGGCGGCGTGATTCCAGTTAACTGGGAGACGTTGACAATGACATGCTTGTTCGGGCCCACGCCCCTCCTCCTCCTCCTCGACATTTCTCCAGACGTTACTTTTCCGCACCTCCCCATCTTCTCTGACAGATGTCGCGTTTAAGCTCATCTGTGGGTCTGAGTGATGGCCTGGATAGATGTCAGGCTGGGTTAGTTCCCCGTCGCTGCCATGCTGCTCTGCTTAGCTGATCCGGTCCAACAGGAAACAGTCAGCTTAGAAACGTCTAAGGTATGGAAAAATAAAATCGCGACCCTTTACAGAGCAGTTTTTGTGCTAGCCTGGCTATTCAAAGCAAAGCTGAAGTTTAAACATATGTGGCCTTAAAGTCCATTAGTTATGGCTGTTCTTTGCCATGCAATAATCCTGAATGTATGCCAAACATCTCAAGTTATATTAAATAAACATATGGCACAAAAAAAATCAATAGTTAGAAATTGGCTGAAAGCTCTAAATTTCAGTCCTTTGTATAAAATATTTGTTTTAAATCATTTTGCATTTACATAAAAGTTCAAAAATCCTTCATTTTAGATGCTGGTGATACTGTATGTTCCCATGATCTAATTCACCTCGTCTCGGAATTTATTCTGGACATGCAAACGTACGTGTGCATACATGTTCCCTGACAAAGACACGCACGGTGCCAAATGAAATGAAAAGACTGACCCAGTGGCATGCAGCTCATTCTGGGCCGCAGACGCACACCTGCCGGCAGAGAAAGGAGTACGAGTGCAGAGTGGCATGACGCGGCCGTCAGCTTCCCCGCTCGACTTACTGAGCCGGTTTGTCCAGATGAGACTTGGAGGCGCCCCGCCGGTGACTGTGGACCGCCAATCTCACCCACCACGGGGCATCCCACAGCCCGTCCCTCGGGCTTCTCCTGGGAGACGCCTGCCCTGCCTGGCCGCCATGTCGCCTTTTTCTCTATCTGCTGGCTGATGTGCCTGTTCGTACATTCAGACTTCCCCCAGCCCGTCAATTCCTGAACACTAAGGCCTCACCTCTCGCCCCGTTCCTCCTGTACCGGCCGGGGTTCAAACCCTGTCACTGGTCTGCAGACTCGCCCAGGAAACAGCGCCGTCTTGCATTACTAACTTAAACTGCACATTGACCCCAAGGTTTCCAGGCTGCTGTCACCGGGATGCTTGCCTGTTCTACCTACAGAAACCTTGGAATCACAGACCTGTCTCTTCTCAGGCCCACAGGTGTGGAAGGAGCTTCTACACGAGTCCCAGGCCTAGAGATTGTCCTCCGCAAGAAAAGATCATTAGCCCGCAAACATTGGAAGCTTCTCATTGTCTTCTGGTGTAAAAATATCAACACTATGTTCTAAAAATTCCTGTAGATGGTATATAGACCTATAAGGACCCTGCCTCACTTTATATAGTCTGTTTTGTGTTCTTGTACTAATTTTCTTTCATGTAAGTGGTGTTATGCAAGTTGCTTTGTAATATGTGACGAAAAGATATTAATGAATAAAATGTCCTAGCATTGCCACCTTCGAAAATAATAACTAAATAACTATAGCTTCAAATCACTGGGCAAAGAATTTGGTTCCCAGATAAACCTTCACTTACAGAGCATTTTGACCCCATTCTTCTTTTACTCTCGACCACAATTTAAGGAGCCTGGCAATGTAACTAAAGCTTAAGTTGACTGGCATTAGACGACGCTAGAACATGCCGATACTGTATCTGCTCTGTTTCCAGAGAGATTTTAATGCCAAAACACGGCCAACGGAGTCTGGGTGTGAACTGAGAGCGAGAGAATCTTCCAGACGACTGCAGCAGTCCCAGCTCTGTTAATAACTCAGCGGTGTTACTTTCGTTCTGGCTTGCGATCTGATTGGCTGCACTTAAGCAGTGAGCGAGACGTTGAACCTGGCCTGCGAAGCAGAGGAGAAAGGAAGCCTTTCCAGCCTGTTGTCTGTTTGGTCACCAGGGGCATGCTGCCCCCTGTTGGCAGAGATGTCCGTCCTCTCATACAATAGAAGGGCTCGGCTCATCTTGATTGTAACCTTATAAATTCTGCTGAAGGTCCTTCTCCCCCAAATAAGTCCCTTGCATTACAATGGTACAAATTTACAAATGTGGAAATTATTGCTGGACTAATTCACAAATCAATTAGCATCTAATTAAAATTACTTTGTAAATTATGGCCGTAAATTGTCCCTTTTGTTCTACATGGTTACACATTCTTATCAAATGCTGGCATACAGCGTTACATAATAAAAAATACAACAGTACTGAATGCCACAATGCTCAAGCTGCAAAAATAATACGTAAAACAAAGATACACCTGGCATAATAATATATTAATAAACTGTATATGTGTTGAACTGGTATTGTGGTGGACACGGATATATGTGCACACACACAACCACACGCACACACACACACTGACACACACACACACGCTTATATTCATATCTTTGGGGAGACTGTCCATTAATTTGTATGGAAAAACCCCATTCTCAATAATGACAGCCTTACCAACCCCTACCCAGCTCTAAACCTCAATCATCAAACGGATAAATACTAGACTGCTTGCATTTTTTAGTTCAGACCGAAATAATGGTCCCCACAACGTCAAAATATCAGGTATTTATCACATTGTGGGGACATTTAGTCCCCGCAGTGTAATATGCACATGACCGACACAAACATATTTATATATCTATGAGCCACTTGAGGGCAGTGAGTGAACAGCTTACCACTGAAGTACCATGTAACTGGGATGTCAGGGTGGGATGTCAGTAGGGTTGCCACCCGTCCTTTAAAATACGGAATCGTCCCGTATTTGAGAATGAAATTGCGCGTCCCACCTGGCTCACCTGGCACATAGTGGTTCTGGTGTCCTTTATTTTTCTGCATGAAGTGTGGCAACCCTAGAAACGGATGCACTTGAAATTAAAGCAGCTAACTGTTGATACAGAACCGTTTTATTTCTTTAAAAAAATACACAAATAGGACAAAGTGGGAGATCAAATGGTTAAAGAACAAAATGTCACACAAATACAAAGCACGGCAAGTCTACTACAGGAGGCACCGCCGGCGAGTCTCCGCCGGCCGCTACTGCTGATGACAAAATATCCGCGGAAACGATGGGAGTAAAGCAATAAAGATTGTTCATTTTAAATGATATATATCAACCAGAGCCGACTCTTCCAAAGAGGTGGAGATGGTACTACGTCCTCAACATTTAGATCAAATTATGAAACAAGTAACTTTGAGATAACCCAACTCATTATTACTAAATTGTTATTGTCATTTAAAAGCACAATTTCTTTCTTCTTTGGAAAAAATAACTGTTGTAATCTTGCAAAATGCATTATCTTATTCATCACGTTTTTTGCCACTAACAATAAAAAAAGATATATAACAACTAGCAAGCCGATTTCACTTTTCTGATGGAGCCCATCACCAGAGTAAAATTGGATGGCAGGCCCTGTCTATGGGTGGCTCTTAAGTGTGACAGACTAGCTACCTGTTAAAGGCGTGCCCCCGCCTTGTTACACAGGACAGCCGTCAGCGCCTCCCCTTATATGTGCACATGTATTGCTAGATATCTTCCTGCCAGTCAAGAAATAACCATCCTCTTTGTCTTGCAGTGATTGCTTTGCTTCTCAGAACACAGATGAAGTCTTCAGAACAACCGTTTTCTTTTACACCTAAAATTCCAGATATC
The DNA here is from genome assembly GCA_026780765.1 of Petrocephalus schoutedeni. Taxonomy (NCBI): domain Eukaryota; kingdom Metazoa; phylum Chordata; class Actinopteri; order Osteoglossiformes; family Mormyridae; genus Petrocephalus; species Petrocephalus schoutedeni. The sequence continues at coordinate 15,480,246 of JAODKL010000128.1, forward strand.
TAGAAAAGCAAAAACATCCAACAGTACACCATTATGAAACAAATATAATAAGTTTTATCTTGTGTAATATGGTTATACAGTGCCTGGGGGCTATTTAGGCATATGTGTTAATGATGTTAGTGACATAATAATGGTACATAATTATGCACATAATGGCATGAAGTAGTATGCTTTGCCTTATGTGCAAAATACATTCCTCTGACCCAGTACACAGAAAAATCTATTCACTGGTTGTTTGGTACTTTTTTACTTGTATGCTTTTACTATACTTTTTAACAAAAATTACATTAAAATTCAAATTGGTTCAACTTAGCATCTTTATTAAATGGATGGTATCTTGGAGTTCAGATTATATTGTAGATAATATTTAATTGCAATTTTAAGTGAAAGGTGCACATGTATAATTATTGTTCTAATTATAATCTAATATAGGCAGAATGGTTGTAATGCAGCATGCATATTTCACAGAAGCCTCCTCAGCAGAATTTATCCCCATTGTTGCTCAATATTGGTGGCCTTGTGTTAGACATTAATTATCTGGGGCTGGTTGCTGAAATCAACAGTCTGGATTCCAGCCAATTGCAGCAGCCAGTTTATAGGCGTGTGATCCAGTCGGTTCATGTCGAAATGAGCAAAATGAACGTCAGGGCCTGAGAGGGGACAAAGGCAGTGTAATAGGTGAAACAGGCTGAAACAAACCCGTGCAACAAGAAGCGTCTCAATAATACTAAATGCACACAGCTCATATGCAGTCATTTCAATGCACAAGAAAATCTACTTTTTATTCTCAGTGTGACAGTTAAAATATGAAGGGGCTGTTTCTATATGGAATGATGTTTAACAAGTTTTATTAAGGTCTATTATTTTCTGAAGCAGATATGGACAAATATCTCACTAACTAAAATCACTAATATTTCCAATTGTATTGAATTCTCCTTTTCAATTATCAATCCAAGGTCACGCAGCATCCCATGGACGAGATGCCAGTCTCCCTAGAAATGATATTTTATTACGTTAAATCCTTCCAAGCTTGTATTGCTGTTCTTTGGGCGGTAATTCCACCTGGGCCTGCAATGAGGGTCCCTCCCTGCTGGTGGGGGTCCCCTTGGAAGTCAAAGGCCGGGCTAGTCATGGCCCGCCAGATGCTCTTCACACTGCCAGAGAGCAGGCTGGACTTGACGTGGGGGCTGCACGAGGCTGGGGGAACACACACGCAGGCAGGAATATGGCTGCAGGTTGGAAATGCAACTCACATGGGGAGTCAATGGAGTATACAGGGAAATGCAGTAAAGGGACAATAGAATACAAATACATAATAAATCTTCTTAATTTGACCAGGCAGCAGGGCAGGACATGCACAAACTTGGGATGAGTCTGCATTGTTGAATATTCAAGAATGTGTATAAAAAAATCTTAAAACTGAATAATAAATTAGGCATTTTAAAATATTAATGCAATAATATAATTCGTTACTTATCTGTTTTCTAATAAGTTGTGTTTTTCAGAAGCTTAAAGTGTTACTAAAATTAGGCAGCCCGAGGCGTAATAAACAATATTGTTTGCTACCACACTTCAGCTAACTCATCAGTTTAATTTCATTTCAGTTTCAGAGCTACTTTTAATGTTTTAAGTTATCCTTTTGCAGCAACTGGTGATTTTCCATTTTGTAGGTGGCCTGAAAGATGCACGATGCTATCAACGACAGATGTCATGCACATGTAGTTATATAATAACAAGTTATATTTGGCTATAGTTAGGCTCTGGACTCCCTGCAACCCTGAACAGGTTAAGCGGTTACAGAAAATGAATGGATGGATGGATGGATGGATGGATGGATGGATTTGGCTAGTTTATTTTGGGTAGATTTTCAACTTTTTATTTATTTTATAAATATCACAATTATAAAATATTATAACATTTCATATATGAAAATCTGAACTTTGTCCAATATAATTCAGCCCTGTTTTGTAGTAAATAAATAGTGTTAAAAGTAAATCCCAATTTGCCGTAACCACAGGCTATTAAACGTTACTGTATGTTGCTGCGCTCAACCTACCTTTTCATTTCAATTTGAGTTTCAATTAAATTTATTTAACCTAGGCCTACTTTTTAATGTGTTACATTTGTAGCTATGAATAATATCATTTTCTATGGAAAGATGTCAATATTTTTATCCACACATTCTTTTTTTCACATATGTGTCATTGTACAGTGGGAACAAACCAGAGCAGCTAAAACAAAATCAGTGACCATAAGGAGGACATGCAAGCTGCACATACAGAGGTCGGGTTGTGAGAGTTAAACTCCCATGGTGCACTGCAGCAGTTCTGCCCCAGGGTAGGACCCATGTGCGAAATGCTGAAGGGAATAGACAGGATCAGTCCCTCTAGTTACTACATTATTGTACTGATTCCAAACTAAGCTTTCATTCCAATCTAAGTGAAAACTACTTTATTTATATTCATTTAGATGGATGCTTATTTCCTTAAAGGGGGTGGGTCTTTGGAATAAGCTTCCCAGTAGTATAATGTAGACAAAATATTTAGATTCATGCCGGCACAGAATATAATTATGATCAAAGCTTTTCTGTGTGTTTTGAATGGTACGAAAGGTTAACCCCAAGTACCACATGCTGCTATTTGGTTACCTGAGTGGGTAGCCACTTCTCCTCTTTTCAACCCCAGCTTTCTATAAATCTGTCTCTCGGGATCAACATACATTTCATGGCGATACCCTGTCAGGGTGCAGAAAGGCTAAAAACAGGAAATAAGTGTAAGCTTCAATCCAGGCGCCTATCTCCTTGCCATAATGCATAGTATACCTAAGCCTAACAGCTTGTCAAAATTAATACGTGACCATAACTTATGACCTTAATTCTACTGCAATTGCTGCCAAACTCTGTAGTTATTTTAATCATAATTAACCAAACATTTCAGCTAAAATCAGTTCATACCAATACGTTCCAAAGTAATGCATGTTTTCCCTGCTTTCCTGTTCACATCAAAGTTTTTTTGCATTAAGTAATTCCACACCAGAATATATTTTAATACCTGGATATGAGTATAACATGACTGCCCTATCACCACCAGCCTCACACCGGCATCCTGGGAGACACAAAGACAAGTATGAAGCTCAGCATTTATGTCAATCTGAATTCAGTTAACTAGCCTTTCATGCGGATTATTATATTGTAACCAAATGCATCAATTCCGACGTGTCAGATAAATGCTAACATGTTTTTAACAACAAACTACGCATAGTAGTCATAAGGGGAATTCACAAAATTAAAGTCCTGTAGTCAGGGGCGTAATTTCCGGGGGGGTTAGGGGGGTCACGACCCCCCCCCCCCCCCCCCCCCCCACC
>JAODKL010000128.1:15520483-15530886 GCA_026780765.1 Petrocephalus schoutedeni
CACATAAAATGCCGAGCCTGAACTCGCTCATTCGTGCTGTAATATCCGTGGAGCTAAGCAGGAGTAACATGTCTAGAACATCTAGAAGTGGACAGAAAAGTCATTCTCTGTGGTTAGTGACTTAGTCTGCCCTTTGAATTTTCGCTCATATAAATAATTCAGACTGTTGCACTCATATTGCAGTGTAGATGATGTGGGCAACTTACCTAAATGCCCCAGCGCCGGCTCCTAACATTAATCCTCTGCACTGTTACCAGTTGGGTGTCTCTCCGTAATGAGGATAGAATGAGAAAGGCAGCGTTGTGGAACCTGCAATTTTATTGTGCCCACGTGGATAAGAAGAGGGCCCGTCCCCCTTAACAATGGTGCTTCTAGAAGGTGTTTTGGTGGCTGTTTGTTTCCGCGGCAGCAGACGGACGAGCAGATTGCGGAATCTGTTATGGCGGCATCATCAGCTTTTAACACAGATGAGCAGCTAAACAGCAGCTGCATTCTTTAAAAATCACTTAAAAATTTCTCCCCGTTTAAATGCTCCCTTTTATTATTTCCTATGAGTGTCACATTCTTAATAAGATGTTAAAAATAGCAGAGTGCTCACTCTGCGATGTGTCGAAAGAGGCCAATAGAACTAATTTAAAGTAGATTCTTTTGGAGGATTTTCTTTCCCAGATAAGTTTTAAATCCTCCAAATGTGCAATGCAACATTTTATTGCTCAAGATGATCTGTTTTAATTAATTAAGCATGCAAAATATATTTCTTATTTCATCCTGAAATAGATTTCGTACTTGTCTGCTTTTCAGGCTGGCATTGACGGCAATGCCTCACAAAAAGCATTTTATTTAATCGCTGGTGCAGTGCATCATGGGAAAGTGCACCTCTGGGGTTTTTTTTTTTTAATTCACAGCACATTCTTAAATATCTCTCTTGCGCTCAGCAACATCACAAGACGTCGCCGAACAAGCTTACATCTGACATCAGCAGTGCAATAATGTACTGCATTAAAACTGGCTTTTCAGTTTGTGTGAAAGCTCACTAGTTTTCTTTCATTTATAATATTTGCAGGCACATATAAAGGTATACATTCAAACGTCTTCCGCTTTTAGCCGCATATCTGAGTGCCACGCCAGCAAGAGCGAGAGCTCTGGTCTGCAAGCTGAGGTATGGTGTTTGGGGGTCAGTGTATCACCCGGTATGATCAGCTGGACGTCACACTGCTATGGCTTTGCAGGTCCTGGGTGGTCTACAGTTTGCCGTTGTCCAGTATAACCCTCCATTTTTTGGTAGAATGGCGTCACTTAAATCCCTCTGCCGTTGAACCCCATGTACAAACTGGTGTTAAGGTTATTGATAACAGACCAGGTCATGGTTAACGTATAGTAAAAAAAACATAACTAGTTCACACCCAGATCATAATCATGATGTGTGGTTGAGTTTTGTATATCTGTATAAATTTAATGACACCTCAAAATATGGTGGGAGCGTGTTGGTGTAAAACATGTGACCTTTAAAAGCCGGTAAAACGGCGTTCCCGTGTATGCTGACATTTTTGTTCCCGAAATGCTGCGGTTGATGACCCCTGCTAATACTGCAGCGGGGCTCAAATGTTAATAACGTTACAATTCATCGCTTTATTTTTTTCCTGCTAATGCGCATGTATAATTCAAGTATGAGTTTAATTTGCTGCAGGATTACGTGCAGAACACCAAATTAGAATGTAGCCAAAGAATATATTAACATGTGTCAGGCTTTGGTCTCTAGTTTTGTGCCGTTCATTTTAATGTATTCAGGAAGCTCTCATCCCCTGCAGTTAAAAAGCCTTTTCGGTTTTCGACCAACAAGACCGTGGTTGTGGCCGTGCGCGAGCCTGCGGACAGCAGGGCCACGCTTTTCCCTCGCGGGGGCAGTCACCGGTTATGCACTGGGCACAGCGGTAAATACCCGTTTAAGATGTTTGCTTTAATGAAATGTGAAAGACATTAAACAACCACAGGGAATTATTTAGTATCTGCCCACATGCTGACGTGTGAAATCACACAGTGTCCCATTGGAAAAATGAATTAGATTTGACTATAAAATGTTATAGACCCAGTGCTTCTGTACCAAATGGTAAATGGATGTAAATAATATAATATAATATAATATAATATAATATAATACAATATAATATAATATAATTAATATAATATAATATAATATAATATAATATAATATAATAAACCACTGATTTTGATGTCCATTCACTCTTATTGGCATTTACAGAAATCCATCTCTTGCCTATTGCCATTTGATTTAATAATAGGCCTTAAAGTTCCACACTTAGGGGATTCTGCATTGGAGAGGCAGATCAGCACGAGTCAGTGGCAGTGAGGAATGGACGTGGCTTAGTTACCCCGCTAGGCCTGATCCCTGATAGACTCGCGCCACGGTCCATTTCACACAGCCGTACTGCCTGGCGGCCACACCGAGCCGCGCTGCATTCTGATGCTCTCCGCAAATCTCCCCACGTGCCCTCGAGTATCGCGCTAAGAGCCCTTCCTGGATAATTGAGGGAACAATTGCTTTCAGCTGATGCGTTACAATCTTTTTGCGCACCTTATTTCTGTTTTACTGGCATCTGCGTGCTCGATAATTGGCTTAAACGTTTTACATGCATGCGGTAATAATTTCAGTACTGCCCCGTCTTCTGTTCTGCAAGTGCATTTATTAGAAGACTTCAGAAGCCCACGGTGCTCGGCACAAGCTTCTGTTTATATGCTGCTTCAGCTATGATAATGATAAATTCAGCCAAACGATAACCTGGAATTATGTTTCGATTAAACTCAAATCTTCACATTGCATATTTTTATAATGAAGAGTATTATTTAAAATTATGTAGTTAGAATTGCATTACTCATGTTTTTTTTCTCTGGCCGAATAATTATTGAGAAGTACTTGTATTTCATAATAGCCAATATGAAATTTAAAGAACTGCCCCTTTCCATGTTAACAATAGTAAATTACTGAAACCTGCCCTTTCAAGCATTTCAAGGGCCAAACACATGAACAAAGCAATTCAGTTATTCTGCCGCTATTTTAAAGACTCTGTTTGAAATTAGATCAGTCATGTATCTCATTATGAAACTAATTTTTCACTTCATCTATATTACTTTAAAAGTATATTTAGATATTCAAGCTAAATTGAAAGTAACCACTTGAAACAACTTAACAATTGAATTCATTATTATCATACTGATGGTAATGAATTGAGAATTCACACCCAAATACCTTTCAGCTTATATTAGTATAAATATTTAGAGCAGGCAAAATGTACTTTTATTCACTCAGACATCATTATATATATATTATATATGTGTTATTTTATTTTATTATTATTTATTATTTATTATTTTATTTTCCTCTCTTGTGAAATTTGAACTGAAATGGATCTGTAGAGGGTAAACTAAATAACGGATTAGGTTTTACTTTAAGCCACCGTCTTCAGCTAGAGACTGTTTTGGGCTTGTTTATAAAATAGTGTACTCAGTGAGGCGCCTCCTTCATAAACGCCCTGAGACTGTTTCCACTGCTTTCCTGCCTTCCTTAATTACCAGATAACGCTGCCAGAGGGGTTACTGCAATACAAAAAAGGTTGTGGAAATATTAATCAAAAAGAATTTGCTGAAATGCCATCTAGTATTAATAACACTTCACTTGGTGCAAAGTTCTGCCTTCTGATTGTTGCAGAATATTGCACGTTTCTCACTTTCCGTTCATCTGTTTCTTAAACTCTAAGCATTTTGCGAGGCTGTGATGCTTTTGAATCAAATTGGACCAGGAAAAAGCCTGACAATTAATGGCAGAAATGCCACAGACACCTACACAGTATAGTGTCACTAAGGAAATGTGTTTCCTGTGGTGCTGGACTGGCATATATTACTATATACACATTATACCCATTATATATTTATAATATCATATAATTATAATATAATATACTATAATATATGAACAAATACGGAATTCCTATATATTTATATGCCAATATTAAATATGAGCTCCAACAATTGTACTTGTAATTGTAATTTTTTGCAGCTCATTGAAAAATAATACAATGCCATTTATTTCTATTCAATTCTAATTACTATTTATTAATCATTTTAAATGGGGAATTTCAAGGTACTTTAATAACACTTATTTTATTAATTAGCAGTGTGATTCACTAAGACTCATTAGCTTTGACTCATGGTGGTGAATTTGCCTGTGATATTTCGCTGATATTATTCAATACACTTTTCACAAAACAAGCGCCGTCGCACAGCAAACAGGAAGATGGGAGTCCTTCGTTTTGTCTACTGCGAACTGATTAAAGAAAATGTGGGGAGATTTCTGTCACATTAAAATTCATTTTCAAGAATACACACACCTGTAGTTACGAGGCTCGAAGGTACCCAAGGCTACACGGCAGATGTTCCGCAGAACTTGTGCATCGCCAGCTGTCTCTAGCAATTGTTCTTCCAGAGAGAAAAAAAACGTCTAAGTTTACTGCTGCTCTAGTCCGCAAGGTTTCCAGTTGTAAGAAGGTCACATGGCAGATCTCCGTCTGCATTAAGAGGGGGAGTGAGCATGCACCCACACGCAACGTGGACACACACAGATTTAGGGCATGAAAAGAAATGATTTAGAAGCGACCAATAGCATAATATTTTAGCCACTGCTGTGGGGATTCTGGGGGTGGCAAAGTGCCTGGTGCCCACTGGTACAATCGCTCATAAAAAAGAATTGCTGTAGATTGCTGTGTGAGCTACATGGCAGGGCGAAACAGCGCAGCTCTGTTTGCATGGGTTTGTGCATGTTACTATGTAACGTAAAACTTTGCTTTATTTGACTTAGGAGTTTATTTTTGTTCACCTTTTGTAGCTTAGCTGAACGAAGCGCCTCTCCGTCTGTGGTTATGAATAATTCCTCCGGCTAGCAGCGCTGTGATTATCCCGGCAGCCCCAGGCAGCCCTCGGACACATTCCCAGCCCACCCTAAGGCATTCATACTCTGCTGCATATTAAGGGCTATTTAGAGTTAGCAGTTTATCTGAGTGGCATCTCTTTGGGTCATAGGAGGGAGCCGCCCTACTAGAGGAAGAACGTCCATGCAGACAATGGATGCGACGGAGCGGACGCCCGGAGCCACAAAGCAAGGCCGCCGCCTGCTGTGCCGCCGTCTGCGGACCATTTTCCTCTTGATTTTTATAGAGCCGTCTGCGTTTGAAAGATGCTTAGGATGCTCAATGTCATCTCTATTTTTTATTCGTTTTATTGTTTTAATTGTAAAAATAGCAATGACATTGAGAAAAAAAAAAACATTTTTTTTTCCCACTGGCTTAAACAAAACTATTCTTTCAAATATCGCTAACGGATTTCATATACAACCTAAAGAAGAAAGTGAAATGCATAAATTGAAGTAGTGTCATGTGATAGCTGAAGCCTGGGGTTGTCGCTCCGCTCCCGTCCGTGATTACGCCACTGATCTCCTTCTTAATGGCACGATATGAATGGAGAGGATCTCTCGCTCCGTAGACGCCAGTGAATCACCAGCATATGCCAGGCCTGACCAGTCATGTTCCTCCATATGGTCACACATATTTCGTGCGCTTCGGTACAGTTCGTTCTTCTGCCAGCTTGACCAGATTTAAAAGGAAAACATCGCTTTTTTTCAGGGGTAAACCTTAACCCAGCTTTAGCTGTCTGGAATGTAATTAACAGCGAGTTCTGCCGCGGATGACATAAAGCCCCGAATTTTGGCAGCCGGGGGCCCCGTGACAGATGCCGGGGATGATCGTGTGGTCGGGAGCGTCAGCATTCGAATCTGCAGCTTTAAAAGAAGGTGCATGCCCAGATATGCCGCACGCTTCTCTTTCAAAGCTCTATTGTTTTCTAAATGAACCATTAAAAATTAATTCGATATATGAAATGTAAATCACTGTTTACATTCTCGACCCTAAGGGAGACATAGCAAACACTGTTACAGAAGAGTAGCACATAGTGTAGTTGATACGGACATCTTCTCGCAAATATAATAGGACTGAAGGGTCAGTTACGGTCACGTTGCCGGATACTTGGGCGCCCTGGCGCTAACTTCTGCACAGTGATACAGTTGGTGGGTGTGTGGAGTTTATAGAAAGTTTAATAGAGCGTCTGTGGGGTTTAAAGAGAATAGTTCCTAACTGCTCACTACAAAGTCTTGAGCAACCGGGTCATGATTTCTGGTAAGAGACATTGCTGTTGAATTTTGGCACTTTAATCACCACGGAAATAATAACATTCAGTCCTATTATATTATATTATTATATCTCCAAAACTTGGTGGCTCTCGCCATAACAATCTAAATGGATAAATAGCCCTACATCATATATGAAACGTTTTTTTTTTTATTATTTTGGGGTGAACTGCTCCTTTAGTAAATGATAAACATGGTAAAATGAATGATAAAGACGCTCCACACAGGTTTATTCACTCTGGCGGCCTCCTGCAGGACGAGGTGTGAGTGTTGGAAAGCCAGAAGCCGTGGGCTGTTTGAGGCCCCGGTGATTTGCGTGAATCTGGGAGGCTCCAGCACACCGGGGATCTCTGTGCCCCGAATCCTCAAGCAGCTAACTTTAGCACAGTACTTTTCGCCTGCCTGAATGACATTATCTTACAAGCCCACAAGCCTGTAGCAGTCGAATTTATGGTTATTTTCACATTTGATCTCTTTAAGTAGACGGCGTTTCGGCGCAGTGGGTATCGTTGTCACCTTGTACCTCCAAGGTTGTCTGGGTGGTTTGCAGCCCCCCTGTGTTGCACAGCCCCCTGCCAGGTACTCCCCTTTCTCACGCAGTCCAAAGACATGCGACTGGCTGAACTGGCATCTCGAGATTGCCCATATTGTGTGAATGTGCGCGTGCCCGACGATGGCTCTTATCCAGGTCATCCCCCAGCCCTCTGCTATCTGGGATTCGCTCCAGCCCCGGTGACCCTGCACCGGATAAGCTGTTGGAAGATAAACGGGTCTGCTAAGTTTTCAAGGTGTTCATGAATAGTTGTAATTTAATATTGCTTTAATATTGCTTTAATTCCTCTGCCATTATTTATGTAATAATTACAGTTTAGCTCTAATTAAAATTGCATATGCACTTACAAAGCATCTTGCAGTTTAATAGCGTCCTACTCACACCAGGCTGTGGCGGTGCCGGGGCTGTGAAACATCGGCCGGGGCTGGGCTGGCTAACCAGTAAGACGCCATGAGGCGCTGCTTCACTGAGCCTCACGCCCGCCCCTTGGGAATGGGCCCTCAGCTCATTGTCCCAATGTTTTACAGTATACATCAGGGGGTCAGAAATAGGGGGCAGTCACCCCCCCCCCCCCGCCATGAACAAAGAAACTAGCAAACAAATAAATAAATAGGTAAATAATAGCATGCCAATTCACATGAAGAGCGCTGGGGCGAAGCATATATGCCTGAGCAAGATTGTGGTCCTGTATCAGACAAACTCATTTTATCATATGGATGAAATCTTTAAAATAATTAAAAAATCTTTCTGATATGACTTTTGCGTGTGTGCCCACTGTGACATTAGGATGTACATTGAACCTCCTTTTGACGCCGCCGATATATATATAGACTCAGTGGGCATATACACTCAGTGGGCAGTTTATTATGCTTTCCTGCTTGTCAGTGCAAACACCCTGCTGCTCCAACAGCCAGTCACGAACTTGAATACATCCAGAGCTGCACAGAGCATCAGGGAGACTAAGGTGTGTGATTTTGGGCGCGCTGCGATCGTTGGTGTCAGATGTGGAGCTCCCTGCTGAAACAGCTGCCCCCTTGGGATTCTACTGTAATACAGTAACTGGTGTTTACAGTGTATAGTGGGGAAAAAAAACATCCCGTTAGTGGCAGCTGTCTGGCTGAAAACACTACCAATAAGAGAGGTTAGAGGAGAACGGCCAGACTCATTTATGCTAAAAGGGTTCCTGAAGCGGTTTTGGAGGAAAACGTGGGCGCTACCTGGGACACCCTTAATAATAAAAGGCTAACAATGTAAAACACAGTGCCAGATGCCAGTGGGGAGGGTTTTACATAGAATCATGTCCACTTGTATACCTGTACAGATATTGACACCTATCATATTAGACAGTGTGGGACTAGTTAGCATAAGTAGTGATGGGTGGACATGGTTAAGATGTTGACTACTCGGTAAAGAGGTCCCTTGGATAAAAGAGAATGTTCTGGTATTCCCTCTTGGCCTGGAGTTGAAACAATCGCTAAAGCCTTGGAGACTGAAAGGTTCAGAGAGGTTTTGTGTAACTTGCCAATAAGCCCCGGATTCCTCATGCTTTGGACTGATCACATTTTCTGGTGATTTCGGGGGACATCGGAGAAGCAGACGGTATCTTATTCTGCTCTGATCCGTTGGTGCATCTTAGTGGTTTTGCTCTCCATCAATCTATTGAGTAACTGACATTGATGAAAGATATAATTAGGCAGAAAATTTGGAGAACATACCACAAGTCTTCTGCATCTGAAACCTTTTGTACTGCAGACATGGTTCTTGGATTCTTTGTGTCTTTTAAATATCGAACATATTCTGCATACATGGAATTTCGTTTTTAGTACTTGGCATTTCCAGAGCTACATTCATTTTCAGAGAGAATTTTATGGAAGACATAAAATTCCAGGGCACTCTGTCTGGACTAGGCCTAGGGATACTGGGGCGCACTTTTGCATCTCCAGGCCTTCTGGTTCTGTAGTCAGGTGAATTCCTGGTGGTTCTGGTGGTAACCTGGATATTGCTAATGTGGAGATTAAATAAGCCAGAAGCACCCTGGCAAGCAGTCCCGGTTTGCTGAAAACGGAAAGGGAGGAGTTTGGTGAGGTCATGAAGAAAGCGTATCAAGTGGCCCCAAGGATGTTTCCTATCAGCTCGGGGAGCCAATCCACTCTTAGTTTAATTATCTTGAGATCCCTTTCCTGAGTGATGGTAGAAGGGCATGTGAGATTGACAGGTGGCCTGGTAGCTATATACCTGCACTGAGCACGTCCATGTTCAGGATGTAGGAGCTAAGATTGGACAGCTGCAGCCCTGCCACAGGGAGAAGAGTTCCGAGGTCCTGGGAGAACTCAAACGGAGAAACAGAGCCCGTGCCGTACAAGTCCGCTGCGGTGGTTCCGGAAACCCGTGATGGTGCCAACTGGTTGGCTTCCAAGGGAGCTGTTCTGGGTGTATCCCCCTGGGCTGAGGCCCACGGGGCAGACCCAGAAAATGCAGTAGGGACTGTAGCTCGTAACTGGCTTGGGAACACCTCGGGAACCCCCAGAAGAAGCCTGTGAGTGTGTGACCTTGGGAAGGCAGAGGTCCCACCTGCCGGACAAACTGCCATGCGAACCATTTTACTCACCAGGAGAATCATTCTGAATATGGATGGGTGGTCAGTTAGACTCGAACATTAATATGACACAAAACCCACATTCCTCAGGATTTATGCTTATGAAGATAGGTCTATATACATAATGTATGTTTTATGCACAGTTTGGAAAGATTTACGGGGAAGCTAGTCACTTGATAGAATGATGTCAGTTTTTATGTAACAGCTGAAATGGTTTTTGCCAGAGAAGGTAGTCAGGTTCAATAATCTGTGTATACTTCCTTTTCTGCAGAATAAAGTTACTTAAACTGACAGCACAATGACAGAAGAGGGTAAAACTTTATATAAATCTCAGGCCTGTTCAGCTTTGGCATTTCACAGGACCAAAGGGAATCTTCAAATGCAACTTTATTCTGTGCCGCTATAATTTATAATTGCAAATATATTCTGCTTTATTTAAAGTATGTAGAAACATGTAGCTTGTCTTGAAACCTTACTGAAAGGTCAATGTGATCTCAGTGTGGATGTGAAACCATGAATGGAGGTGGCAGTATGGACCAGAACATTCTCTAACGCTCATCTGGGAATCCATCAGCACGTGCCACTGAGCATCTGTCTGGGTGTCTCGTGAAAACACTCCTTGTGAATTCTCCGATGTGCTCCGAGTCGGTGCAGATTTCCGAGGTGTCGGTACAGATATCTGAAATGCTCTGAAAAGGTTACACTTAGCTTGATTTACCATTGCTTTTGAATGCTGATGCACGACTTAGCATTGCGGTCCATTGTCCTTTGTGTCACAGTATTATTACCATTTGCTGTGGTATTTCTCGGTCAGCTTACGATTAGATATGCAGGTGAGTGCAGGTAGGCATTAAGGATGCTTCCGCGCATCTCAGCTCTGACCTGCTATCCTCTGCTAAACCATCTCTGCCTGCAGCCTCCGATATATTTAGAACACAGCTCTGGAGTTAATTGTTACATTTAGCTCACTTTCAGTGTACAAGTAGCCTAGTCAAAGCGTGTTT
>JAODKL010000128.1:15543730-15555519 GCA_026780765.1 Petrocephalus schoutedeni
TGTCATGACCTGTCTCTAACTTGCACCATGGTCCTGGGAAATGCTCTGGCATATCACTGCACAGAACAGGTGATATGATAATAAAAATACTGAAATTTGATATAAACAAACTTTCCCACCCACATTCAAATCTACACACACAGTTATTCCACTAAGTGAAATCTGCTGTGCTTAACACTGTTCCATCAATTCAATGGTTGTTCCCTGCATAGCCTCTGGGATAGGTTCCGGGCCCCCTAGAACCCTGAACAGGACAGGTGATTTCAGAAAATGGATAGATGGATTTTTCCTGGTGGCTGAGGCAAAAAGCGCTTTTCCACTGGCATACAGAAGCTGAGCCGTACCGCAAAGAGAGACCAGTTACAGTGCAGTTCCACTGCAGAAGGGTCGGCTCGGGAAAGACGTTGCCAAGACTGGAGAGGGACAGTGGCGTAAAACCAAAGCAATGCTTATGTACTCTTCACATGGCATACATCATGGTTTACTACATGTATGTGCTAATTTCCGCTACCAAGTCTTGTGTTAACCTCAAATGCTAGCAGAATTAGCATTCACTTGTGTAAATTTGCATTACGAATCCATTCTGAATTTTAAGTAGGAGGTTGGAAATTTTCAAGTCCTGAGTTACTGGGCATGCTACAACACACTGCAATATGAAATACTGCTAAAATATGTATTATATACCCCTCTTTCTTCAGAGAATCCATGCATATCAGTGGTACAGTGTTGGTACAGCGCGGGTACAGCACGGGTATGACTTGGGTATGGCACGGGTACAGCATTGATACAGTGTGGGTACAGCGCGGATACGGCTCAGGTACAGCATTGGTACGGCGTGGGTACAGCGCAGGTATGACTTGGGTACGGTGCGGGTACAGCATTGGTACGGCGTGGGTACAGCACGGGTATGACTTGGGTACGGTGCGGGTACAGCATTGGTACGGCGTGGGTACAGCACGGGTATGACTTGGGTACGGCGCAGGTACAGCATTGGTAGAGCGCGGGTATGACTCGGGTACGGCGCAGGTACAGCACGGGTAGACTTGGGTACGGCTCAGTTCTTGGTGGCAGTGGAAAAGCGGCAAAAGAAAAGAGTGACTGAAGTGCCCATAAACATGGTCTAGAATTGCCTGCGTTATGTATCCTTTTTAAGGGCTTATCAGGAAACATTTTAGCAGTTTGTACATTTGGCTCATTGCAAAAAAACTGGAGGTTTTTAATAAAGTGTGTTTTAACAAGCCTCCATAAAAATGAAAGGTTTTATTATTAACTATACTGTGATTCTACAAAAATGTTGACATAGTGCCTCTTTTTTATTTCAGAGCAGTGCCATGGAAACCACATTTTTCTGCAAAAATTATTTTTTTCCATGGCCCAGAAGTGACAGACATTGAGTGCTTGAAGCAGCACTATGTAAACTCCCATTACTCAATCAAAGAGGAGGACGGCGATTGATAAAAAATAACCAAAATCAGAATTGACAAAGACAAACGGGAACAGGGGGTCTACCTCAAATCCAAGGACTCTTTCTGGACACGATGGAGGGGCTCCCCAGGTGACTTCAAATTGCGAGGAAGAGACACTTCGGACTAAAACCCTCCCTGGTCTTACACTTGGAACTACATGAAAACACAAACCAGAAGCACTTGGCCTTGATACAGAACCTGCCAATTAACACATCAGAATTCCTCAGATTTACAGTAACGAACAGAAAAATCCTATCAGCATAAGAAATATTCTCAAAACTGCTACTTCAAATAAGAACCAAGAGCGAGAATAGGCGAGAGTTTGGTAACTTAAAAACCGCGACTATAAACGTATATGACGCAGGGACGTAGCGTACTGAGCACTTGGGGCGAGTTTTAATCGGCAGTGAACCAGCCTGAGAATCGGAGCGATTTCACATATTATCAGAAGGAGTAGAAGCTTATCTAACGTAACGGATAACTGGCTGAATCATGCAAATGGCCTCTGAATGCGAGCGATAACTAGCCCTGCGGTGGGTTAATCAAACAAGCAAATAAAATTATTAGAAGCGCGCGTCCTCTGCGGCAGAGTGGGAGCAGCCAATCACGGAGCAGAACTGCTCTGCTCCCGGTGAAAGTGTATCATTGACATTAAAATCAGAGGAGGCCTTTTAAAATAATACAACCAAGGCGTGACAACAGGAGGCAGGCAGCATGAACAAAACAGCTGCATTTTAACACTGAAAAAGCCCTTCCAGTGTAAGAGAAAAAGCTGCAGGGAGCTTCCCCCTTAAACCTTAATCTTCAAGAAGACTGAATCTGGCAGCCTGACATTTTGTCAAGTCTGTGTGTGACTGTGAGATAGTGGGTGCCACTGCCAAGCCCAGAGAGAAGGTTGTCCTGAGCAGGCCCTACCCCAGCAAACCATGGGCAAATAAATACAAATCCATGAAACAAATTATTTAGCTTCTCAAACAAACAAGCTCCAGCGTCTGTGACAGCAGTGTGCTGATTGCAGCTCCTCACTGAGCCCTCTGAAATCTTTAATGTTTGTTTTTAAGCGTAATATGGAAAAATGTGAGAGCAAAAAAAAAATGTGATAAAATTAGGCCTATAAATATGCTGATGAGGCTACAAGATCTATTTTTCAAAAGCATACAAAAATCAAAGGCACTGTAGGAAACTTATTCATCTTATTAGGAGGAACAGTAACCGTAGATCAGCTCTACCCCCCCCCCCCCAGTCCCCCAGCCCCCACACGCCTCTTACCTTCCTCTGCCGAGTACACGGTAACTATGGAGCTGAACGGGCCCTGGCCCTTCTTGTTGTAAGCCCCCACTTTAACGTCGAATGGGGAGAACGTCGGAATGGTGTCATTGCGGAAGACGTATCTGCTGGCCGCGGGCGTGGATATCACGGCCCGTGTCCAGGTGACTCCACCCTGGGGCCGGAAGGCTATGATGTATCCGAAGCCGTCACCGTTCTGGAGCTCCTCTGGTACCGGCTGAGAGCAGAACACAAAACTGTAGTGATATTAAAACACATAGAGACAAAAAAGCAGTCCTCTCTGCCTCTCGCCCGGCCATTAATTCTCCTTTAATGATTCCAAGTGGCTTGCCTTTTTTTTTTTTACTTACCCGTGGCTGCTGTCACAAAGGCATATTAAAGGCACCTCAACACCCTTTAATATCGCTTTAACCTAAGCTAGAGGGCGAAAAGGGTTTCCAGGAAAACCAATTCGCAGGAAATAAGAGAATCTCACTGGCTACTCTGAAATCACTAACGTGTGATGCAATTGTATTTTATGTATTTTTGGTTTTTATCATGCTAATAAATTCATAAATATCATTTCTCGCTGGTCTCCATGTGGTAAATCCCTGAAAAAGAAGGACCTCCTCTTCATTGATCTCGGCATTCTTCCTTTCGTCACATCGATCCAGGACACGACCCCTCTGGCTGCTTCTGCCCAGACTTTAAAGATGGCAGTATCATGTGGCAACGCCTTGCCTCCCGTCGTCTTAAGCACCCCTCTGGCTGCCTCTGCCCAGACTTTAAAGACGGCAGTATCATGTGGCAACGCCTTGCCTCCCGTCGTCTTAAGCACCCATTCTTTGGTCACTGTTGTAGTTTATAAAATTCCCTTCATTTTGCCCAATAGGAATAGAAGCTTAAGGCCATCTTCTGCAGTCCTCTCCAGTGGCTATTGCTCTTACTGCCTTACTTATCAGCTCGACCTGTTTCTCTTGACCTGAAAAGCACAATCCGAATCTCCCCTGGCTGTACTGAAGCACCCGATTGCCCACTGCCCAAGATGTGTCCACTACCCTGACTCGCTGGCACCTGGTCTTTCTCCAGCCTTTTCAAATTCATTCACAATTCTGCTGCCTTTTTAGCATTTCACTTTGGATTCGTAGCTTACCCCATGCTTGTCCCCTTACACAGATTCACTTAAATGGCTACCAGTCAACACAAATCAGGTGCCAATGACTGACAAAAACTGGCAAGTCTGTTGTATTTGTGACAGTGCATCAAATTTGCAATCGTGGAATAGTGGAATCCCACTAAAACCCAGCGGCACCCTGACCCAGTACTTAGTAGAATGCTCAGTCTTCACCTGAAAGTAACCAATATGACTAAATGTCTATTCTGACAGTTCCTAGGACTGAGGGACAGTTAAAATAGCTTAATTAAATGTTGCCAATGACTGCATTCATTGACAAAGCATAAATACTGCTCAATTTGAAGACTATTCTGTTCCGTAATTTTACTTAATACTGTATTAACTGGTTGTATAAATTTTTTGAATGTTTCTGTGCAGTTCTGTGCACAAAAGAAATGTATAAATGAGCTTGTATATACTGTTTAAAAAGTATTAAACTGTGCATTACATATTTGGAATCTCTCAAACATGCACAAACAGAAATTAATTAATAAATAAATGAAGAAAAAAAAACAGGACTGACCCAACTTTGGCTATAAATCATGTGCCATTAATCATCTTTATTGACACAGCATATATGCTGAGAATGACTATTCTCTGTTTGGCAACTTTACTTAACATCATAAAAATGGGCTGTGCAAAAATTTAGATATTTTTTCTGTGCAGTTCTGCACACAAAATAAATGTATGAATGATGCTGTTTATAGTCTTACAAATGATTAAAATGCACATCACATATTGGCTTTGGAGTTTGTCAAACACGCACCGACATAAATAAATAAACAGATAAACAAGTAAATGGAAAAAAACAGGACTGAGCGAGCTTTGGCTATAAATTGTTTACCATTCAGAAGTATCTCCTTATCGAGTGTGCTGTGTGAGAGACAGCTTACCTCCCAAGTTATCACCAGTTCAGATTTAGTACCCCCTCCGCCCCCAACATCAGAAGGCGCTGTATCGGGGACTGCATAATATCAAAAGAAAGAAGGGGATTATTACAGCATTTTGCTAGGCATCTTTGTATTATTTGCACATTGTGTCTTTATCACTTCATATATTTTCTGTAAATTATGGATATACTCTATTAATTATGTTGTCAGATGAACTCATCTCGGCCATAATAAACTTAAGAGATCCATCGGCAAAGAGCAGCCAACTTAACCACTAATAAACGCCGCAAATAAAGGCTGTGTGGAAATGTAGCCATTAAACAAATAGAGCAATTAAATAAACAACAGGCTTAAGATTCATCATTCAAACTACTTCTGTTTACATCCACGTATACAAAGATTATACACAGCATAATAGAGTTCAAGGCTATTTAAACATGCAACTATATTTATAGTCCCAATGAATTGTACTTTCTTTGTAAATGGCATCAAATCTGCAAAGGAAGCAGCGTGGGGAGGACTCACTGGCATCCTCTGTCCTGGCTTTGATGGAGGGGGGACTGGGGCCTCCCATACCCACACTGTTACTGGCCACCACACGGAACTCATACTCCACCCAGGCGTTCAGATCCACCACGGTGGCCGTTAGCGTGTTGCCATCGATCGTCTCAGGCACTGCGAATGACAGCAGGGGGTGCCACAAGGATTACGCTAATAAAGAAATGAATAAGTCAGGTGCAATATACTTTATTTCAAGTTCAGGTTTATTTTCCAGGCTACCATCGTAAATCACTCTCAGCAACTAGCCTTGTTAAATTAAGGTTGGATAAATAAATACACAAACAAACAAAATAAACACATAGACAGGCAAAAAAAAATAAAAGTATAGCACATTTTCATACACAAAGTGCTTCATGGAAAATAAGGTAAGAAATAATGGGTTAGGTGCATAAAGTAAAAAAGAAACATAAAAGTATAGAAATAAATACAACATTTTAAATGAAAAGCACATAAAACATCTATCTATCCATCCATCTATCCATCCATCCATCCATCCATCTATCCATCCATCTATCCATCCATCCATCCTTCAATTCAAATCAAAGTCTTGCTTGATTTTTTTGCTGGAAAACCTAAATGTGGTCTGAATGCTAACCAAAGACATCTTATTGAAGCCTTCAGCAGCTAGAAGGATAAGTGAAAATTAACCAGACATTTACAGACATGTAGGTTTCCATGCATCCATCCATGCTGAGTGCAGTTTTGCCTACGCTCCGGGCTTGGCTGCACACTTACCTGTGCTGACCACCTGCCAGCCCACGCTGAAGGCTGTGCTCCCCTGGATGATGTAGCCCGTGATGGGACTTCCGTTGTCTCTGCCAGTGCTCCAGGAGAGCTGGGCGGTGCTGTCTGTCACCTCCTCCAGAACCACGGTGCCTGGGGGCCCTGGGGGACCTGACTCGATCAGACAATTAGCAAAGTTAGTTTGGACACGCCGCATAAGCCTCCTGCCAGCCATGTCTGACGAGGCCCGCCCCATCCTCCTATGGCTCCATCAGCAATATCTGACCCTATCTGACTGCCTATAATTACATATCAATTTCTTACTCAACTGGGAATTATTTCGGGCTCTGAAGGTACAATTTATGACTCTACTTTTAAAGCTTTTAAATGCCTTTAGGAAAAAGAGGTTAATGTTTGGAGACACTGATTTCTCTTGACCACTTCCAAGAGATATGTACATGTTTTTTCTCTTTTCCAAGGATCTAACACAGCATTTTGATCCTTTTGCGTTTGCTCTGAACCTTCCATACTGCCGTATGTTGTCCTGTTGTCTGTAAATGCCCCTTTAAAGGCACACCATACAATGTTACTCGAGCGTGATGCCCTGTGTAAAACCTATAAGCCAAATAAACCAAACCAACAGCATCAAATCAAGGTGCTACATTAACCATGTCAGTACATAATCAGTCACGTTTCCTAGACAAGGCTGTGGGGAAACTAAGATCTCAGGCCACATAGCACACAAGGCTACCAGATTACACTCACATACACACTCACACACACACACACACACAATAAGGGTACAGTTACAGACTTTACTGATCAGACTAACAGCTTTGGGAGGGAATATGCAAAACAGTGACCAAATGTGCCACACTCTCTCTCTCTCTCTCTCACACACACACACACACAAAAAGCAAGGCTGGGATTCAGACTCCCACTGTATAACTTTGCCACCTGCAATAGATATATCACTAATGCTCATTCCATTCATTTATTACTCGTTTTTATTTAAATATTTCAAACCAGCAATTCCTTATTCACAGATTCACACTTGGCTTCGCCCAGTAATGTCTATGCATAATAAAATCTCCATTTACTGTTTTGGAAGCTCACTTTGATAATGTCCTTTCCTGAAATCCACTGCACATCCACTGAGATCTATATGCAGAGTCTGCTTGTTAATTTTAAAATAAGTTTCTTTTTGCAGGCTAGCATGCTACGGCTAAATGAAACTGGCGAACTTTACATTTCTGTGCTCATGTTTCCTCAAATCACCAAAAAAGAATCTGGATTGTGATCCTGTGGGTCTTTCAGCCCCTGACTGCTGCTTTTTGAAGTTGGATTCCTTACCTTTCACAACCACGACGGCAGCCGATGACAAGCTCTCCACATCGGTATCCACAATGCAGACGTATTTTCCGCCGTGACGCAGCTGAATGTTTCGAATCATCAGATCTCCCGAAATGGCCTAAGTGGGACGAAACCGTCGTCAATATACGTGGGCAAGATACAGAAAAGGACAGACTCACACTAAAGCTAACGCACAAACCACAAGAACGTTCTATAATGTTCAGAGAAAAATACTAAGAACATAAAAAGAAATATAATCATTGCAAGTTTTACATGAAGTAAAAAGGCATCTGGCTATAGACAATGACAGAGGAACTCATGAATAGCAAAATGCACATAAATAAAACCAATGCTGGAAATGAGTCATGGGTCACATCTTGGTACAGTAGCCTTGAAGACAGAGGATGCGTTTAATTGCTACTTTTACATGCCAGAGCTCGCAGAAGCTTGGAAATGTTTGCGAATGTCTATTTCATTTATGAAAAAGAAAGCTTGCTCCATAATAATAAATATCACAAATCCCGCTGGTGTTGTTCTTGAATTCGTAACTGTCCCCTCCGGTTTTAAATAGAAAGCAACAAACAAACTAGGTAACTGAAAACAAGCTGGTAATTAGTTGATAATTATACAGAGTTGGACAAGAAAGTGATTATACTGACTCTGTAGCTCCACAGCTGTTAATTAAAAGTCGCATTGAGTGAGTCCTGTTGAAAAAAAAAACAAGAGCTGGTAGCTGGCATCTGGTCTTAGGCGGCCTTAGATGGTCGTGTCTGACTCCCAGCTCTTGAGGGTCTTTGATGGTTTAGCTGGGTGGGTCACCAGTTGGTCGTGCTGGCATGATCATTATAAGCTGGTATGACCAGCTAAACTATCAAACCATCATCAGGCTAATTGTTTCAGCACGGAGGCAAACAGTGACAAACAGTGAGTTTAAGAGACAACACTGCAGCCAAGATTCTACTGAATGCAGTTCCAAACAGATCTAAGGTCACGAATCAGAGTTAGAAGCGTGTGATAAAAGAAGCACCTCCTGTAACCACTTGTCATATTCAGGGTTGCGGGGGGCACCTATCCCAGAGGCTACGGGTACAAGGCAGGGAACAGGCCAGGATGGGGAGCCAGCCCATCACCGGGCACACACACACCAGTCACTCACCTACAGGCGATTCAGCAACTCCAATTAACCACAGAATGTGGAGGGAACACCAGAGTAGCTGGAGGAAGCCCCATGACAACACCACACATGGAGTCACAGCAGAGACTCGAACCCTGATCCCAGAGGTGTGACGCAACAGTGCAAGCCACTGTGACACCACACAGCCTCGCACCCTCCGTGTGTCCTAAAGTCATGAATTCCCTGTGTCCAATTATCCAATGGCAAAGCAGAGCTAATGCACAGCCAATTGTCTGCTTCTGTTTTCACACCAATCCCACTGAACCAGAAGCCATTCCCACCTGCCAGAGAACACGTGCGAGTGTGACACACAGAATAATTTCACTTGCTTGGCAGACACTTCCACCAAAATAGAAACATTCTGCAATTGCACATACAAGACAGAACGCTAAGCTCGACTGCTCAGTGGACAGCGAATGCCTCCAGGGATGAAGGTCTGACTGCCTTCTCCAGCTATGTGAGTGTGCTGATGTTCTCCTCATCCTTGGACTTTTTTCTGGTACTCTTGTTTTGACCTACAGTCAAAACAAGGACGCTAACTGCTTTCGGACAATGGCTACGTCTTACGAGGTCCCATGGTGGAGCTGGTAATCTCCTTATACAACAGAGAAAGAGGAGCCCACTGGGCAAGCCTCGAGGCTGAGATAGATTCCTTTAGCCTATGGACAAGGGTTTCCGGCTACATCAGCCACACACTCACGCACAGGCACACACACACCGTCGAGAGATGGCGGACGCACCGACTCGGAACGGCAACGTCTGCTTGGCTGTATGTCATCTCGAATCATCCTACAACAGCAACACCATGATTATATCAGCGTTATTTATGCTTGGTAGAAATGAACCCGAGTGTGTTTTCGCGTGCAAATATGAGCATTTCATTTTAGTCTTTTATTTCTGTGTCATTCTTTCTAGTCTGAAATGAT
Organism: Petrocephalus schoutedeni; assembly: GCA_026780765.1. Lineage (NCBI taxonomy): Eukaryota > Metazoa > Chordata > Actinopteri > Osteoglossiformes > Mormyridae > Petrocephalus > Petrocephalus schoutedeni. The sequence goes on from JAODKL010000128.1 coordinate 15,553,264, forward strand.
AAACCGGATGCCGGATTTCTGGAACACAATATAAAACTTCTGCAGTTCCAAAGGACGACTACGTTGACAGCCCAATTAACAAAACTGGGCTTTACTGGGATTCTATGGTATCTCATTAGGCAAGATTGGAACATATTACTTTAACCTCTACTAAAAGGATTACATTTTCGACAAACAATAGCATATTATTGTTTTCCTGAGCCACGGTCTTGGGTTACTGACTCTTATTAAGGTCTAATTCAAGACAAATTTAGTTCATTATACTAGAGAAGGCTATAATGGTAAAAACTAGATTAAAAAAATGAATTTTTCAGAGAACGCTCCACACGCTATTTGGGTTACGGTTCTGCACACAGGGCACGGACATTATCATTACTTTGATCTTTGTTCTACAACCTCTTGACAATACTTGACATGCGGATCTGAGCGTCTTCCTACAGGAAAGATATGTCAGCAGAGACCAAGTATGCGGGATGGAACGTCAACGGTCGAAGCTCTTACAATGGACCTGATATTTTAATAAAGTCGGGCAGCTGAAGTGCTCCCAGGAAAATTAACACGGTTCTTAGGCCCCCAAAGCCACTAAGCCGAGGACTCCTTATGAAACCTGCCTGTGGCATTTTATTGCTAGATGGTTCCCGCATCCTCATGCAATGAATTTAAGGTGCAAACAATACATATTAAAGCACTGACAGTAGGTATTATAATTTTTTTTCAGGTCTCTGTAAATTGCATTTATGTTTCTTGAACCCCCCCAGAGTTGCCCAGTCTTCATTTTCTGTTCACTTCCCGAACTTTGTCGACCTGATAATTAGACATGAATGACATGCAGATTCCCTGCATTTTCCCGAGCAGCAGGAACTCAGCTAATTAAAGTTAAAATAGGAGGAATAGGCCTGCAGCCATCTGAGTGACTCACCCCTCCCACTCTCTCAAAGTGATCCAGCTCCTTGTAGAAGTCAATCAGCTGGCCATTGAAAGCCCAGGAGAAGGACACGTCGAGGACTGGGTCGCAGGCTATCTGGCAGGACAACACAATGCTCTCGCCGACAATAATCTCCATGTTTGTCGGCCCCTGTATTATTTTCGTGGGCTCTGTTCGAGGAAGAGAAACAGAGGTTCCATATTTCTTCAATAAAATAACCGCAACAAGAAGTATAATTAGTGACAGCAAATCATTTCATGAAGGATTTATATTGGCATGATAGTAACGACATATTTTACTTTGCTGCACCTCGAGCCGACGAGCCACTGAAGCTGTGCTATGTTTTCATGAGCATCACAAAATAGTGCGTACGTTCATTATTACGAATCATCATAAAATAGTGTGTACGTTCGTTATTACGAATCATCATAAAATAGTGCTTACGTTCGTTATTACGAATCATCATAAAATAGTGCGTGTGTTCGTTATTACGAATCATCATAAAATAGTTTGTGTTCGTTATTACAAATCATGATAAAATAGCGGGTGTGTTCGATATCACGAATCATCATAAAGTAGTGCTTGTGTTTGTTATTACGAATTATGATAAAATAGTATGTGTGTTCGTTATTACAAATCATCATAAAATAGTGCGTGTGTTTGTTATTACGAATCATCACGAAATAGTATGTGTGTTCATTATTACAAATCATAAAATAGTGTGTGTGTTTGTTATAATGAATCATCATAAAGTAGTGTGTGTGTAGAGCAGTCCATTAATTAGTACGAGTTGTCGGACTATCGTAAATGCGGAATGCATTATTAAAAAGTGGAAGTCATAATAAGAATTATATTGATAAAATTGATAATAAAAAAATTATAATATTGATCATAATGACAATAATAACAACAATAATAATAATAATAATAATACGAAGAAAGAGAAACAAAAAATAAATATTGTTGTTATTAATATCTGCAGATTTCTGATGCTTTACATCTGAGTTCCTTCCCTGAGTAAAAGTGCAGACTGCATAATTTAGTAAGCAAACATTAAAACCATTCCAAGCAGGCATAAATACGATTCGCAAGGTATTTCGGTTCGCAGGTTGCTTATGCGATTTGCCCACTAGTCCACTGTAACCTACATTGAAGCGTTTGGGGTGTGGGTCCCCTGGGAGGCCGTTTCCATTTATAGCAAACAGATATGAAAGGTAGGGATATGTAAGGGATATGCAGGAGGGTCCCTGGGCTGAGCTGTGACCTTGTGGGATGAAGCAGCAGCTCGGTGAACAGCGAAGGCGCCACCGCCACAGCGTGACCAGAGAGCC
>JAODKL010000128.1:15556716-15570096 GCA_026780765.1 Petrocephalus schoutedeni
GGGGGGGGCTTTATCAGTAACACACTTGGCTAAAAGATATCCAGTCTCCCTCCAGGAATTATATTTTTAGATGTTCAGAGTAAATGGACTGAGATGGTTAAAAAAAAAAAAAAAAAAATATTAATTTCCCAAATAAAACAGAAAGTGTTTTGATATTGTATTATAATATTATAAATATATACATGAAAAGTACCATGGCAACTGATAGAGACTTAAAATAGCATCTGAAATGAAATATGATTATGTTTCATATATTGTCCATGTCCCTGTATTGCCTACTGCTGAAATTAACTTGTTCATGACAGATGTTTTCTTCACCTATTATTATTATGGTTGTTTATATTACAGTGAAATTTATGCAACAGACGATTCATATTAATTGTTTTTCCATATAAAAGGGCTTAATTCTTGTCCCATCTAGGACTTTTCTTCAAAGACATGCACAGCGGCAGACTGGTTAATATTTAGGTATATTTCCCATTTCAGTCTGTTTGTCACTGATATAAAATATGGCTACACTTCCCATAAGCATGGGACAACCGCATGGTATCAATCATCGATATCGTAAATTACCTCTCGTTGGGGTGCAGGACCTCATTCCCTTTCTTCCAGAGTTTAATAGCTTGGGGAGACGCTTGGGGCCTGCACTCCAGGACGACCTCACTTCCTGTGCGCGCCTTCAGCACCGCCCTCAGCGAGTCGCGGGAAAAGCTGGGCGCAGAGGCTGTGGAGGGCGGTCGGGGGGAGGCCGTCAGCAGCGTCAGCGCGACTTCAAGGAGGCTGCGTGTCACCGAGGCTGACTTGGGGCACCCCCCCGCGAGATGCATGCCGTTTGGGGGCATCCCTCGCTTCGGGGAATGGGGCGGGGCCACGGCCGCCCCGTACTACAGCGCCCCTGCACTGCATCGCATCAGCATCCTCATTAGGGTTTTTTCGTAGTTATTTATGGATCGCCTTTTATCTTTGGCTCACAATGGAAATAGACAGCCTCGCCAAGCAGAAGCCCCTGTTTACGATCTTGACGAGAGTGGCTTCCTCTCTTTCATCTGACAGGCAAACAGAGTCTTTGCAAATTGTCAACATCTCATCTGCAGGCTGCCTCTGCATCATTTGCAATGCATTAGATCCAAAAAAAAATCAATCAGCGTGACAAGAAAAATTAATTTTCTCCACTTTGTACCCATTGAAACTGCACTGAATTGAAGTTAATAACGGGGATCCGAGAGAGCAGGCTTCAGACGGTGCCTTCTCACGGAAGCACACACCCCCCCACAATCTCAGTACTGCTCGCTGTTGAGTTAGGGACTGGGGAAGAGCCTCGCGATTTCAATAATGTATTAGTGAGGCGATAGCAAGTGAGAAACAGACTTGTAAAGAGGTAACATTACCTAAGACCATCAGCTCAGCACTGGAGTAAATAGCTCCGTGTTTGTTTTCAGCGATGCACTGATACATCCCGGCGTCTGACAGGTCCAACGAGGAGAGAGACAAAACTCCATTTTCTATCAGGAGTCTTCCCTGAGGGCGAGAGGCAGAGATGCACATCTGGATTAGTGACGCTAAAATAATCTGCACTTTGAGTGGTGAGAGCAGGAGCGGAGGCCATAACGTGACACCGGATGAAAGTGGGCTGACGACGGCAACGTGACAATAAGCGGCGAGAGTCGCGTGGGAAAATGCCTGCCGACGTCAGAATATTAAGGCCGGATCAAGCATGAACAAAGCAGAAGGTGGTGCCTCTGCAGGCGGTCAGTGGCATTTTACTCTGGTCTCTTCGGGATTAAGGTGAGCGTGTCCGTTACCTCGGTGGCGAGGACCTTTCCGTTCCTCAGCCAGCTGTACGACGGCTTTGGCTTGCCGCTCGCCTTGCACTCCCAGGCCAGGCTTCCCCCTACGGAGACGGCACTGTCCCGCATCGTCTGGATCCAGTGGGGCTTCGCTGCGGGCAAAGCAAAGCAGGACACTCTGACCGGGTGCCCCGACCCGCAAGCTCAGCCATGGGACCGGCGGTACCACTGCATGTCGGCCGCCCAGGGTCAGAGGACTTCTAGTGGCCAGTAACTCAAACTCAGGGCCAGTTACAGAACTAGACTCTTTAAAGGACACAGCCTTTTTTGTCCTGGGGCAACCTGCCTTCTCCTTCTGAGAGGCCACATCTGTCATAAACAGCAATGGGAATATCGTAATGCTACTTTGTTTTGCAACAAAACACAGTATAAATCACAGCCGCTCCCCTATGAGGGTACAGCAGCCGTGTTTCCAGGGCAGTTGCCCGGAAGTAGCTCAGCATCGCTGTCATCTGTTATCACGTGTGGCACTTTTCACGGCAGTGTGGTGTCAACCTCCATTAGGAAAGAGCTTTGTTTCCCGTGGTCATGTGACCAGGGGAAGCGGAACAGTTACCGGACACAATTACTTCACGTGCGTGGTGCTCATACGCTTCTGCATGTGCACATATATTCGCAATAACAAATGTCAACTTATAAATCAGGGTCTTATTACATCATATATCATTTTTCAGCTCTGTTTAGCTTCTACCCCCGCGCGGACAGACAGGTCCCCTTAACTGCCAGTACAGACGCCTGAGGCACCTACAGTGGAACGTCAGGCGGCCGCGCGCGGTGTTCTTTCCCCGGCTGTTTTCGGCCATGCACTCGTACGTCCCGGCATCTTCCTGCTGGAAGCCGGGAATCTCCAGGACAGCACCAGAGTTCTTCACATTCACCTTGCTGGGAAAGGGGACCCCATTCATTCTCCTCCAGGTGATTTCAGGGACCGGGCTAGAAAGAAAGAAAGACAGAGAGACAGGCAGACGTGCAGACAGACAGACAGAGAGACAGACAGAGAGACAAGCAGACAGAGAGACAGACAGACAGACGTGCAGACAGACATACAGAGAGACAGACAGGCAGACAGACGGGCAGACAGACAGACAGAGAGACAGACAGAGAGACAGGCAGACAGACGGGCAGACAGAGAGACAGGCAGACAGACGTGCAGACAGAGAGACAGACAGACGTGCAGACAGAGAGACAGGCAGACAGACGCGCAGACAGACAAACAGAGAGACAGACAGACAGACATGCAGACAGACAGAGAGACAGGCAGACAGACGTGCAGACAAACAGAGAGACAGACAGACAGATGTACAGTCAGACAGAGAGACAGGCAGAAAGACAAACAGAGGCAGACAGACGTGCAGGCAGACAGAAAGACGTGCAGACAGACATACAGATTAGACAGACAGATATACAGAGACAGGCAGACAGACAGAGAGAGAGAGAGAGATACAGACAGACAGATAAGTAAACAACTCTTCAAGGAAACATGTAACCTATAAAACTTATTAGGAAAGGCAGCATTAATAAAACTTTCCCGTTGAGGAACACAATATTACCCAGTCTGCCGCAATAACAGTCAAGCATGAAGGTTGCATCTGATTTTTAGTCCTTCCCTGAATTGGTCTCACTCTTACTTTACAGTAAGGCATCCTCCTTACTGGTATCGCTCCACAGACCTTCTTCACAGGGCTTCCTGTTTACAGCCCCACCCTCAGTCCCACCCCGACTGAAATAGCAAAGGGGCTTCCTGCTGGAATATCGACAAATGATTCTTCCAGTTGCTATTGATCAGAAGCTGGCATGAAACTGGTAGGAATGAATCCAAGAGCTGCACGCGGCCATCAGCCGCCCGAGAAAATGGCCTCTCTTCCATACAAGTGCATTAAGGGAGTACCTGAAATGCATGAAGCCCAAGGAACTGGGGGGAAACACTCACTGACTATAAACACGCTGCATGCAACTTACTTTCCTAAAGCAAAGCACTCCAGCTTAACCACGGAGCCCTTTGCTGCTGGAATGGCATCAGGGAAATGAACTTCAATTTTTGGTTCATATTCACCCATCGCTCCTGGAAGAAAAAGGAACCCACACACGGGGGTGAAGAGAGGCGCAAAAACGGACCTGAGAAACACGGCTGTAACATTCACGGTTTAAGGGAGCGAACAGCAACTGCAACAACAACAAAAATAATAATCCCGCGACTCTTAATTGGATATCTTAGAATCATGCACATAAATGCACCCGTGACTTAGAAACCAGTTGTCATTGTTATTTCATTAGAGATGCATATCTGGGTAACTTTCAGACTGCCAGTAAATATTTAAATTAACTGGGAGAATATGTTTACGCTGCCGCTTGTGCCCCCTGACAAACGCAACACAAAAGCCTTCAAGAGGACTGCCACGAAACTGCGAGTGTGCGCCGCGCCTTCCACGCACATCAAAGGAACCAGTACTCCACAAACAATGTAGGACGCGTTTGCACGGCATTTTTTTACTCAATGGACTCATGTCAAGAGGACATGCCGTGATCTCGAGGTGTGACTGCAAACACGCTCTCTCGCCAACCCGGCCGTCAATAGAAATGACCTTACCGTCTGTCCTCAAGGTCAGCAGGGTAGGAGAGCTGAGCACTCTCCCCTTGCTTATGGAGTTGGTCACCACACAGGTGTAGTTACCCACGTCTGAAGGCTCCACCTTAGCAATGTAGAGGTTCCCTGTCGCCTGGGATACGAACCGCCGGCTGTCTTGTTGTATGAAGTTTGGGTATTCATTAAACAGCCAAGAGAAGCTAAGCTCTGGCACAGAAAAGGAAGACGTCCGACTGGTTAATCACCTGCAATTAGCAGTTTAGTGCACGGTACATATAATGGTACCGTAATAGTGTTATAACAGTAACATTAGACAGTGAGAATTAACTGAAGAACAGTGCAAGTCAGCATTCAAACTGGCACACTGCAGCTTCTCCACTGTAAACCTGCGGTGAACTTAGTTAGTAACAATGATTCATCTCGGCATGTACAGTACGCTCAGTAACGCTTTACGCGAACTCCACCTTCATAACAGATTCTTTATGCTTTCACAGAACATTCAAGGCACCTTCATAAACCATGTGTAGAACATTCATACATATGTATACCTTAACACCATCTTAACATACCTTACCAGCTTTAATATACATTAATAACATACACCATACAATTATGTTTCAGAAGTACTTGGATTAGCACTTCCAGTATTATACTCTTATTTAAAAATATATAGATATTAATGAAAACAGATATTTTAGACGGATGGTATTCTTAGGCCTGGTTCTACTGAAGCACAATCAGAAAGTATTCAGCAATGGAGTCTTCTAAGCACTGGCTCTGGCTAAAGGCGTCTGCCAAATGCTGTACATGTAAATGCTGCTTATAAATGTTCTATGAATGCATTATGAAGGTGCACTAAATAAGAACGGACAGCTCATGCTTGATAAGAATTTTGAATGTCAGTGTTTCTCTTTTCAGAAGGGTAGGCAGGGCTCAGTGGACGTGGCCGATAACGCTGGCGGATTACAATGGCCCGCCGTCGCGTTGGGCACAGCGCGGCCCGGCCTGGCGTCCTGGGCTTGCTGGGGATCCCCCGTTAGTTACGCTAAAGCTCCACACCTCTGTCACTCGCGTGGAGAATCCCAGGTCAGTGTGCCGGGGCAAGAGAGCTATTTTAACGGAGGCAGGTCCCTAAAGGCTGAATCTCCTTCTTCAGCAGATATGACCAAAAATGGTCTCAAAGAAATGCACAGCCTCACTACACTGGATTGATGGCCGTTAAGATGCCATATTACACTCCGGAGAATATGCCTTTATTTAATAATATTAATCCTATATAATACATTCCATGGCATATTAAAGAATCTGCCGGAATTTCATTGATATGTACAGGTAAATCATGGCTGAAAATAACCTTAATGTACGAGAAGACATGCATGCAATAGTGTTTCTGAAAGTATTACCGATGCGTTTTGCATTCAGTGGGCGAGAGAAACAGGGCGTAGCGGAGATGAGATCGAGTGGAAGCTGCAGGAGAGGTTACAGTCTCTGAGTGGAAGGCTGTCAGGACGCATTTCACACTGGTGGCTGTGATGGGATTCACACCGACTGTCACATTCGGGGCGGCTATAATCACACCCTGGCACATCAGCAATACACTGAATGGATCAATCGACTATGGGCAACTGTGCTTCCTCATGGTGTCTTCTGTATGGCAGGTGAGCATTATGTAAATATGTGCATATGCGATATGTATATGCAGGGCTGGTTTGATTGCTCCCAGTAAATCACCTGTATCAGCCTTTATTCCACCAGCAAACTAGTACTTTTTTTTCTTAGGTTTAGTATTTTAAATGCCAAATCCCTGCGTTAAATTTCAATTGGGATTATTGTGCAATTGATTAGTTAATCTTGGCTGAAATTGCACTCTGCTAAATTTGTACTGGCTTAGAATTGGGTCAAGACTCCAATCTGAGGATAAGACCCTTCCATTTTTCTGGCAGGTTTAGCTCTAATTGAATGAATGGGATCGAATGAAAAAAAAAAATAATAGTTGGCCTGGTGTGATTTTATGTATTTTTCATTAGAGAACTCAGAACAAATGAAGTAATGGAACTATGTCTCTGTCAAACAAATGAATGGGTGAGCTAATGAATGAATGAATTAACAAACAACATATGTCCTTGATTGCAATTCTGTACCAAAAGGCAGTAAAATAAAGAAATATCACATTTTTATTCACAAGAATGTTTCTGGCTCAGTTTGGCGTAGTTCATGCTATTGTCACCATGTTTGGGCATAAAGCACAGTTTAGTAGCTGTTGCTGTGACAATGTATCCAAGCAAGCCGATTGGTCACTGCTGAAACCACTACAAGTGCTGGCAGACTTTGTTGTGGCTGCAGACAAGTGGCATTTCTCATTTATTCTGGAAGCCATCTGGTATAATACGCTTTGTAGCAGATTACATTTCATTTACCAAGTCGGTGCATTTCAGTTTGCGCTGGCATGACTGAAAGCCTTTAAACAATTCAGCTGACAAACTGGCAAAGAGAATTCTCGGTCACCACTGGCACGGGATAAAATCAGATCGCCGTGGTACGGCGAGTTTTGAAAAGACAGCCACATGCATATACGTGAGACAATTCTTTGATGATAATTATCATTTTGGAACAAGAAGCATGAAATCACCAGTGAAAAGGCCGGATCTATCTGTGAAGGACGGATCCGTACAAGGTGTGAGGCACACCTCAGCATCTGAGTCATTTATGTCTGACATGATCAGTCTTTCCATGAGACCCACCTCCAGAGTGCATGGGCGGGCCACACAGCAGCACCACGCCCTGTCCCTCCCGCACCGAGACAGCACTTCTCAGCTGGGCTCTGAAATTGTCTAAGTCTACAAGAGAAAGAGATAAGAACACATAATAAGATAAGATTACATGCTGTAATGAGAATGTGTGCAGGGCAGTACAAGGGCTTACAAAAGCAAGTAAGAGCTCCTCAAGTATGTTCATTTACCTAGTGAATAATTTGTTATTGACCATTGTGGCTTGGCCTTCAGTTTACTGTTTATGGGGTTACGCATCGCAGAACAACAGAAGTGTGTCTTGCACAGATTCAGGCATGCAAATTTACCCTTAAATCTAATAAAAATTGCTCAGGAGATCATAGCTTACCATGATGTCCTGTAAAATTGTGCATAAACGACAGTATTTTTAGTGCATAAACGACAGTATTTTTTTTTTTTACAAAAGTACTTGGTAGTGGTTACTTCTTGGTAATAGTGGTAGTGTGCTGCACTACTTGAAGGAAACATTTTTTAACAATATTTAACCCCTATCCCGTGTTTGGGGTCAGTCTGACCCCAGAGCATCATTAAATGGTAGGCAAATTTCACATGGGGAAATTATCATGGGAAAAGGGTTAAAGCACCAAAGTAAATTATTGATTAATGACAGAAGTTACTAGAATCTTTAAATGCTGCTGAACAAAATTAACTTTACAATGTAATGAATCTTCCATATAGCACAACAAAACAGTGTGTGATTAACTTCCAGAGAGATGTGGAGGTACAGTATGGGGAAGATGGATGCGAGTCAGAGTGCAGGCAGAGCACATCGTTAACTACAGTTTTTGCTGCCAGAAATAACAGCCAGTATCAAATTCAGTTTAATCTTGCACTTTAAAGAATTAGTTTCCACGTCAATGGGTGTAATTCAATTCATTTATGTAAATTAGCAGACGTTGGCAGGCCATGCTTGTACCTGGCCCAAAATACCGCTCCTGGTCCCACGATTGATGCCCACCCATTGATGCTAACGCCAACATCTCCTCGTGGAAAAACCAGCATCGCGCTCGAACTGCAGACAGACCAGACCAATCAAGAACGTTTGTCCCATAAGGAGGCTGCGATTATGTTTCTTTTATTTTATTTTAACAATACGCATGTGGGCAAAGAAGATTTTCACCAGAAGTCTCATATTCTCTTTGGCTACGTACGGTTAAGGTTGGGGCTGGGTAGCCGTAAGACCCCGAGGAGTATTACTACCTTGTAAATAATCTGCAGGGTTTGCAAACTGCCCCAACTCTCTTGATGTAGCTAATGTTAGGTTTATAATGGAATAAAACAGGTCTGCCGTAAGATTGTTTGCGTGAGTGTGAGAGCCTGGAAGCGTGACTGTCATAGCAGACGCGTGAGAGCCGGCAGCCCCGCTTTTGGTATGCAACACCGTCGCTGCTATTGGTAAATGTCAGTACATTATGATATTATCGCTCTGTTTGAGTGCGCGGACTAACAAGCTCGCGCCGACGCCCGTGTCCCATTTCTGCCTTATCTCACTATATTATTATCATCATTGCTCAGCAGACGTGATTTTTCTGAAGCGCCAGGCAGAGTTTACAATTGTGCCTATTTATATATTTGAGATGTTTTACTCAAGCAGTTCAGGTTAAGTACTTTGCACAAGAATAACATCCGAGGCCCCTCCTGTAACTGTTGAGAGCAGATCGCATGATTCTGGGTTTCACCAAAAACTAGATCTATGCACAAAGATTCATTTTCAGTAAAGTGGACTAAAAATATGCCAGAAAATAAAGGCGATTTAAAATTGATACTTAATCTTTAAATATAGTATATTAATATAATTAATATTTAATAATTTTAAATTGCAATAATCTCTGCCCTCATTGCACACAGCATTGTATCACGCAAAGCCGCTAGCCGTACAGCAGAGGCTCCTTTAATCAAATAACACGCTTAGAACACATCAGCTGATCAATTCATTCAATTCACACTGATTTACATCTATGCAGCATTTATTTAATTGACAGCGGAGTTCAGTTCTGTGTTAAGCGCTCATCCTCCGTCCTTCATGTACTGCAAAAAATAGCCAGTTGTGGTACTTGGATGTTTAATCATGAGGTCTTGCCAGTTAAATTGGCGTTAACAGACGATTTATAATGACATCAAACAAAACTAATTCTGCATTGCAATTTTAAACAAAGGAAACATTTGTTTCAATTTTATATTTGCATCTTAATCTGACATATGCCTTTATATTTTCCATGAAACAGACAGGGAAGCTCATTCAGTGTAAAATATGTTTTATACTTTCTCAGCTTTCTGAATTGTGTCTAATTATGACAACTGAAGATGGGCATTCCTACTACAGATACCATCCATCCGTTTACAATAGATGAGCCATCTGTGCATGTGGTGGAAAAACACATCTTGGGTTTGTCACAGTGAGGATTTCATAGTTATAGCTCTATCTTATCTAAATACACTATATTGCCAAACGTATTGGGACGCCTGCCTTTACACACACATGAACTTTGATGACACCCCATTCTTAATACATAGGCTTTAATATGGAGCTGGCCCACCCCATGCAGCTATAACAGCTTCAGCTCTTCTGGGAAGGCTTTCCACAAGGTTTAGGAGTGTGCTTATGGGATTTTTTGACCATTCTTCCAGGAGAGCATTTGTGAGGTCAGGCACTGATGTTGGACGAGAAGGCCTGGCTCGGAGTCTCTGCTCTAATTCACCTCAAACGTGTTCTATTGGGTTGAGGTCAGGGCTCTGTGCAGGCCAGTCCTCCACAACATACTCGCTCATCGATGTATGCTGAGGCATTAATAATAATAATTATTGATCCCCATGGGGAAATTCTCTTCTCACCTCCCCCTGCCTTGCACACCAGGAGAGCATGCTTGGCCATGAAGGGCAGCCGCCCTGGGGTTAAGGGTCTTGCTCTAGGGCCCACAGACATGCCGAGATTGGGCTTGAACTGGCGACCTTCTGATCACAGGCACAGAGGCTTAACCTGCTTAATAAAGAGTTCCTTTCACTGGAACTAAGGGGCCAAGCCCAACCCCTGAGAAACAACCCCACACCATAATCCCCCCTCCACCAAACCTTACACTTGGCACAATGCAGTCAGGCAAGTACCGTTCTCCTGGCAACCGCCAAACCCAGACTCGTCCATCGGATCGCCAGACAGAGAAGCGTGATTCATCACTCCAGAGGACATGTCTCCACTGCTCTAGAGTCCAGTGGCGGTGCCACTGGCAGTGTGCTTTACACCACTGCATCCGAAATTCCTCTTTATCATCAGCTTTAGAGTTTTGGGCCAAAATAAAGCCCCATTTCTAGGTGAAGAAAAACACCAAAAACAGGATACAACTGAGTAAATGTCAGGGGAATCCTACCAGGACAGCTGACCTTTATTTGGGGTTAATCACTCACTTCATCTGATGGCAGGTGTGTACCCAAAGAGACTGAATGCTGTAATTGAATCAAAAGGTGCTTCAGCATATTGTTAGTTTAAAGACGTGTGCACCTTTATTTTTCCCCCTAACAGATTTGTTTAGTTTTCGATTTCGAGGTTATAGGTCACATTACAGGTGGGAAAAGTTTTGAAATTATTTTTTTACAGTACAAAAACCTGCCATTTTAACAGAGGTGTGGTCACTTTTTATATCCACTATATATATATGTATATATATATGTATGTATTATTTTTTTCCATTTCCCTTTGGCTCTGATGGTTATATATATATCGTGTGTGAGTCTGACAGACTACCCTTCCCCCGCCACCCTTACACCTTCTTTATGGCATTGCTATGTTACTGTAAGGACCACTCTTCACCAAGGGACGGCCAACAGAGACAGAAAGTTCCTGCAGAGTCCAAGAGTCTACCGCATATTAATATTCAGCTGTTTTCTATAACTGAGACAGGGAGGAACATCTTAGCACAAGAGCAGAAGGATCAGTGCAGAACCATTTATGGATATTTAAAAAAAAGGCTTCATAGAGATTAATCCTGTCCAAGAATAATCTGACCTCCACATGTGGGCGGGACTGTGTCAGTGAGCGTACAGTACTCACAGTGATGACCAATCAAATGACTGAATGAGATACCTGTATCTCCTCCAAATGAGACCTGCTATTTAACCTGTAAATGGAAGCTCAGCCCAGCCCCCAGCTGAGAAGGTTTAGCCATATGAAAGATCGATAGCAGAATCCCGAGAAGGCAGGGTGTGTGGTGACAGCCACTGCAGCTTTAAAAGGCTCTTATATCAACTGCTTTTAAAAATAAGCCTCTTTCACAGAATAGCTAGTCTTTGCAGACTCATTTTATATTCTAAAGCAATACATCTGCATTGGAGGAGACATACTGCGAAATGGTGACGACCGTCGCAATGTGTCCATTATTAAAATCAAAACACGTGAATGTTCGCCCAGTTCTGCAGAGTGGGTGAGAATGTGCAATTGCCATTCACACTATTTAAACGCTACTGTTTTGTCGTTTATCTGGTGTGCAGCTCCAAATGGAAGGCGAGAGAGAAGAAGCAAGGCCCTTCAGAGACAGTGCTAATGACTTACAGGCAAACTGCAGGCTGGCCTTCCTACTGTGCACGCTCCCCAGCGGGCTGAGCGCCGTGCACTGGTACAGCCCCGTGTCGTGGTTCCTGTCCAGGCGACTGATGATTAGGTCGCCCCTGGACGTGTGACGTCTGTAGTCGCTGCCGAGAACAATGAGCGTTCCGTTTAGTGACCACCTGAAAAGACAGAGACACCATCAGCCATCTGGCCACACAGGAGTAACCCCCACTCCCCAGAACTCATTCACTGCTCCACAAACAAAGCAGGGATCAGCGAAGAAAAAGTTTACTTAAAAGTCAAACGGTTTTTGTCAATTAACTCTGCATACCTTACAAGTTCAAAAAAAAAAGTGTACAGATGGAAAACCATATCAATGAATGGAAATGGCCAATTAGAATGGGCTGGTTATGGAAGCTAAGAACACGGTTCTTTCATCTGTGGTAAAATGTCATGGGGCGGAAACATCAGAATGGAGCGTGATTATTCTTATCGTGAGGTGTTCCGCTCCCCTACGGAACACCAAATGTAACGCTAGTAAAGCTTTTCCCTCTGACGGGGACTGGAAGTGTACGTAGACATGTCACGACCATCCGCTGAAGATGACTCACCCGTTTGCTTATTCAAAGACGTTCTGCACTTATTTACATATTTCCTGATCTGCTCGCCCCACAGCACACAGCTGTGCCCTTATGCCCAGTTGGGAAGATGGACACCATGTTTCCTAGAAACCATGCAGCTTCCTCGCTGTTGTTAAGAACACGGCGGCCTTAACTCTGGCTAACCTCACCGTTTGTAAGAGCGTTATGAAAAGGCCGCCTAGCTAACAGAGGCTGACAGCAATGCCCCCTGCCAGTGCTCTCTCACCTGCAGCCACCAGGACGCCCTTGCCTCGCTAAACGGGAAAGAGGGACGGGCTTCTCCTCTCACAGGTTAAACCTAAAACAAGGTGTATTGCTATATTGATTTTAGTTCTGCGTTAAATGGCTTATCCTTAGCTAAATGCTTCGGTGAAGATAATTTGTTACGGGATGGTATGACAAATTACAGCACAGTAACCCCAACATCACCAACGTCAGTCGTGATGGTGACAATGCCAGGATTCATCCCTGCTTCCACGGGGCTCTACCTGCTGACTTTGGTGGCTTGACTTCAGTTTGTGTTAATAACGGATCACTGCTATCGCTTCATGCTGAGGTGTCGCTGGTTCCCCCTGAAAGTCCTGCCCGCTTTCCCTTATCTGACATCCTGCTTTCTCTCAAATAATAAAAGAGTCTAGTCGTATCACACATTTGTGTACCGATGCTGTTGCTGATTGTTTTTGCATCTAACTTACCTGCTGTTCTTCTATTTCAGAGATTGTTTTTTTCTTCATAACCAGGTGGGTTTTCTTACTTTTCTCAACATACTGTTTGCTTTTCGCTACCGGCTTTCTTCTGATGGCCGGTTACTTGTACAATACTCATAAGATCAGTGGTATGATTTGAGTACTGATAAGATCAGTGGTATGATTTGAGTACTCATAAGATCAGTGGTATGATTTGAGTACTCATAAGATCAGTGGTATGATTTGAGTACTGATAAGATCAGTGGTATGATTTGAGTACTCATAAGATCAGTGGT
>JAODKL010000128.1:15579407-15591396 GCA_026780765.1 Petrocephalus schoutedeni
TCACAATAAGGCGAGACCATCGTACCATAATTATCCTTCCCAAACACTGAAGTCACAAGCAGACCTGGCAGGTCACAATAATTTTTAATGTTAACGTCCCATTGCTTCGCATTGTAGTAATTGATGAGGTAGCTGGACCTACTGTACTCTTACATAATACAGCAGCATTGCTGTCAAAGAAGCAAATGACAACCAAATCACTTACAAACTGACATAATTAACATATGTATGATGCTCCCTATAAAGCAGCGGTTTGAGGATTGCCCTTATTGCTGTTGCAAAGGCTAACCTATAAAAAGTAATAACAACTGTCTACTCTAACACAACAGGACATTTCAAATTGCTGTTTGTGATACTGTGTACGAGCAACTAAAGACTGCCTGAAGAGGGGACTTAGTGACCATCTGGCATCCATAAAGCCGGCATCAATCCATGCAACTCCATAAAAATATAAACCAATGCTGCTGTTTGATACGTATATTTGGGATGAAGATTGTGCTGGAGAAGTTCGGGTGTGAATTAATTATGAATCTTCAATTTTATAAATGTAAACATAGGATCTGCTGTCATTTCCATATCATTATGGCCGTATTATTTGAAATGAACAGTTTCCAGTGATGTAAACTTTTGGGGGTCTGACTGTGTACAGCAGTACTCTCTCTTATCTGACCCCCCACCCACCCATCGCTATAGGTCTGGGGTTTTCCAATCATGCTGTGCCAGGAACAGAGGTGAAATCTGCATCACCTCCCAAATTCTTAGCGTGCTTTCCAACCCGGTCCTAAGCGACGCCCAGACAGTCCACATTTTTGCTCCCTCCCAACTCTCTGCCAGATAATCCACATTTTTGCTCCCTCCCAGCTCCAAGTAGGTGCAAAAACATGGACTGCCTGTGGGTCCCCGAGCACTTATGTAAGTCGCTCTGGCTAAGGGCGTCTGCCAAATGCTGTAAATGTAAATGAGTGGATTGTGAAACACTGTGTTAGAGGAATGGATGCTGCTGCAGAATTATCCATAAGGTTTCCTCATGTTATGTAGGTGTTTGGCTAAAATTGCATAAGGCACATTTTGTTATCCACCTCGATCAGACCCGGGGCGGGGGGAAGCAGGACGGTTGAGCACCTGGCTCTTTTGCAAAGACGATTGGAAGCGGCTCCTTTTGGAGGTTCTAGGTGCCTTTTTAATAGCACTAAATTTACCAAGGGGGACCCCCAAGCACCCGCTCCTGGAAAAGTCTGCGTGGCACTGACCTAGCTAGCAACTTATGTTAATTTTCAATGCAATCTCGATGAAGACAGAATAAGTTATGGAATGTGTCAAGCATTTGATACAGAGCGAGGGAGAAAAGCCCTCCTCTGATTGTGAATAATGTTTGTGCTGGAAGTCTGTGTCACATAAGTCTTTTATTTTAAAAGATTCAAACATTCCACATATACCCTCACATACTTCACACAGCATCCACAATGCAGGAGAAAAATGGCTATAAAGTGTTATGCCTTTTTATAATAGAAACTTTATGAATTTGTTACTATGAATTATATGAAGAGTTATTAAGCTGGATGAATTGAAAGTGCTACCACAGTGGTTAAAATAAAAAGAAATCATATAACCCTAACCCTTTACACATGCACTTACAACCCTCATATATTGTAATTAGTAACTTTAAACTGCAACAGTATGAACTGAAATTACAATGAAAGGATCATTTCAGTATGTTTTGGCAACTTATCAAATAACTTTTAATTTTTCATTTACAAAAATGTTTTTTATAAGATTTTATGCAACGGTAAATTTATGAAGTACTCATAAATGATAGTGAATCCTTTTTGTATGGTGTAGTAGGCGATCAAAGGCAGACATGCTCATGCAGACAGAGTAATTCATAAGATTATTAAAAAAACAGATATGTGTGATGTGAAGAAAAACAATGTTCTATAAACACAGCAGCATCTGATCCACTTATATGGAATACATCATTCCTAATTTTAATAGTTGCTAAAAAGGTGTAAAAATGTGTTTGTTTTCTATTTCTAAATCTGTTTTATGTTTTAGTGGAATAGGTTTTGGAAATAATTATGTTTAAATTAGATTCAATAGTACGCCACAATGGAACATCGCACACAACAGATAGCATTATCACTGTGTTTATACATATTTGCACATAATTATGTAGCATTTTTATGGCAAGCAAAAATGAGCTTTAAATATTCCTAAAATTCTGTTTTTTTAATACACATCCATTATATTAATTACAAAAGCATGTAACCTACTGTTTATAAATACCAGGCTATTTAGTATTTCAGCTTTAATTCTAACTTGTTTGTTCCAGCATGCAATCCCTGGGCCCTGTATACCATTCAGCAACATTCCAGTAGAAGTCCAAGTATCTCAGAGGCACTAATGCAATTTCATCAAAAACTGTACATTTGAATATGACAGTAACACTGTGTCAAAACATACATATGAAGTGAATGCAACACATTTGCACATAATCAGTGTTAAAGAAATAGCAAGATTTTACCTGCCAGGCAGCCAATGACTGATAGAATCACAAGTCGTTTCCATAGTAACATCATCTTCAGTTGCCAAGGGCAAATAATACTGTCATCCAATAGCTTGTGAATGGAATACTTTTCCTTTGAACGGGAATTTGAATCTGTGAGGAAGAATAATTACAGAAATAATTAAAATACAACCTATTAGGCCTAATACAGCAGCCATACACTAACACACAGCAATGTTGTGAAATGTATTATTATTATTAGACTATGCCTCTGACAAGTTTATTCATAAAATACCAATAAATGGCAATACAAGAGGAATCATTACAGGATAACAAATCTTAGCGACTATGCTATAACTAAAAGGGACGCAGTACAATAATAAGGAGAATTGCCTTCTGTGTTGAAATGGCTATTATTTTTGTTATTATTATTATTGCTGTTGTTATTGTTGCTTCTATCTCAGTCATCATCATCATCATAATCAACAATAACATTAATAAATAAGGCACATCCTGTATTCACAAATATTCTACAAAAATATGAATGTTTCCTAAGATTACAGCCAATCATGTTTTCTTGTAAAATCCGAGTAACCATGAGAAAAATTCAATATTCAGTAGCATTTTCAGCCAGCAACACATATAAAGTGTGTAATTTGTTTTCTTCATTCCATTAAATTACTCCGGAATAAACACTTATCTAAATAAAGCCGTTGCAGGATCAGTCCGAATAGATTACTTTGTGATTTTTAATAGACCTTTATATACTTCTTAGAGAGATTCAATGCACCGTAATGCTTTAGTAAAGTGCAAAACTTATCTACACTTATCTACATTAAGTAAAGTGCAAAACTTATCTACACATATAGCTTTGGTGTTAATAGAACACTGTAAAAGGTAATAATAAACATATAGAATACTAAAACATCCAATGAATAACACACTGGCTTCCTTTCTCTATTTCTTATTTTATTTGATGAACCCACTTAATTGTTTTAAACGAAACAATGTCTTTGTCACGGTTCGTGCGCGAACGACGACCCATGATGCAGGCGGCGGGGTAAACAAGGAAGTATATTCCAGAACAGGACTTAAACAGGTACAACTAACGAAAACCGTGAAAGATGTGCAGAGATATACATCTCTTGCACACACAACAATCGACCATGGGGACTGGACGCAGGTAGACTAAATGGACGAGACATCAGGATCAAACACGGGGCAGCTGGGAACAATCAAGACATACTCACGTGAGGAACAAGGGGCGTGGCACAACAGGAACACATGGACAGACCGTGACAGTCTTAGACTTGACCTCCTAATAAAAGGCCAGCCCGTGGAATTAATTTTAACACAGACTACTAGACTAATAACTCTTTATAAAAACGACATTAATACAACATTACAGTAGTTTTCTAATCTGCTTAAATGCTGAGATTCCATATAAACTTGCTGAGGGAATAGAAAATCCATACTCCATGGAGAACTTCAAAACTACAATCGACCCCTGAGAAAGAGCTTCCCTTCCAGCCTGTAGTTTTGTTTGGGAAACTAAGAATTTCTGCAAGGCTTGGTAGCTACAAGGCCTGCATGCCGTTTTCCCTCTTTCAGTACACAACATGAGACATGATTTGCATCTTCTCGCTTTACAGAATCTATGGATTTTTTCAATAATGTTCTGATTTTTCTTTAACATAACTATCCAAAACTAAACATATATACTAAGCAAATGCATACCAAAAACACAGATTAGAGCACAGGTGTCAAACTCCAGTCCTGGAGGGCCGGTGCCCTGTGTAGTTTAGGTCTATCCCTGTTCCACCACAAATGATTGAGCTGAAGAGCTGTGTGGTAATTAGCATGAGTTGCTGGGCGTTGAATCAGGTGTGTTAAACGAGGGTAACCCCAAAAATGTGCAGGGCTCCGGCCCTCCAGGACTGGAGTTTGACACCCCTGGATTAGAGCCTCTTGGCTTCTTTGATATCTCCTTCTGGTAACACTATTTGGACAGTTCACCATTTCAATGACGTATTAGTTGAGATTCGACCATGAATGTGACATTGTTTCAGTGAGTAGTCAAATTCACGCTTCCCAGCTTGTGTGGGGAGTAACAGGCGGAGCTCCGGCGGGCAAGGAGGGCGTCCTTTTTCCAGGAATTCTCATGTGAACTTATTCTGTGAGTATGTAGGTATGTTCATGAATCATTGCATGTACTCTATATACTATGTATTCTGTTAAACATCGACACGGCAAAACAGCTGAGTTGCTGAATCTCAACTAAGTTGCTGAAATGTTACAAAGAGGCGGGCTACCCAAACAAAGTGCTTCTTATATTTCTTTTTATTTATGGTAAGTCTACAGGACAAATAAGTATACATGTATAATCCTGGGCGCCGTTAGGTCAGATCACTATAGCCCCAAGTATTTCAAGCCTAGCCTCAAGTATTTTAGCCCCGATGCCAATCTTCCTTTGAAAAAAAGGTCAAGCCCCAGGTAGACTTGACTTAGCCCCTGATCTTTTCAAAAGCTGGAAATGCCCCAGAGTATAATTGTCACTTGCATATGAACTGTAATATGAGTATCTGGATGGCTCCTGCCCTGTGACATGTCTGAATTGCATCACAGTGCTATTGAGTCAATGAAGAGAATGCAAGAATTATTACATGCAAAGTACAATTGCTCCTGTAAACACAAACTAACACAGAGTTATTCAGATCACAGAGTCCTACTTTCCCTCAAGAGAAAGAAAGGGAACAAAATTAAACTGCAAGGTATCTCCTGACAGCTTAAGGACCAAGGTACAATTTTCATGACTATACATATTGTCAGCAGACTGTTTGGCTTTAGAGATTGATTGATATGATATGATCTGCCATGTTGGGCACATTTTCAGCCACTAGAATTCCGCCGTTCAGCTCCTTCATGGGCTTAACTGTTAGCATGGTATCTCACAAGCTTCCCTGAATTATGCGGAAGTCATCAACCCAGGAAACAAGTACAAATGGCCACATCAAAAGAATGAGTGGGCCGCATTCCGCTGACCTCAAAAGCTACTTTCCGCCTATTAATAGGACCAGGCTGTCTACCTAAATCCACTTTGTTGAGCAGTGCTCAGTCTTTCAGTCAAATGCACAAACACGCAAATAAATAAATAAACAGGAAGAATAAAACTGGTTGCTCAACAGCTGACAAATCAAAGTCATAAATGGGTCATTTTATGGGAACGTATAAAGTGTGTAGGAATTTACTAGCCAAAGAGATGCTAATATCGTCTATGTTCATGTCTACATTGGAAGCTGGTCGCTGTCATAACTCTTCATTGTCGATAATGTCACATGGCGTAAGCGCTTTAGAGCTTGACGTTTAAAACTGCAGTATTACCGTGCTGCTTCTATTGTGAAAGTAACGCGAAACCGGAGTAAACACATTTCTTTGTGATTAGCTGTTATTGTTACCCCGAGGGATGCACCTGGCCAATTTGCAAAGTGTAAAACCTTCAGTGTAGCAGCGATTGGCGGAGTTGATAGCAGCACCGAAAAAACAGGAAAGCTGCTGGAGAAAGGTTTATACTAAACACAGCTTTGATAAATATTCTTACGATCATATAACTAAGGTTCGTTTATATAGCTAAGGTAAAGATTCTTCATTGCTATAATGTCTTTATATAACAGACCATCTGTACGGTTTAAAATGTACATCTTTTGATGAACTACAACAATAATATAACTAATATTTGCATGTATTTCCTTAAACTATCGGAACCATTAAAAGAGTTGTATTAATTTAAGGATAAAACTATGAATTCTTTATTTTATAGCATTCATTTTCATTTAATAGTGGTCGCTGGGGTAAATCATGCTGTTTTAAGAAGCCAGTGCTGTAAAATACAAAGTCTGAATCCGCAGTCACCTTTCACTGGATTTGCAGACATATATATCTTCTTTACACTGACACCTCTACATTTACAGGGATTTTTGCAGACTGGTTAAATAGTCACTGCTCCAAAATGACACAAAATGACAGACGGAATGCCGTGGAAAGAAATTCAATTTCTACCCAAGTAACGACTGTTACTTCTGTATGTTAATATGTAAAAACATCCATCCTTGCTCCTTTTTCCAAATCTTTCCTGACCAGCCCCTATTTCCTAAAGTGAAGTCAGGAATAAAGACAGTGAGCCAAAAGTGCCCCAATACTGGCCAAGATGCGAGGGTTTCATATGCACTGTGCTATGTGTATGCAAACAATACATAATACACAGCTTAGAGCAGGGCGGTGAATTGGCTACCAATAGACAGATAGATAATAAGTTAAAGAGGCCAGCAGCAGTGGGAGGGGGCGGGGGGGGGGGGGGGTTACTCCCAGGAGCAGGCCGGGGTTCATTTCGGCAGCAGGGGTCCTGACAGCCTCGGGGCAGAAGCCGCCGCTCCAACTGGCTCTGGAGCTTCTGTACCTTCTGCCAGATGGGAGAAGCACAAAGAGTCCATGGGGCAGGCAGCGGCCGGCCTTGCGGCTCCAGCAGTAACGGCGATGTTCTCGTTTAACCTCTGCTGCCACCACATCCTACACGCGGCCCAGACAGGGGACTCGTCAATCATCCTCTTTGCTCTATAATTGGCCTGTCGTTCTGAAAGACGGCCATGAAAGAATCTGTATCCCACCACAAAAGCCACACCTTGGAACTGACACGGCGGCCGACGGCTGTTGTGATCCGGTGTAAGGTGGTGTCGGGGGAGAACGGGAAGAGCTGGCTCCAGGGGTTCGGGGTCCGCTGGAGCCAGGTGGTCAGGACCATGAGCTGTCCCGACCAGAAGCAGCTATCAGATGCCAGATATGTCTTTGCCGCGGTTAAAACCAAGTCAAACAGTAGAGCGGGGAGTCGATGCAGGAGAAGGTTTCAGGAAACCTCACGCTCTGTGTTCTCGTGTTTATAGCCAGCGAGGGGGGGGTTGACTGTGGTGAGCACACCCCTGGGACAGACAGCTTGAGTATAGGAAAACTCGGCGGGGGCAGAACTGACCAGAAAAGGTAAAGTTCCCCTTTGAAATGAGTCTGGGTTTCTGGTTTTTGCTCGTGGGTTTTCCACATGACGCTCGGCTTCTCAGCATTCTCCTGTGTTTTCTGAAATTCTCGAAACAGACCAGGCCATAGAAGACACTTATATATTTATTTTACCGGTGAAAAGGTGCCTATGGTGCACGGGCTGAGCCGAGGACATTCTGTGGTCCCTTAGCAATGCGAGCAGCATGCATCTGGCCTGGCCCACCTCTAGCAGAAAAGAAAAGACTGTTTTAAAGAATGTCAGCTCGCCTGCACAATAATACTGCTAAGAGGAAGCCGCCGGCAAAACCGAAACCCCAGAAGATGAGGTGACCTGCAACCAGAGGTCATGATTAAAAGTGCAATAAGATTTAACGAAGTTAAAGCTTTCAGGCGAGTGCACTAAGGTGCACACCGTCTCACGGAAGCTCACAGTCGGGGGATCTGGCTGCAAAACGGTGAAGACTTGACAACAGAATTTAATACTTCAAAGCCACCCATCTATTTACTGAAGTTTTCTATAATACAGCTGGGTGGGGGGGGAGTTACGCTCTGGATGGGCTGCCAGTCCATCACGGGGCACTTACACGCAGGGACTGGCACACTAAAGGCAATTCAGCTGAACCACATGGTTCTGGACTGCGGAGGAAAAGCAGAGCAGGTCAGCCAAAGGCAGGGAGATCACAGAGACCCGCAGACTGGCACACGGCTTGGTGGCCAGATCAATCCCCCATGCAAGGAGGTCACAGGCAATAAGCAGTTTGTGTTCATCTATCATTCATGGGTGCTGTGTTTCCAGGGCGCCCTGACAATGTGCTAAGAGAGCATGTATCAGTCCCAGGGTAAACCTAGTAACCCATAAAGCCCCTTCTGAGAGACGCCTCTGCGGACCCGCCACGGCACACTCCTCTGCGCGGCCCGGCCTTCCCATGGCGGCAGTAATTATTCATTAGCAGAATAGCAGACAGACGGAACTAAGTTTTACGGCCTCGCTCTGCCAATGTAAAGCAAACTGAATTACAGGAATCACGAGTTTCTTGTAAAAGAGAAAAACAAACGTCGTGTTCCATGTCACACTGTTTATCTACAGCCATTTTTTTTTTTCATGTAGTTGCCACACTCTGTTGAATTCTTGTTCACTGAGCCCAGCTTTTGTACAGCGTACGCTCCATCCCAAAATAATCCCATTGCACAATGAAAGGCAGGCCTTTGCGGCAATCTGCCAGCCAGTCTGCCTGCCTATTGGACTGGCCGGCCAAGAGAACGGGCACCTTCTGCGGCCGGCCAGCCTTAGGAGTGAATGATATACACAGGCCTGATCCTGCCAGATCTAATGAGGCATTAAAGTCTCACCTCTACAATAATCAAGCCTGATGCAGGCCGCTGGCTGACGGCAAAGCCCAGTAAATGAGACGACTCTCTAACTGCCAAGGCATTTGTTTGGCACATAGGTGGTCACTTTAACCCCAGAAGCCGTGCAATTGCTTAACGACTTAATTGTGTCTGGAAAAGAGAGCAAAGATGCATTCAAATATCAAATTTTAACAAAATATTTAAACTTTATCCATCCATCTGCCACTGTCCAGGTCAGGGTTGGCGTGGGACCCGGAGCCTGTCCCACCAGTATTAGGCACTAAGGGCGGTGAACCCTGGCCAAGACGTTAGTCCACACACACACACACACACACACACACACAGATTCACCTGACTGACTGCGCTACCACGCTACTCTAAGTAACAGCACAATACACTTACTTACACAATCAAAGCCTGGTAAAGATCTCTATTCAGTGCCACACTGCTCACCTTCAATATTTGCAAAGAAAACAGTGTCTTTATTTCTGAAAAGCCTTGAGGTAGCATTCACCTTTCTGAAACTTCTCTACCATCATCATCAAATAATAGGTATGGACTATTTTTCCTTCAACATTTATTTTTTTAAATGAGAAAAATATGCACTTTGGTCTGAATTGATGTTCCACTTAAACATCTGGGGACAAACTGACCAAGGCATTCTGTGCCAGTCCCCAGTACAAACGCCACTTTAAAACTTACCTAATTTAGTGGTCAAATCTATCGGGTGAAGATTTAAATTGGATAACTGACTATTAGCTACCTAATAGTATGTCTTCAAAAAATACGCTTATGGGTTTCAGTGAAAATCTTAATGGACCTGATAAGGACAGGTCCATAAATCACACTCTAGAATGCATTCCATTATCTGCCCTTTTATTGCTAGGATATGGCATATAAATTTAATTTATCTTAAATTATATTTTTCAAAAACGATTCCAAATTACTTCGTGTTATCCTTCAAAATGCACTTACTTTACTTACTTACTATGCCTACTAAAGTACAATGACAAGAAAATACATTTCTGGTATATCCAAAGGAAAAACGGCACAACTATTCACAGAAAATTTCGGAGGAAATTCTAAGAAATATTTCTTTATATAATTATATCCTGAATGGCTCTGTGCTCAGCTGGATATCGCTCTTTATTTCGTTGCGAGTCCGCATATGTGGCCAGCTTTGGCTGATTCTCTCTGTGCTAGTGTTTGTTTCCTCACATAATCCCAGAGCAAGGTCAATTACTGCCTCTAAACTGGCCTTAGTGTGTGAGTGCTCTGTGAAGGGCTGCTCCCAATTCACGGTAGCACTCCCCTTGAGTATTATACCCATGGCAGTCTGCCAGGCATGTTGGTTTTTTCTCGCAGCCATACCAAGGTCTCCAGTTAACCTTCTTTTAGACATAAGCTAATTCAGATGGCAGATGTCCTTAAAGATTTCAGAACTACATTGGTGTTTCTCCTCAAGAGTTCGGAACAGACACAACTTGTGTTCAATACCAGAGTTATTATCAATGAAATGAGCACTACTTAGCTGACTGAACAGCCCTCAGAGGAGTCCATGCTAGCGTCAGATACATTCGCTTGTTTACCTGGAGTTCTTTGTTGATAGTAATACTCAAATCCTCCACCCTTTTCTGGGCATAACTTTCAGTTGAGCATTGAGGTGGTTTACATCTCCACCTATTTAAGGGGGTCCGGGAGGTTGTATTGGCTGGTTTTGATAATCTATACCCTATACCTACTTATCCTATGTAGAGATGCACTGATTGTTTTGGCCAACCACTGGTATCAGCTGATACAGCAACGGCCATCGGCTGCTAGTTAAAAATGAGCCAATATTTACCTTTGATAATTCCCTTTAAAATGCTGACCCATATTGCTCTGCACAACCGCGTACTGAATAGTTAGAAAAATGACTACTGTGTGGAATTACTTTAGTCATTAGAAGTGCATTTTTTCAAACATTGCTCCACTAAACTCCCATGAGGGGGATCGACTCATGAACATTTCAACACAACAAATTTGATTGGTCACCTTAAGGCAAGACAGTGAGGAGAATGAAGAGTTTCTGAAAAACAAATCCGTTCCAATAAAGGCCGCAGACGCTGCCAAATGACGCTGCAATCTGCAAGCATTTGCTAGCAAGAGAAAATTCAGTGCAGACAATTCAGTGTGAAATCAAAAGATATTACCCAGAAAACTACGGATTTTATCACATTTGCAATCAGCCCTGTTATAAATGTTCTAAGATGTATCTTAGAACTTAGATCTATAAGATGTATACAATTATAAAATACAGCGCTCTGGGACTGCTGTTGTATGCCAGAGTTGGTGTTTTCTTACCAAAAAATAAATACTTTTGGACATATTTTTGGAATGTGATTTAAACTAATTTAAGCAGAGCCTCCCAAACAATCGGTATCGGTGCCTGTTTTCGAAATAATCGGCTATCAGTATCAGTCAGAAATTTCCTTTTCAGTTTATCAATAAGCCTATGCAGGGTCACGGAGGTCCAGAGCCTACCCCAGAAGCTACAGCCGCAAGGCAGTGAACAACCAAGGACAGGGCACCAACTGGGGCTGCAGCCAATGATTATTTTAGTAATCGAGTACTCTACCGATTAGCCCTGCAGCTAACTGTAATTATGAAGCCGTTGAAAACGAGAGCAACTTAATATGTAATGTTACCCTGCGTCAACAGTAATTGACAAAATCATCAGTGAAATCGGTACGTAAACCTCAATAGCTGCTAATCTACCTTCCGTCATAATTATCAATTATGATAACCATTAACCACTAATGCTGCGCACATATAAAAACTAATTATTTAGTATGTTTATTACAACGAATGTACTAAATTTACAGCTTTGTCGCTACCCGACCTGTACAGCTTTGTCACTACCCCATCTGTACAGCCTTGTTGCTACCTGATCTGTACAGCCTTGTCGCTACCCCATATGTACAGCCTTGTCGCTACCCGACCTGTATAGCCTTGTCGCTACCCGACCTGTACAGCTTTGTCGCTACCCGACCTGTACAGCCTTGTCGCTACCCGACCTGTACAGCCTTGTCGCTACCCGACCTGTACAGCCTT
>JAODKL010000128.1:15647155-15661088 GCA_026780765.1 Petrocephalus schoutedeni
GAAGACACAGGATTCAGCAGTGGTGGATCGGTGGAGGCAGAGGTCAGGAAGCAGGCTATGGGCAGCCAGAGGCGAGAATCAGGCTACAGGAACAGAACAACCGGGACACAAACTCAGTGGAGCGAGTCCAGAAGACAGGAACCACGGACCCCTCAGCAGAGGTGGGTAGTTCTCATCTTGAGAGTAAAAGTCCAGACCAAGATTTTCTTTCAACCAGCCACCTGAGTAATCTGGTTCTGTGACTTTTATACTCAGCTGGTTGGTTGAAACAAAATCTTGGTCTGGATTTTTGCTCTCTGGACCTGATCTACCCACCTACGCCCCTTAGACAGGAAAGGAGGACTGGGTCCGTGCTTCTGGCTCAAAACGAGGTCACAAGGAGCGTCCTCAGCCCCGGAGTAGACATGATAGTGACTGTGGCATCAAGTGTGATCTGAAGATTTAATCTTCCAGATTAATAGTGGCCAGGACTGAATATCCGGTGAGCTTATTTGTTTACTTCAAATCCCTCTATCGTGCAAATACTGCTAGAATGCCGAACACGTTATTAACATTTAACTTTATATGAAGTGATTAATTGTTATTGTTGACACACCACGCAAAAACAAAATGTGTCCTCCGCATTTAACCCAAGTGCGACGTTCAGCACCCAGGGAGCAGTACCTCGCTGAGGGTACCTCAGTGGTGCCTCTTGATCACAACAGCACTTTGGGCCACCAGCGTCCCGTAGGAACACTATGAGCCACATTTGTTTTCCTGCTTGATTTCTCAGAGCCCTTGCATTTGGAATAACTGCAGAAAAAAGTCTCTCTTCTAGGATCCAAATGCTGTGGAGCAGGAAGTTACAGGTTTCACTACATCCCCCAAAGCACTGCAGCGTTTCCATTGTACTGTAAAGGTCATAATGAGTACAATGCTCCCCCCACACTGATAATATTGCTTTTTCACAGCTGATAACAGTAATGAAGAAGGGTAAGTAGTTGGAAGATGGACGGATAGATTTAAAGCGATTCACCACCAGAGGGCACTACAGACAATGTTTTTGTAATGCATAGTTGCTGTATAATAAAGGGGCTGTTTTCTTTTACACCAGACGGGGGCAGCATAGATCTGTCAAAGCTACATGGAACTAAGCATTTTTAAAGGTAAGTCTTTACACATTCTTTCAAAATGCAGTTAGATTCGTTAGGTCATGATAAATATCATAAAGTCATACTATACATTCAAATAGAAGAATGACAGCTTCCCAATCTTGGTTTTCACATCTGAAAGGGATGACAGGGACACTGACTGATCTTGACTGACTGACTGAGCTCTGTGACACCAAGTTTGTTTGTCAGTTTGGACATTTTCCTTTTGACAATTTTTTGAAACCACTTGTGCTACTCAGGGAATCAGAGCACAAGGCAGGGAACCCCAGACGATGGGGCACCAAGCCATCACAGAGCAGACTCACAGGCAATTTGGGAACTCCAATTAACATCGGCATGTTTTTGGACTGTGGGGGAACCAGAGTACCTGGAGGAATCCCCACCACAGCATGGGGGGAGCATGCAAACTGCACACACATGAAGCCATGGCAGAGACTCAAACCTTGGTCCCAGAGGTGAGAGGCAACAGTACCATCTCCTGCACCACGATATTTAATTGAAAATATAACAGAAAGCCATTAAAATTTTGAAACAGAATTTTTGTTTTATGACAGATATATGCTCAATTTGAGTTTGATTCCAGCAACATGTTTCATAAACGGTGGAATGGCTACACATGTAGCACTGTGCTGCATAACCTCCTCTTTTAACAACACCCTGCAGACATTTGGGGGTAGGAGCAATTTCTGAGGAACTGCACACCAGCTGCTGGAGTTGTGAAAGTGAAATGTTGTCCCGTTCTTGCCTGATATAGGATATCAGCTGCCCAACAGTTCAGTGTCTCCTTTGTCGTATTTTTCGTTTCATGTGTCAAATGTTTACTATGGGTGACAGCTCTGGACTGCAGGCCGGCCAGTCCAGCACCTGGACTCAATTTACTATGGAGCCATGCTGTTGTAATACGCACAGAATGCGGCGTAGCATTGTCTTGCTGAAATATACAAGGTTTAAAGCTGTTATCTGGATGGCAGCATGTGCTGTTCCAAAACCTGGATATATCGTTCAGCCTTAATGGTGCCCTCCCAGATGTGCATGCTGCCCAAGCCATGGGCACTAATGCACCTCCATACCATTTTGGAAGCTGGCTTTTAAACTGTCTGCCGATAACTAGCTGGATGCTCCCTCACCCCATTAGCCTGAAGGACACACCGTCCATGATTTCCAAAAAGAATTTGAAATTTAGATTCGATCCATTTTGCCTCAGTCCATCTCAAATGAGTTTGGGCACAGAGAAGTCCGCAGCATTTCTGCATCATGTTTAAATATGGTTTCGTCTTCGCATGGTAGAGTGTCATCCTGCAGTGACAAGCTGTGTTTACACACAATGGTTTTCTATAGTGTTCCTGAGCCCATGCTGTGATTTCCACTATAGAATCATGTCTGGTTTTAATGCAGTGCTGCCCGAGGACCCAAAGATCACGCCAGTCTAATACTGGTTTTCGGCCTTGTCCTTTGAGTACAGAGATTTTTGCGGATTCTCTAAATCTTTTAATGATTATGCACCGTAGATGATGCAGTTCGCTAGTACTTTGCAATATTAGGTTGAGGATCATTCTTAAATCATTGCACTACTTGCCCACACAGTCTTTCAGAGGGGTGACCTTCTCCCCATCTTCACTGTGCAGAGACTCTGCTTCTCTGGGAGTCTCTTTTTATACCCAATAATCTTACTGACCTGTTACCAATTAACCTAATTAGTAATGAGATATTCTAGCAGGTGTTTTGTTTTAGCATCACACAGCTTTTCCAGTCTTTTGTTGACCCTGTCCTAACTTTTTTGAAGTGTGTTGATAGTAACAAATTCAAAATAAGCATATATTTGCTTAAAACAATAACATTTCTCAGTTTCAACAACTGACATGCTGTTTTTGTTCTATTTTCAATTAAATATAAGTTTATATGATTTTCAAATCATTGCATTCTGTTTTTATTTATACTTTATACAGCATTTTTTTAGAAAAAAATATTTTTTAAATAAGAATATTGTATATATTTTTAAAGAGCACTGAAAAATGCTTTCTGATTTTGGGCTTTTTTGTGAATTGTCTGGTGTGATGCATTTTTAGCTTTATGAGGCAAGAACAAACACATTTTGTGTGAGCGTGCCCTGCGATCCTGGGCTGTTCCCTGCCTTGTGCCCGTGGCCTCTGGGACAGGCTCCGGACCCCCGTCACCCTGAATGGGAAAAGTGATTTCGCAATACAGTATGATGGCTAGATGGATGGAAAAGACGCTTTTTCTGGTGCGTGGTTTCCGGCAAAACACAATCTAACACACATTTTGTGCGAAGCAGTGTGAAGCCAAACGGGGCCCCGTAATTAATTAAACAAACATAAAGCAGTACTTTGAGTTTGTAAATGCCCAAGTCTGCACCGCTGAATGTAAATCTGATTACATTTGATCAGATAGAGGCTTTCAGCACACTGTTACTACAGAAACATAGCGAGGGGATGATTCCCATGACTCTTGGAAGGCTTTCAATCTCTTCTATTAGACTCTGTGAGACAATGCTGGATCTTCACAGGACAAAATCACCCTGGAACTCACAAAGGCCCCCATTATGGCAGAGATGATTGTATCTTTCTCGGGCTGAGATCAGCATTCAGAACTACCTTTATGAAAATGCTGGGTAGGAATTATATACATTAGTGATGCAGAACCAGCTGCTTACTAATTAGAACATAACTGTTCTGGAGAGGGATTGAAATGCGATGCTTCTGGCTGTAAATCTGCAAATATTGCTTAGTTGAGGCTGTCCTGCATGAAGGAGCTGGCCATAATTCCTCGCTGCTGCTATCAAAGAGTGATCAGTAAACGGGGAGTGGCTTCCTCTGCGAGAGCTGCACTTTACAGCAGCATAATCTGTTCTTGAGTGTAACTGCTGATTACTTTTTCACACGGATGCGCTGAGCTGGCCATCATTTTCATTTCCGAAAAGAAACAAAGCTAGTGATGTTTCGGGCTCTTTCCAAGCCTCTGTTTGACCTAATATCCAGCTTTGATTTTAGATACCATTCAGGGGTGGGAGGTCTTTGTTCCATCAAAGCTTCAGATATGAAAAGATGCCCCTTCACTTTTTTCCCAGAAATTAGTCACGCAGACGTCAGAAACTCAAAGGGCTTTGTTTATGCTGCTTTTTACACGCATTTTAATTTAAAATGTTCGCTGAACAGTTTTGCGTAAAAGCTCGTACACTTTCAAATTCAGTTTTTTTTTTGCGTAGAGGATGTAGAACTGGCTACAGGCACTTCATAAAAGAGTTATTTTAATTAACTGCTTTCCATCATACTCCCCATCACATGCAACATAAATAACCTGCATTATGAAATGTTGCTTTTTATATATATTGAAGAGAAATATAGGTGAAGGGTTAGGTTTTGGCGTCGGGGGTTCGGAACATCTGTGCCTAACCCAAAAACGACTAAACTGGGATCATTAAAATGGGCTCTAGCCCCTTTAAGGAAGCCAGCAGCCCATAAACCCTCAAACCTGAAAAGAAAGGCAGAGATCGTATATCTGTGGTATAAATTGGGTGCACCCTAGGGGTCCCAGCCTGCCCAAACTCTCAAATCCACCAGGCTGACCCTATTTAAACCACTAAGCACCAAACGGGTCGATTCTGGGTCAGCTGGATTTTACTGCCTAGGGTGCTGTTAGATATACATGGATATTTTCTTACACTTCTGATAAGGTGCAGTGCAGTAATACATTTGCTGATCTCAGGTTATCCTGACAGCAAATGGGAATCATTGTCAGGTAAACATGGGAGGGTCCTTCTGCTACAGTACCAGCTTATTATTGTCATCAGACCAAAAGCACTGTTTCATGTGACTTTCTACTGTATGTGTGGCTTAAAAATACATGAAAATAATGTTAAAAAGCTTGCTCAAATAATAAAGTTATCATAACAGTTTAAACCACCGTATAGACATGTTAATATAATGGAAGTATTTTGTTTGGTAACACTTTACATGGATTGGACCTTCATTAAGCCTTATAATGCACATTTATAATGCATTCGTAGAACATTCATTAGCAGCGTGCAAGTATACCGCAATATCCTAGCATGCCTTAACTGCTTTAATATACATTAATAACAAACATATGACTATACAATTATTATTATGATCGTATAGTAATATAATGTTTGTTATTGATGTATATTAAAGTTAAGGTATGTTTCAATATTGAGGTGCACATACACTCTGCTTATGAACGTTCTGTGAATGCATTATGGAGATGCAGCTAATGTAAAGTGTTTCCTTTTATTTTTCATTAACATTATGGACCCTGTGAGCTTAGGTTCTGATTCTGTTCACATTTTCCTGTTAATTGTTTATGGCTCTGTGGCTTAGGACACTGTACCAGTTATTGGAAGGTTCCTGGTTTAAAGGCTCAGCAGAGCGGTTTCACCATTCGGGCCTTCTGTAAGGTCCTTAAACCCCACCTCCCTCAAGTACTGGCTGACCCAACTTTCTCTAATATACATCAGTTTGGGTGAAAGCACCTGGTAAATAGGAAATTGCTGAATTGCTGAGTAAGTAAATAAGTTCTGCAAAGAAATGCCCCCGTGACAGTTCCTGTCCCCTTCAGTTACTGCAGAGAATTTGTGTGAGCGCTGTTACTGGATTAAGTTGGATGCACAGAGAGCACCGTTACGTAGCGATATTTCCAGAACCCTGGAAACAGAGCAAACGTAGCAACAGTCATGAAGGGTCTGAAAGGGAGCAGCCCCAAACACAGCATGATCTGCAGTGTCACCGCCCCTCTCCCGACCTCCCCACTCCCTCGTGCTCCGCCAGTCATCGCCGTGACATCCTCGAGAACAAGGGGATTCGCGTCTCTCTGCCCCGTTCCCAATATGAATGCACCAGGTGTGCAGGCACGATAAAGGCGTGTCATCCACTTTGAAAGGGAAGCGTCATGCTCTGTGAGCTGAATGCCTCCTGCTCACGGCATGACAGGGAGCTCACGCTAATCTGCGCTGCGATCGCAGGATGGACGCTGATCGTTACCCCAATGATTAGCCAATCGCGGCTGATTTACCCGTTGTGATTGGAGCCATTCAGAAGTCAGTGTTCTCGTTCTTGGTCTCCCTGGGACCAATCACAATGGGGACATCCTCATTTTGTAGAACTCAATGTATCCCTGGATTGACAAGGAAGGGGCTTGCTTTTCACTTTAACCAATCGCATCCAAAGTAACATTGCCACAATGGTCTATTTTTCTCATTTTTAAACTTAAGGCGTCCATTTGCCTGCTGGCTCTGCGGGCTAAGCCTCTGTGCGTGTGATTGGAAGGGTGTTGGTTCAAAGCTTGTTGTTGTTATTTATTATTATTTATTATTATTACTATTATCATCCTGAAATAAAGGCACAGCCTTGATCCATACAGTCTTTGCAGGTACTGTAAGCATATTCCTGTGGTTAGTCTATGCTTATCTCTGCCCTGTCCCTTAACAAAAGGCATACACAATAAAACAGGTACTTTAGGAATCTATGCATCTTGTCGCTTAACAGAAAGCACTGCTTTTAATTAATGCGGTGATGTCATATGATGAAGACTGTGACAGGTGACCGACATCTCATCACTTTGTGTTCTGCATGCACAGCAGGAGGAAGTCAAACACAAACCTTCCCTTGTTGACCCAGGGACACGTCAAACTGGGCAAAATCAGGCCGTGCTGTAGCTGAGGGTGTTGCCAGGTCTGTGACAGGCAGCCAGCCTCCTGGACAGCCTCAGCTGGGGACGGCTGGGTGCCACTCACCGGCTCCCCAGCGGGTGTGAGGCAGCGCCGAGTCCCTGGCTGAGGACGGGGCGTCGTTTTCCCTTGGGCTGAAATCCTTTCCATACCGCATGGCTGGCTGGGGGTGACACAGGGCGTCTCCTCTGACTTTCCCAGCACCCCTGAGATAAAAACACGGGACATATACACTCTGACTGGATGGCATTTTATCCCACAGTGATAGAGAGAGAGAGCATTTTACCAGAAGAGCCCATCCTGTGTGTTTCGGTGCATGTGGGTTTTAATGGATTCTGAGTGGGCTGTGGCAAAGTAGAAAATGGATAGTGTTCACCTGTCCTTCTCCAATTCAATTTCTTTTTCCCATTTTGTCTTTTTGCTTTGAAAGCATCTCATGGCAGATGGCTGCTCTAGCCCGGAGGTGTGATGCATTCTCCTGCCGTCTGTAGTGCATTAAAGGCTTTTTACTGTTCGTGGGAGGTTTATAACACGGTAATAGGCATTACTTTTCTAATTTGCCAATGAATGAATAGCCGAGGGAAAAGAAATACCATGGGGGACACAGAGAGGAGCTTCATAAACTCAATTACCTCACAATAACCTGCTTCTGCTGCCATTTGGGGTCAGACGCAGGTCTTATAGCAGTACTGTAATCTCTGGGTTAGCTGCGCTTGGCTTTTGGCAACCTTTCTGCCTTTTCCCCCAATAACAAAAGATCGCCTGTGCTACTGTGGAATCTCTGTCATCAATCAAAAGGGTTTTTAACACGCGGATGTGACCTAACACAGGTGAAAGACACATGAGATGTTCCTTTTTATGCTTGCTCAGGGCCGCCCCGAATCTCCCACGGGTGACGTTTGCCACAGACTGACGCCCCCCTGCTGTGCACGCAGAACACAAAGTGACGAGATGTAGGTCACCCGTCACAAGTGGGGTTCACAGCCGACAAGATCCTGGAAGTTCACTTTTAGTGCCTTAATAAGGACGCTGCCACGTTCCTGTGGTCCTTGGGGAGGGAGCTGTGTTGTCTGAGATTACCCTGCATTCCTGGGAACTTCCTCTGCTCCCGGCTACCTGATGGAGATTAAATAAGGAGGCTGCATCCGGAGCTTTTCCTGGGTGTGGCTATGGATCGTGTGACTGATTCCTTTTCACTACAGCTTTTATTGTAGTTGCTCATTTTACCATTAATTCTCCGGCTGCTCCTCTGACCGTTTAAATGTGCTCAGGGTTTTGGGAACAAAATGTTAATATTATGATCATTCTTTTTTTATTATAGTTATTACTTACATACGAATCCTGTAAATCTTAAACTGGTCCTAACCAGTAGAATCGTTTGGATACCACATGCTGCATGGCGACTGTCTTTGATGGAGAACCAGGCCATGTTTGTAAAGGAGACAGATTTACAGCCTGGCATTTGTGCCTGCCTTTTTAGCTGGGAACCCTTTGGTTGCCACGGAGGGACCAGAGACAAAAACGCATGTGGTTGATTGAGATTATACCTCGCTGGAGATGCACAATGAGCAAATTAGACTCCAAAAGGCTGGTCCTTCGCGTCATTGAGAGAGCTGCCAAAGGCCAGAGTCGTGCTCGCCGATCGGACCGGCCAGCAGCCTCTGACCGACTAGTGAAACACAAAAGACAACTGTTACTGTGCCTCGAGCGGGCGAGTAAAACCGCGAAGCATGTCTGCGAGAGACAAAACTAATTTAGAATTTGATGACTTTTGCATAGATATACGGGGCCCTAATAACATTCAGGGCCATTGTTAATTAACTTCCTGCATACCAGGCCTTTCCAGCCCATATCTCCATGGCAACCAGCTGGCAGCTCTTCGGCACAGTGCAAAGGCTGCAGACTTATTTCCGTGCAGCCCTTCTTATTGAGCCATGCACTTTACGTGCCAAAAAAATTTAAAACAGACAAAACCATAGCTGCCGGAGACCGGAGCCAATAAAATAATGCCGCGGCGTACAACTCCCTCATTTCTATCAGCGGAAATGGACAAATACACGGCCAGGTTTCTGTTTGGGTTTCATCTGTGCAGTATTGAGGGGATTCGCAGGAGAGGTGTGAGTGTGCTGCCGGCGAGGTGTTAGCGGACGCTGCATCATCCGTCTTGCTGCCTCCGCTCCCCCCGCGGGAGGGCGGCTCCGCATTCCAGCACAAGCCTGCCTCATCATGTGCGCGGAAACCAGGGTCCGGTGTCTTTGTCCTGACGAAAACAAACATGCAGACACACACATACACACACCACAGAAAAAAAACAAAGAGCAATCCATCTTCAAACTGTCTAGGGACACTGCACTCTGTTCATAATGGCTTGTTATTGTTCCAGCATATACAGATACTATTCATATTATTATTTTCAAAAAATGCACTTCCATCAGTCACATTTTTTTCAGAGCGGTGATTAAAACCCTAACAAAGCTACGTTGAAGTTTACTTGAAGGGGGCACAAATACTTCGTAGTAACTCAGTTACTAGTGAAGCACAAATCATGAAAAAATATAATAGCTACTTCAGATAATAGGACGCATCAGGTTTCATTATTGATAAAGCTCAGTATTAATACTACATTATTTGTGTCTCCTCAAGTAAAGTGTTGCTGAAGTACTTTTACTAGCTTACGATGGCATTACCACTCAACTGACGTGATACATGTTTTATGCTTTTCAAGCAATGCTACAGGACCAATCAAATATCTGATGTTATGTGGGTGAATGCGCTTAGCCTGCATTTGATGACCTCTGCTGCACACCTTGATGTCTACAATCTATCTTCCCGGAAAGTCCCCTCTCCCAGATCAGCTGTGGTGGCCAAGCGACTGAGGCACAAATCCCCGTTTGACGGATCGGGAAAGCATTTGATTGAAAGTGACAAAATAACACACCCCTGGTGTCTCAGGGGGCAAATTCTATTAGATGAACTGCTCCCGGGAAAGTGATTCAAATAAGGATCTGGCTGAGAAAGTTCACCCTTGGTTCTGATCTTTTAACTTCATCAAGGGAATTACATGAAATTTTTACAAAACAAACTGCTCCCCTGGCTGCGGGGTCAGACAATCTGGAAAACAAAGACGGCAGTGAGATTCTCTGCATATCCCAGAAAGTAAAATGCAACAATTTTCAAGTATCAAACTGCTGTATCACTGAAGTCTCTCGCTAGTGCTGAGACCTGAAATGTAAGGACTGCTTGACCAATGTGACCAACAGTGAGTGGAAATGTAATTACTTGCATGAGTGCACTATCACTGCATTGTACTCGCCCAGTGAATAATTTAATTACCGCACGCTAAATTCTTTCACAGCAGAAAATGGCCTGAAAAAAACCTTGCTTTTATACATCGGCACATTGCATCTACAACCGCACACTTGTTATACATGCTGTGCTATCATTCTTTGTGCATGGTTTTTATATTTAATATGCACAATGCACTGCTGTCTTCCAACCTATTATCTAGCATGAGGCACTGGAGGGGGGTGTTAGCCTATCCCAGGCTGCATACTAAACTTCACATGAGTTCAGTTAATGAAAATGTCAGAGGAGAAACACACCGTATTTATGACAAATACCCCGGTGGCAAGGTGGCTTGTTGCACCTCCTTCCCAGTTGGGATTCCAATCCCGTCCCTGCTCTGAGAAGGCATGAAAAGCGTGACACAGAATCATGATGAGGTCGTGGATCGTCTGCCTGAAAAAAACAGTGATGTGGTATTTTGGCCATATTTTGGCCATATTGCCCAGCCGACCCTGATGGTCTGCATGCCAGTCCAGGGCGGCTGGGAGATGTATACAAACACAGTATGTGCTGAGGTTTGTTACATGCAGCTTTTTACTTTTTGTTGTTGAAAATGCTACACTAGATGACAGCTGTAGACTAGATTTTTTTTTAATGAACAAAACCCAATCATAGAACTTGGTCACTAGTGAGAACTGTGATATGCCATAGAAAGTAAATCTACATCATTATTCTCCAATGACCTTAAATTAAGTCCTTGAAGAAATAAGGCAGAATTGTACCACATGCCTCGAAACTGCTCTGATTTCAGTCATTGCTACGTAGCGTCTTAATGGTTACGGGACTTTCCTGTACTGCTGCTAGACGCTAGAATGCCTCTTATATGTAATGTACTTACTGAACTGGTCACTGTGCCCCCATAATCACAGCAATACACTGAGGATAAGAAGTAACCAAGCAAATAAAACTTTACAATATCAACTTCGCAATAAATGAGCATCGTCCCATGAAACAATCGTATAATGGGAATACAAGGCAGTTTCTGCCAGCTGATTAGCAGGTGAGATGCAAACTTCCGTTGTCAATATTCCCAGTAATATTCCCAGTAATCCCTGTAATAGATGCACCACGCTGAGTATTATTGCAGCTATAATTTGATGCTTTTTTTTTAGCTCATTTACAGCAGTGGATTCTGGGAAAGCCCACAATAAAGTTGTGCAGTCAGCAGGGACTGTTCTCCCGGGATGGTGGTGTCTGCCGGAGAAAAACACCGTCTCTCTTACCGCCGTTAATATTGATGGAAAACTGGTGATTTTCATCACCAACGCACTTCCTCAGATATGGATTTGCTTTCTTAAATGTATCCTGTACAGAGGAAAAGCAGGAATATTACTTAACCCCAGCTGGGTTACGACTGGCGTCTGCATAAAAGCTTCTGTAACTTCAGGAACATCTAAACTGAGGCTTAAAATAGCGTGTTTTCAGTAGACTGCAAATGTGAAAGTGAGTACTATGCAGTTTAAGGATCTGGGAGGAGAATTATTTTGGCAAAGGCAGATCGCTTGTGTAGCGAGCACTGTGCATGACACGTAACTGTCAAATAGTGCAAATGGCACTAGCCAAAAAAGGTCACACACTTTGATAATTCATTGGGACGCCCTTAGCTTTGATTATGGTGCACATTGGCCCATGCATTGTTTCCATGCACTCATGCAACATCGCAACACTTTTTCCCACCCAGATTTGCACACATTTTTCACAGAGATCTTGCTGATAGGTGTGTTGAACCACTGCATAAGTCTTCTACGGCACATCTCAAAGACTTTCAATGGGGTCAAGACTCTGTGGTCGTCAATTCACATGTGAAAATGATTCCTCATGCTCCCTGAACCGCTCTTTGACAAGGCGAGCCGGATGAATCTTGGCACTCTCATCCTGTAATATGCCCACGCCATTAGGAAAGACATAATCCATTGATGGGAAAGCCAGGCCAGTCAGTAGATTCAGGTACTCGGCTGACTTCACTTTACTGCTATATAGCATTGCTGAGCTGTAATAATGATCCAGTC
The DNA here is from genome assembly GCA_026780765.1 of Petrocephalus schoutedeni. NCBI lineage: Eukaryota > Metazoa > Chordata > Actinopteri > Osteoglossiformes > Mormyridae > Petrocephalus > Petrocephalus schoutedeni. The sequence continues at coordinate 15,659,362 of JAODKL010000128.1, forward strand.
ACTGGCTTTTAAGTATTTGCTGATTGAAATTCTAATGGCGACCTTTTTTTTTTTTTTTGGCGTATTTTGACCAGTCTAACTGACTATTATCAACATATTTGTCTGATGTGAAGTTTAAGATAAACTCCCCAGTATGTCCTATTGATGAATAACTTCTTAGTTACAAAGTCATTCAATATAATTGCACCCTAACGTGTGTGTTTACACTGAGGGAGTCGATCTAAACACATTACAGTCTAGTTTTATGTGTGTGAAGATGTCTATATAGAAGCCTGATGACACAGCTTCCGCATAGAAATTGGGAAGTGGCTCAGTCAGGCATTAAAGAGGGTGTCTGTTAGAGGGGACACCATGTTACTGTGCATCTGAAATGGAAGCAAAAGGCCGGGGTGAGAATGCGCACATAGGATGGCCGGAGCGGAAACAGCCTGACCCCGCCGGCATGCAGGACACAATGTCCTTCTTGTGCGGGAGCTCTACTCACAATGTCGCGTCACAGAAACAAATTCGGGCCACAAACTTGGTAAACTGTCACAAAGCTTTGGTCATTTGTTAAAAGGCAGGCCCCACATGCAAGCTGTTGTCGTGTTATTTGAATTGTTCACTCCGTGGCCAAATTGTCAAAAACTGAGAGGTTTTACGGGATTTATGATTCACTAAATGGGATTTTCTTACTCGCTAAACGTTTCATTCATTCAGCTTATTCATGCTGGCAGCCAGCCGCTTGCGTGTGATGTGCATAATTCCCATGCTTGTTCAGTTCTGTTACGGGAAACCTTACTGTCACCCACAGAAAGCGGGAAAACATTCCCACCCAGACCTGCAGTGTCGTGCTATTTTCCTGTTACCCGTAAATACATTGAGATAAAAGTCCACAGCATAAAATATAATAACTCCATCTCATCTCTTGAACAGACATTCTTTTCACAAATAGTCATTAAAAATAAATTCTCTTTTTTCAATTTTCTTACTAAATAAAAGAAGATCATGAGAGGAGAAGCGATCCCCAAAGGATGGCAGGTCATCTCCACACCAGCCCTATAAATTAATATAGGTATCTATTTCATTGTGGGCAACAACCCTAACCCTACCCAGCCCAAACCAAACAAAAGCTGAGATTTTTGGCATTTTTAGTTTTTTTGGTTGCATTCACAGATTTTTATTAAATTGAGTTTCCTGAAAAAGTGTCCCCACAAGGTCAACATCATCAACAGGTTTTTATCACATTGTGGGGCCATTTGGTGCCCATAGTGTAATACTGTATATTCTTGACCACAGACACACATGTACATATAGTAGGAAAGTTATATTGCTATAATATTATATTATAACTATTATTATAGTTATAATATTATACTAGAAATGTGAGATATTCAACATTTATAACAGTTATATAAACTGGTGGATAGAGAAGAAACATTCAATATATGCCAGTTCAGCAAAGCTTTACCTCAATGGATTTGCTTTTTTACAACTGAGTGAGGGAGAGACACCATTAGCTGTTTGCCACTTCTGAATACATGTATGTATCACTGAGCAGTGCTGCCGCCCTTCTGGCAATGCAATCTATCATTATATATATATATATATATATATATATATATATATATATATATAAAGAAATAAGCTAATATATAAGTGTAAGGGTTAAAAAAAAGCACAGGCTGGATATTTACTTCCAGCCCATTTATTCTCATTAAACAGCCCAAAGGACATGAGTGGTGGGG
>JAODKL010000128.1:15704617-15724518 GCA_026780765.1 Petrocephalus schoutedeni
CGGGCTGCCCCCCAGTGGAATGTCGGGGAAGCGCGCCCTCTGGCCGCCCATTCTGCCCCCCAGTGATATGTCGGGGAAGCGCGCCCTCTGCCCGCCCATTCTGCCCCTCAGTGGTATGTCGGGGAAGCGCGCCCTAAGCCTGCCCATTCTGCCCCCCAGTGGTATGTGGGGGAAGCGCACCCTCTGCCCACCCATTCTGCCCCCTAGTGGTATGTCAGGGAACCACGCCCTCTGCCCACCCATCCTGTACCTCACTCAGACATGTCCTGTCACTACACACTGCGTCATGCTGCCATGCGTTTCCATTGTAGATGTGCCGGCGACCAAAAGAAAGGTTTCCTATGATACCATCAGCCTGCACAATGCTCAGCCTGCAGACAGTGCAGTCTACCAGTGCGAGGCCTCCAACAGGCATGGGACCCTCTTAGCTAACGCCAACATCCTGGTCATGAGTGAGTATTCCAACTTCCAGAATGGTGTTCACACAACCGGCCAATTATATATATATGCAATAGAAAAGAGACACAAAAATAGTCACTTCATTGATTACGAACAGGTTTTTATTACAGGGAGTGCGTATGATTGATTTTTTTGTAATTTCTTTCTACCAGCTAATTAAATAATGTTTATTCATTAGTGTTACATTAATAATTGAAGGTGGATGAAGCCATCAGATGGGATGGCTTGTGCTTTATTTATGCTGAAATGATAGCGTGATGTAGATTGAGACAGACAGTTTCTTCGCTTGTTTCTTCGTGGTGGTTTGGACGAGGTACCTAAAGTGCAGTGGCTTCTTAGAGCTGTACAGTGAAAGGCCTGCAGTAGTGATTCCACTGAACCTTCTGGGTCTATGCCTCCTGTGAAGGATTTCAACTCAACATTTTTTTAAATTTATAGCCCCCTTTGTGGAAAGTATTAACACTGTCTAATTTCAGTCAGCGATTCAGCGATGAGCCCTGGCAGTGACATTTAATGGTGTTTTTATAATTCTTGCATTTATCAGCGATACATTTTTACCCATCTGTCTGCGAGTTTAATTAGTATTGTTGATTAACACAGATTAATCTTGCAGTTGGTCACAATGTCCATACAAAGACTGCTTTTGAACTGTGCTAGGGGGACATATTTGTTTCATACAAGTTCACACTTCTAACTAGTGATGGAAAAATGACACTTCATGAACCATTTGCTGTATTTTTAGACCCCACTAGATGGTGCTCTCGTTCCAAAAAGGGCTCAAAGCATGCCCCAAAGCAAACCAAGGCCACTAGCTAGTGGAGACATTAAACCAAGCAAATGGTTCACGAAGCTTCATTTTGTCCCTCACAACTTCTAACCAATCTCCTTATAGACCTGCTCCCAATCATCCTGACTGGGGATTCCCAGGAGTATGCCGCAGTGCTGGGCGGGAACGTGGTGATGCACTGCAAGGTTTTCAGCTCTCCACTGGCTACAATCAGCTGGTGAGAAACCAACCAGCCTCCCCACAGCACTGAGTCCTCTCATCTCATCTGCAAGCTCCTTAGGAGCCCTACCCTCCCAGGCTGATCATGACAGTCAGAATGATACTTCATGAACCATTTGCTGTATTTTTTTGCATGTTCTCTCTGTTCAGCATAAAGCCTGCCCCAAAGCAAACCAATAGCACTATCTAGTGGGGTCAAAAAATTAAACAAATAGTTAATGAAGTATCACTTTGCCCGTCACTATTGATCAGACCATGGATTTTTAGGAGCTTTAACACCGAAGTTCCGGAACCCGGTCCCTTGATTTGTTTTGTAAATTTGTTTTTAAGTTTTGTGGCTCCTGGCTACCTCCATGTGTTGCTCTCTCAGCTCCCAGAAGGAGCTGGGACATTTGTGCTAAATAAGCACGGGAGACACATCATTTGTAGGTTAAAATGCACACATAATTTGGACAAAAAAGTTGTTTTATTAGTTTTTTGTGAGGTACTGGGGGATCAAACATGATCAAAATGGGACACAGACTTCTATTTATATTTAACTTATATGACCCACAGCATGTTCATGATTTCGGTTAAATTTGTGCAGTAGATCAACCTTTAGCTTTCCACAGAATAAAACATGATATATATATATATATATATATATATATATATATGTATATTAGTTAATCCGCTAATAAACACTGGCAAGTTCTTCCACCAGCACTAGCAATTTTACACAGAAGTATTTTGGTTAGCAATCAAATTTTCTAATGCAGAAATATGAAAAACATGTATTACTTGGTGCATTAAATGTAATTGGGGTGCAAAAATGCTCAATCTTTGCTCTGCTACATCTCTTTTTCCGCACTTCTGTGGAACTTCCAGCACCACTGTAACCCAGTAGTTTCTGTTTGAACAAAAGGTACCTAGTCTGGAACAGGTACTAAAAAAGGGTTCTGGAACTGCCTCAGAAGAAATATAATCGGGCCAAGTTTCTGAAGTGTGAACATAACAAAAGTCCCTGGATCTGGAAAAAGTTTCTGGTTCCAGAAAAAGGTTCTGGCGGTGTGAAAGTGCCTTTTGTTATATATTAAACAGCTTCTCAAAAAGAACCACAGTACAAACTGTTTTGCATAAAATTGACCTGCTGTCCCCTTTAACCCATGTGACCATGGCTTCACAGGGTCAAGGACGACACAGCAAAGTCTGTCGATGGGGAGAGATTCTTTGTTCTTGAGGATGGATCATTGGAAATCAACTCTGTTACGAAAGAGGACAACGGGCAATACACGTGTTTTGCTACAAACATGGAAGGGAAATCGGCTATTACTGCAAATCTGGATATAAAAGGTATGAATAATATGTGTTTTAGAGGGTGGCACAGTAGCTATATCTGTAGCACTACACATGTTTGGGAACAGGTATGTGTGTGTGTTTGGGCACACGTATGTGTGTATGTTTGTGTATATTTGGGCACACGCATGTGTGTAATGTTGTGTGGCAGAATATTTCTCCAGGTATTTTGTTTTTTCCCCAGACGTCAAAAACTGCAGTTAATAGAATTGGTTTCTCTATTGTTAATAGTATGTATGTGTGTTTGCTCTGTGGTGGACTATAATCCTGTGCAGGGTATTCATCTGACTCTTTCACCGGGATAGACTCACCCTGTGTTAGCAAAGGGAAGGCTAAGCCGACATATACAGACAGACAGACAGATCTGACGCCATTCTGCTTCCTCTGTCTCAGACCCTACCCGAATCGTGGTGCCACCTCAGAACTTGCGTATTTTGCGAGGAACCACAGCCCAATTCACATGCAAAGCTGACTATGATAAGTCCTTGAGAGGTGACCTTGAGATCTTGTGGGAAAAGGATGACATGGAGTTATATCTCAACCTCACAGAGAGTATGGGGTAAGATGGAGATTTCTTTGAAGTGTTCCTAACGAAACGTTTTTGTTGTTGCTAATTTAGGGTGTAGGTTCTGGACCCCCGCAACCCTGAATGAGACACGCGGTTATAAAAACATTGCTGGATGGTTGGATGGATGGAACTTAAGCCATGCTATGCTAAAATGTACAGTCTCACAATATTTCTCACTTCCTCCAGTTTTCTGTAAAATTGAAAGTGTATTTCTGCAGATATTTAGCAGATGATGGGCTGCTGCAGATCACCAATGTGAGCCACACGGACCAGGGCACGTACACTTGCCGGGCCAGAACCTCACTGGATCAGGACATGGCTTCCGCACATCTCATAGTGCTGGGTGAGTGAGAGAGCTCACCCATGGAGGGTCATCAACATGCACCAGAGCTCACACTAGTGACAGACAAAACAACGCGTCATGAACCATTCGCTGTATTTTTAACCCCACTAGGTGGCGCTCTCTGGTGCAACTCCCGGGTTTTTTCCTCTGTGATTTATCTTCACTCTCTTTGTATTTAATGGACAGTCAGAGTAAACAGTAGAAGTGAAACCTGGGAACTTTGCATCACAATGCTCTGTTTTTCCCGTTATTTCTTTAGACATTCCCGATGCGCCAACTGATATGGTCCTGTTCGAGCACAGAGACAGGAGTGTTATGCTGAAGTGGGTGCCTGGGGATGACCACAACAGCTCGACCACAGGTAATAAGGACATTTGTCTGACCTCACTGGGAGCAAATGCCCGGAAACCAAAGGCAGCAAACACTCCCTTGGGCCGAAGAAGCATGTCACGGCTTCAAACGGAAATGCCAGTGAATTTATGATTGCCTCTAATGGAGCTCATTTTCTGCAGGCGAACATGGCAATTTTCACAATATTTACTGACAGTTTCATCTGATAAGAAAGCAGGAACCTCGGACACCTTTCATTTGCAGTACTGACACGGCTGAGATGTCTGGATAAAGCAGCTACCCTCCCGTCGTGTAACGCAGCATGTTCCACTCCAGGCCTTGGGGACCTGCAGACGGTCCATGTCTTTGCTCCCTCCCTGGCAGGGAGCTGGGAAGGAGCAAAATCGTGGACCGTGTGTAGGTTACATGAGGACTGGACTGGGAAACACTGGTGTAAAAGAGTCAGACGTGTGTTTGTTCTGTGAACAGAGTTTATTGTCCAATACGAAGAAAGCCAGTGGGAGCCTGAGAAGTGGAAAGAGCTGCTGCAGGTTGCTGGGAATCAGACCTCAGCCCTGCTTAAGCTACATGGACATGTGGATTATCGGTTCAGAGTGGCAGCCGTGAATGCTGTAGGAAGAGGAGAGTTCGGCGAGCCTACCAGAAGATACAAAACTCCTCCTGCAGGTTTCTTACCATTTTAATAGTGTTGAACAAAATGACGCTTCATGGACCATTTACTATATTCTTAGAGCCCACTAGATGGTGCTCTTGGTTTGCTTTGGGGCATGCTTTGTGCCCTTTTTTTTAACAGAGAGCACCATCTAGTGGGGTCAAAAAGTACAGCAAATGGTTCATGGAGTGTCATTCTGTCCATCCCTACCGTTTACTTATTTTCACATTTACTTTCTCTTTGCACCACTTCGAACTTGATTGGTTACGTAACTGCCATTCACCCAAAGAATCTCACATTTTTTACCAATTTATCCAGTTGGATCATTTATATGAGACATTTAGCTAAAACACCTACTCAAGAGTCTTACAGCATAGGTCCTATTCAGACTTAAACCAACAACAAATCCGAGTCCATTACCACCACACCACCTGCTGCCCAGCTAAGGTACTGCATGTACTGAGAGTACGCTATTCCTCATGGACTATCGAAAGCCGGAAAAAGTTTCTGAAATCCATTAACACCCTCTTTCACGCCTCACAGATAAAACATTTTAATACTTGTAAATTACATTTTTTGAAAATAGTTTTCTATGTCTGTGCAAATGCCTCTTACAGTGTCTACATGGAAGGGCAATTTCCATTAAAAATGTGGATAATTCTGAAAATGCATATTTCATTTCTTTAGCTCCTGACCGGAATCCCGAGAATATCAAAATTGAAGGTCATTTGCCAGATGAGATGGATATTAAATGGGAGGTAAGACAAACGAAAGATGTCAACTTCCTGAAGTGGTGGTCACCAGCTTTGTCTCCTGCAGTAGGAGTGCTCATCTTCAGTTATACATTTGGCTTAAATGGTTACTATCCTCCCCCAAACAAACACACAAAAAAAACATTCTCCACATGCTTTGCAGTGAAGGGACTTTACTCCTGTCACACCACATTCTCCATCAGTCCAACTGGCCGATTCTAAATAATCTGTTATTATTCCGACTGATACCTGCTTCTGCTGTATGTATTCCTGCTGCTGTTTCCAGCTTCTGGCTTCTTGTGATTGTTTTTGGTCACTGGAAATATGAATATTAATGTTAAACTGATCACGATAGTGCAGTGATGCAATTAATTTAATTTAATACAGATGTATAAATAATGCGACATTCTACCAAAGATATCTTATCCGGCCGGGATATATCGTGATTAATTGTGACGTCTTTATCTCTTAAGCCTCTGCTGCCTATTGAGCACAATGGTCCAGGCCTGGAATACAAGGTGAGCTACAGACGCCAGAACGCAGACGAGAAATGGAAGGAGCACGTGGTGAAAAGGCACTCCTTCATCGTGAAGAACACCCCCACGTTTGTGCCGTACGAGATCAAGATCCAGGCCAGGAATCACCACGGCTGGGGGCCAGAACCCAAAGTGGTGGTTGGCTATTCTGGAGAGGACTGTAAGTACACATGCTAGTAGTCAGTAGTCAAAAGACAGCTTTTAGCTAGAATATTTAAGCAGTTTATTGGGACTGATTAATCCCCAATACACTGTTCCTCACCGGGATCCTTGAGGGACTTTAGTGAAGTGATTTGGTTCAGGTTATCTTTTATAATTAATTTAATGCTAAGTCGTCTTACTTTGAAATTGATGCTCATTCTAAGGCTGGCATTAAAGGCCTCAAAGTGTCCATACCTGCCTAAGACACCCGAGCCGTACCCGAGCCGTGCCCGAGCCGTGCCCGAGCCGCGTCCGAGCCGCGCCCGAGCCGTGCTGACATGGCCGTACCCGAGCCGTGCTGACATGGCCGTACCCGAGCCGTACCCGAGCCGTGCTGACATGGCCGTGCCCGAGCCGTGCCCGAGCCGTGCTGACATGGCCGTACCCGAGCCGTGCCCTAGCCGTACTGACATGGCCGCGCTTACTAACATTTGGTTGCGTCACTATCATCTGATTGGTCGAAACGCCCGGAGACACCAGTGTCCTGCAAATGGATTATCTAAAGAAAAGTGGTATATTCTATATATTATTCATTATTAGTAGTTTCACACATAATGTATTAATGCATCCCCGAAACTGCCAAACTTCTAATTAAAAAGTACTATAGAGCAGCAACTGAATGGATTTGTACTGCAAAAGTACGCAGGCGATAGCTAATTCCAATATTGTGGCACATAGTAAATCATAATGTACATCGTTTGAACAGCAAATCGCCACTTCAGTTTTACTTCATTGCCTCTCTCCAACCCCGGCAATGCCTTTACCGAAAAGTGCTGTATGTATAAAGTATAAACGTGCGCAACGGCATGGACCAATCACGTCGGCCACAGCATATGCACAGGGCTGCATAAGCTGACCACAGGAGTATAATTCAGACTTTTTTTGCAAAATGGTTTTGTTTTTAATGGATTTGAGTTTTTATTCTCTATTTTGTAATTAGATTCCATGACATAAATGGTTGATGGATGTTTTTAATCATCACATGATTTTGCTTACGTTTCAGGTCTTTGTTCTATTTTAGTATTTAATCATTTTATTTATTTTAGCATTCTGTCTGTCTATCTGTCTATGTTTGAAAATGTTTTTTGAAAAACGAAAAATATTTCACTTTTTATCACGTCACGCGGTGGTACTGAAAATTACTTAATTAAAAAAGATCACTCGTATATTCTTCATATTTGTATGTGTGTTTTTCTTATTTAATGTCGTCTTTCCCGCCTGGGATCCAGTAACGTATTTAGCAGGAGCTCTCACGGTGATTCTTGTGCTTGTGTCTTGCCACGCAGTCCCTTCAGCAGCCCCCGAGGACGTGGCCGTCGATGTCTTGAATAACACATTGATCAAGGTCACCTGGGCGCGCGTCTCCCAGGACAGGCTGAACGGCCACCTGGGAGGATACAGGGTAATAATTCCCCCGTAAATGTTATTGTTACTTTTTACACAGATGGAAGGGGGGAATAGAGACACTGTGTCCTCATCCCTCGCTATGTTTCCTGATCCCTCGTTAAGCCCGCTGGGTCGCAGACCCTTTCCGTCTTTATATTGGATCCACTGCCTTTTTAATGTGCATAAACGGCTTGCGGCAGTTTCTGTCGCCTCAGCGCACTCACACTCCTTATACTTTCTGAAGCTTTACCCTGCGCCATCTCATCTGGTGACTTAGGTGAACTGGTGGAGGTTGCGGAGCCTTCTGGACTCACAGAGAGGCCACGGAGAGAAGCATTCGCTGACATTTCCGGGTGACAGAAACCATGCAATAATCCCAGGACTGAGCCCCTTCTCTGAGTACAGCCTGATTGTCATGGCATTCAATGGAAGGGGAAATGGGCCAGGGAGCCACTCAGTGACCTTCAAAACCCCCGAGGGAGGTAAGAGAAATGCAGGTGTTAGAGCACTGGCCTCAAAGGCAAACTGGAAATCCCCTCTGTCCAACACAATTAGGTAAAATCTGCAACCAAGCGGACCGTAAAGACTATAAAAGCAGGGAAGTTGATTTTTGTTGATATTTCCCTCACATTTTCTTCACACAGTTCCTGAGAAAATCCCGATACTGAGGGCCACTAATGCCCAAAGAGATTCCATCACACTTGTCTGGGCACCCCCTCTAGAGGCCAACGGCGTCCTCGCTGGCTACTTCCTGGAGTATCAGATGAGTAGGTGCACCTGCTTGATATAATTCACTTCTGTCGTGTTCCGGTCTCTCAGGGGACAAATGCTACAGGAGATGTCGGAAACGGCCTGATCTTAGTGCAGGGACACAGCGCAGTGCCAGTTTCCATAAGCTGCACCATGACAAGAGCCACACTTTACAAATAAAGAGCTTAACTTGCCTCAGCTATATAATGTTTAAAACTGTCAACTGCTTAAAATTTTGCCAACTTATGAGGACAGGTTTAGGAGCAACCGTGTATGACTAATGTTGTGTATTTCAATGCTAATGTGAATGTTGGGCATAGACAGAAATAATAACATAAAATTCGCAAGGAAAATATTTCTTCTACTGTAAGTACCTATCTTCACTAAAATCATCGTTGCGATGAAGCTATCAGGCATCATCCATGAAGGCAGAGCTACGTGGTATTGGGGCACCTGTAGTAATTACAGGAACTGCCCACATAAGCCACAGCCACTGCTGACATACAGGTCTACTGGCAAGAGAATGGGTGGCCATAGAGAAGAGGTCAGTCAGCCTGGCACTGTCACCTTTCCAACAAGTCGGTTCTCCAAGTGAAGTGGTATGCCCTCAAAGTCAGAGAAAGGGGGCTGGTCACCCAGCATCAATACCCAACCCTAAGGACAGCAGCACCAGCACTGTTCCAGCATCTAATGGAAAGCCGTCCCAGAAGCACCTAAGAGTTAGCCAACTTCATACTACTACCCTGTGCTTGGACCGGGTGGTGCCCTAGTACTTTTGTCCTCAGTGTATCTGAGCATCCTCCATGAAGGCAGGTCCTGGTGACGCATCGCGTCTCCTCGTAGCGAGACCCACGTAAGACGTGAGAGACAGCATGGCTGGGCACTGAGCGTGCCTGATGGCTTCATCTTGTCACAGCGCTAATGACTTTGAGCGGGGCACCATGGCCTTCCCAGACACGGGCCATTCTGTCACGGGCATCATCGGGCAGCAATATCAATGGACAGGCGCTTTGCTCAGAATTTCTTCTCATGCACCTCAGGACCCCAATAATAAAAATGATGATGGGCATTCTATTGTTTAAACTATATGGCTGATTAGTTTATTGATACATAAACTGCAAATATTTGCCCTTTGTAAATCTGCTAAACCTTAGCGCTACCCGCACAATGGAACACACATATAACGGCTATCATAAATTTATTTTCTTATCATTCAATATAAAAATAAAACCTAATACAACTACGGTGGTGGGATAATGGTTGAGACTTTTCAGAATATCATCAGTCCTTATTGAGAAATTCCTCTAAAGGGCTTGTTCCAGCATGTTATTTTAGCAGAAATCAATATCAAATAATACATAGCTTATAAAAATGGATTTCTATGTATTATGTATCAGTGTCCAGTGAACAATTCATTATATTTGCATAGCAACAAGGATTCACTGTATTACCGCCTTGGGATCAGCAACGTGAAAAAATGTATTGTTTTTCCCCCTCAGATAAATATACTGTTTTCAATATTTTCATTGGTTAATATTCGTATGCATTTCATCGGGAATCACATTATGGCATGCGCCTATCATGACAGGGAAGTTTTTAACACTGGCAGGAAGGCCTGTAGTGGGGAACACAGGAAATAAGTGATAGTTGCCTGTTTTTCGAAGGGTTATATAAACATGTAAATTAGAAGGTTTAATCTTTTTGGAGTATGGATTTTCAGGTCCCAGTGGAAGGACTCATATGTCACGCTGGACACAATCGGCTCTGCCTTCCTCCCCATAGTATGAGAGGGATTGAAGGCACAGGTGCTGAATTGTTACTTTCAGCCATAAAAAATTGACAGTTTTCAAGCTGATGACTTTTTAACAACCTTTAGCAAAGTAAACTGAGAAATCTATATAGTATAAGAATGAACATAGAACATGTCAGTATGGCACTCATTTTTATATTTTTGTAATCATGTATTGTAATGGTGAAAAATACATAAAATGTAAATTGGATTTTAGCTTATGCTTGAATTTTAAGGCTCCAGACGGTATTCCTTCCTTTAAGGCCGGCATGCCCGCGCCGCTCTAATATTCACTGTGCATTGTCATTTCCAGTTAACGACACCGAGGACTTGGGGAAGCTGCACTCCGTAAACATCAGCTCTCCTGACACCAACAAGTGGGTCCTGGACAATCTGGAGCCGGTCAGCCGCTACAAGTTCTACCTGAGAGCCTGCTCCAGAGTGGGCTGTGGCCCGCCCATCAGTGAGGAGTGCAGCACTGCCCTCGAAGCGAGTGAGTGTCGATGGGGACTGGGCAGCATCAGGGGGCGGATGGGGATCGCTGTCACGTGACCTCGCTGTCACATGACCTCGCTGTCACATGACCGACCTCAGAGACGGCTTTTGTGTTGGAGGGCTGCCGCACACCCAGCATTTTCATTTTTCCATCCAAGTGTCATTTTGTGGGTAAGCAATATCACAACTGTGAGTTTCATTTATCATTGTCACGAAAGAACAAGTGCTTATTGATCTGAGGGTAAAATTCAGCCGTTAAACAATCCCTTTACAATAAAGCGAAGAGGAAAGAGGGACAGTTTCAGATTACAGATAAAAACATTAAAGATGAAAATTGAGTTTAGTTTCCTATTAAAGGTATGCAAAAGATGTACAGTATAAAATATAATTTAAAAGAATTGCTGCGTTTCTGTTGCAGTTCATAGTTTATTCATTTGCTAAGTTCCCTAATTTCAAGTCGTAACCACAAATGTAACAAAACAATGAAAAACTCTAAAACAGTCGAAAAATCCAATGGGAATAGTCTCATTGCCAATTTACTTTTAAGGGAATTTTAAGGGAACTGCAAGCTTGTTTATAAATGCATGTTTATATTCCATTGAACTGGTCTTGCCAGAAGTCTTTGTTTGCACCCATTGGCCACTTTATTAGATACACCTATGTAGTGTCATGTAGGAGCCCGCCGTTGTCACCGCAACTTCAGGCATTAGCGCGCTGTGTTGAGAGACCCTTTCTGCACACCACTGCTGTACTGAGCTGTGCCAGTCTGCCCATTGTCCTCTGGCCTCTCTGGCATGCATCCCATTCAGGGTGTCTCCCGCGTCGGGCCCTACGAGGGACCGGCATCCCATTCAGGGTGTCTCCCGCGTCGGGCCCTACGAGGGACCGGCATCCCATTCAGGGTGTCTCCCGCGTCGGGCCCTACGAGGGACCGGCATCCCATTCAGGGCGTCTCCCGCGTCGGGCCCTACGAGGGACCGGCATCCCATTCAGGGTGTCTCCCTGAATATATTTTTAATTAGTGATTAGATTTGAAAGAAAATGAAAATTGTTGAGTCACTTTCCTGCTGCATTTGTACATGCCTTCTGGTGAAATGGACAAGATAGAGAGACATATATGTCTTTATGAGTTCTATTAATAAGTGATATGATTAAAGAGCAATTGTGTAATTTATTCTTGCCAGCGATTATTATTAAGATAATTATCCTCATATCAACTGCACTTTATTCAACTTGATTGGGAGTAAATCACAGCTGACTGTAGCTAAACAAATCAGTCAGTCTCGTATTAGCCCTGTGATTCTGTGACTCATCATTCGCCACTATGTATTAAGCTACCAGCAGCAGATTTGACATGGAGTCACTGGCTGAGGTCGGCTCTGGGTTAATGATCTCGGTTTGATAAGCGTCCAAATGAGTGATTTCCCTAACTTTCCAGAGGCGAGATTACGTTTCATTATTCATATTTATTTATCTGACATCGCAATTAAAGCGCATGAAGGTAAACATTAATCTGGCAGATCATTACGGGGCTTCTCCTAAACGCGGAGTGCCGGCATCCTGGATGTGAGCTCATCTAACGGCCAGGTGGATAAACGCTGGCGAGGGCAGACGTCCGTGCGAAAGTCTACTGTGCACGATGGGTGGGTCGCGGACGGGCGAATACGCATGAGTAGCGACGGACTGCCCCTTGCGGGCTCCTGGCAGCGAGAAGCTGTGTCGACTGGCTGAAGGTCCCGGAGACGCACCACGCTGGGGCACCAGGTGTTACCTGCTCCATAGAGAGAAGGATGCGACAGCCAAGGCCTTTCTGTAGGAAACACGCTGCATGTAAACACTTTGGCTAACAAAGCTCAGACCTCCAGCTGCCTGGCATCACCATCGTTACTCACAGAGACATCCTGGGCACCAACTCTGCTGTCTCCAGTGTTTATCGTGATAGTGGCATCATCTCTTTTCACTTCATACTGTAGTAGATCATGCTTGATAGTAAAATCGAGGTTCTGTTGGGCTACTTCTTCTGCAGCGTGGTGGACCCTGGGTCTGCAGGAGCCTTTCCTGTAGCTGCTATTTCTTGTCTGAGCTTGAGTAACCCACTAACCTTCTCCACTTCTTCTCCCTTTTCTCTCTTGTTCTCCCACACCCCCGCCGCCAGTCCCAGCCCTCCTGAATATCAGTTCCCATGTAAGCGACAACTTTGCAAAAATTAGCTGGATTCCAGCGAGCGAGCAAAGGGATTCTGAGTTTTATGTCGCATATAGGAATGACCGTAAGCTGATTTTATTCCTAATTTCGTTATTGTCAAAGCAGCGGTTAAATGATATTGTCTGCATTACACAACCAATCGTCTGGTCGGTCAGTTTATTTGTTTGATCTTTGTCTTAACACGGATAACAAAATTAGTCACGGCCTGCGTGCTTAATACATCATGGTATGCCGTGTGGTACGTTAACAGTGCTGACTCAGAGGCAAAACCGGTACAGTTATGATGAAAATCATCCTCAGTGTATTGTGCATGTCTGTGCTCCCTGCTGCTAGTGTCCTGACTTGTTATCACCCCTGATTGTGCACCTTCTGTAGGTAAAGGTAGCTGGAAGATCTCAGAGGCAGTAAACACCTCTAAGAATTTCCACATCATTCAAGGGCTCGAACCTGGGACTGTGTACACTGTGCGCCTTTTGACTAAGAACTGGGTTGATAATTCTAGTATTTTTGAAGATGTTATCAAGACCAGGGGGAAAGGTGAGATGACCAGGGACTGCAGTTCAAAAGGAGGAAAATAACAGAACTACCTGACACATATAAAGCCGCCCTAAGATTAAATGACAGTCGTCTTATTCAAAACCGGTCTATGACATCAGCATGAAATAAATGTGATGGAACAATTGTAGGAGAATCTTCTAGAATGTTCTCATTTGCTAGTAGTTTGCTGTATGTGCTGTCTTCCTTTGACACTACCCCCATGTATGCGCCTCTTGAATAAGCCAGCTTTGTATATATGTCATTAGTAGTACAATGTTTGCTTGTCGTTGTAAGTGTGCCTCCTGTTAGTTAAAGCCAGGCAGGACGTGGTGAATGTAAGGCTGAGGCTGATTGTGTGTCCTCCGCAGGTCTGGCCAGCATTCATGGAGGGATCTCCACACAAAGCTGGTTCATTGGCTTAATGTGTGCGGTGGCTTTTCTCACACTGGCAGTTCTAATCGCCTGCTTCATCAATAGAAATAAAGGGGGCAAATATTCAGGTAAGTGCTCTTTTTTACAGAAAACGCACTTGCCCCTGTATGCGATATGAAAACCCATATAGCGGCTTTCCATGCCAAAGCTGAAAGGAAACCACAGAGGCACCGCAAAGCCTCGCTCGGGATCATTGTCTTCCTCTCTTGCTGTTACAGTGTTATTTGGAATTTCAATTACTTAAACGACCATATCAACAATGTAGAAGGACGCTGGAGGTCACAGACCAAATAGGGGGAGGCCCAGCTGGAAAGGCACCTGCCGCGTGCTTCCTTTAGATCCCCTGGGAGCTCGCGGAGACCTGGCTTTGTGTTAGAGCTTCTTATCTGGAGGCTCTGAGCCTTACCGCTTTACACTTAGATTGTACGAGCTGGCATGTAAGGGAGGCAGGAGACAGAGGGGGGGCTTGTGGCACCACAGGGCTGCTCACCTGCTACTAGCTGCAAGTATTACAGTCGCTAAAGAAAAAAGCTACATATAATATGTATAAGCAATATATATATGTATATATATATGTACACAGTTAAGCTGGAGTAATTTAGCTTAGACCAAGATTCTCGTGAACCTTAATCCTGAATGGATTCAACCAAGTGCCAGTTTTAGTAGAATGAACCCTATGCATACGATTCTCAGGATATCCATATCTATAATCTTCAGAATGCCTTGGGTTAGTGGGATCCGGTAGAGAAATATGACAGTATACATCGCATATCGCTTGGCAAGATGCATGTCTCTTTTTATTACTTATCCCTGGACATTCTCCTTTGGGTTCTAACTGCTTTTCCTCTGTGCTGTGCAGTCAAGGAAAAGGAGGACCTGCACCCCGATGTCGAGTCACAGGACATGAACGATGACACCTTCTGTGAATACAGGTATATGGCCTTTATTTTGCCCCCCGTCCATCACACATATTACTGCTGCATTTTCCTTAATTTCAATATGGGCTTTTTCATTGTGAAGCAAACCTAATGTGCACCAGTTTGTCAAAGGGCCAGCACAAGCATCGCCGTGTGAGGCACATTACGAGCTGAGTGGTTTACATGTTGGTGATAAACAACATTTTGTTGTTTACACAGCAGTAATTTTGCTATTTTTCGTGATTGTTAATCCGTGGACTGTGGTGGTAGAGCATTAGGAAATCTGAGATTTTAGCCCTTCACGTTTAGATGATGGCTGTGTGAAATGGCAGACCGCAATCAGCGTAAGTGGAAGGCGCACATCTCCCGGACATTTAGGTCATCACTGCGGCAAACACATTGATAACACAGAGGGAGGCTGACATCAAAACAGGAGTGCTATGGGCTGCCCTAAAAGCTGGGCTCTGCTCTTTACAGGAATTAAGAGATATGATGTGCGCTTGGAGGCGGCACGGCCATGTGTTTGTGTGTTCTCCCTGTGTCATTGTGGGGTTTCTTCTGGATACTCTGGCCTTAGGTGTGTTGGAGTTACCAAATTGCCTGTCAGTGTGAATGTGCCCTGTGACGGGCTTGTGCCCCATCCTGGGTTGTTCCCTACCTTGTGCTCTTACCTTCTGGGATAGGTTCTGGACCCCTTGGTTTCAGAAAATGGATGGATGGGGACTTGATATACCCTTTTCCAATTTTGTACCCTGGACAGGGAAACCTTCAGTGAGCTGAAACACTAAATGTTTTGGTTCTTCCAGTCAAAAAACAATACAAATTACATGCATGTTGTCAGTGTTGCAGTTGGCTGTCGGGTTCTAGGCCCTTCAGAAATGTGGTTAGCTAAGGGAGAAGAAGCATCCTTCTTATCTTGGAGCCTCGGCCTTCCCCAGTAATCACAGTCAGGGTTTTGTAGACATGACCGGGGTGAACTAACATCTAACCCCCCTCCTCCTTGGCGTGTGTCCGCACAGTGACAATGACGAGAAGCCTCTAAAGGGCAGCCTGCGCTCTCTTGATGGAGGCTTGAAGGCAGCAGACAGCGGGGACAGCCTGGTGGACTACGGAGACGAGGACGGACAGTTCAATGAGGACGGCTCCTTCATCGGCGAGTATGCAGGGCGCAAGGCGCGGGAGTCTTTGGAGGTTAAGGGGACTGCTCCAATCAGCGCGTGAGCACAGGGGCGTCAGGATCCATTGCTAGGACACCGCTGTGATGTCATTTGTGGACAACTCTCTGATGTCATTTGTGGATGGAAGTAGGAAATAATTGGCTTCATCAATGCGGAGGACTGAATGTCCACACAGAAGTTAAGATGGTGCCTTCAGCCCATCTCCACCATGAATCTACGTGGCTCAGTGCCTGTATCTTGTTACAGATTTGCGATCATTCCTAAATTTATATATTTCAGTGGCTTTTTTTTTATATCACTGTAAAAGTTTACGTTGCTGACCATTTTTTGAATGCAGCAACTCTTTGTATTTCAGTCAAATGTAGAAAATAAAAAGACACACGTCCGTGCAAAGTCTGGTTTCTCCTGCAGGTTCTCAAGCCAGTGTTTCGATATATAACAGCATGCAAGTGTTTTGTGCTTATGTGTATGTGTGCTTTTCATTGGCCAAGGATATTGTTGCATTTTATATTTGAGGTACAGACTTTACCTGCAGTTATATAGTACATTAAACCATGTACATTCTCAAGTATTTCTTGTTTAACTTTCTTGACACATACTTAAAAAACTGGTAGGAAATGTTAGGAGTGATAACTAAACCGAATTGTAATCAGTTAGAATAGACTTCAGCTTGGGCTTGTAAATGAGATCATTGTATATATACTGTAAATTTAAGTTGTGCCTTCTTTTTTTATATATAATTTTCACATATTATTTAGCTATAAAAACAATGCCAGGGGTTATTTTTTTGCAGTTTTGCCATTACAGATCCATCAGAGAAAACATTGGTCATACACCAAGCCCAAGATACTAGTTCCAAACTAAGTAAACATTAAATTACCACAATCAGTTATCAGCACAAGTAATTCATATACTGTCCTAAAAGGGAACCATTTAAAAGCACAAAGATGTTAAGAAATAATATACAATTGTGACCACGATGCATTGTTTTTTAATTAGCCGAGTTCCTCCTCTGTCTGCATTAATATGCAGTAAAAAAAGAGCTGTGGTTATATTCCCTGAAATTATCTTTTAAAAGTGCTTGTACTATATTCATATCAATTCTGTTCTAGTTTCGGTGGTAAAACTAAGGCAACAGAAAAGGAATTTTAGAGCAAAATGTCAGTTAGCAGTTTATACTGCTGTTTATAGAGTATCATTACTGCCATTTTCATTACAGTGGAGAAACATATCTAAGACATGGTAGGGGCAGCATTGAATTACCATTTGTAATCAGTCTTCTTCATCTAAAAATAAAATTCATGATGCATGGAGTAGCATAGTAAGACTAATGAATTACATTTTTAATAGTGTATGCTTTCAAACAATAAACTGAAGATGTCATAAAGTGAAAGTCTGTACTTCTAAATATCTCTCCTACGGATTTGTACTTGGCAGGTGAAAGCTAAGAATTTGACTGTTTTTCCTCGTAGCTAAGGATGTGTAAAGAGATATGTTTGTTTGTTTTTTCTTTTAACTTTCGTAACTGGTAATACCTGAGGGATATGATAGAAATAAAGATGAAATAATGTAGCGAGTGAGTTTGTAATACTGTAATTTGATGTCGGCCGGAAAAATGCATGTAGTTCTTTTACGTTCTGTTGAAAATTCCACTGTGCGGAAATGTTGCCAGGTGAGACGGATTAATCAGACAGTATGGATTTGGCAGCATCTAATTCTACATATTACAAGTGTAACAGTTCAGCTTTGGCTTGAAAATGTTGAATGTGCTAAAAATGTATCCACGAAGAAACATCATGCAACTCAACTTTTCAGCTACACACCATCTAAGACACGACTATTGAAATCCATAAATTAAATGAGTAATAAATGGCCCTGCTGTTGTCTTGCTGTAATTTAATTTTGCCCGAATTCCTTTGTGGAAAAGGTTTGGCCTCTGTATTCAGTCAAGCTAAAGATGAACGATTTGAAAACAGAAAGGTCACTCTCACTGCAACAGGCGCCTGCAGACCCTGTAAGACTTCAGGGAGCATTTTCAGAATAAGGAGTCCCAAAGCGAAGTCACCTAAATCACCTGGAACACTATAAATAACATAAAACTCAGGTCAAACTAGGCGTTTCCCGATACGGCCCCAATGAAAGCTCACCTTGTGAAGCCCTAGAAGAATTGCCGAGTTAAAATGCAGAAGAAATATGGGCAAATCTGCCCCATAAATCTGTGCCTGCAGCCTCCCGGTGGCTGTTCTCAGCTTCCAGGTTGCATCCTTAATGGCGTCTAAGGGGTGTGAGGTCCCACATTTAACTATATTTGGTGCGTAAGAGAGCACAGCCCCGGACTTTGTTTCGTTCCAAACGCTACAGTACCATCTAAACATCTCAGGAAGCCTTGGAGGTCTGACCTGTGTAAAAGAAAAAGAAATCTAGAATATCTATTTTATTATATACTTCTTTTCTTCCACTGGAAACAACTGTCATTAAATACATAATTTCATTATGAAAGCCTGCAATAAGCAATTGAAACAAAATGAATGAAACCTTCCACCTAACAATAATTCTTCAAATAAAATATTCAGCTGCCAAATGTTGTATTGCTTAAATATAACTGTTGCACATTCTTATTTCAACAAGGACCATGATTTCATTTTTGAACCAAAGTATGATTTCTTTTGTACTTGTAAAAAATGTTTTTATCATTACCTTGAACTTGTATCAAGTTTAACATGGATCCATTATTGTCTGTATATTGACATTTATTTGTGAAGTTAAGTAGCTGAATTTGTTTTTAATGAAGGCTAAATATTACGAAAAACACAAATGTAATATAGTTTCATTGTGTTCTTTCTATTGATATGTAATGTGTTGCTGTTTTGAAGTAATAAATTTATATTCCACCAAAATGAACTTAATAGCTTTGTTTTAAAAAAGAATCAATTAGACAAATTCTAGTATATTTAAGTTTTGTCTCCTAAGTCTGGTCTACAACTTAAGACTATAATTCCATTTTTTCCATAGTGATTGCAGGTGTTCATTAAACCCAAACTTCTCCCAAAGTTTGTCTGGATTCTCTCTGGGGGCTCCAGTCTCCTGCCACGGCAGGTTAGGTGGTATATATACACGTATAAATTATATTTAATGTATATAACACATTACATATTTTTTCGGTTCCCACAAGGGGAAACTCAGTTTTATAAAAAAAGACCGCAATGAAGAAAATAAAAATGCCAAAAGTCTCGTATTTTGTTTGGTTACTTATCGTTAAGGTTAGGGCTGGGTAGGGGTTAAGGGTGCCGTGATTGGGATTAGGGTTTTTCCCACAGAAATGAATGGACAGATAGGAATATGTGTGCGTGTGCCTGTGTGTGTGTGTGTGTCTGTGCACCCCCTTGTGTCCTCCATGCATAGCCTGCATCTGATAAGTGGTTCTGGGAAAATGAATAATCCCACAGGATAAAAGGGTTCTCCTCCACTAAGCGCAGCCTGGCACATCCACAGCAGACTCCATCCAGCCTGGGAATGAGCCCCTGCTGGGTGCCTCTGTGTGATGATAAGAATCACTGCCAGGTGACGCCTGGTAATCTGCACCTGTACAGGAACAGAAATGCTTCCTAATTCCTGTTAATTCAATAGCTTCCAAATCTGACTGAGGTGTTTATCCATAAGTAACACCAGCAGCAAAGCGCAGGACAGGAGCACAGGCACGTGACGGGACCCCAAGCACAGGACAGGGCCGCTAGAGTGGGATGGTGCCCCAAGCGCGGGGTGGTGCCCCAAGTGCGGGACGGTGCCCCAAGTGCGGGACGGGGCCGCTAGCGTGGAATGGTGCCCCAAGTGCGGGACGGGGCCGCTAGCGCGGGATGGTGCCCCAAGTGCGGGACGGGGCCGCTAGCGTGGAATGGTGCCCCAAGTGCGGGACGGGGCCGCTAGCGCGGGATGGTGCCCCAAGTGCGGGACGGGGCCGCTAGCGTGGAATGGTGCCCCAAGTGCGGGACGGGGCCGCTAGCGCGGGATG
>JAODKL010000128.1:15726443-15740350 GCA_026780765.1 Petrocephalus schoutedeni
GGGGTCGCTTATTGCGGGATGGTGCCCCAAGCGCGGGACGGGGTCGCTTATTGCGGGATGGTGCCCCAAGCGCGGGATGGGGTCGCTAACGTGGGATGGTACCCCAAGCGCGGGACGGGGCCGCTAACGCGGGATGGTACCCCAAGCGCTGGACGGGGCCGCTAACGTGGGATGGTGCCCCGAGCGCTGGACGGGGCCGCTAACGTGGGATGGTACCCCAAGCGCGGGACGGGGTCGCTACCGCGGGATGGTGCCGCTAACGTGGGATAGTATCCCAAGCGCGGGACGGGGCCGCTTATTGCGGGATGGTGCCCCAAGCGCTGGACGGGGCCGCTAACGTGGGATAGTATCCCAAGCACGGGACGGGGCCGCTAATGTGGGATGGTGCCCCAAGCGCGGGATGGGGGCGCTAACGTGGGATGGTGCCCCAAGCGCGGGACGGGGCCGCCAACGCGGCAGTGTCTCCTTTTATTGCTTCTCCAGTGACACTCCGCGCTCTCCCTTGATCGATGCATTTGCAGGTCCTTCCTCCAACAGCTCCGAGGCAGGAATGTAGGCCACCAAAAAAATCAGTACACAGGATCGCTATGGGGAGGGACAAATGGGGTCTGTTCTGTAGCATTGTAATCAAGGCAAGTCTCGGGGCAGGATTTAAGGTTACACTGAATCCGACAGAGAGTCTCGGGAAGGGCCTTACCTTGTCTGACACAGACATGCCTCTCATTCCACATACGTACAGAGGGACCGTTCAAGTGCGGGGCCAGGCGATTTGTGGCAACCCTGGAGCTGTGGGGCCCAGTGGCAACATCAGTCTGCCCCCGGGAATCCCAACGTCTGAACACACCGCTCCATACATAGAATCAAATACATATATGGAATGTTTCACCCATATGCAAAATAGAATAGAAAAATAGAATCCCTCCCTTACCTATAGCATATAAGACAAAGATAGAATACCTTCTTTATACCCGGAATATAATAGACAAACAATACCTCCCATAAACATCGAATTGAATACATAGATAGAATGCCCCTATACACTGTATAAAATACTCATGCATATACATAGACTATATACACCCCAAAGGTGTTTGATGCAGTTGATGCCAGTCAAGTCCTTCCACACCAACCTAAGCCAACCATGTCTTTATGGACTTTGCATGGAGCACTGGAGCACAGTCGTGCTGGAACAGAAAAGTGCATTCCCCAAATTGTTCTGGCAAGGAACTGTCCAAAATGTCCAAAATGCTGAAGCAGTAAGAGTTCCCTTAACTGGAACTAAGGGGCCTAGTCCAACCTCTGAAAAACAAATCCACCCCATTATCCCCCCTCCACCAAACCTTACAGTTGGCACAATGCAGTCATGAAGGTAACGTTCTCCTGGCAACTGCCAAACCCAGACTCGTCCATCGGATCGCCAGACGGAGAAGCGTGATTCATCACTCTATAGAACACATTTTCACTGCTCCAGAGTCCAGTGGTAAGCTTTACATCTTTTCATATGTAGATTCGAATTAATGTGTAGAATACCGCCAATATACAGTATGTTAAAAAGTTGAACACATACATAGAATCCCTCCTCTATACGTAAAGTATAAGACATACATGGAATATCTCCCCTATACGCAGTAGGTCGATGGGAACAGATAAAACCATAACAACAGCTCACTCAACAGTTTCACTATACCAGTACTGGAAATACTGTAGGAAGTGAATCATTTCAAGCTGAAAGAGGCTTATATGCATAGAATTCACGATGATGGCGTCCCGATCTAAGTTTCCTTAGAATATCATTTAAATCCCACTGGTATCGATTACACAACTGAAGAGTCAAGGTGTAGTTTGCTGTTGGTAGCTGTAGTTTCAGGGCATCTTATTACCAAAAGCATGTCAGGCCCCATCACGGCTTCCCCGCACAGTGCCTGTGAGGTGTGTCCACGCCCGAGTCCCTCATGTGGGCACCCTGGCACCGTATGTGCTGTGTCGGGCTCTACAACAGCACAGCAGACGCTGTGTGGATATCTTGGTGCTCAGAGGATGAAGATGGATGATCAGTATCATCGGTAACTTAACAACTTTACATTATGACAAACGCCTGTTTTAGCTGGTGACAGTATCTTGTAATCACAGTGCTAGTTGAATGGTATTTTCCCTCAGTTTTCTGTACTCTCTGCTTTAAAGTGATTTTCCGAGCGCAATGTTTAGAAAACCTAATGGTGTCCAATTGGTCAGGGAAGTACCTGTGTACTTCAATCAACTTGTGATTGAAAGCTTGCTGGTTTGGACCCCCAGCCTGAGCAAGCAGCCGCCCACAAGCACCCCAGCTCTCAGGGGCCGCCCACAGGGACCCCAGCTCTCAGGGGCCGCCCACAGGGACCCCAGCTCTCAGGGGCCGCCCACAGGGACCCCAGCTCTCAGGGGGCTGAATTAGCTGCCAACTGCTATGTCACATATGAGTTAAATGGACACACTTTGTCGTTGTGAGCTGTAGTGTGTCAACAGTGACAATCACCTTCACATCATCCCCGCTGCCTGATGTGTGCAATATGGTCACTATGCCCATCCTAAATGTAAGAACAAATAATAATGTGTTTATTTGATGAGTATGTTATTGACTATTCAGCTTAAACGATTTCATTACATCCTTCAACGCAGAGGAATGAGCTCAGAGAAATGGGAGAGACGGAGAGAAACCCTTTCAAAGACAGCAGCGTGATTCCCATGGAGGGAGTTAATTGAGCAGAAAAAGGACAGATTTCACTGAGAATTCACTCTGAATGGATTTCATAAGGCCCAGATCAATGATTACATTTCAAAGGAATACCTAAATTGGCTGAGTCTTTTTGCATATATAGTGGTTATGATTAGGCCATATTAAATGATCCTCAAATATATAAAATGTGGTGTAATATGCATTAATGTTGTTTAAAATTTCATTTTGAACTGCTTTTTAAAAGATATTTCATTTTCAGTAAGCATTAATGCTAAATTATCAGTATTCTACAATATGCAGTCACTAATTTATAAATGTACCTTTAAGTACCAGAATGGAGTGTTAAAGATTAGTTCTTCTCGAGCAAGTCTTTTCAGCGAGTAGGTCTGATTCAGCAAGGCCTTTGATGGGGATCGTTTAATTAGCCTGTGTGTTTCGCATGCTACAGTGCTGATCCTGCAGTGGAGGAACCATGAGTCTCATTCCACACCACTGCAGCGTTCGGTCACTCAAGACAAGCACCATTAACTGATTGACTGAACTAACCACCAAATACAACTGTATGAGATATCTGAGCCGCACGACATGAGCAAGGAACAGGGTGAAACGCGACAAGGCGTGGCACAGCTCCTAAAATGGTCATTTCACCCAAACGATATATATATATATAAATACATCAAAGTACTGCAAATCAAATGGAAATATGCTCCAGCAAGATGTGACATTTATAGGGTTTACATGCATTTTTAATAACCTCTTAGTATGCAGAATAAGATCTGCTGTAAACACAGCAGTCAGCTTCTTCTGTTTGGGAGGCCTAAGTTCAGCTACTCCTCGCAGCCGGCGGGCGGGGGTCTGTGGATGGCTTACCTCACATCCAATCAGCTCCATCAGGTCCACATCGCTCCACCACTGCAACCAGGCAAGATTCTCTTTTTTTTTATCCTAAACCAATAGTGTAAAAGGGTATATTTATAAAGCTGTTTTTATAATCAAAATAGTCATGGCTGACAGCATGAGGACTTCTTCTTGGCACCTACGTATGGGACGACATTTTTGCAGATTGCTACACCTTCTCTAATTCACATGGACGCCATTGGTATCCTGCAGTTGTAGACACACAGCTAATATGCATAAACGTTAGGCATTTAACAACTCGTGCTAACAGGTGTGTGCGTATAAATGTAAAACCCTTATGGAGTGGAATGGCAGAGCCATGTAAAATACAAGATTTTCTTCAAAGGCAACGCGTGTCCTAGGCTAACTTTCAAGTAGCGGATCTCAAATTGGGGGGCAAAGGCTAATGGCCACTGGGAGAGCTCCACACCGGAAAGCATTAGCTCCCTGCCCGCAATGACGTTTGTCATTTTGCACAAAGGACTCATTGCCTGTCCCCTCGAGGCCAGCTCACCACGTCCGTCCTGCGGCTGAACTCAGATTGGCGCCTCACATGATATTCTCTGTGTGACAGAAAAGACACTTCATACTGCAACGGACTTCTGGAACCACTGTATGGTTTTAGAGGAAACTGCCACATTAAATTAATTGTTCTCCAAAGGATTTGGAATGTAAAGCAAATGGAAATCAACCAGACAAGGAACATTTTACAAGGTTAGCTGGTAGCTTTATTTGACGGGTGCACAAATACTTAGGAGTAACTCAGTTACTACAGAAGTACAAAACATGGACAGATATAGCGGCTACTTGAGATGCATCATGATTCATTAACGATGAACAAACTCAATATTAGTTCCTTCAGTAGTTCACGAAGGTTTCGAAAATGAACAGACACAGTGGCAAATATAGTAACTACTTGAGATAAAACATGCATAACTTCATAAATGATAAACGGGCATTTTTAACAGACTTAGTTAATTAATTGATACATAAGTGTTAGCATAATTCTACATTTTTTGTGCCCCATTAAGTAAAGTGGTACCAGTTACCGGAATACGAAAGAGCTGGACGTGAGGCTGACTATGTGTGGCCCATGAATACAGCAGTAGCAGGTCTGCTGACACGGTCACATCAAGCATCCTTTAAGACTTACGGCTGTCCCCATAATCAGACGGGAAATGACAGCCATGTTGAAAAAGCACCGTCTAAGAACAGAGCAAAAAAGGAAAAATGAAGTCTTCTTCATGCAAAAACGAATCTACATGTAATCCTATAATTTTCAAGTTACAACTCATTGATTAGGTAATGATGTATACCCTGGGTCAGGCGAGGGACTGAGGATGATGATGGCGATCATTTGGTATATTTACTGGAGCAGGGTGGACAGCCATCTGTAATTTTATGGTTGAGTTGAAATCGCTTTGGCCTCGCTGTGTTGTCAGGACTTACCGAATCACATGTGCGCCCAGCACCCCAGCCCCGCTGCAGTTATTCTGCCGCATAAGTTATTTCTCTGCTGAAAATCATAAGCTCTCCTGAGGAATCTATTTAAGAGAGAAAATATCTGGCCTTTGTGTCAGCCACACTTGAGCAACAGACATTTGCTTTGATACTGAACTTATAGCATGTATGGCATTGAAGGAAAGCCGGTGTTTAGTCTTTCCATGCTAGATACTCCTTCTGGAATCAGTGATTGATTGCGATGATGTCCCTGCCTCTTTAATTTCCACCAATCAACAATGCCACTACAATTTGCGCTTATAATCAAAAATAATTTGGCGACATATAATAAGATACGAAAGTGATGATAACGACTATCTTCATCAACACAATCATCATCGCCATCGAGGAAAGTACTTGCTTTGCAATTTCAAAATGATTGCATTGTTATTTAAGAGGATTGAAGCAATTTCCATACCAAATCATTCTTAGGTTGGAGAGATTGAACAGTCAACCAACAATGAGTTAAGATTATTTTATGAGGATTATTTTGTGGAATTATTTTACGCTCCAACCACAACTTTGTTGTAAGCAGCTACTCTCCTGTCAAAAATGATCTTAACCTCCAAATGAGCCCAGAAACAGCTAAAGGCAGAATTATATTTAGATTGGATTATGCTACTTTGATTTGATTATTCACTGTATTATTCACCTTTGCCAGGTGCATTATATCGTCTGATTGGAGAGGCACAGAGGCTCAGTGATTCCCCCTTGGCTGGCACTCCTCCATGGATGTGCCTTTGCTTCGTGTCCCTGTCTCTGCCGGGGAGTTTTCACGATCTCCCTGTGCTCCTGCAGGTGTCCACCATGCGTGCCTGTAAATGTACGTAAAAGCACAATGCACAATGCTTCAAGGGAGACCACTTTAATTTCGCCATTACGTGATCAGGGAAGATGTCTGGACACATTGTTTAAATCTTCACATTTCCCAAGAAAGTTCCTAAATGTTTCACATAACGTTCCCAAATCTGAGTAGCAAATTCCACAAATTAAGGCTAAGCAAAATCCTGCTTTGTGATACAGGGCACAGGTAGACTCTGCCCACAGGAACAAATATATACAGTATGATTTTAGCAGGTTTGCAGAACCCTGGTCACTGCTGACAATGACACTGCAAATCCTAGATTGCTACTAGGCTTCCTCCACCTTTTCTTCTCATTAGCCTTAAAAATGACGAAAAGGCTCTAACTCAAGGTGCATTTAACAAATTAGCCACAAAAGGAATTAACTGAAGGCAGTACTCTGATAACCTGAGATTATTTTGTGTATCATGTATTTCCTCTTATCTAACTTTAGAATGAAATGCACAAAAAATGGCCGCGATCGTATCTGCATTTTATAAGGATTTTTACTGCTTTCTGTTGCTTGGTCGTATTTCCTGTTACCATAATATGACACCTTTTATAACGTGCATTTATATGAATTATATATACTCTGGCTGTTTGAAACAGGCCATAAGTATCTCCCAGGGCTGGCATATGGCTGTCTGCCAGCAGGCCTGAAGCTCTCCATCAGCAGTGCTGTCCGGAATGATGGAGCTACATTTAAGGAGATTAAGGAGTCCCCCAGACGGGGAAACTCGGAATGGCCCCCACCTCAGACCACTCCAACCTTTTACCTTCTTGTCATCTTTAATTTTGTTCAGAAAAGAAGATGCTGTGTCCCCTGTGAAAGCAGGTGACAGGAAATGATCAACCTATTTGAATTTTACCATTTCCTATTTCCCACTACGGAAGGAAACCCAAGTCAGGGGCATTTTACTGCTGAATATACATGCAGCACATGACAAATCATATATTTATCAAAGTGATACTTCCAAAAGTTTATAAACATCAAAATGTTTCCATTGCCATCAGCAAAAGCATGGAACTGTCAGCCCTAGTTAGCCCTAGTGCCCCAAGTTAGAAATGCTGTTATAACGGTGGCCTCAGACTCCAGTTACTGACAAAGGCACAAACTAACATCAGCTCCTGGCCACGGGAACAGCGCTGCCGTGTCATGCGAGTGGCTCAGCTACCTAAGTCTCTATGTGGGCCCGGCCTCACTGTGGAAAAAGGCGCATTTATCAGTATTAAGCGGCATAATGGGCCCAAATGGGCTCCGGCCGCAGAGCTCCGCGTGTCCTACTGACTTACCTGTGCAGCGGTTTAGGTGACAAGCCACTCAGCTGCCCAATGCCCTGTGCAGACATGAGACATACACTATGCAGTACATGTCGTCAGAGGTGGACATTTCAGATCTAAAAAGTAAAAATCTGGACCAAGATTTTGTTTCAACCGACAAAGTCGCAGAGTCACTCAACCTGTTGGTTGAAACAAAATCCTGGTCTGGATTTTTCCTTGCTAGACCTGCATGTCGTCACGCAGGGTTTATTTCCCGTCGTTCTTCTTCAGGGCTCAGCCGCTGGGTAGCTTTGTGAGCAGTCAGTAAGTCAAACAGTGAATAATGACACCAGTTTCTTTTTATAAACCTACCTTGGCAACGGTTGCCATGGCTCATAAACAAAGTGCCTTTGCTCTACAGATGTCATACAGACACAAATGCTTGACTTTGAGATCCACATGTGAAAGTCACCCCTGCTCCCTCGTCCCTCCCTGCCCCGTTTCCTGCCTGGGCCCCCTTTATTATTAAATAACATTTCTCATGGTAGATCTGCCTGGGATCACTTCACCTGTAATAACAGCAGCCTGGAGAAAAATTATTATTTTTTCTTAATTACGGCAAAAAAAATAAAGAAATAAATAAACAAGGGCTCTGTGGACAGTGCTGTTGTCTCTTACCTGTTGTGTCTTTTCCGATAGAAATGTACGGCTGGTCCTCACTAGAAGGCTAGGAATATAATCATAAGTGTGTGTGCATGTGTGTGTGTGGGGCCCTTTGACTGGTATTCCTCCAAGCGTGCCCCCAGCTCTGCCGCCTGGGTTGAACTCTGAGTCTGTACCAGATAAACGCTGAAAGGATGGAAAAAACACAGAGACTGCGGCACCCCTGTAATCAGTGCATGCATTACTCTGTATGCCAGAGGTCCTACAAGGTTTGCGCATGGACCACGCAGACAGTGTAAGCAATAACGTACCCGCTGGCCGCTCGCAAAAGCAAATAAATATATCAAAGCATAATTATGCTCATGTACACCTAAAGGGCAGAAACAGCTTTAGGCTATTTAAATTTTTTTCACCACCATGGCAGTTCGTAATTAAAAAAAACCTCCCAGAGGATTCGTTTGTTTCTATTTGGGCGCCCTGGAATTGAGCTAGTGCCCAGCTAGATCATCTCATCCTAGCCACGCGAGGAGAACTTGTGCAAAGTCAGCTGAAGATCAGTTTTTCCATCCCAACTTTGTACCAATTCAAGAGCATATAAATTCTATAAGGAGAGTATAATTATCAGTAATTTACACAAAACAGCCGCTGCATAAGTGAATCATACTTGATAAGCTGGTAATTAATTCTAATTAATTGGTAACTAATCTCACACCCGTGCCAGAGAAATAATGCAAAATACCAGTTTTATTTCAAGTTCTCTTTCTTTAAAGCAGCCATCAGTGACTTTTCTTAAAGTTGTATGTGACACTAGTGTATAAAAACTGACAATTTAAAAAAGAAAAAAGTTTGATTTTGGGAATAAAATATCCCTAGGCTCCAGATACACCTGCGACCCTCACCAAGATAAGCAGAAGGATGGATGGATGGATGGATGATGGATGGATGGATGGACGGATGGATGGGAGGAATATTTGTTCCAACTACAATGATAACTACATGTGATCAAATGGACTGCTGCATCATGCTGTTCTTGTAGAGACTCAGGGAAATGCCCAAGTACTGTACTTTGTTATATACAAGCATGCCTTCAGAAAAACATGAAACCCTTTCATCAGAAACTCCATGCCTTCTGAACCCAGTGCCCAATACATGATAAAAAGCAGAGCAAATTCAGAAGCAAATTTTAGCTGCAGATGTTGAGTCAAAATCCATCTTAAATAAAATATCCATGCTTCGGTAAAAATGACAGTCAGCCAGATCAAAGTCTCCGAGAGAGTGTGTTTCTTCAGCTGGGGAAGCCCCAAATTGGAAAAGGGAGAAACGTCAACTTAATTTCTACACTTGTCTGAACCTGGCCATGGAACTGAAAGGATAACTTAAAATAACATACAAAGAAATGGGACAGCATTGCCACAGTGTGTTACAAACACCAATGGGGTGCCATGCTCATCCCGGGCATTACAGCATGACAGCTGTAATGTGCCACCGCTCAGCAAACCAGCAGCAGCAGCTGTGCGTCTCTTATACGACCGCTGCAAGCGATTCGCTGCCTGCTCACTCTCCACCTGTCACAGGAGGCTTTGCACATGCCAATAAGTCAGTGGTATTTACAGAAACAACAAACTCTGAGACGTTCTCTTTATCCAAAGCAGATCAAGATCCTCCTGCCTGAACAGGTGGCCACAAACCATGGGCTCCCTACACGGTTACCTCTGTGACATGATGATAGATAGATAGATAGATATAGATAGATATAGATAGATAGATAGAGATAGATATAGATAGAGATAGATAGAGATAGTGATAGATATAGATAGATATAGATAGATATAGATATAGATAGATATAGATATAGATATAGATAGAGATAGACAGACAGATAGATAGATAGATAGATAGATAGATAGATAGATAGATAGATAGATAGATAGATAGATGAGAGGTTCAGGGTCTACAAGCATAAATCAGATAAGACAACCTGGAGGAGTAGAAAACTTGCAGGGAAGAATGTTCGAACTGTCAATGATGGAGAGATCTCCATCTCGCGTTGGACACAGGTGCCTCACGTACTAAAACAGGAAGTATTTAGTAACCCTATGTAACAGCCGAGTAGATGTGGAGCCTGGCTGCACCAGGCTTCCTAGAGTGGCACGGCTGCTGTGGACGGAGTGATGTTGACGGGGTTCCGCCAGGCAGGTCCATGACAGTACCCTCTGCCCGACAAGCACCTGCAGGTGGGCAATCCAGAACTTCAGGATGGCTGCTGCCGGAACTCATTGACAAGGGAGGGGTCCAGGACATCCTGAGTAGGTACCCAGGACAATTCCTTGGGATGATACCCCTCATGACAATACCCAGCCCAGTCCACCAGGTACTGAAGACTTCAGCCCTGGCATTGGACACCCAACGTGTAGTGGACTGTGTTGGCCTCTCCTCTGTCAATCAGCCAAAGCCGTAGAGGAGGCAATGCTGGGGAGGCGAGTGGACAGACAGCATGAGGCTTGAGCAGGGAGAAATGGAATGTGGGACGGATCCGTTACATAGTCGGCGGTACCTTGAAGCACTCTGCAGTGAGACTTACAGTCTAAGTGATGGGGAAGAGAACTGGTATACTACTTTGAGTACTGCCAAAAATTCCCTGGCGGGCATCATTCTGGTGACCACAAGGGGTTCTCATTCTGTGTGCAGATAGCACAGGCAATGGCATGCTCATGGATGTCCTGAAGCATCGATGGCCAACAGAACCATTGTTCGAGCAGGGCCCGGCTGGACACCAGGAAGACACACGAAGGCGGGGGAACGCTCCCACTGGAGAGTCTGAAAAGGCAGTCACTCAGGAGCAAAGAGATGACTAGGGGGGCAGCCGTCGAGAAGCAGATGAAACACTGCATCGCCTTACTTCCTCAATCCCCCACGAGACCTCCCCCACAAAGGTAACAGAGCTCCCAGGTCTTTCTTACCATTGCCATCCTCGTACTGCTGAGAAAGTGCATTGGGTGTAAGCGTCTAAGACAAATAGGCGCAGGGGTACAATTTGCCATCAAGTGACGAATGCTGGGACAGTATGGCCCTGACCCCGCTCTCAGAGGCATCGACATCCATGACTACTGTCCCGTAGAAGCAACCCCGGGGCAGACTAGTACCCCGACAGTTAATCAGACAGTCATGGGGTGATGCAGTGGTACAGCGGCAGCTCAAGACTTTCTGAAGGCCAGCTTATGGCAGATAAGGAAGACTGGGGTCTGGGAAGCCTCCTGTTCTGGTGAAGTAATCTGGAGACGGAACATAGCGAAGGAGCAGCAGATTGTGCCTTTTCGCAGTCAGTACGTGGGTAATGCCTAAGTGACCATGAATGGCCCGGAACCAGGGGTACTTGGGGGGAATCAGTCACATACAAGGCAATGTCCTCGGCAGCAGGATAGTCACCTGTGTGGCAGTCACCATCTTACACCCACTGAGAATGTGGCCGACCAGCGGCCACTTTACCCACATTGGGAGAATCCCCCACTGCCAAACCAGGTTGGTGCTCTACAGCTCTCGGCCCCAGAACCAATCAGGGCTCAGAGGGGCTGAAGTACGGAGGCCCACAAGAGTGTGATGAGGAGGACAGTCAAGAGTGTGACGGGGAGGACGGTCAAGAGTGTGACGGGGAGGACGGTCAAGAGTGTGACGGGGAGGACGGTCAAGAGTGTGATGGGGAGGACGGTCAAGAGTGTGACGGGGAGGATGGTCAAAAATGTAACGGGGAGGACGGTCAAGAGTGTGACGGGGAGGACGGTCAAGAGTGTGATGGGGAGGACGGTCAAGAGTGTGACGAGGAGGACAGTCAAAAGTGTGACGGGGAGGACGGTCAAGAGTGTGACGGGGAGGACGGTCAAGAGTGTGACGTGGAGGACGGTCAAGAGTGTGACGGGGAGGATGGTCAAGTGGGTTGAAAGAGGACTAACCAATGCTGTCATTCCACTGTGGACAGGTAGGCTGGACCCACCTGCATCAGTTCAGGGTTAGGCAAGGAAGAGTTAATGGCCATTGGTTCCATGGTGGGGAGAATCCGCTCTCACTGCACCCTCTCTGTGTCACTCATGGACCACGTCGTCCACTCGGAGAGCCAAGTCAACCAGCACCACAAAACCTTCAGGGATCTGGCAAGTGGCTAACTCATCTTTAATTTCTTCAGAGAGTCCATGGTAAAACACTTGGCACTGAGCCTGTTTATCCCATCTGCCGGTCAGAGTTAATTTCTGAAACTCAATGGCATAATCGGACATGCAGTGAAATCCCTGAAGGTGCTGTAAAGCTTGCGGGATACCTCCCTTCTGTACTTTGAGGGATCGAATATCTGCTGCACTTCAGTGAACCGGGAAAGTGCTAAACAGAAGAGGGTATCTGCACCCCATGTGGGGGCAGCCCCAGCCTGGTTAGCATAATGACGTATGCCACCTTAGGCCGTACCACCGGGAAAGCAGTGGGCTGCACTGAGACGGAAAGGAGCGACAGACTCCCGGACCCCCGCCGTCGCGCCCTGAGGCGGGAGGCGGAGCTTACTCGCCATGCAACGGCGGCAGCAGCAGAACCGGTGGAGACGCTGCTGCTGTATCATTAAACGTCTCCAAGGGCTGCCGGATGGCTGTCACCTCTGACTGATGAGGTCCTACCGGGGCAGCCTGTTTACCGAGAGTCTGTGCTGGCAAGACCTGATCTGGTGGGTCCATGTGTCTGGCACAGGTCTGTGTGAGAGAGAGAGAGAGAGAGAGGGAGAGAGAGAGGGAGGGAGTGACTTGGAAATATATATATTATATCTGGGGAAATTAACCAGCCCTGCTTAAACCCTGGCTGTTCTGCGTTTGGTGGAATATTCGCCATCGACCTATGGGTTGTGAACCCCTAGAACAGTCAATATCCAAATCCTTTGAGAGCGGAAAACACACCAATGCCATGCTGTGTGAAATATTCCTACGGCCGCCCAAAGTCATCAAAAGGTTCTGTCTTGTGTACCTTGCTTGCTGAGTTCGTGCTGCGTGGCTCAGAAGTTTGGCCCCGGCAGGAGCTTCACGTTACACTCTGCCCTGGTGCTTGCAGGCTCGCCTCTGCGCAAGCAGCCACTTTATTCTATGCATAGTGTTTACATGGACTTTCTCCTGCAGCCAGGGCCATAGCCAGCTATGATGTCACTGAGGTCCAGACCTCGGTAACATTTTTAAGAGCTAAAAATAAAATTTGAGGCTAAATATTCACCTGAATAAGAAAATCAGAATTTTAAAATGTCTCCGAGCCAAGTGCATTCTTAATTCACTTCAGATGTCTGCTGTGCGTGTGTGTGTGTGTGAGAGAGAATGAGAGAGCATTCAGTATCTGCATGATAGAGGATGAGTGGCTTGTGAACAGTTTGAATTCATGTTCTGTGTGTGTGATCATGCATCGTTGTGAGGGAGGGGAGATAGGCATCATTTGGTGAGACAAAACAATCATTATCTGCAAAAAACGTTACAAAACACAGACCTGGTATAGCGTTGCGAGTAAAGATAACTGTATGAAACGTGTTAAACACAGGTGTAGGCTAGGCTACTCTGGCCATTGTAAAGGATGGGTTTCTTTCGTATCGTGCTTAATGGGTTAGATATGGCTTCCTAACATTTCACGTAACATTGTCAATTAAAAAAAAAAGGAGGACGGTAAGGGGACGGTATCTATAATAGTGTCCATAGTAACATCGCAAAGTCAAATATGGATAAGGAGACAAGCGTATTTGATGTTAGCTTGTCATTGTGTGTTAATATCAAGCATTTCTCTTTAATTTTTGATGTTTATATATGGTTACAAATAACCTTAAGTTTTTCAGATTTTCAACAGCAATAAAAATGTGTTTCTTGCAAGCAGAAGTAGGCCTCCTGTATGTAATGCATGACTGGCGAGAACCAGCCGCTACCGCCACCCCCGGGTCTCAGAGCCCACTATTGGCGCTTTTCCACTGCATAGTACGGTACGGTACGGTTCAGTTCAGCTCACTTAGGTTTGGCTCAGTTCGGCTCGGT
>JAODKL010000128.1:15761228-15773446 GCA_026780765.1 Petrocephalus schoutedeni
TCTGGGCTTCCCTGCTTAGGCTGCTGCCCCCGCGACCCGACCTCGGATAAGCGGTGGAAGATGGATGGATGGATGGAACAAATAATGTCTGTCCTTTTGTATTTTTGCTACAGAGCAGGCAATATATCACCAAACCACTAGCAGCTACTCAGGGGCTCGCTCAAAAAAATCATTTCCCCAGAAGCCCGGGGCTGCTTGTAGGAAGTAATGCAGACCCAATGGTAAATCATTCCTTGGAGGCTTTTAATCTCAATTGAGAATAGAATTGTTAGAAAAAAAAATACTAAATAGTATTTTTTTAGAAAAAGATTATTCCAATTAAAGTTTGATTTTGATTTGATCATATCTGTTGAATTGAACAACAAAACTGGGTGAAAGCTGTTGTTGACATATTTGGGCATCAGACTTACAGTCGCTTCCTAGGAATATGGTCAGATAGATGGTTGGGGTTTAGATGCAGTTGTGGTCCCTATGTTAAATATTAACTAAGCACATTCCATATAGGAGATGCTGAAGCAGCAAGTTCTGCCGGCCAATTAGTTAGCAAGCATCTTCTAATGCTATATGCAACTTATTTATAATGCTAAATGTAAGGGCAGTGGGGCTCCACAAATGCAAACACTGCCCTGCTTTGAAAAACTAAATCCCAGTGAAATAAAGGAAAATAAAAGTCATATTTTATGGTTGTTTATAACTACAAGCTCATATTATCTCTTACGATAATACATGTCCTCCTGTATCAAGGACTGGTGCTGTGTTAAGCATTAGTATTGGATGAGCAACAGTTAAATCAGGTTGACATTCATTTATTCTAATTATACTTAGAGGACACTTACAAATAGTTATTTTTCACATATCAGTTTTTGTCCTTTAGACATACAGAAAGCAGGTATTATGTTATTTATGTCCAATAAATTTGCAAGAAAACGATTCACAATACATTTGGCCAGCAGGTGTCACTGGTCATCCTGTTGCTTCCTCAGTGTTGTAGCCCATTACTTAGCTCCTAGTGTTTTCCAGCTTGCTGACCTGCCAAATGGTTGGATGGCCCAAATGAGTGGCTAAGAACTGAGCATCTTCTCCATCATGGCTTTGAGGTTGGCTTGTACAGTGTACACCTATTTGATTATGATAAGTTATTGTATGAATTCTTGTTTTTGTTTCTTTGTTAGTTTTCCTGTTTGAATATAAAGCATGTAACTGATTGACCTCACCTGTTTCCCGTTACTTGTGGTTCCTATTGTTTGGCTGTCTATGCTTCTCAACTGCCCCCTGTCTGTCCTCGTTATCCGTCTATACTTGTGCCTGTCCTTCCCCTCTCTGTGCTACCTGCCAGTGTCTCAGTAAATGCTTCCCCTGTTTTCAGCCCTCGTTTTCGCATGCGTTTTGGTAGGTTTTTAGTCTTGGCATTCTCCCTGCTTTTGTTTGACCCCTCGTGGCCCCTTTGTTTCTGATTTTGTGAATTTATCAATGAAATCCCCTGGTTGTTTGTAAGCCACATCAGGATGGTCCTTCCATCATACCACATACAGTAATGGCAACTTCACATAAAGTAGGTTTGTTCCATGGCTGAGTCTAAAGTTCTAATAAAAATAAAACATTTTTGAAGCAATGATCAAAATTTCATTACAACACAATATTGGCCAACCGCTGTAATAAAATATTGCCGTATTGTTTGTGCTACAGCATTGTCGACATGCTTTATATAGGTCTTATATTACAGGATATTGCAACTGACGTGAGTTTTAACATACACTTTGTTACTTCTGATTTTTCCTATTCCCAGACAAGCTCACAGTGGTGGGCTTGCATTGGATTGGCTGCTATCTTAATTACATCTCCTGGCTTTCCTAGGACTCGCTTTCTCATCCACTTGGCTCAGTTCATATTGGTGCATGTGAACTTTTTCTAAACAATCTCACAACCAAATCCTGATAATATGCATCTAAAAGACAAATGATAAATTTATAGATAGTGGTCAGCGGCTCATCAATGTTGATGTGAACAAATCATGTCTTTGATCAGGGGATATTTGTGTAACGGGCTTACTAGATGTAATTGTTTGTTAGGAACACAAACAGTGGTAATTTTTCTATATCTGCCTGCCAAATCGTGTTGGCAGAAGTTGTAATCTGGGAACATTAAAGTCCCTGAGTAAACTCAGGCAGGGCAAGCAGGCACACTCAGACAGCTAAGGTTACTGATGGGGTCTTGTCAGATC
Organism: Petrocephalus schoutedeni; assembly: GCA_026780765.1. NCBI lineage: Eukaryota > Metazoa > Chordata > Actinopteri > Osteoglossiformes > Mormyridae > Petrocephalus > Petrocephalus schoutedeni. The sequence continues at coordinate 15,763,450 of JAODKL010000128.1, forward strand.
TTGTATACTCCATGTATTGTATGAATGTACCTACTAAATATTCTATTAAACTGAATTGGGGCTGCTTCTGGCATCTGACATGGCTTTTGGGGAGCTTTTATTGTAAATTTCATTACTATGCAAGCATCTCAAACATTTGAGTTGTTCGGCAAAAAATTTATGTAGCCTTACAATAAAAATAAGAAAACCATAAAGCTATGATAACCAAGAGAATTGTTTTTTTTTCTTTCCATCTTCCAGCAGGGCTGATTCTCAGCTCATGAAAAAAAAGCTCTTTCCATTAGACTGATGAGATGTTTTAAAACTTAATAGTACAGCAGAAGGCACCCAACCATAATATGGTCTGTTATAAATGGGCAATAAATCAGAGTGATGTCAACAAGTACAAACCAAAATAAACCAAAATGCAGTGGAGAGTAAAATATGTAAATGTCAATTGTACAGGTTTGTTTTATAGCTCATTTTCAAAGCTGTCCACTATACTCTTTTGGACAATGAAAATCTGCATCGTCTTTATAGAAGATCACCAGAGAGATGGGGAGATGTGCACCTCTTCGATTTGCATTGTTATTGATTCACTTCAAAGCTCATGTGCACAGAGTACAATATATTAAGTACGATAAAATTCTTGGCATACCTACCCAGCAGGATAAAGAATGACTAGAGTAGTTCACAACAGTACAGTTAAATAAATTATAAATTATAATTATATGAATTTATAAAAATACATAAATCATGTAAGTTAAGAGTAGTATGTTGAAGCTGAAGAGTGATATTGCTCTCTGACTGCTCTAATGTATTTACATTTTCAAACATCCCATTTCCCCTCATCCCGTCCCATTCAGATATAAACAAATAAGCCACATGGTACATTAAGTCCCTCAAAACTGGTGAATTGTTTAAAAACTGCAATAAAGTAATTTAGGGATCACATTAGATGGAGGCCACTTTGAAAAGCTTACATTATGCTTTTTGAAGGCTTGCAACATTGACTGGATAGATGAAAAGTCCCCTGGCACAACTTAATGTCTTCATGCACAGATAATCTGACCAAAACCCACAGACTCTAAAGAGCTTAAAATGATTCGGTTTAAAAGGTCATTTTCCGTAAATAGAGAACACAGAAAAGCTGGTAGAGCCCAATAATTTCTGCGATGAAAAGCACAAGCTGGAAAAATTCTAAATATGTCAAAAGTTTGTAATAATACAAAACAATGACCTGTGGTTACCTAAGCTAGCATCTCTGAATAAAGCGTAGCATGTGAGCATGAACTTCGGTGCCTTGTGACTCACTGGCGCCTTCTACAGGACGCCGGCAGCATTGCGCCCCTTTGTCGCTGGCATGAGCTGCAGCAGAGCACGGCCCAGTACTGGATAAGTGGTTGGAAGATGAATAGAGCGATGAATATATCATGAATACAGTGCAAGTAAAACGAGGCTGTTAGATACAACATAGAACAGAGTGCAGGCAGTAATTTATCTGTGATGATTTTCACTATATACCACAGCCTGTAGTGTTTTACTGCTCTATAAAATCCCAGTACTTATTTAAAACTTATTTAAAACAGAGTGCCTCAGAAACAGAGCTGGGGCCACGCACCGAGGGCTGTGGCTTCGACTCCCTCAGTTAATGTCCATATTCTCTCTGGTTGCCTTCTATCATACAGATATGCACATTTTAGGTGAACTGGCATTTCTGTATTGCCCGAAATGTGTTTGAGCACACGCATAAGTATGTCTCTTATTGACTGACCTGCATTTTAGAGGGTGCTCTGTACTACCTGGGATCGGTTGCAGACTCATCACAATGCTAGTTTGGATGAAATCATTTTGGAAAATGGGTGAAGGGGAAAATTTTTTAAGTATTCATGAAAGTATATTTTGATAAGAATAATTTTTTATATATTTTGCACACTTGTTGGAACAAATAAGAAATGGTTGCTAGGCAACAAAAACTGTTTTCATAAGACTTTCGTATTTCATTTCGTATTTGAAGGATATGCACAAACACATTATAACATTAATAGCTAGCTGATAGCCATATTTTTTATTTAGGCATAGTTGCACAAATTATGACATAACAAAAATGAGTAAGTAATGGTGTACTAATAATACTGTTTTAATACTGTCCACATAATCACCAGATGTAGCTGAAAGAAACTTTAACCAATTATCTTTTTAATATAGTTTAATTAAACAGTAGATAGTCAGCTATCATCACCTATTCAACTATTTTAAAAGCTCAAGAGGCCTAACTAGCGTCATATATCAAGTATACAAATCTGTATTTTTGAATAATACATTATTTATGTGGCTATTTACGAAATGAATATCATTAACCCAATCACCCCGAGCAGAATATAAGCCTCAATCACCAATATAGACTTTAACGGTCCCCCAGTGTAAAAATTTAATTCAAACATCAAATCCAATACATAATTAAAACATAAAGGTCAAATTAAAAATTAAAAATTATTAGAACATTAGAATAGATCAAATCATTACAGTGTCGATGCAGAATCACAAAGAATATTTATCCTGCTAATTTGAAATGCTTCTCGGTTTTGCAATTACCCAGGAATTCTGCGGGAGTCTCATTCTTGCTAGACAGCCATTGACAGGCTTGGATCCCAATCAATAATTTATAATTCAACATTTTTTTCAATAAAACAACAGTGAACGCTCCCTCTTGCTGCCATCTTCAGCTCTTACCAAAGACTTAAGGGTATGTTAATAATTAATGAAGGCAGCTTACAAAGTAAATAACTGCTGGGTGTATTCCGTGGGTTATTTGGCATGTAAAAACTGCTGCTGTGAGTTGATTATCTGTGTATCCCCCTGAAGCCTGGATGTCACTGTGCAACCGGAGAGACTGAGCTGAAGTAAGAATCGCGTCTCCCCGGGGGAAAAGAACTCCACTCACTATTGGGAGCTGATTTATAGTGTATTTTATTATTATTCTTTTACCTGTCTCACATTGTCTGCTTCCAGTGTATGTTTAGATCCTTTCGCAGTTCACAGTTCATGTACATAATTAAAACTGTACAGCTCCATGCATCATAAAATACCAGTGTTACAAATCCAGTGCTCCCATGAAGTACGTTAGCACCTTTTTTAAATTTTATGCAATTCCAGGAGTCAATAGCACAGAAGTGCCGAGCTGCCAGTTTGGTAGGAAGCCAGTGTTAGCAGATACAGTACACAATACACAAACAAAGTTTAATGCAAAACTGGAAAGTTTATCACTATCACTGGTTTGCACGTCCCTGTAAATACTGTGTGCATTCACTTAGTAAATGTGTATAACATTCTTTTCACCTTAACATGTCAAGAATGGCACCAATATGAATCACAAGCTAAATTTCTATAAACCTCTTTAAAAGCCGTGATTAATGATGTAAAGACCAACAAAATGTCGTCAGTAGGCAAGGTGTCATCCTTTATGTCTCGTTAACAAATACCCTGTCATGTAAGTAGCCTTTTTGTGACAAATGTTCAGGTTCTGTCACATACACAAACATACACTGTATAGTATAGTGAAATGCTTTTGCCAAGTACTTGCTGGATTGTGCTCAAAAGGAAAAGCCCTAAAACAAAGATCAAATATAAAAAATAATACAATAAATATGTTTCAAATACCGTAGTGGCCCAAATATAAGTTTTTGTCCAAAACATTACATCTTATATTTGAGGACTAGAATTTAAATGTCATCATGCACACACAGCAGAAGATGGCATATATTGGTTAAGAGTGACGACTCGATTTTAAAAAAGCATTGATTCAAATTTTCCTTCTCGATACTTGGCAAGATGGCGGGATAAATAAATAAGATGTGTCAGGATCAGTCACTGCCGAGCCAGCCGGTGTTGCTGGTCACCTTCCAAGGGTTGGAGTCCTTTGTGATCCGGACCCGCACCTGTGTCTGGTTGTTCTTAGCCCTAGAATTTGGTTGATAGTAAGTGGCCCACACCTGTCCCTGGTTACCCTCATTATCTGTGTATACAGTATACTGCATGTGCCGGCCCTGGCCCTTGTTCCCGAGTCGCTCATTGTGTGCTTGTTGCTGTTGTTGCCCTGAGTTTGCTGCTGTTCTGCTCTGGTTCCTCCTCTGTCGCTCTCTGCCTTAGGTTTGTCATTTGCCTACTTTGCTTTTGACCCCTTGCGGTCCGTTTCTTTCTTACGCACTTTCTGAGGGCCACAGCACGGATCACCCGCCCTTCGCCATGCCCAACCGCAACAGGGATGAGGTTCCAGATGAGAAGAGGCCGAAAGCCTCAGTTGTGTGGCGAGCACTTCACATTAAAAGTGAATGAAAATGCAAAGCAGAATGTAAATATCACAAGAGCACAATTGAAATGCAACTATATCTATGGACTCACCCAATAATGTGAGGTTAGACTATAAGCTATGGGCTGTATTCTACCATATTGGTAAGGCACGAAAGCACATAGTGCATCAATGTCTAGAGGAACAAAAAAAATATATATAGGATGGCTCCACTCTGGTTATACGTTCATCACATCAAAGTTCAGGCTTGTATACCCAGAAGCCACTCGTTCATCTCCTTGTGGTTCATGGTTTTGCCAACAGCAAAGTTCAACGGCATTGATGCACGTCCTGCCCTGCTTTCCCACTCACGAGGAGTAACAGAGGAAACCACATTTCTGATCTGCGCTCTTAGAGATCCACCGGTACTTTAGGATTTTTTTGTAGGGTATCCCAAGACTGCAGGGTGTCAGTTTGAATAAAATGGAAAAGCAGTCTATAACATCAATGTCTTCACCCTGTACACTAAAGTTAGCTGCTGATCCAGCGTGAACATATTTTAAAGCATACACAAAGGATGACCTCATATCTCTCCCCACGGCTTCCACAAACTTAGACGTTAGACGTTACATCCTGTTGTATAAGTGAGTAAAATGATCCTACGACTGCTGGCTTCAAACTAAGTTTCAGGCTCTATAACAGAAGCAGTGCGAATATTTTTTGCTTTGCTGAATAGATTATAATGGTCCAGCACCATTAATAGGCTCTTGAGGACATTGTTGAAGTTGTGATGTTTATACGTTGCCTGTAATTCAGAAATGTGCAAGTTAGTTGCAGCAGCCGGTTAACATTTATTTCCATAAATTAGTCCTGAAACTGTGCTGTTAATGAGTTCCAGTCTTTCTCCCGTGACATTCTGGGATTTCTGGCTGGGCACATCTGTCTTTTTCCTCCCACGGTTCATAGGAGGATCAAACAGGAGGGGTGATGTGGGACCCCGAAGCGGGCTGTCACAGCCCCCGAGATGCATACCACTGGGCTTTTGACACGGTAACCCAAATGTGACTCCAGGATATGAGTCAAGTGTCAAGATTAAATGCAAGAATGGTTTAATATGGCTAGTCTATAATACTTACATCTCATTATAAACAAATGCTCAGTTCAAGTGTCAGAAAGAACTTACATTCTGCGTCCATATACCACATACCAAATGACAGCAATTTCTTTTGTGCAGGGATACAATATCGTTCAAACTTCATCAATGTTTCTTAGATTTTCTTTTTGCCTTGATCTTTCTTTCGACCATTTACTTTTCAAACCATTAAATTGTAAGTTAAAAATCAATCCAAAACAGGATGTGATTGCTAGAAACTACTTCACACACATCTAAGATGCTATGCAAACTATGTACAAAGTAGGTCACTGAAATATTTTTCCAGCATCACTGGGTGCAATTGGAGATTGAATAAATTAAATTTGGAAATTCATGTCTATTTTGATAAGGAATGGCTGCCGTTTGGTTCTAAAATTGAGCTTCAGTTTTGGTGAAAATGCCAGAGATGTAGATGTCAAATCAGAATCACTATCCAATAAGTAACAATGCAAGTTTTTTTTTTTAAACAACTCTAATTGCATTTGATTAGCTACAGCCAGATCATCTTTTCACGCTTCATTAACAGTGCTTGAATAGAATAATTTATACAGCTCAGAGTGCAGTTTACTTGTCTGGCTATTGTAAGAACAGTTTATGGAAATTATTTTTGGTTTCAGCTAATATGAGCATATGCTTTAAAATACAATGACAGACTGATGATAGTCACCACTGACAAACAATTGCACTTTTATTAACATATGAATATAAATATGAATAAGTTAATCATACTAAATGTGGCGGTGTCTGTTTTGCATTATAACTGCCGTGTAATAAAGGTATTTACACACAACAGTTCTTGCACTGATTTTGACCTCTCATCACTATTAATTGTATCATAGAGTGTTTTTCATTACAAGAAATTTAATTTGATTGTATAAGTTTTTCAGAGAATGTAGTTTTGTCATTCCATTGATAGCTTAGTTATCTCACAACCTTCATTAGCAGCATTGCCTTCTGAGTAATGAGTGGAGTATCTGTTCAAATCTGTAGACGTAACAGATGAACCATCCACTCCCACACCTTGGCCACCCCGAGGCTTGGCAAGGCTCTGCTCAAAGTGCAAGTGTCATTTTTTTGCAAGAAAAAAGGATGATGGTCACAGTGAACCTGTGAAGATAAATACTTACAAATGGCACAAATGAGCCACTGATGTCACGGTTTCGGAAACGGTGAGAGAAGAGACGAAGATTGAAGTTCTGTGCGATCCCTTTTGGGGCTTTATTGAGCACAGAGCAGTGCAAGGATAACATGTACCGTCAATGACAGGACTGGGGAAACGTATTTGAATGCAGACTAAAATGCACTGGAGTAATGACAAGCAACGAGAGACAGCTGGGAAAAGCAGGAATTCCACACGAGGTTAACAAGGGGGTGTGGCACACAGGAGGATTGGACGGGAGGGACGTGACAACTGATAACTGGTCATGCAGCAGTGAAGCCATTCTGGAGACTTCTGAAAAGCTTCCCTGCCAGATAGGTACTTCATCAAATACCTCCAGTTGTTTCCATCCCAAATGCGAAGACTTCCATGTGTGGTTTTACCAGCTGCATCCCTCTCGTCATTGCCTTCAGAGTACTAGGTCTCTGTCAATAGACGGCCTCTCTGCCCATCCATTCTCTTGAGGCCATTTCTCCAAATAGAAAGTTGCCAGCTGCTCTGGCTACACACGCTGCGATGTCTCCAGGGACTTTAAAGCGAGCACCTGCATTGTTATGAGTATAGCTGGGCTCATGACAGATGGTGAAGTCATAATTAGCAAGCTGGGCCACCCACCTTTGTTCTGTCAGCTTTACCATGCGAAGATGAATGTCTGCTTGGCTATCAGTGAATTCCTTGATCTTACTTTCTCTACTTTAATAGCTATAGCAATTGCTTATGTGAGCAATAATTGGCTGTGAGTAATATCTGTAAATATTTACTTGTGGTATCTGTGAAAATTCTGTTGTCACTCATTGTTTTTAATTTTTTTGTCACGCTGATTGTCCAAGGTGATATTGCTACCTAACTGTGTTTCCTGTTATGAGCTGATCTGAGCTTGCCAACCATGCTGTACTTAAAACAAATGCCACTAACCTCGGTCATGCCTTCATAAAAAACGATTCTTATTATAATTCTTCTGATGCTAAACTTCATGTTACGGTGGTGACAGTAGACACAACAATTCACTTTCCCATGTCTTGCACCAATACTCTGTCTGGACACAACATTAAGGTTAGCATAAGCCAAGAAAGAACCAAGTACCTAGTCAAAATGAGTATGATATGAATAACATGTGTACAAAGGCGGATATTTAAAGCTCCAGTATCAGCTTTATAAAATATGGTGACTGGGTGGTATCTGAGGATGATCTGGTCCTCCGTCAATCAAAGACTCTTTGTCAGAAGGCAGAAGAACGGTCATAGCGAGCTCCCAGGTCGGAGTCTCCAGTCAAGTTCTAGATATAAACGTTACAATACCAGGGCCAAAGAGAGCCGGGGGAGCCGGGAAGTGACGTAATAATTTATGAGATTTAAGTGCTTGCAAATTGTAACAAAGTCGTACATCTAGATACAGTAGAGAGAGGAGAAATAAGGCTGGGATTGTTGTTGCCTGTGAGCCACTAACTGGTCTAACTGCAGTGACTGATGAAAGAGTTGCTGGGTTTGAAAGCCTGTCTAACCAATCGCTAATGGATGGTCAGCACCCTACAGGAGGATACCTGTTTCAGGACATCAAACTGCATCAGAAAAAGAGTCTTTTTCCATGGGACTGGATTGCAAAACCTGAGAATAGAGAACAGCACCCCAGAAGCATCTTGGGTAAGAATCCCTGCCATGTCTGCAATTTTTTTCCTAGGACAAAGGGGCACAACACTAACACTGGGTGATCAACAAGTGGTAATTAAAGGTTGTTTTTGTAAGCCTAGTTTACTTAAAGTGTGCCTTCTGTAATGTGTGCGTTCTGTTTGTATCCGTCCCCAAGTCATCATTTCATGGTGTACCCTGATACAGAGACCCATTTTATACTTAGAGTAGGCATACTGTATCTAACAAGTGGTGGTAAACACACACAGCCACACACACAACAACAACTCTGTATTCCTCTCAGTATAATGACGAGGGTTTCTTGTTTTCCAACAAATTAACAAATTAGCATCACACAAAAAAGATTAATGGGCCCAAAGAATGAGTAATGTGAGGTCACTATGGATCATCACAGGGTTAGAAATTGGCCAAGAACCACAAGTACACATTTGTCCCCAAGGAATTAATTATAGGGGAAAACTATTGTTTTTGAAACAGCTATAAACGATTAATATTTCTGATTCGTTTAAAACTACTTGTGTTTAATGTGTAAAAAACCGTTTTGTGGTTTTGTTGTAAGGTATGCATTTTCATTTTTAATATTAAAAAGCACAATTTTTTGCTTACATGCAACTGCACAGTAAATAATTGATGCATATTTATAATGAAAGTTTAGGATACACTTTGAAAGCACTTCCCACGATGCATTTGCACGGGTCCCTTGTGATGCAATTTGTTGAGGCAGCTTATAAATTACACAGTGAGTCACTGATTAGTGCCGGGTCAGGTTCTGATTGAACACTCCCGATATAAAGAGCATCTCACTGATTTGTTCCATTCCACTGTGGCGTGACTCCATAGGAAACCTCTGCGAAATTCTCATTAATCCTAATTCACCATCTGAACAAATGGAACCTCAACACACTTCTTAGCAAATCAGTCCTTAACCTAGGCATATGGCATGAGGCAGCGTTCACGTTGGTTTTCCAGGCTGGAGTCCCTCTCAGGAAGCCCAGGGCACAAGGCAACATCCTGGATGGCTTGTGCAATTAATTATTTTTTAATATTTTTATTTTTTATGCCTGCCTATAGTTATATATGCAATACTTTGCAGTTACATTTACATACGTAACATATCTTGCTTAGAATGTCGTGCTTTCACAAGCTCGATTTTTTTCTGTCGTTAACTTTGCTTTTCACCAGCTGAAACCGCTTTGAGAGGCAGTCCAGAAAATGTGCTTGTGGTCGTTTTGCCTGTTCCCAGTGCACAAAATAAAAAACTGCCAACAATGATGTCAAGATGAAATAATGTCAAGAAAACTCATATTCATATTGCGACAAATTGGTCGATTTGATCAAGGTTCCATCTGGCTTAAGTTCCTGGCTGTTTGATTGACACCTAGACCTTATACAGTAGCACGCTAGGCCAGATTGACCATGGGCGGTCAATGTAGGGGCAGCCCAACACTGGCCTGGACTGACCATGGGTGGTCAAAGTACGGGCAGCCTAACGCTGGCCAGGAATGCCCACGGACAAGCCAAAACATGCCGGGCTCCGGCCCTCCAGGACTGGAGTTTGACACCCCTGCCTTATCCCTTGACTAAGTCTTTATAGCTGACGAGTTTGTTCTTGTGGGTGGGGTGTTACGCGGTGCCCCCACTACACTTGCTTTCTCTGATACAGGTCACTATGTTGGGGACACAGTGGGATCGTCCTTAATCTGCTGAAGAGCCCCGCCTCAGCCAATCGCAACTGACCAATTCAAGAATTCAAGGATTCAAGGATTCAAGGA
>JAODKL010000128.1:15878299-15893863 GCA_026780765.1 Petrocephalus schoutedeni
CTGTCGACAATTGGCTGACATAATCCCACCCACTGTCGACAATTGGCTGACATAATCCCACCCACTGTCGACAATTGGCTGACGCCATGCCGTTGCTCAGCAGCCAGCGTGCTTTGTACTGCACCATGCTCATCTTTAAATGGTGTAGACCAGGGGTGGGCAATCTTATCCGCAAAGGGCCGGTGTGTATGCAGGTTTTCGGGATAACCCTAAGGTCAGATGTTCAAACCCAGGTGTGAGAATTCTTCAGACAATCAGTCCTCTAATTAGGGAGTCGCACACACCCGCATACACAACGGCCCTTTGCGGATACGATTGCCCACCCGTGGTGTAAATGATTTTGTATTCGCGTAATAATGTTAATTGTTACTGTGTGATAGTCGCCATGGGATGTGTGTGTTTCGTTAGCCTATAACTCTGAGTGTCATGTGAACTGTAGGTTTCTTGTCTGTGCCGCTGCTAGTATTAAACCAATAGCTGTTAAGAAGTATTACTCCCAGCTTGTCGAAGCTCAGAAAGATCTTAAGTTTTTATTTCCTTGTTAAATTTAAGGATACCAAAACCATACTGTTACTGTGGTCCAAAAACCGTGACACATACCGAACCATGGGAAAACTGTCCCATTACACCACTAGTGTTTACTGGTTCTTACTGGTATCTTACTGAATGTGCCTTAACCCATTCTAATACCATCATCAGCGACTGCGTTAGTAAATTATTTTTTTATTGTTTTATATTGCTACCATCATACGGCTCATTTTGTATGTATCCAAAGGCACAATCACTTGCAAAATGTATGATGCGTGTAATCACAATCACCGCAAATTAGCCCCATGCGCAATCATTAAAGTCCTATGTCAATCAATATCAAAGGTTTGATAAGTAATTTTATACGTTTTAAAATCGTTATTTATACATGTGCATACTTAATGTCAATTATCCATCGTTCCATCTGTCTCCTAACTTCCATAATCAAACCAGCTGTATTTTTATACATTTTGCGCCCCTGTATGTAGATGAATGAACGAACAAATGAATGAATGAATGGACAGATGAATGGATGAGTGTCAGTTCATTGCGGATGATGTAGCGGCTTCTTCACTAAGACTTTTGCCTCTAGCCTTTAGCGCCTCTAGCCTTTAGCGCCTCTAGCCTCCGCTCTATATGTGCATCTACGCCACACGCCTCGGCGGGTTTCTTACCGAGTCCCCGGTTACCGCATCTACGCCACACGCCTCGGCGGGTTTCTTACCGAGTCCCCGGTTACCGCCCTCAGGAACGCCTGCTAATGTGCCTGTAGTGAGTGCGATGGCTCCCCCTAAGCCCATACCGGATACCAGCTTATGGGAGATCGATATCCTGATGTGCAAGGGCACACAATGTTTGTTTGTTTGATAAATGGTTATCTGTCCATCCATCATACAACTGTCTACTCAGTATAGGCATGCTAAGTAATAAACATATATCCATGATTAGAGGCAATCAATGCACAGTCTGAACCCACATTGAAATAAAGCCATAAATATGCGCAGCATTCTGGGCTGCACACATCCATTATTGTACAAACTGCTGTACAGTGAAAAGTAGGACATCCTGACAGCTTGCATCTTGCAAAGTGACATGTATTTGATAGAATAACATTTTAAAAATGGAAGGAACAGATTTATCCCATATAAACGATCAAACTATAAAGACCCAGACAAGCCGGCAGAGGCCAGAGGCCCAAGGAAACTAGCAATCCGCACTCCATTATTTGAAGCTTGAACTGTAACGTCCAGCCGGCCCTGGTGATGCAGCCTTTCACAGAGCTGTGTCTCAGGCCCACACGTCCCGAGTCCATCCACTCATTATTTCTCTCTAATAGAGGACCGACACCTGTGTGGGCGTCTTCCTGATTGCGTTTCACTGACAGGAAGCGGCTCCCTCTATGCTCTCCGCTGAATCTTTAAAAATACTTTTCTCATGCACGCCTGACACAGAAGCTCTCCATCACGCGTCTCCGCCCCGCTCTCTAAAGGCGTATATTACCTCCAAATGATCTCACACGCGGCCCGCGGTGCCTGTCCACATGCATTATGGGGCTGGCCCGCTATTAAGCGTCATACGTCCGTGTTACACCGCCATAAGGGCCACACCACCTCAAGCATGGCTCTGTTAACCGAATGCGATTAAGGCAAACTCTTAACGGGAGCTATATAAATTGGCAAACGTAACTAGCCGTGACTCATTTTACACATGCCTACGTTTTACTGAAGCGGTGTGGATTCTTCAGGAGCAGAAGGGCAGAGTCTCCGGTGAGGTGTATTATTTATTAATTTGTTCCATTTTACATTGGATACCATTAGATGCAGCTCAGGCTGTGGCATCTTTCTATCGAAACAAAATGAATACGTCTTGGGGCCTCTTTGGGAGTCCAGAAAGGGCTGGACACCAACCAAACAATGTCCAGTGCCCCTTTACGCTGAAGCCCCAGTGCATTTCCCTGCACACGTCCCAATGCTTGGCTGCACAAAGTACTACACTGAGAACATGACAAGTGAAACCAATTACGTGCTGCATAACCGGGCATGGCTTTAACAATCATTGTAATGACAAGAACAGTCGATCGTCTTGAAGGCTAGAACTTTATCCCTTCAGTATGGATAGTAGAGGAACTGGAGAGTTAGCTCTGTAATAACCAACAACCTTTGCTTACTGGGCCACCATCAGTAATCAACAAACGCTTTTTTTTTGCTTTTATTGTTACATCTTATAATACCAGAATTTATCGTGAAAGAATAAAATGTGAAGGTATAAGGCAGAGGGTAATCCTTGGCTGGGAGGCCAGTCCAACATGGAGTGTGCATTGAAACACTACTAAAGTTAATACAAAGTATACAAACTTTATTCAAGCTTTAAAATGTGATGGATTGGAGCCATTCACAGCCACTCACCTATTAAACTCCAATATCGAAAACCTTGCTAACAACTTGTGTTGCAACACAACAGTGCTCAGCAGTAGCAAACATCTTCACATCAGTTTGACCCAGTTTTTTATGATTCATCAAGGATATCAATTAAACCTCGACCAGTGAAGATGGGTGTTTCTGGAGGAGATTGATGCAGGTTTGAACTGGCGCCAATTAAGCAATATTGGTGGAATTATTAATAATGAGATTTGAGGTTATCTATTACATGAAACAAAACCTAATTGTAGTTAATATGAATGCAGTGTTGAAAACTTGAATGTCAAACAAAGCCAAAGACATCAATATGAAAAGACAGACTGTGTGCTTCAGGATAGCTGTACTCCAAGGTCAGTCAGAGTAATAAAAATAGACTTACAGTGGATATTCCTTTATATTCTTACATAATCTGGATTTATAAATAATATTTTTATGATGTGTTCCTTTGTAAACTGATTAAAGGTTACAAAAACAGTAATTTGCTATTTGGATTATTTGATTTTAAATGGGTAAGGAGAAACAGAAGGTAATCAGAGACAATGAAAATGCATTTCATAGCTTGAAATAAATCAGTTTTGCATGCTCTGTTACATGCCTTCCTTCTCACTCCCCCATACTGTGGGCACTCACTCCAGCTCTGGACAAAATTCTCAGATATGTCATCAGTCAATGGTTGTTTCAGTTTAGCTGTGTGCCATTCGGCCTGTGATGTGTTTACTGGCTAAGAGACGGAACACACTTTAATAGTTTATAAACAATTCCTTACGCTTGCCTGGCATGCCCATTCTTACACATCAGAAATTTGACACTAATAACAGTAGTGAGTAAAAAGTACTTGAACAAAAATAACCTTAAAATACAGCTACTAATTTCCCAGTTGTTCTAGCTATTGCCAGACAACTGCATAGTTTCTAAAATCCAAAATAGAGTAAAGCACCTCCATTAATAACGTGCTCGGCTTTTAAAAGCCAAATACTGACTGTGTCCATCAGCAGTCAGTTTAGCACCAATGACACGGCTTTTTAGGGGCTTCCACTTTACCTGTTGCCATCATTATACTGCATTTCACAGTGATATATAAAGTATTATATATCCAACTACAACTATTTATAAAAAGGAATAACACATTACTGTCATGTTTCTCATGCAGTATGAATGCTCGACGAAGGTCTCATCTATAATGCACTATAAACACCTTCATAATTAAGCAGCTTTAATTCTTATACTGACCAATATAATGCATTATCATACTTATTCATACAAGTCAAATTGCTAGAACATTACATTATTTTACTTTGCATTGGTATGTATTTGAACTATGCTAGTAGTGCTAGCAATAGTAGTATTATTGATCATTTTTCTTTCAAAATTCAATGTATTTTATACCGGAGTATAAGCCTTCTAACTCTTATTTATTCCCTTCTTTAAAGACAATTTTCCAACTTCAGTCGGTGAGCCTTGACTCTATTTTTTCAGCCTTTTTATAGCAGAGCAAATGGACTCTGCCTCGGTTCCCTCCCCAGGTTATTTTAAGAGATGATTTATAACTCCCTGATCTGCAGGAAAACCCTAACAAGCTCACTGGGGACTTATGCTTGCCCTGCTGAGATTTTTCCTTCTCATTTTTGAGCTACTTTTAGGGGCATTATTTAGATGTACATGGTGTTTGTTTGTTTGTTTGCAATTTCTTTTAATAGGAAGCATAATACATCCAAGATGATTAACTAAGTTACAATGAGTACCAAATTGTGTTCATTTAATACCCCTGATATCCTGAGAGCATATGGGCAATGTGTAAGAGCAAAGATTAATTTGACAGAAGCTGATTATAAATCTGACACATTAATTATGCTGTTAAATAAGAACAATCCAGCTTTTGACAGACGCAGCCTATCACCAAGCCTCAAATCCGTTTGAGTAATAGTGTGTGAGCCTGGCTGGGTTCTGCCTTCGCTGCCTCCTTCCATGTCAGACCCCTGAATAGACTTTAGCCGCCTTAATTTGCTGATGAGAATGAGACGTGATTAGCATTGTGCCCCACAGGAGTATTACTGGCAGCTAAGCAGTCTAGCTTACTCTAGCCTATTTTCGCGTGACTCGCCATCAGTAACACCACTGCAGTCGCTCTACACGCTCTCATATATCTGACTTTATGTATATCTATCTGTCAAATGTTAGTATTAGTACTGAGCCAAGGCATAATTCCTCCATTCCATCAATGCGAGGCCTGGGGAGCTGAGCGGTTGGACACGGACCCATATAGACGCTACAGTGCACCTACCCACCTTGCTAACAAAGGCTGAAGAGAGACCCACTAGTCCACTGCTGACTTCACATCTAACTTGATGTGCTTATTTGTGGCTTGTTTAAGGTCAGCATTCTCAGGTGGGGTTGGGCAGGATTTTTGTTTTTAATTCAATTCCAATTCTCTTCCACCGAGACTTTTAATATCGTAACTGGCATTATGTCCACCAATGATGCTGAGACAATTACACTGGGAAAGGCATTAAAAACAACCTGAATTAAGTTGAATTAAAGTGTAACGCAAAGGAGAAAGCAGCATATTAATTGAATCATTGCGACAATATCACACAAATCAGTGGTAAATGACATATAGAAGTGTTATATGAAAAGTGAGGCCCTTTTAGGCAGTTAGGGTTTTTTTTTCGTGATGACAGGATGCGACTTTGCTTCAGATGTCTGTAGGGTTATATCTGTGCGCACGATTTTCCATCACTGGGCCTTTTCTTTCTCCCCTGTTAAATTATGGCTGCCCTTTACGGCCCGGTCCTTTGTCTCGCTGACCTTCTGTTTATTGAATGTTACTGCTATTACTGTCAAACCTTTGCAAACTCTCTTATCATTCTTTCAATGTCAAAACAAGACAGTTTTTTTTCCCTACCAGTCTTGGGTTTGACTGAAGCCAGTCTCACATTTTTATTTAGTATTTATTTATGATATTTAATGTCCCTTGTGTTCCCTTGACATGACGCTATAATCATCCAGCACAAATTATTCTGCCAGTGGACCAAAACGCCCATCCTCTATATGCCGCAGTCGGAATGGTGAGCTGAAACGCATTTTGTGCCACTTTCTGTGACTCTCGTTATGACATAATTTTGGATGTATATCCGGAGCTCCTCCTTATAAGGGTATCACCCCGGTACATCGCCTGTGCAGGGGAGCAGCGTGTTCTGGCTTCTTTCCAATCTCGCTTTGGTTAAATAACAATACCATTGTCACAAGTCCAAATTTTTAAGATCTCTCTCACCTCTATATGTAGTGTAGGCTTTTCTGTTCTCACACAGTCCGACCATCTGCAGAAATGCTCAGATGACTCTGCAGTAGTGGGTTGTATCAGGGATGGAGACATGACGGAGTACAGGGGGGCGGTGGATGGCTAAATGGAATCATCTGCAGTTTAACATCTGTAAGATGATGGAACTGGTAGTGGATCTCAGAAGATCATGATCTCTGTCTGTCCCCCCGTCTGTTTGGAGAAATTAGGAGAAGACTTATCTAGGATTACAGCTATCTGGGAGTGTCCAGCTATATGGCAAGCTAGTCTGGTCAAACAACTGTACTGCCCAGCACCAAAAAGACCAGGGTATTTCCTATATACGTTCCTTCATAGACTGCAGTACCATGATGCAGATGTTCTGTGAGTCCGTGGTAGCCTGAGCCTTCTTCTGTGCTGCTGTGTGCCAGGCCAGAATTGTGAAGGTGGTGGATGCCAACAGACTGAGCATCCTAATCAGGAATTGCATGTGAAAAAATGAAAGTAATAAAATGCTGAAATGAGATTATTTCATACAATGCTGATAGTAAAAAATTAATATTGAATGGTAAATGAAATAGGCAAGATACTTGACTGCTAAAAACTATTGTTAACTTGGAGGAATGCAGAGGCTGATTGATTAGAGTTTAATTTTAGTCTATTTAGAGCAAATCTGAATGAATGTGATAAAATGGCCATTATGAAATGTTTTACAGGGAAAGATGGCACAGCTAAGACATCTGGCTTGCCAGTTATCCAACTTCGGCTTTTCCGACAGGTCAGTCGAGTTTGTTTTCATAGCTTGCTTAAAATTAAAACAGAGGGCTTATACATTTTGCTTTTCTAGCCACTGCTGGCTTTGTATTATATGCATATGGTCTTATTCGCGCGACGAGGAACATAAAAACAGACTCCATGGTGGCACTGACATGTCAGTTTTTCATTTGCCTCACCAATGAGTGTCTGTCAGTTGCTGTTGAAACATTGTCATGGTGGTGTTACTCTGCCACTGTACCACTCTTGGTGAGTTAAAGTGTCTCTGCACCCATACAGCTCTTAGCCAGTCTGGCAGAATGGCTCTGACTCCGGGCGAGTTTATGATGCTTGGCGACTCACACCGAGCTGCAATATTGTTCTTGTTAGCCGTAGTCTACAAGAAAATAATAAAGTAGCAAGTAGAATATAAATGTTAAGACATGACATTTAATGAAATAAAGATGCTTATTTCATGTAGAACAAAGTTTTACCATGTCCATATAATCCGATGTACATATTTCTCATTACCTGGCAATTGAGCTGTGTGCAGTGTTTTTGTGGAGCTAAGTTTACGACATGAGTCGATTTTCTGTGCTCAGTGACAGATACATTAGACAGTCTAGGGCTGTGTTTCCAAGTCCTGCTCCCAAGATGATTCCGTTTAACCAGTCAGTTGGATTAATTTAAGCAGGAAAAATCATGTACATTTTTCACATTTATTTCTAGCAGTTAAATATGTTGAGTGGAGTCCAACTTGAAATATAGGAATACTACATATTAATCATTTATATACTGAAGTCTATTATTAATGTACTTACACTACTGAACTCAAGTGAATACCAAAATAGGCCATGTAAAGCTGGGAAACACTGATATAGTGTTTGTAACTTAACTTAAAAAGTGTTACTTTGCAACTTTAAAAAAAAGTTCAATACTCCTCCACAGTAACCGAGTGGATTTAAAGTAATATGCTAATACCTCTCATCAGCTAGCATTAATGCGTCCTGCTGTCGGCCAGCACTGATTGTTTTCGTAATAATGTCTTTTTGTACTTTCGGTATTTAAATCATTAAGATGTTTTCTTATCGCTGTCTGTGAGTATTCATTTCAGCATATCTCCCGGTAGATCATTTCTCTTGATAACAAACTCAAATTAATACTTTGTTAAGCAATTATTTCGTTAATGAATCCATGACCTGTTTTTGTTCTGATTTTAGATCAATCTCTTCAAAAGATTCCTCTAAATGGAACAAGCCAGTAAAACCCAGCCTGGCTATGATTAAGGTTCATGCATTCTGTTTGCTATTGAAAGTATTCCCATCACAATAAAAGAGGACACAGTGTAGTTGTTGTTTAAATATAGCTATGATATACCACACTGTATAATGCTGGCCTATGATTGCTCCGCATACGTAGGCTTTATCCTGAGATGCCCTATTAGTGTTGCCGCTGACAGTTTTATTGCATATATTTCACACTAAAAAGCTCGTGTGCTTCTCTTCCACAGACTATACATTTCTTCATGATTTCTCAGCCCAGCAGTTATACAAATAACATAGTCTTGACTTTATGTAACTGGGTTTTAGCATATTTAGAATAAAAAAATACACGACTTACATAGCTGGGCTCAAACACAATACATTATGTAATGTGAGTGACATAAGCCAGACGCTGACTAAATATTAGCAGATGTGACCGCTACACCAGTGGCTGTAATATCTCTCTGGACAGATTTCACTAGATTATTCATTCCTTTCAGGTCAGCACGGTGGGCCAGTGGCTAGAGTCTCATGCTCACCCCATGTGGGAAGCTAGCATGTTCTTCCCGTGTCACGGGGCTTCCTCCTGTTCTCCAAAGACAAGCAGTTAGGTTAATGGGCATCTCTGACATGCAACCTGCTCTGTGCTGTTTGAAATTGGCTTGAGCCCCTCTGTGACACTATCAAGGAGCCGGAAGATGAAGGGATTCATTTGTTTGTGGATGTCAGCTTTATTTGACTATATTACTGCCGACGTGTGCATGTACCACGGCGTGTTCACACTTGTACCCTGGTTGCCTTGTACCGCGCCCAAGCACGTCTGCCCCCCCTCCGCTCCCCGACTGTTCTGCACTCACATTGCACTTGACGATCCTGGCCCAAGCACGCTTTTGTCACTGAAGTACGCTTTTGTGTTGAAGAAAACATAGGAAGGAAAGCGCTGTGGCACTTTGTATATGGAGCTGTTTTGGGCACACAGTTTTATCAAGTATGCAATGCAGCGATTTTTATTTATTCGTATGGAGAAAAATAAATGATGCGGTCTGTAGAGCCTACCCAATCAGTTCCTTCTGGGTTTGGTTTATATTTAGCACACAGTCAGTGCTGTCAGTCACATCATTGACGTCACGTCTGTGTTTAGTGCTCGGGCATGGTTAGCGATCACACTAGACGCGTACCGTGCCCGGGTCAAATTAACCGTGCTGTGGGCCATCTCATCAATCGGAGCAGGCATGGTTAAGCATACCATTACTGGCCATGGTACGGAGTGATCACTTTGGTCAAACAAACTGGACACCGGGGGTCTGTCAGAGTCAAAGTAAATATATAAACTGACACATGACAGCTTAACAGAAATGCACCTAATTATATGAATACAGATGGTCCCCAAGATACGATGGTTCAACTTACGATTTTTCGATCTTACGATGACAATAGTGATTCAACAACATTGTAAAAACATCTTTAGTTTGGTGCGATACGCTGGGGGATGCCGGGATGTACGCATCTCCCACCTCACTCTCGCCAGCGATCAACAGGGTCCAGTTGTCTCAGTGTTAGAGCGCATATTTCTTCCAGTGCTTTTCGTGTTTCAAAGCCCATCTCAACTTACGATATTTTCAAGTACTTACAATATTTACAATATTTTCAACGCATCTCCATCTTAAGTCAGGGACTACCTGTATAAACAGAAATAGTAAAATGTTACTAATCATAGGCAGGATAGGATATTTTTAGACAGAAGACTCTGTAGCAGATCGTTTGATCTGAAAGTCTCAGTGGTTAGCACTGTTACCTCACACCTTCAGGTTCACATCCTGCTTCCAGTCTTTGTAAGTGGAGCAAAATGGGTAACTGATTTCCACTCTAAGTCCAAAGGCATGCGATTAGGTTAATTTCCCAGGAGTGTGAGAATGTACCCTGCGATGGGCAGGTACACCCCAGCCTTCTGCACTATGCTGCCCGCGATAGGCTCCAAACTCCCCCATGACCCTGACGAAGATAACTAGTTCAAGATGGATGGATGGAAATAATTACACTTATAATTCTTTATTATGCTTCTTGCTTCAAGGAAAATTAATGATCAGTCATTTAACAAGAAGCATAACTATGTACATACAGTATATTGTGACAAATGACCTTTAAAAATCTATATTCTATTAAATAATTACCTACCTCACTCCTCAGTTGTAACATAGATTTATGTTTCATTGTATGCTGCTATTAGGTCAGGCAAATATATCGTACAATTTATATTAGGGGTTAAATGCATAACAGTTAACCTTCTGACCAAGAATTATATTGCTTTTCATTAAATGATTTTTAGGTGTAGCCAGATAATGAAATATATCTATGACTAATTGGCAGTTAAGTATTCCTAACAGATTTAGCATAGCTGAAATAAAAATCAAAGTGTAATGTCCTTTATAAAATATAATGTACCATAAGTATTAAAAATAATGCTCAACAGAAAGCTTTAACCGTGGTAATTAAGCGAGTACTACTGTCTCTCCAGAGTGCTGTGGTTTGGGGCTGCAGTAAGCCCACAATTGTGTATCCTGCTGCACCCTAGTTTGTGCAGTTGCCCCCCCCCCCGGATGCAAAGAGACACCGTGGCCTCTGTGCTTAACTAGATTGTTCAATTTTTTTTTTTTTTTGTCCACAGTACCAACATTTTCATGTGTTGTTTTTTTTCCATTTCTATTTACGTCACAGTCCACCTACTTATTATAAAATTAATTTCCTAAGCGGATGATGTCTCTTGGATTAATTACGAGGCCTGCGGCTTCCATAAATTCACCAAATTCACCACCTGAGATTAAGTCAACAGCTATGGAAAATACAATCATTTAAGCAAACAGTTGGTAAGAAAATGTTAGATTTAGTCCAGTGTGCGTATGCTCTGTGCGAGATGCTCCTCTCTGGCTTCCTCTGTGTGGCGGGGGGGAGGGGGGAGAGTGGGCACATCGCAGACGTACCCCACTGAGACTGTCTACCGTCCCTGAGCCAAGTTTGGCTGCTTTTCTCCTCCGTGCCTGATCATACTGGCCAGCCATGATAAAAGGGCATGTCGCGAGGTCTGCGTGGATCTCACTATTACCACATCTCTGCACTATTGTCTTAGCTGGTAGCTGACGATATTGCAGAGATGGAGCACTTATACTGTAAAGCATTAGCTAAGCTGTCACGTTTGAACATTGTATATTTACAAAATTAAGGAATTACATGGTATGACATCTTTTTTTTCCCAAATGCAGTGATGATCAATCATGACGAAATTACCTTACAAATCACTTAATGCAGTACAGCTTCATCAATAAAATGCCTGAATTATATCCATGCTTTTTAACAAAAATGTAGCAACTGTAGTTTTAGACAGTGTACTTAACGTTATGGCATCGGCAGCATTTGTGACAAGCTAAAAATGTAATACGCAGATGGCCCTCGAGTTACGATGGTTGAACTTACGATTTTTGGATCTTGCGATGACAATAGCGATTTGACACCATTGTAATAACATTTTAAGTTTCGTGCGGCAGGCAAACGAAGCAGCCACAATACGCTGGGGTGCTGCCAGGATGTATGCGTCTCCCGGCTGGTGAGATGCCTGACTCTTGCCAGCGATCGACAGAGTTCAGTTGTCTCGGTGTTAGAGCACGTATTTTTTTCTGTGTTTTTGGGTTTTCAATTTGCGATGGGGTCATCGGAACACATTTCCATTGTAAGTTGAGGACTACCTGTATTAAGGGTCCATTACAAGTTTAAAAAGCCAGTGGATTTGTAGCCAGCTCTAAGATTCAAATAATAATAAGGTTAACAGGATCATATGGATATGGGAAACGAGTCATAAGATGTGTCAAGCACACATCACCTGAAACTAACCAGAGATCAACGGAGATGTTAACCACCCAGTTCATAGTTGAGTATGGAAAGGCTTCTCCAGCCCTGCCAACGTGAGGACAGCCGTGGATGAACTGCAGGAGGAGGTAGCAGAAGGGTTGTGTACCTTAACCTTAGGGTAATTTGCTTGGGGTGCGTGATTTTTCTTAACATATCAGGTGAGCAAAGATTAAATGTTGAAGGGAAATCTCGCATATCACTAGTGACTCATGTACTGAAGTATACAGAAGTGGCAGAATTAGAGGATGACAGTATGTCAGAACTGCAACTACTGTTTGCAGTTGCAGTGGTGACCACTGGTACAAGTAAAAGCGCAGCACAAACAGGGGAAATAGTGCTAACTGACCAGCCCACCCCTGCTAATGCTATGGGCCCCGAGTCCCGGTATCTGCCTCACCATGCCGCTCGTCCACAACTTAGCATGCAGTCCTCAGTCAGCACTCAGCCAGGCTCGTGTTCACACAAAGATTTTAACATTTTGGGTCAGAAAGACAAACTAACATCTTCCAGCCCTGCTCAGCAGATTGAGATTGGCCTGAACAGGGGTTTCCCTGAAATAGAATCAGTAGATGCTGTAATTAGGGCTATTTCTCTGGGTTCACAGTTAGCTGCTTACTGGAAGGAAATCCCCACCTGACTCTCCCCACACTATAATACATGCAGCATTCGCGCTTCCAGACGGAGCACGCCACAGAGCCTTATGAGCAGTACAGCCAGAAGACAGGCCATCCATTACGTTCCCGGTGAAGGAAGCCAAAGCCAGGGGCTCCTGTGCACTGTTAACAGAGATACGAGAGCTTAATACAGGAGTAGCGTCTCTAAAAGGCCTCAGTGCAGAGATACAGTAGCTCAGATTAAAGAGACGTTACTAGGGTTCAGTCACAGTCTGCTGCCCCACCTGCAGTTAGGCCAGATAGAAATCCTCGGCCACCAGCTTCACTGCAGCAGCCTTATGGCGGACACAGTCCTCCTCTAGCAGCTCGTCCAATGCAGACTTATTATGGACCTAGTCAGTACACCAATCAGCATTCTCGTGCTCCACGCAAGTCTTTTGTCTGCCAGCCGACAGGAGTGAATGAACGCTGTACGCACTGCTATCAGTGTGGGGGCGCAGAACATTTTCAAGCTGGATGTAGAGTCAGGGGAACCAGACCATCTAGGGAGGCCACTTTAAACAGGGATGGGGTGCCGCCACAGGACAGGTGTTAACCATGACTAGTCCCAGGCAGTGTAGGCTCACCTGACAAACTGGATCAATATTCATTCTGTAAAGAGGTACTGTATTTCCCCAAAGCAAGTTAAAACTGGACAGGGCATAAGAAAAGATGTACACGCTTGTTAAGTGTCAGTCTCACATCACTAGTCCACTAGTTGGCAGGCAGTGCCTTGTAGAATGTTACTTGAATGGCCACCAATTGCAGGCTCTTTGGGACACAGGTGAGAGGTGTCGATAATTGATTAATGATGGAGAGAGGAATACTCACCAACTACAAGGGTTTCTGAGATCTTTGACATGATGATTTGACTTATCTGATGACACTGAAATACAACTGAAATGTCATACTTGGGGTGGATTGAGATTACTTTCTGGCTAGCTTCTGGAACCGGCAGAACAGAAGAACCTTCATTCCTGTGTAATGAAACACTGGCCCTTGTCCCACCCCATCATAGGCTTCAATGTTATGAAGCACATTCTAACAAAGACTGTGACGACGTAGCTACACAGCCCTTTCAAGAGGACAAGACCATGCTATTCCAGCCAGACCTGAGTCCACAGTGGCCAGATGGTCTTGAGTTTTCTGACACCTTAGTCTGGGTCAGGAGAGGGGTATTCCCAGCCATCACCACTGTTGTCTTCAATCTAACTGGTCATGGCATTGTTCTGCCAGGGTGTACTTTAACTGGCACAGTACAGACCAATATGACTGATCTGTCAGCCCAGGTTTTGGAGAAAACTGCAACACTGGTCACAGTGTGAAGCAGTATGAAACTCCCAAGTGAAGCCAGTGAACGATGGGATCTACCTGTGGATTTAAGCTATCTCAGTGAGGACCGGAGGCTGGTCGTGAAGCAGGGAAGAATGTCATTCCTTCTCAAGATCAGACAATGGTAGCAGCGATATTGAATGTATTGAAAGCTTGCACATGACTATTTCTCATAAGGACACTGAACCAGTCAAATGCACATATATATCAGTGCCAAGCCCCTTGTAGCAGCAGATGAAGCGTTACTTCCATGACCTTATAGCACAAGGCTAGGTCAGAAAGCCAGATTCTTCTTACTCCACACGCATTGTGTGTGTGAGAAAAAAGATGGCACCATTTGGTTGTGCATCGATTACTGAGACTTGAACCGGGAGACCCACCCTTGGATCCCTTGGGTCCAAGACATCATGGACAATCTGGATGGTAAATCCTGGTTTTATCTCCTAGACCAGGGGAAAGCTTACCATCAAAGATTTACGTCAGAAGAAAGCAGACCATTGACAGCTTTTGTTACCCCATGGGGGCTATATGAGTGGATCCGCATTCCCTTTGGACTCATGAATGCCCCTGCCACTTTTCAATGGCGTATGGAGGAATGCTTGGGAGGGCTTCGGGCTAACATCTGCATTCCTTATCTGGACAACACACTGGTTATGAATAAGACATTCGACAGCCATGTTGATGATGTCCGAAAAGTGCTGCAATGCCTCAGAGAGTAAGGCATCCAACTCAAGTACGTGTGATTTATTTAAATCTGAGATGTGCTACCTGGGTAGAATAGTTTCTGCAGAGGGCAGTAGAGTTGATCCAGTTGACTTCGAAGTGGTTAGAGCATTAACTCAGAAAAATGCTTAGGTTACTCACCTACTACAGGCATCAAAGACATCTCACGAAAAGCAAGCAGTCAATATGAGCTCCTAAAAGTAGACTCAACTAAAGCAATGGACTACAACCTAAAAAGATTATAGAAACTCAGTCATGTTGTGTTCTCAAACAAGCCAAATGTGTAGACAGACCAACACCAACCATTACTTTAACAGGTGACTGCCTGCTCCATTCAGCAGTGCTGGGTTTCCCTGATTTCCCTGATTAACTCCCCTTGTTGTGGAAATACAGGTGCTGGTACAACTCTTGGTTATTAAGTACCAGCTGTCGGTACTCCCCTTCTTATGGAAATACAGGTGCCGGTACAACTCTTGGTTATTAAGTACCAGGTGCTGGAACTCCCCTTGTTGTGGAAATACAGGTGCCGGTACTGCTCTTGGTTATTAAGTACCAGGTGCTGGAACTCCCCTTGTTGTGGAAATACAGGTGCCGGTACTACTCTTGGTTATTAAGTACCAGGTGCTGGAACTCCCCTTCTTATGGAAATACAGGTGCCGGTACTACTCTTGGTTATTAAGTACCAGGTGCTGGAACTCCCCTTCTTATGGAAATACAGG
>JAODKL010000128.1:15917532-15928997 GCA_026780765.1 Petrocephalus schoutedeni
GAACTGGGCAGGATTCGAACCCTGGTCCCAGAGGTGTGAGGCGACAGTGCTACCCACTGCACCACCGTGCCGCCCCCCCCCCCTCCCCGTCACGATGCCACCCCTTATTTTTCATATAGATTGAATGTGCACTCCTGTAACGAGCATTAGCCAATCGCGATGACAGTGACTAAATCAGAGATGCCATATTTGCCGTGACAGCACTAGCTTCCAGCACGGCCCTCGCAGACAGTCACCCTGCGAGGCGTCTTCCCGCCTTCCAGCCGCTCTCTTAGCACAGCGCTAGTCAACATGAGTTTGCAGGAGCAGCTAGGAGTGCGAGCTGCGCATAAACCAAGGTCACCACGGCTGTTTAGTCTCCTCCATTCTGACGCTTCTGAAACTCCATTTGGGTTACGCGGAAAAGCTTAGATAGTTAAAGCTCGATGCCTCTCCTTATTAGCAATGAATAATTATCAAAGCAAATATGACAGAGGGCATTGCTGCAGCTCTATTAAACGGATCGTATTTGCATGTGACGTATGGTAGCGATTACTTGGCCTCTTGAATTTGTGCAACTGCTGCCCCCTCCTTCACTAAGGGAATTTCATACTTTGTGGGGTTCAGCCTGATCCATTTCACAGCTCAGGGCTTTGCCGTCCTTAGTGAGAAGACAGATAGCACGGAGGTTAAATGTCCTGGCAAGACAGTCATTAGCAAGCTGAACGCGAAAACCTATGGAGGCGACTTTTACAGCTCAGATGGGGAGTAATATCGTATCTGTTATTTTAACAGCAGTTCCTGAGTGAAGTTTATTTAATCTTATGTTTATTGTAATATGCTTTAGCTTAAATGCCAAAGGTGATAAATACTAGAGAACTTGTGGCGGAGTTTGCAGGGCTCTGCTCACCTCAGGCAGTGTGGGGCTTCCTCACTGAGAGCACATGTTGACTGGAGGTTCTATCACTCTCCTGTGCCATTTATTCGTTCATTGTCAATGTCTCAGAGGAAAATAACTAATTGATAGATGCTCTTCAGTCTTTAATCCTTATTTAAATGCGTTCCACGGCATGAAACTATTTATTTCCTTGTAATGCGCTGCATGCTATAATTTCTCCTTTGAAGCTGCTTCAGCTTTGAAATACTATATATCTCATGAAACATTGAAAATATGCTCGGTGTTGTCTGTCTGCTCCCGATGGCGGATTCTGCAAGTTAAACTAAATCATTATTGCTGTTGTTTAAATTATTAATATTATTATCAATGCACGGCTGGTAAATTGAGTTCAGCCTGCCGAATTTGATCACTGTATTCCTCTGTCTGTGTTGGAACCATCCTGAGAATTTAATTAAGTTACTCGTTAATTATCGTTTTTTTTCCCATTGACTGTTTTAAAAGCAGTAGATTTTCTTAAATCCTACTTACTATAATTAAGGCTTACATGAAGATAAAGAAAAAAAATAAAGGATCAAAGGTTGAATTCATTAGTAACAGGAGAATTATTCGTTTAATTCAATTTCCTTTGCAGTGACATAATTACCGTTTCCACGGCAAAACAAGGAATGTTACAATACTTAATAACGTATTGACCGACACCACGAGGACTGCCCCAAATTTCGTGGGGCTGACCTTGGCGTCTTGCTTGTAAACTTGATGCCATCTAGTGGATTTACGACTACGGATGAGCAGTGTTTATGATGGGATATGTATTGTGGTAAGGTGGGATGCTCATCTTGGCTAAAATGAAGCGACAGAGGGAAGGTGCGGCGCGTCGTGGTCATGGGGGCAGATAGGCAGACGTGTGTGACCGGGCTGCGGTGCCATGGGAGTGTCAGACACCCACCGACTGGCCGGCAAACACCAGTAACAGGGGGGCCCGCTACTCCACTGGGGGATCACTAAACAATAAACTACTGGTCTGCAATTAAGGTCAAAATGACGCGGAAAATTGTTCCTGTATGCACTCAACGTGACCGAACTTAATGCAAGTCGCGTAGCAATTGCCACAAGCAAAAGTAACAAGAATAATCCATGGAGCTTGGGAATTAAAGTAATTCAGTTTGCAGTCTTAATAACATTTCGTCCGGTATTAAAAAAGAAACGTTCGCTTCTTAGTCATTAAAACACTTGCCTTTTCCGTTATAGGCGTTGACAAGAATGACAAGGGACCAGAAATAATGTAGGAATAAAATGATTCTGTTTTAAGGTCGAAGAGTGGCTGTCCCGCTCCTCGTATGTACTTTGTCTGATTTATAAGCCGCATAAGCAGCAGCAGACGCCCCCCCAGCCAGGGGGAGGCACATGTGCCAGCAGGTGGCCCGAAAGCGGCGGCCGGCGCCGGGCGCAGTCGGCTGAGCAGAGCCTGGGCTTCGGACGCGGACGTGCGCTCGGTGGCATGGAGGACGGCCGTCGCGCTTCCTGCTTAATGTGGGCGAGGGCACAGCTGCTCGGCGGCTGGTAGCGCGGCGTCGCATCACAGCCGAGAGGATCAGACCGCCGTAGCCCGGCTGCGCTCGGCGGATCGGCGCAGAGGAGCCGCGTCTCGCTGCGGAGCCCAAACTGACGCGCCGCCGCCGTAAGTCCGCTTTTACTAACAACCCCATACACCCCGTCCGTCCCGCTTTCTCCTCTCTTCCCTTTCCCCCTATATTTTCTATTTTTCTTTTTGCTTTTATGTGTAGATGGTGAGTAACCTGCTGCGTTATTATATAGGACGCTGCCTTCGCCTTCGGACCGCACGGCTATGGGCAGAAGTGGCTTCTGACTCTTTATAACCGGCCGATATGGTGACTGCGCGGTCAGTTATCAGCACATAAAATACAATTAAGGTCTAAAAAGCCAGGGGCTGGTGGACAAAGGGCATTTATTGTCAGTGCCGTTATTAGCGTCAGTCGTGGTAGTTCTCGGTGCTGTCCGTCATTATGCAGGTTATTTATGTAAAGCTTGTGCGGAGTTTTCCTTTATACCCCGCATAACTTATCGGGACGGAGCGTGCGACCTGCACCTGTCTGTTTTTATAATGTTTTATAATAGTTATACCTGCGTGGGTGCCGTGCTTGTTCGCTGTTGATTGCAAGTTTATTTGACGCGGTTTCTAGGTGGCAAGCGGCACATGTGCCCATCAATGCTGCGAGTGAACCCGCGACAATAGGCAATAGGTGAATTACTGGGCTGTGCGGTGCGTAAAGTGCCCATATGCCGGGCCGGACGGCACCGAACGCCGCAGTCCGCGCTTCCAGCACGGCAGTTAGCTGACCTCTCTGGGCACTTTTCCCTTCTGGATGAATCTGTCAGGGCGAATCTGCGAAGGCGTGAGATCTGCACAGATGTTTAATAATCCGGTGCTCTCACGGCGCACAATCTTCCCGAATTTGTTATTAGGACAGCAGAGTAGTAACTGATCCAATATTCGTCGGTCTTTAAGATTACATTGGATCGCTTAATACCATCGTTTATATTTTAATATATCTTATGTTTGAAATAAATACACGACTATATCCTGTTCACATTTCTCTTTTTTGTAGCTGTTAAAAATGAACCGGGATATGTAGACCCATCATTACAGAAAGTATTTATTAATTTAGTCAAATATGGGTTTCCATCAGTAAAGCGATAGGAGGCCTGGGGGTGGGGGTGTAATCCGAGCATCTGCCATCCCGCCTGATGTTCTCCGGCACCGGTCCATCCGTCCCCACCTGCGGGTACCTAGTCTGGGGGGTCGCGGCAGCCGATCCGGATTCATCCCAGCCGCCGGTGATGCACTAACTATCGACTCACATTTATATGTGATTCCCATCGGTCACTAGCGATTGCATTTATTCATTTCTGAACGTGCTTATAGAATGATTTAAGGCACATTATCCTGACAATTCGTCGCTGTTTAGGATGCAGTTAATGTCTGTTATTCATTGTTCAGGTCTGTTGTGTTTTACTACTAGTCAACACCGCTATACCACAATAACACGTTTAGGCTTAGTGTGGAGATAAAGCTGATGTTCAGGTGGAAAAGTGCATTCGGAGTGCTATCATACTCTTGCGTAAAACTGGGATACTCAGTCTGTGTATTTTGTCACGCATATGACATACTTTTTCCAAATATGTACAACTTATTGAAATTCGACACCCGTGCTACCTAAAATCTTATCTGAAATGTTTCACATACTAGAGTGTTGTTCTGTCAGTATATTTTCTAGCAGTCGAGATATATATATTCATGTTTCTTTACCTTTTACAATGTGGATTTATGATGGGGTTTATTTTGATCCACCAGAAGAGGAATATCCTTAAAGTGGAATTTTAATGGTAGCATCTGTCAGTGCTGCTTGCTGTTGGTACTTGAGTGTCATGTTTCAATCTGGTGTCACGCCATGGCTTGAGCAGTTGAAGCGGCAGTTTTATAAGCTAGTTGCGGACCAGCAAGGAGTTCTTACAAATGCTGCTGGAAAGCCTGGGAGGGAAACCCCTCTTCGGTGAGCACGCCACACCCCTGTCTGTCAAAGTGATAGGACTTAAAATTGGCATTACAAGGAATCATGGGTAGTTAC
This sequence comes from Petrocephalus schoutedeni, assembly GCA_026780765.1. Classification (NCBI taxonomy): domain Eukaryota; kingdom Metazoa; phylum Chordata; class Actinopteri; order Osteoglossiformes; family Mormyridae; genus Petrocephalus; species Petrocephalus schoutedeni. The sequence continues at coordinate 15,922,057 of JAODKL010000128.1, forward strand.
AGTGTGAAGCCTGCCATAACATTTTCTTTGTACTAGTGTCAGCCATTATTTTATTCTCGCTCTAGGAATTGTATCAGGGGTTCTACGAATGAAATGTAAGAATATTTGCAGGTGCTAAACTACACTCGTGTTGGAAGGAGCTGTTTTTGTGGCTTTGGCACATTGATAATGAGAATTGTCTTAAAAACAATGTTAATAGATGCCAGGTCATCCTGGTGTTTTAATTGTTGACCCTCGACTTGAGAATGATTGGAGGTTCAAATCCAGTGTGGGTCACCAATTCTGAGCTCATTGTTTGATGAGCAATTGAGAGGAAATTGCTTTATTTAAACAGATGGCTATTTAGGCGGCTAAAAATCTGTTGTAAGAAACCTTAGTCAATTGTAGACAATTACAAGTAAATAGGTTGAACTGTATGCTGCAAGTGGGATTGCATTTGTAAGCTCAACTGCACGGTATTCAAGGAGAGCTCTTGTTTTTATTGATATTTGTTTAAGAGAGTGTGCACAATGCAGTGCCCGCTGTAATTTAATCAGCAAAACCTTTAAAGTCCTGTGTGTCCATCTAACCATCCATCTGTCCATCCATCCATCCATCCATCCATCCATCCATCCATCTATCCACCCATCTATTTTATATATCCATTTCTTGTTCTATGCAGGTTTGCGGGGGTCCAGAGCCTATTACGCAAGTGCAAGGCAGGGAATAATCCAGGTTGGGGTGCTAACTCCTAGTAGGGCAAACACACACAACTCACATCCTGACCATCTGGATTATTACCCTAACTATTCCCTTTTAAGGTACGGCCCTCAGTAGCCCCTCAGCTGAATGCGGAGGGAATGGATGAGCAGGTAGGAAAAATGGTCTGGACTTGTCAGCTATTAGCACGACTCTACCAATGTAGCACATCAAGCAATCCAAACCTGTATTCTGGGTTTAATGAGATTGTATTAAATGTAGGCAGGCTCTTACAAGCCCCTGGTGCCACATAGCACACAGTATGGATCCTGTTGCATCTGGGCTGGCTAAGATGGGACAATTAGCAGCAGTTGCTGGGGATGGAGCAAGTCCAGCATGCTGATTGCTCTCAGACGGGAAGTCATTTCTTTGCTGGATTTGAGTATTTTTTAGGATATGTTCTGTGTGGAGTGTGCTGGGTATTGTGTACTTTAACCCTGGGACATTTTGAATAAATTTCACCCTATAACTTTTCATTACATTTACATGAATTCATTGAGTAGACACTTTTACTCAAAGTGAAGCACGAATGAAGATCAGAGAGCAGGATCGGCCAGGGCCACTGGAGCTGTGGGTGACAAGGGCATTGCTCAAGGGCCCAAGAATGATATGGCTACTCTGTTGACCTCGGAATTTGGACCCACAGCCATGGCATGGGCACAGATCCATAGCCCATTGAGTTACACATTGCCCCCTAGTTATCATCAAACCCAACCTATGAAGTTTTTTTTTTTTTTTTTTCGGTTTCCAAGGCAATTTTGTACCATGTCAGCAGTTACACAGTCTGCCATGTTGGTGTGTGAAATCAGCTTTGCCTTATACCCACTGAATGTTACAGTCAGAACTTATGTTGTGTAAGATGGACCCAGTTCTGAAAATTACATAAAATTAACAGTCACAGTCTACTATTTTTGGAAAAGTTACAGTATGTTATATGTTTTATATATAAGGCATATATAAATAAAGTATTAATAATTATTTATATATCAGTGATATCCTCCCCCTGTATACATCATTAATCAACTACGGTGTCTCTATTCAGTTGAGAATCAATTCATTGTTTTTGCAGCCAGAATGCAATCTTCATAAACAGTGACTTGTCTTTGAATATCTTTTCAATGTCCTGGAATCTATGGTGTCTGCTGCTGGAGCTGCTTGTGCAAGGTGTTAAGGTCTTGGTCTGACCTGACATTACCTCACCCTCCTGGGCACACAAGCATTCTAACCTGGCAGAGACAAGGACCCTGGGAACTAGAATCCTGGCTCACATTTACCCCATGCGAGGGCACAAGATCGCTGAAGGTTACCTTTATAGAGCTGTGAAGGCTTTGGAGAGCTCCGTGCTGAGCCTTTTGCTGCAAACACCATGGACTTCAGTGCCGCAAATAAAGACAAATGCCCAGTGTCAGTGTTTCCAGTGCTGCCGGGGTAGCATCCGCTTTCAGGCTGCACTCCGCTGGTTTGTAAAAGCAAACAGTGCTGTGTGATTTTTCAGCACATAAGCTCCAGTGTACTTTTGGTACAGTGTGTAAGTCTTTACGGCATTAGCCACTAGAGTCGCGCGGTTTTTTTTTTTTGTTTGATTTTTTCTCATCCCGTGGATAGATGAGAACACATTTGAGAAAGGACATTTTTTTCCAAATTGGTTCTCGATATGGTGTATTATATTCTAGCTATTTTGCAAGCATGAAAGGGCTGACAGCTGTAGATAGCATTGCAGTGTTTTTGTATATGGCATAACTTTTGTTTAAAAGGATTTTAAATAGCCAGGAAATGATCACTCGGGCATCATGCTAACCGGAACAAATGTGGAAGAAAGTGTCAAGGGTGAGAGATAAGAAAGTGCCTTCAGCTCATTAGCCCTGGGAGTACATCTGCAATTTAAATCAACCCAGACTCTAACCCTAGCTGTACCTTAATTTATCACCAAGACATTGGGTTATTTTGTGGATTTGATGGTTCTCGGGATTTTTATGAGAAGGGTGCACTGATTAACAGAAACCATGCTGTTTAATGTATCCATTTATGTTGAGCCTGGGATGCATACTCTTGTGAGGTGTTTTGCGCAAGTTGTGTTGGAAAATGTATAGCCCATGCACCTATTTCTATCCATCCATCCATCCATCCATCCATTTTCTGTACCTGCTTGTCCTATTCAGTGTCACAGGGGGTCTATATACATGTCTATATACATTCCTGTCATTTTGTCATGTCATGTCAAATTGCCGCTTTCCTCTTGCACTGTTTTTATCTCAGACTAAGACTCCATGCATCATATATGTCAACCTGACCGTAAAAGGTACTTTGACCTTTTTTTTTACATTCCATTTAAAATAAATTCTGTTTTCTCCTACCTTACTGTATGTTGCTTTAATTTTGAAATAAATATCACCATCCTTTGAAATACTATATCTGATTCAACCTTGCATGCTGGAGATAAGGCTTGTGTAGTTATCAAGCACTGTCTCGTGAAGAGACGGAAAGCTGATCGTTAGATAATAATAAACCCTGAAATCCTCTATATAAAGTGAGGCTTTCAGAAGGAGGGCTGTGTGGGATTGTTTTCATCTGTCAGTCACTGATGGCTTTAACTTAACTGTCATGGGGTTACAGGGGATATAGAAAGTGAGCACACCCTTGTTAAAATGCCAAGTTTTTGTGGCGTAAAAAATTAAGACCATGATAAATCATTAAATCATTTCCCCACGTTTAATGTGACCTATAACCTGTACAATTCAATTGAAAAACAAAGAAATCTGTTACAGGGAAACAACAAAAAATAAAAAATGTACAATAAGCTGGTTGCGTAAGTGTGCATGCCCTAAAACTAATTCTTTATTGAAGCACCTTTTGATTTAATTTCAGCATTCAGTCTTTTTGGGTACACGTACAGTAGGAGTCTATCAGCTTGGCACATCTTGACTTGGCAATATTTGCCCACTCTTCCTTGCAAAAGTGCTCCAAATCTCCTCTGCACAGCCCTCTTCAGGTATCCCACAGATTTTCAGTTGGACTCAAGTCTGGGCTCTAGCTGAGCCGCTCCCAAACTTTAATTTTATTCTGGTGAAGTCATTCTTTTGTTAATTTGGATGTATGCTTGGGGTCATTGTCGTTTTGAAAGGTGAAAATCCTCTTCATCTTCAGCTTTCTAGCAGACACCAAAGGTTTTGGGCCACAATTGACTGGTATTTGGACCTGTTTATAATCCCCTCCACTTTGACTAAAGCCCCATTTCCAGCTAAATAAAAACAACCAAAGCATGATACTGCCACCACTATGCCTCACCGTGGGCATGGTGTTCTTTTGGTGATGCGCAGTGTTGCTTCTGTGCTAAACATACTTTACCTTTTGGAGCAGTGGCCAGAAAGTTCAACTTTGGTTCTATCAGACCACAACCCATTTTCCCATATGCTTTGGGGAGACTTGATGGGTTTCTAAGCAAAATTTAGCTGGGCCTGGATGTTTCTCTTCCATTTTGCTACCGTATCCCATTGTCCAGATATTTGTAGAATACGGAAGATCGTTTTCTTACGTGGTACAAAACCAGCACTTGCCAGAGATTCCTACAGCTCCTTCAGTGTTGCTGTAGGCCTCTTGCCAGCCTCCCTGACCAGTTTTCATGTTTTCTTTCCATCGATTTTGGAGGGACGTCCAGTTCTTGGTAACATCACTGTTGTCCCATTTTTTCTCCACTTCTCAATGACCATCTTCACTGTGTTCCATCATATATCTAATGCCCTGGGATTTGTTTTGTGCCCTTCTCCTGACCGATACCTTGCAGCAATGAGATCCCTTTTAGGCTCTGAAAGCTTTCTGCGGACCACGGCTTTTGCTGTAGGATACAACTGAGAGAATGTCAGGAAAATCCTACCAGGACAGCTCAGCTTTATTTGTGGTTAATCAGAGCCACTTTAATTGATGGCAGGTGTGTACCGAAAAAGACTGAATACTGTAATTAAATCAAAAGGTGCTTCTAAAAATATTAGCATAACAGTGTGCTCACCTGAAAATTGTATGTCAGTCGTGTCATCTTTTCCATCACAAAGACCTGACATTTTAACAGGGGTGTTTATACTTTTAATATCCATCTTTATTTTTATATAATGTTTTGCTTGACTGATACTCATCTTTCATTTCCAGATGTTCAGAAGATCACTTGTTGGTTTGTACAGGCAAATTTTAATAACATATTTTCTGCTACAGGATCACAATTGTATCTGTGCACTTGTACTAGCATTTTGACTTGATTCTGTTGTTTGATTTGGAGGCCTCCGGGGTCTCCGGGGGCCCCTGCACGTGTAAGAGGCGTGTAAGAGCTTACGGCTCACTATTGCTCACACTTAACTTTCTGAATTTCTGGAACTGAGTTTGCAATATTTTCTGAGTTTTTCTGAGTTTTCACTGGCTGCTTTGGGGCTCTGCATTGTTGCTTGGGGTCGTAATCTTCATATGGCAAAGCTTGTGCACTGGGGCACCAGAGTCTTGCATTAGATATCCTAACTCAAGCCACGTCCTGGTTTGTCTTGCTTGGATATAGATTTTTGTGCTCCTCGTCCAGCAGTCTGAAGGTCCTGTTTTTATGGCTTCCAGTGGCGGGATTAAAACCAGGGCTCTGTCATGATTTCTGGATGTGCAAATGAAAAAAAAAGACTTTTAACCTGTTGTGACACTGTGTCAGCTGTCAGTAAGAATTTGACTGAAGTATGAATTATGAATTCAGATGTTCTGAAGAAGGCAGTCAAAAAGACCTTTTACCTTAATATTATGAACTAATTAAGAGTATATTAAGTAAATCCTAATAAAAAGATGCATGACCATGTTTTAAAAATATTTTCAGAAATGGTTTAAACAATTTTAACTCTGCTTTAGTAGATAAAACTTAGTAGATAAAAGCAATATGTGAGGCAGAAAAGAATATTTAAATTTATTTAATTACAAAGGCTTGTCAGCTGGCTAGAAGTTAGTGAGCTCTTAATTGAGATTAATGTAGAAGTAAAGAAGTATGAGATCTGCCCTTTCCAGTGATGAGGTCTTATGAGCCCCATTTAACTGTACAGTTCTTTTTTCTCCAGAAGGCCTAAAAATAGAAGCGTTTAATTAGCTTTAAGAGGGTTTTGTTCACTTGAGGGGCCCTGGTTATTCTGCACACTCATGGCGATCAGTCGGTTGTGTTGGGCCTCCCTGGGCATGCAGGGTGCTGCATTTCGGCAGGGACTTTTAATTCTGGTCCACTTTTGATTTACCAAATGTCATTACAAAACCATACTACTGCAGTTATTCGCCGTGATCAGCAGTGCACCCGGCTGCAAGGTGATTAAACTCAGAGTTGCTTCGAGTCCCCGAAGTGGCCCTGTTGGAGAAACACACTTAACCCTGACTTGCTTTGTAAAAATGTGAAATAATGGTAATAACGGCTACTGCAGAAAAATCACTATATGTGATTAATCAAAATCAGTCATTATAAGTCAGAACACAGTGTTCTCAGTTATTTGTGTGTGTGTGCGTGCATTTTTATCTGTATTTATTACATTGTGGGGACCTGTAACTTTTTACCTTGTGGCGACATTTCTGTCCCCACAAGCATAACCTAAATTTTCTAAAAATCTGTGAGTGCAATCCAAAAACTAAAAATACCAAGTCTTGTACTTTCTCTGGTTACTTATGGTTGAAGTTAGGGCCAGGTAGGAGTTGGGGCTGTCATTGGGAGTGTCCATAATGATATGACTATGAATTATGGAGAGTGTCCATAATGATACGACTATGTGTGTGTGTGTAAGTGAGTGTGAGTGTGTTTTGTTATGTACCACCAGAAAAGGTTTTGTTAAATTGAGTATTCGTTTTGCTTTGATTGCATCAGAATGTCATTATATGGCTTATTACAGTATGTGGCTTTTGCACTCCTGGCATGTCTGGCTGCCTTGCACTGATCCATAGGCTAACCTTGTTACATTTTGTAATCTAACAAGGTAAAGTGTAACCTAGATTGTCCACTGCCTTTGTTCTTCATATTACTTTTGCTACACGTGTACACAAAGCAGCGGTGCATTGTGATGGCATTTTAGTGGACATTAGTGCTTGTCAGAGGTGGGCAAGATACGAGTAAAAAGTAAAAATCCAGACCAGGATTTTGTTTCAACCAAGTAGTTGAGTTCTTTGTAACTGAGACTGTCTCAGTTACAGAGAACTCAACTACTTGGTTGAAA
>JAODKL010000128.1:15959914-15973789 GCA_026780765.1 Petrocephalus schoutedeni
AGCTATTGACCCTGCAGAAAGTTGGCGACTTCTGCACACTGTGCACCTCAGCATGCACTGTCCTCGCTGTGATGTTCCGTGGCCCACCACTTCCTGGCTGAGTTGCTGTTGTTCCCAATTGCTTCCACTTTGTTATAATACCACTAGCAGATGACTGTGAAATATTTAGTAGTGAGGAAATTTCAGGAATGGACTTATTGCACAGGTGGCATCCTATCAGGGCACCATGCTTGAATTCACTGAGCTCCTGAGAGCGACCCATTCGTTTGTAGAAGCAGTCTGCATGCAAGTCCAAGTCAAGTCCAAGTCTTTTCATCAGTTTTCCCGAGTCTGGTCACAAGTCATCAAATGTATTTCGAGTTGCGAGTGCCTAGCTCTGGTGGCAAGCTTGTTGTTGTACCAGTAGGTCAGAGACAGTGGCAAAAATGGAAGTGAAGATTGCATGCATTACTTGGGAAGTATAAAACTGGATCGTTTGACTAGACCTGGTTTGCATTGAGTAAAAGACTGATTGAGTGATAAAAATGGTTGGCTTCCAGCAGGGTTGACCTTTGATCAAGGTGACTCTGGCGTTAGGGCTAAATGGCCACCAGACTGCAGCTTCCCTTTATCAATGTGGTTCTAGACTGTGGAGGTTCTGCTAAGTCATGTGGAGAGGCTCCCCTGAGCTAAGACAAGGCCATCTGGATATCTGGATGATAGTGGATCAAAGGAGACAAGAAGGATTTCCCCCTGTATCCCTTTAAATCAAGGCCAAAGCTCAACTTTGGTGCTGCGCTCTTAATTTCCTGCTGTTTGGGCAACATTAGTTCTAGCACAGAATAGTAAAAAAGGAACTAAATTAAAGGTAAATTGAATACATCAGGTAAATTGGAAGTTCAATGGGGAATGAAAATGTTGTGCCTTTAAACAATGCTCAGAGATACAGTTCACGTTTGACTAAACTCGGCCATTAGTTCCTGTAACTGGGGCAGGCAGAATTAATTGATATGTTTAGTCTGTTTGTGGCTTGTCCCTCCAGTCACTGCTGGTGTTGACCTGCCCAGTGCTTGTGTGACTAATCGCCTGTTTTGTAAGTGCATTCCTCATGCAGTGTAAGTAAAGGATTGTGTTGCACATCCCCCCTTCTCCTTTGCAGACAGTGGTGGCCTGCAGAGCCTCGTCTTCAGCAAGCAGCCTGGCAGCATCGTGTTTCCTGTGGACTTTGTGGAGAAGAGCAGGGAGGTCATGTTCAGCTGTGAGGCCAAGGGAAGTCCCCCACCCTTTTACAGGTGAGGCCCTCTCATCGCAGCCCAGAAGAAATGGGTAGGGGCAATTCTAAGAGTATTTAAGGTAAAGGGCATAAGAGGGGCCATAATTCATTTGCTAGCCAACCTTATCATTAGCCAATGACATGTTTTGAATCAGTGAATGACAGGGGATGGAGGACTCGAGGGACCAATCAACTTGCAGTTGGAGCCTGCGGCCCTGTGGCCTGTGCTTGTGTACAGAGCTCAGAGAAAACCACTTGCTTATCCAGTAACAGTAGTGCAAATGTATTGTTTTCATATATATATATATATATATATATATATATAAAATCATTATTTTATTCATTTGTTTACTAAACATATACATCACATTAGAAACTACAAGTAGTTTTCACATTCATTTCAAGTGGTAATTAATTATAACCCAAATTAAGGTTCTAATGGAGCTTTTCTGAGTTAAAAAGTTTATTGACAAGCAGCCTCACTGGATGCTTCTTAATTAGAAACACCTTTGCAATAACATAAAACACCAAGCGTCTGTGTTTAATGTCCCTTTAGCAGCCAGTGACGGCAACTGCAATTAATAGCAGAATGGAAAGAACAGAACTGAATGAGTCCGTTAAAAAAATTATGGCACTTAATAAAAGCAAAATGTCTGTGTGGAAAATATGTATAGATATATGAAATATTGCTCGTAGATGGACTTCGTTATGAAGCCAATAAATTTGCAAAATTTTTACAACCTTCTGTGAGAACTGCATTGCCCAGACAGTATGTCAGGTTTTCCCTGCCTTTTGTATTTTATTATCATGATTTCAGTTATCTAATTTCAGAATTCGATGCAGTGAAAATTAATTTAATTAAGAAACATAATGTTTAATAAGCATCTCAAGCCACGGTTGATTTCTTTGTAGTCAAGTCAGCGGGTTGTCTGCAGATATACTGTATATGCAGATATATATGCAGGTATAAGCATATACTGAGAATTATGGACATAACTTACAGACTTAGCTTAATCACCCTGCCACCCGTGCTGGATACGCAGATGGAGGATGCATGGAAATAGCTGAATCACTACCACTTAACTAAATGAGGATGCAAAGATTTTACTTTTCTGGTCTTGCTCAGTGGTTCTCTGGAACATCCAGTGTACAAAAAGTGGAATAATCGCTGCGGCGCTGCACGGACTGAAAGGGCGCGAATTAGACGAAGCATCAATCCGTCAGTAACTGCAGTTCAAGTCTTAGACTGTATGAGCGTCTCTCCACAGTAGATGCCACGTCGTCATTATTCCTCTGGAAGGTAATCAAGGGAAATTGGACCATATAAGTCAAAATTGCCATCCGTGCTTGCCCGTGCCAGAATGGCCGGTTACTCTATCAATAGCTTGGAATGATGCATCTCTGACAGCAACAAGGATCCAATCATGGTCACTGGAAGCAAATGCTGAAGGCGGTATTTATACAGATTGGTACATGCGATACTTCGGGATTCGGGAGAGCTTAAAAGAAGACGTGACCGCCTGTCGGCAATGCCAGTGAGTTCCGTCAGAGTTGGCGGCGTCCCTCAGGCCCCGGGAAGCACTCGTACAGCAGCTAAGGAGTAAATCATGCTTGCAGATCACTTACTGCACTGCTGGTCCGCATGTCACGCGTCTCGTTGACCTAAAGTTCTTCCGAGCGACTCTCGATTGCGTTACATGAAACCCTCTTCGGTGGGACCTCGTGCGTGCCCCTCTCCGCAGTGCCACTCGTGTTAAAGCACCTCTACTCTCATTTATCATGCTGCCATTTCTACATAAATTATGCACTGTATCGGAGGCAAGCATTTGGTTAGTGCTGCTTAGGTGATCATTACTGTATTATCAGCTACATAGACCTCGTAAAAATGTGCATTTTGTGCCAGAGCTATTAACGTCTACGCTGAAGTGCAGTAAATATAAAATGTCTAATACTGCACAACCGACATGGAATCCCCAGCTTTCTTCTTTTTATTTTTTATCACCTATTTTTCAGTCACGTTATTTCGGAATGCGATTCCGAATGCAGTAGCACTTGTGGGAGCTGCCTGCCTCCTGGACGCGGGGCTGAATATCAAACTGCCGCCCGCCGAAAGGGCTGTGCCAGACGGGCTGTAGGGTTAGGATGCAATGCTCGGGTTAAGTTACTCGAGAGGTGCAGTAACGATATGGTAAGGCCTCCACATTTCAGGTCTGTTTGTTAGCAGTGAACGCTAAATAGCGTGTCTGTTGCATGAGGCCTTGGGCATTTTTACACTTGTTTCTCAAACAGGTCATGAGTAATTGATGCTGGAGCAGCTAATGTGGGGCAATAATATGTGGAAAAGTTGAGTATTTCTTACATTATTAAATAATGCTTCGTATCCCTCCATCTTGCCCTCTTTTATCCAGTGTGGGGTCTTAGGTTTGGGAAGCTGAGGGTTGTTCACCCCCGGGCCCCCCAGGGCCTGGCCAATCCTGTTTATCAATATCAATATGTCACTATCTGCTAAATAAATAAATGTAAGTCACAGACAGCAGAGCGTAGAGGTACACACTCTGGGTAATTTATAGGTGCCAGTTTACCTGGCGTGCAAGCGCCATGCCCACAGAATGAGGTGGGATTCAAACCCCTAGCCCTACAGGGTGGATGCGACGGTGCACACCTCTTCACAACCTGGCCAGTGCCGTGTTCCTTAATACCGTGACACAACAGCATGTGACCATGCCATCTCAGGGATATTAACATAAAATTAACAAGTGTTTCAGACCACAACAAGTGGATTACAACAGTAGTTAAAAGAGACTTTCTACACTGCACTGTACCCAGAAGTGGCCAGAGTAAAGGCCTTGGGCAGCAGAATGAACCCTCAATGCTTGTTTGGTCATCTAACAACAATGAGAGCAAGCTTGGCCGTGAAGGGCAGCCACCTTGTGCAGCACCCCGTGAGCTGGGGCTTAAGGGCCTTGCTCAAGAGCCCACAGACACACCAAGGCTAGGCTTGAACCAGCGACCTTCCGATCCCAGGCACAGAGGCTTAACCCACTGAGTCACACTGTGCCCCCTATTTGCTTTCGCTACCTCTGTGATGGTAAATGCCCATCTTGAGATGTTGGGACTGTAGCCGCAGTGATACATGCAAAGCTGTGTGAATTTCTAGGTCTTCGCAAATGTCCTCCAAGACCCTTATAGATATGCTGCTTTGCATTTTACAAGTGCCCACTCTGACTTTTTTCATAGCAATAGTTAACAAAGAAGACACAAACACAAACATCAAATACGTGGAACCATTTCTGTGATTCCTAAAAACTGCTGGAAATTTTTACATCTTTCTTTTTTTTGCTGATGACTTTCACTGCTTAATTCTTCATGTAGAGTGTCTTCAGGCCTCTCGGTGGCATGTGAGTTGTTGTGATGAGATGCATTATAATGACCATGACACAGCAGCATATAATGACTGCAGAAAGTCAATGACTTCTCACTGAAGTCTTACAAAAAAAATCAATGTAGCACAGAGGAAAACATTAATAAAGACTCAACCATTAACTGTCTTCCATGCTAGTATATATTCTATGTTCTAAGCCTTTCAATAAGCCATTTCTTGACACTGTGTTAGTATAATGTTAGAGAGCCCCGGGTTATCTGTGTATAGTCACAACAGGAATTAAAAGGTTATGAAGAATGATTTGAAGGTACTTTACTCCAGAACTAAACTTTTCTGACACAAGATATGGAGAGTACTTCTCAGTGACCTTCAGCTCAATCCAGTAAACTTTGACATCAATTTTTTGGCAGAATTGGGCAAACTCTGTGTCCTACAAATCCACTCCTGTTTTATAATTAGCTGACTGGATAAGCAAGCGTTTTCTTATCAGCTTGAGTGAGACTCTAAGACGTGCACTCTACAGCACGTGTCCATTAGGGCATCATTTTGACCTTCAGCATTGTGACTTTGGTCCCTCCCCTTCACATCAGGTAATTAGTCTTTGAGTGTAGAGTTTGCACGTTACTCCTGCATCTATCTTGTGGGGATGCCAGATTCCCTCAACAAACAAGTTTTAGAGAAAGTTTTGCTGGTGCTTCGCCGTGCAAGCCGTACTCAAGCCGTACCGTGCTGCAAGCAGGGCCGAAAGCATGACCTAGCCAAGCTGGTGACATCAGCACCATCTGATTGGTGTAAATGCACATAGATACCGGTGCTCTGCACATCGATTACCTGAAGGAAAAAGGGTATGTTCTATATATTATTCATTAGAAGTATCACACACCGTGATGCAGCAGTGCATCACTGATAATTTGGAACAACACCTTCTTAAAGACAGATAACAGGAATGCATTCCTAATGCAAATGTACGCAAGCAACAGCTTACTCCGTTAGCTTTTCCTGCTAACATGACAAGGCGATTCTCACATGTGCTAGAAAGCTAGGAAATTAGCACATAGTAAATTATAGTGTGCGGCATGCAAACAGTAAATAAGTGTCTCTCCGGTTTTACGTCACTGTCGCTCTCCAAACCCGGCAATGCCCTCACCGAGCCGAGCCTTCCGCAGTGGAAGACCGGAGCGAGCTGGACCCGAGCTAGTCTGCCTTCGCAGTACAGCATGGGAGCCGCCCCGTTCCTGCATGACAGTAGGAAAGCAACATTAGCGTGTGATCAGAAGTGGAATGGACCGGCATCCCATTCAGGGGGTAGGGGCAGGCTGCAGGTCCGGTGTGACCCTGGACTGGATATGCGATTGATGATGGATGGATTAAGGAGGCCTACACCATTACTGTCAATGGCACATATTATGCACATCCCATTACATGGCAAGGAGCATGACAACAAGCTGGGCCAAGATTAGGCTTGTGTGGTAAATTTCATTATACTGCAGTACATAGTATTTTGGCAATATTTTCAAATGTGACGCTGTTCTGGTGTCTTGAAATACTGGCAATAAAATTCCCTCAGATAATATTCATCTAATGAAGACCATCAATAGTTTTTGGCAAAGGATTTTGCTTTCCACTGTAGGGAAATATTTTGGACAGACGGGGTGTTTTTTCAGCACTGCTTCACTTTGGTGTAACTTGCGGCCACACCGGCGGCTGATCTGAGAGATCCGATTGGCGGATAAGTTATATTTGGCTACAGTTTCCTGTATTCCCTGGATGGGGTTCACATAAGGTTTCGGGACCAGTCTGCTGCCACAGACACTTTCTCATTTAATGCAATAACTGGAAAAAGTATCTGTCAAGGTTTTATTACACTGCTTACTCTATTTGTTCTTTGATAGATCTTATGACCACTTTACAAAAAACACTATATTGATGAAAATCTACACCTGATGTGCCTGACACAAATCACCCCAAAATTGAAACAACAGCCCGAGGTGACAGTGGGGGATGGAAAGGGAAAAATTTGGGGGGCAATGTGGATGTTAAGACAAGGACATTAAGACCGACACGGAGAAATACAGCTAGCTGTTTAATTGGTGGGGTGTAGTTTCAGAGTTAGATGCCACAATTAGGAGTCAGAGCTTTCGGGAAAAAACATAGTTATTGGATTTCATATTTCCAGTCAATCCATCCAGTAATCCTAGAAATTGTACAGGTTGAGGGGTGTGGGAAGTAAGGATTAGATGAGGGTGGGGTTGATGAGGCTATCTGGGGAATAATCTGGGTAGTAGTCTCTATCTGCTCACCTCTCCTCAGGGGCATCTCAGCCAGTCCATGTATTTGCTGCACTTCACCAACAGCTCTCTTAATTAATGAATTAACAGATTAATCAATCGATTCATTAACTAGTTTTGAAAAATCTGTTAACTATTGATTAGTTATCGATGGATTTGATGGGCTAGTTGTCAAGTTAAAAATACATTGGTGGATGGTTTCTGCAAATACTGGGGTGATCTTGGGAGAAGTTAAGCTAACACACTTTCACAGACATTTTATTTTCTTGTACTGCCTATATATATATATATTTATGTCTAGACAAAAGATACAATGCTTCAATCATGAGTAATTTCCCATATTATTTCACTTTTACGTTTGTCTGCGTGACTTGCAGCAAAGCCATTGTCTGTGTTAATACTGAGAAGCAGGAACACCACTTTATGTCAGTGTAATTGCTTCATTATGTGTGACCCAACCCGCTCCAGGTGTTTTTAAATTAATGTCCGGTGTTTCAACCATTTGTGACTTTGGACCATGGCGTTACATCATCCTGGTAAGTAGTGCCCACGGCTCGCCCACAGAGGCCATGTTTGCAGTTGTTGCAGTTTCTGCCCGTTTGTGTTTTTGTGTATTGCCCATATGGACATCCATATGCAGAATTGAATGTTTCCATACACAGTTATGGACGAGGATTTTGCAGGGGTCCACGCTGCCGTCTGCCAGCAATGGGAATGTCTACATCGTAAGTGTGTCATGCCTCCTGGTGGGTGGTCGACTACAAGCAGGAATATGTATGAGTTTGCGTGTTCTTATGGGGCACTGCGTTTAGCCTGTAATCATATTTTATACAGGATTTGTCTGACACGATTTGTAAAGTAGTCTGGGACGGTTACCAAAAACATTGTTAATAATAAGAATATTGCCTAATATTAAAGAGAAGGTGAAATGTTAATTTGCACTCCAGCAGTTTGAGTTTTTATTTAAATCCATCATGCAATTCAGTTTTGCATTCTGAGCTGAATTAAAGGCTTTTTTTGTTACCCAGTAAAAGCTGAGGACCCCCAGTTGTGTCTCCCTGGTCCTCTGTGGTCAGGCTGTCATGTGGTTGCCAGGCCCATGGGAGCTGAGGAATCAGTCAGTTTGCTTGTTATCTATCATGTTATATATCTGAGTACATTTCTTTAACTGTTGACGCTTTTTAACACTGTCACTTGTGAAGTGACAGACCGTTATATAACTCCAATCCCCTTTTTTCCACTTCATTGCTGTGATTTCAGTGTTGTACTGATAGTGAGTCATCAGTTAACACATCTATACCAACAGGTAAATATAATTATATACACTCTGTCCCCTTCATTGTTAGTTTTAAAAGTTCATTAGTTTCACGAAGAAGATAATTTGGTGAATCGCTTTCAGTGAAAACATTCAGTGACGTTAGAGGCAGCAAACTCAGCTTTTAGAAATTAGCCATTAGAAAGTGAATATATCGCCAATCTGTGCCAGGTCTACCATTCATAAGTCGTAACATAGCTCAGAAAAACTGGTCAACTAAACATACATGGAGTTAGATCAGATAGGAATTATGTCTAATTATAGGCTTCTGTTTGTATTGGACAAGCAAGACACTCAACACTCTTAACACTCAACATGTCGATCCATAATTTTGCAGACCTGATTTTGTAGAATTTCCAGTGTTGAATTAGTTTCCCCTTACTAGACCACATTTAGCTTTAAAACATATAACATATATCCTAACATATATCCATAACATATATCTCACCCATGTAAAGCGCCCTGGGACAACTCTGTTGTGAAGGGCGCTATGTAAAAATAAACTGAATTGAATTGAATATCCGTTTTGGCACAGGAAAAGGGTGCTTCATTAAATAAAATTACAATACAATTCACATTGCTTTCCACTTACTGTTAAGTAAAAAATAAGTAATAAAAGATGAACTGTAACATTAAAAAATCATTCAAGTTCATTATCGGAATTATGTGGAACAGTGGCGCTCCCATACATGAGCAGGTCCGTTTCCTCGGCTGAAAACCGATCTGGTTTGCCAGGTAAACACACCATTATAATAGCAATCGGCCATAGCTCACGCACCTCAGCCTTTTAAAGGTGAGTTGACGTGCCATTCTGATTGGTTTATTGCATGTTATGCCCAAAACACACCCCTGAATAATTAAGAGAGTTAGGACCACCTTTTCTCACCGTGCTGGTGTGAAGTCTGCTTTTTCCACCAGCAAAATAGCAAAATGGATTTGGCCACGCCCATAAATGTTAGCTGCACTTTACGCTTTGCATCACAACACAAAATAGAGCCACAAATCTCACAACTGCCTTGCCTGCAGTATATACTTATTTGAATTTAGACTTTTTAAGACTTGAATTTAAACTTTACTTTACTTTCTATTTCACTTGTTCTATTCAGAACTATATGTTCCCCATAGTTTGAGGGGGGAAACACTGTAATTACAAAACACTGTAATTACAAATTGCAGTTTGTATGATAATTCAGTATTTGTACTGTTTGCTGTCTTACTTGTGGGTTCACCGTATCATGTGAAAGATATGGTATATTTCAATATTTCAACATTTATATTGGCTTGTAATCTTCTCAAGACATGACAGAGGTTCATTTCTTCCACTGGCCCAATTGACCTTTGAATTGGTTATTTAAAAAGCATCCATGATTTGGTTGGAGAGAACAGAAACATACACCCATTGTAGAATGAAATGACATTTTAGCTCTGTTGCTATGCATTGCGTTGCATTTAAAGGTTGCTAATCTCCCCTAAGTTCATTAGCCATATTGGTTTTATATATTTTACGCACATGATTTTTCAGTTGCTTGTTTTGTGAAATGAGAGTTACTGGAAATATAGCTGAGAAAATGAAACAGTCAGTACTCGCTCCATTACTCACATTGTCATTAACATTATGTTTTAATTAGTACAGATTCCCATGTAATGCAATGCTCAGATCTCTTTGTCAGGGCACACACACACATTCTCATATATAGTAGAGATATATAGTTGAGATATATAGTATTATGATGTTCTAATGAACTGTGTAGTTCAGCAATTAAAGTGTCTTTGAAGTTCATTTCGAAAAGTCAGTTTCATGAGAAAATAAGCTAAAACAATAACCAAGAAAAGTTATACGGGAGGCTTCTTTGCAGCCCGTATGTCTTGCATTTTTTATGGGACACTCCTTTGAGAAGCATTTAGCACAAACAAGCTGCCCTATAGCTTGACGTATAGGAGCCGATAATCTCTCCTTCCCTGTTATTTGTATCAATTAGGGCAACCGCACATCCTGTCAGTAACACAAACCATGATAGTCTATGGTAGCAGAATAAATGTTTAATGCTATTTCTAATGGCCTGTGTTTTGCTTCTGGAAGCTAAAATTTGGAGCCATCGGTGGAACACTTACACAAATCTGCGGACATCACTCATTTCCCGCATTCAATTTTAATAAGGCCTAAAGTGGCGTGCGATGGTTTCCCACGGGACGCAGAGTAAAGTCGGGCCGAGGTCGGGACGAGACGACCGGCAGAGCAGCAGTCCCTGTAATTTCCATGTCACTTCCCACTGGCTCATCCGCGGTGCTGTTTGTAGTAACGATGTCTCTCTCGAGGGGGTTCTGCAGCCAAGTCCCATGTGGATGCACACTACAGGAAATTTAGTTTTTCTATCTGGAAAGTAAGATAGCAGAAAGCAGATAATGCTTTGCTTTGTGGAAAAGGTTGGCACCTAAAGGGAGGCCTTTGCTTTTTTCACCTGCGAACAAAACATACTGAACACTTAGACCTAAATCTTGAGCTATGCTGTAAATGGGTAAAAGTTTAAGACTGTCACTTTAAGTAACAAACTGCGTGAGCTCATATACAAATATGCAAATTGAATTTGTCAGTGTTTCCATTTAGGGGGAAATTGTCGGTACAATTCTCAACACCCTTTACTGTAGTTACCCATTTTTCAAGGGCAATGTTATTATTAGCCTTTATATGTAATTACAAGACATTGTCCTAGTACAGTGGTGTGAAGTGGGCTATTTCATTGTTTAAAGATAAGTAATGGATGAGACTGTGTCAGACTCAGACTCTAAAAAGTCTTTCTTAGACAAATGATTTTTTTTGTCTCTCTGTGGCTGAAAAAAACAGCAACACCAGAAATCATGCAATCATAACATTATCACCTGGTGTGGCAGTGAAGTTTCTATTGTCATAATGCAGTAACGCAAAAAGCTACCTGTGAAAATGTATTATTTATTGTGGTATTACATTATGTAGAGGCATTAGATTTAAAACTAAATGCCTGTGAAGTATTAGTGATAAATAGATTCACTATTAAAAAATATGGATTTTAAATAAATATTTTTTTAATTAAATATGGGTTTTCTGCTCTCTAATGAATCAATGATCCCTACCACCAGTGTATTATCAGAATATTTCACAGATATTAGGCAATTTGAAAGGTCAACTCGAGTTCTTCAGAAAAAGCTGGTATTTCCCAGGGGAATTGTGAATATTCCAGGAGTTTTAATACGTTAAATGCTTGGGAAAATCTTAAACTATTTCAGAGCAGTTATAGATTTGGGTCCAGTTACATTACAGCTCTATTATTATAATGTGATTTTAAATTATTCCTGGTTGACAACTTTATCTTCTTGTTGGAAATGGGCCCTCTCTCCCCTCTCTACTCCCATTTGTCGAGATGATGGGATATGTCTGGCCTGATCTCTGTGATTTGTGGCAGCGAGTGTACGCCCATTTTAATATGGGAGCATAAACCCTCCCGGGGGTAACAAAGATCCTAAACCATGTAAGGGAAGGTTTACTTCCTGCATACGTCAGCGAACCTGACGGTGCCACTAGCTATGTACATGGAGAGATAAACCGATAGGCAAACAGATATATTCATATCCTTTCAAGACAATTTCCACATCAAAATAGTGTTTTATATGCAGCCGCGATTTGAGGCATAAGAGCGGAGAGCAGGCATCATCTGCGAACCATAATGGTATGTTGAATAATTGCATTTGTTAACTGTTACCCATGCTAGAGGAGAGAGTTATTAAACAGAACAACGTGGGATATGATAAACATTTAATGTCCTGTCAAAGATATGTTTGCAGTTTCAGTTAGAAGCTGATGATGATGTTTGGTTTCCAGCACTTTTGTTATTTGCTTTAAATTTTGATTTCATGATGTATACTAATGAGTCTACTGTAGGATTGCATAGGGAGATTCCTGCCTGCAACCAGAGCCTCAATCCCAGTCGGTGCCGCGGTTTTATCTGGCGTAATAGCATGCTTTGAGATCTTTAAAATGATTTAAATCTGACTGGAACTGCTGTACTTTTAAAAGTTGCTCAGGGAAGGGGTTCTGCTTATTTAATAAACAAGCATGTTTAATAACCTCATAACCTTTTAAACAAGCAAGTGGTCATTTTTAACCAGACCAATAAAGTGTATTGTAAAAACCCTTTGACAAAAGTTGTTTTTTTTCTGCAGTGAATCACTCATCTAATTATTTTGCAGAATTTGAAGAATAGATTAAGGTGTAATAGGTCATGCACCAAATATTATTTGCAATGGATAGTTCACACAATAATGATTAAAATTGTGTGTTTTGCCTGATATCTTTAAAGTGATCTTTAGGAGTTTACTACAGATTTATTACTAGAATAAAATATTCTGTCCCCTGAAATTGTGCATTACATAGTTTCACAAATTCAGTCATCCATAGTTTCTACATTTCTATTATTTTCACTGTGGTATTTATTTATCTTTCTATGAAACAATCATTTCAAAATGCAACACCAAGTTGCATCGCCAGTCATCAAATCTATGCTGTAATATACTTTACTTTTGTTTTTCAGGTGGAAGCTGAACGGCACATTGATCAATCCTAAAACGGGGCCCCACTACAGCCTCTCGGGAGGGAACTTGCGCATCGGTGATCTGAACAAGGACGCGGACGCCGGCACGTACCAGTGTCTCGCGTCAAACTCCTTAGGGACCATCGTCAGTCGAGAGGCCACTTTAACCTTTGCATGTAAGTCTGGTCATTTTGCATGTAAGTCTGGTTTGGTGATGAGAGATTTCAGCGGCCTGTCCCTTGGTATGATGGCAGTCCTGTTTAATTACACAAGTAACCCCAGGATCCCACCCGTCCTTTCTTCCCGTGTGCAGAGCTCAGCTCACCATCTAAGACTGAAAATGAGTCACCAGCAGAAAGCTGATGGATATGGCATTATTATTTGAACTTTAAGAAGCATATGATAACTAATGCTCCTTAGGTAGTGCTGTAAGACTAATATACTCAGTACACAGGCAGGTACAGTGAGCTCGGTACTCAGGTTTTGATTGGACGGCCGTCGAGGTGACAGCGTTGACGTGTTGTGATGGATGGCCCTTTCAGGCAGCCATCAGAGTCATTCTCCAAGGCCAAGGCCTTTCCATCTTCCGTAGGCCACCTGCTTATGCACCCACGATTTGTGACGTCCTTCGTCATGGAAAGGTCCAGCTCCACGGGGGAACACCACTACTCCCCTATCGGGGATTTGCTGACAGCTTCACCAGTTGCTATGGATGACTTTGCCAAGTGCCAGTTTTTATCTTGTGATGAATGCAGGCACCAGTTGCTCTGTGGTATCTATCTTTTTTATTACTTTGAGTACAATATAATTAACTACATTTTTGAAAGGTGCAGGCGTATAAGAATAATTTATAGGGTAGCAGATATTATTGGAGTGCTGACCCTGATAAATAAACCCACTTTATTAGGTATACCTGGCTAATACTGGGTAGGACCCACTTTATTAGCTATACCTAATAAGTACCTGGTAGGACCTATTTCATTAGGTATACCTGGCTAGTACTGGGTAGGACCCACTTTATTAGCTATACCTAATAAGTACCTGGTAGGACCTATTTCATTAGGTATACTTGGCAA
>JAODKL010000128.1:15978046-15988682 GCA_026780765.1 Petrocephalus schoutedeni
GATGTCTGCACTAGATGAGGGAGTCCGGTGTCTGCACTAGATGAGGGAGTCTGATGTCTGCACTAGATGAGGGAGTCTGGTGTCTGCACTAGATGAGGGAGTCTGATGTCTGCACTAGATGAGGGAGTCCGGTGTCTGCACTAGATGAGGGAGTCTGATGTCTGCACTAGATGAGGGAGTCTGGTGTCTGCACTAGATGAGGGAGTCTGATGTCTGCACTAGATGAGGGAGTCCGGTGTCTGCACTAGATGAGGGAGTCTGATGTCTGCACTAGATGAGGGAGTCCGGTGTCTGCACTAGATGAGGAAGTCTGGTGTCTGCACTAGATGAGGGAGTCTGATGTCTGCACTAGATGAGGGAGTCTGCACTGATGGCGCGTCCAAGGGAATAATGGAAATAAATCTAAGAACTGAAAACAGCAGTAATACACCCTGACCTTCATATCCCAAACACAAATCCTACCTGACTGCAAATATTTATGTACGTAAGAATACACCACATATTTTTTTTAACGCTTCAGATTTTTTTAATGGTAAAATGATTATTTATGAGTTTTTTTATTAGATGACTCACCTGAACTTTGTGTGCCAGTTGGTTAGTTATGGTGTACATTTGTGCACCTCAAGAAATGCAAAACCTATTACTGGCCCTTGCAGCTTGTGAAAATGTCTTTTCAAATGAATCGGTGTTACTTTTTTGTTCATGAATAAAACTGACACAATCTTGTTAATTGCATTTCAGCAGATGGAAGTTTTAACGTCTAAGATTGGAAGCTGATTTGGAAAACAGCATTTTCCAGAGCAGAGCGAATAGTGTGCATTGTAATTTATACCTCCAGTAAACCGTCTTCCAGCTGCTCCATTTGTCTTGGAAAAATCATTTTTGTGTCTGTCACTAATGAAATGCAAAGAGTCCATTGCTATATTTGTTAAGTACGACAAGAAATGTATTTTTTCCTGAAGTATGGGTATGCTTTCACCAGTTCAGATCTTGAACCTTTATTAAGATCCATCTAATATATTCACCATGATTTTAATTTGTAAGGTCCCATAGGTCCGCTGTGTGTTTTGCATCCCCATGCCTCACGTAACGTGCCCTGGCAGTAAGGGTGGTCGTAAGAGAATGGCTAGCTTACGGGCATTTTCTCAGCCAGCATTTGCATGCTCCTTGAGGTATTTCCTTTTTATTTGAAATAGAGCTGCTGTCATACATGGAAATGGAAGCAAAATAATTTAACCTTAAATAAATCATTTATGCTTAAATCCTGAAAAATCCAACTACCGATAATATGAATGTTTCCCTCTAATTTGTCAGTGCCTTGTTTGTTTGAGTCAGACAGAAATCACCCACAACCCCATATCAGAATCAAACAGTAATAGAAATGCCTGTGGGTTTCTGCAGATGTGTACACAAACAAAACCAAATGCTAGCATTCAATACTAACATTTCAGACAGTAATCTGTGAAATTGACTAAATAATTCTCAGTTCTGGCTGCAAATGTTAATCGTATTTTGTTTTTCATAATTTTAGTGAATATTGTAATCCTCTCACCTGTAGATTTCTTTTACATCCATTCTTCTGTCCTCTTGATACCACCTCTATTTTGGATCTGAGTGAGGAGAAAATCTAGAACTTAGAGATAAACAAACAACAACAAAAACACAAACGGATGACAGGTCAGCCTGTATCTAGTGTATTTAAGGGTTGGAAATGCTTAGGGTGGCGGTGGGCCCAGGACTGTGTTGGAGACGGGGCTTTCATTTTAGGGTTAGGGGACTGAGCGGGCACTGCTGCAGAGAAACAGGACCGGATACTGAGTCAGAGTGATGCACCAATTTATTTGGAGGTCCAAGAATGAGGGCCTGCCCAAATGAGTGGCGTCTCTGGCCCGCCCTCACGTCTTGGCTATGGGCCATCGCACAGTGACATTCACAGGAGTCACACTGCAGATGTGATGAGGTGTAATTGGATCTCTCAAAATTAGACAATTCCATTCTTATATCAGTTGGTTTAGATATGAAGAAAGTTTATCTAGGATACGTTTGAAAGGTCAAATACTGACATTTTTTGTATGTTTGTTTGTTTTTACCAAGTTTAGTTGTGTGTAATGCATTTTATAGATTTGTGAGTGTGTAGTATAGATACAAACGATATTTGTGTTTGACTTGGCTCGTTCCTGAAGCAGCCAATCAGCTGCTAACATCATCTAGAGAGGGCCTTTATGTGTTTCAGACAATAATAAGCCCTCTTTGCACCTGTGTGTTGCCTCTGAATGTCATCTCTAAATTCTCCCAGAATTTCGCAAACAGCCTGCTGTATGCTTCTGAAAGAAGGGGGCATCTTTGTCAAAAACAGTGACGTGAAAAACCAAATGTTTGGTTAAAAAAAGAAACAATGATAATCTCTGTGTTTAAAATGCCTAATTAGCTTCTTAGAGGAAATGACTGAAAAGCCTTTATAGCATCAAATTTGTAAGTTTAAGCTGTTTTCCTGCCACAAAGAAGTGGCATCTGGTGCCGGGGTTCCCCGACACTTTTCCCCAACAAGTGCGGCGTGGACTGGGGGCTCGTAGAGGCAGATCCGGGCACGGCGTGCTTTCCGCAGTATAGAAAGGGCACACTGTCACAGCTGTGTCCTGACAGGGGAGCATGCAGTGTTTGTTCGAGTCTATTGCATGGCTCCTCTCGATCCGCAGGCTTCACAGGAGAGCGTCCGTCTGAATCCCACCATTCGTTAATGGGGCTTTCTGCCAAAACAGCCGGACTCTCTGGGTCTTTTGTTCAACAATGGTCTCTTTGCACAGATACATTTTGGGATGGCGGGGGGGGGTGCTATTGGTTTTTTTTTACACACTACAAACAATTTTCGGAATCAAAAGGATTTGTTATACCAAATACACATAGCTGCATTTTACACTGGTATTACTGTTGCTGTTAATTAATTGTCACTGCACAAGTTGCTGAATTTATACTTCGTACCTTAATCTGTACTTCTGATTTGTGTTTTTGTGTTACTTTCTGTTTATCGGATGGATATGTGGAGTACGACTTTCATTGCATAGTGGAAATGACGGTCTACTGTGCATTTGACAAATAAACTCTTGAATCTTGAATCTATGAAGATTCACTGTGGCCATGCTGGCAGTGATTGAGTCAATTTCTTGCCGACTTGAAGTACTGACTTTCCTGAATAAATTCAGTGTGATGACTGTTCAACAAAAAACCCATTTATACTATAGATACATATATATGCATTATAATCCCAATGATGAGTTGCCTATATCCTACCCATAAGTAACCAAACAAAATACAAGACTTTTGACATTTTTTATTTTTTGACTGGAGTCACTGATTTTTATAAAATTGAGTTTCCATTTGTGCAGACTGAAAAAATGATCCCCGCAATTTCAAAACAACTGGCTTTTATCGTATTGTGGGGACATTTGATACCCCTTCTGTATATATATATATATATATATATATATATATATATGTGACCTCCCACGCACACAAACACCCATACACAAAAGCAAAAATGACAGTGATTACTTCATGTACATTGAGTTTTCGAATGAGGGTAAGTTTGGCACTTTACTCAATGGTTTTATTATAGAAGAATAACAAAGCAGGAGTTTACAGAATGCCAATGGACATTTTTCTTCAATGAGTGAGCAAGCTGTTTGTGAGCACAGCTGTCATTTTTATGGTAAAAATGTGTTTTGGTTTGATACTGTGACACTTTATGATTTTTTGGTGGTCAAAGAAATAGTTTTAAGTGCTTACTTAATATTTTATTAACACTTATACTTGACTTCCGGTCACTTGAGCTGTTTAAATATGGCTAAATATTGGTTTTACATACTACAAATAACCCATGACACATAAAACTGTGAAGCTCTCCAGACATATTGTTTAAATGGTTTTTGAAGTGTAGCTACTTGCTTTTTGTTGATTGAAACATTAGTTTGATTTGATAAATGCCATTTTTCTTTGTTTAAAACATTGATGTGTGTCTATACCACTAGGGGGAAAAAGTCTGAGTTAATCACAGATGCCCCAACCCAAAAGACAGTTTAGTTTTAAAAGAGGTTTAAAACCAGAGTTTTTTAAAGAGGTTCAAAAATATGACGTTGAATCAAAAATCTTTCTTGATATTGTCAAGAAAAATAGTAATAAAGTGATCCTGGGTCTTTTCATTGAACTCATTGTTGCTGGAAGTATGAAATATTTCATTTATGAACACTTAAAGGTGTTCACATACGGGGTGTCCCAAAGGAGGTATTGTGTTCCTCCTACAGTTGTGCCTAAATTGGCCCCTAGTTCCTACCCAACTGCTTTTATCTCCAATGTGGAGGGACCTAAAATGATTTGAAACTACTTTCTTTTTTAATTAATTCAGCACCTTAGATGTCCAGTGCTTTTGTCCACTTTGTTCTCCGGCGTACAATCGCCCCCCATCTTCTCTTGGGGCTTTTATCCGATACTGTGTTCTTGATTCAGATGAAAGTGAGTGAAACGCCACTCAGAACCCTTTCTGGCACTCCATTGTCACGGGACCGGACCGTGCGAGGTCTGCTGGGCAGACCGCTTGAGCGGAACATTTGTGAGCGTGTCGAGGATTGCCAGGAAGCCGGCAGGATCGCTCTGTGGGAGAGGCCAGCCCAGCACAATCACCCACTCAGCTGTCCCTGCTGTGCGCGGGTCTCCCATAAAGCAGGTGTGGCAGGGAATACGCCTCTTTTTGCTTTGTCTTTTGTTCTGTTTGGTTTTAGCGTTGTTTGCTCATTGATATAATAAGGTGGTTCACAGGTGCTCCTCGACTTATGATACGGTTACATTCTGATGAATCCATTTTGTTTTGCAATTACTGTAGCTGACTAAATTCAGTCATTGAAAAGTAAATAAAATAAAGACAACTTTATTTGGTTAAATACAGAAATGAACGCAGTACAATACATTGTTGAACACCGTATTAGATGTAAATACTATCACTCTAGAGACTGGAAGCGTGACTGGAACCATCAAACCATGCGAAGTGATGAGAATCGCTATTTCCAACCTTATAGCCTCTGTTTATAATAAGACTGGGAAAAGTGCTACATTTCTGAAAGCACTAATGTCAGTTTAACTACGAAAAAGCCATTCTTGTTGCCATTATGAGAACAATTTACTTTAAAATTTAGAATTTTTGTTTTTTTAGAGATCCCCGCACATCTTTGAGCAACCCGCGCATAACTGGACCTCACTTACCAAATTACTTATTAATCGTAAGGAAATCCAAGGAAACGCTTTTCTTAATAGCACTAAAGGCTGTAATATTGGTATTAGCAAAAGTGTGTTGTAGGGTTAAAAAGGAGATTTATGTCTTAAGAAATAATTACAGCCAGCCTCCTAATAGACTTGTGTCGTAGCCAATATGACATTTATTAGCTGACCTTATAGTACTCTTCATAAATCAGTGGGCCTAGTAATTTTCCATTTAAATCCATTCTTGAAGCAGAACTAATCAGCAATCTTATTTCAAAGGGGGTCGACTTCTTGCAGTACTGGAGATTTACCATTGATTTGCCCTAGAAAAAAAGTCTTAATTTTTGCACCACTGCTCGAGGTGACATGACAATATGGAGGATATTTCAGAAGAAGGTTAATTAAGGTTAATTATTGCAAGTGGTAGAGGTTTGCACACTTGGCCCGTACTACCGTTATCGCGCCATATTTCTGGTGAAATAACGTCCTTGAGTGTGGCCCTCACGTCTCTGATTTGTGGGATGCCTCGCATTGACAGCTTTATTCACCTGTGAGGCCTATTTGGCTGCACATTTGATTGGTACAGGCAGTTATTCTGAGAAAGGGTGAGGTTTCCGGAAGAGTGCAGGGAATCATATTTCCCTCCCTTTTGTGTCGTCTTTGACCGTTCTCCCACCAAAAACACTTGCTCACCGCTGCTTTTATCCGTAACTCATCTATCGCGTCATATCCCAAACTCTGCCTTCCGGCACAAGATACTAGCTACTGACGTTAAAAGAGCATCGGCAGGATCCAGATTGGAGTGTATTTTTACACACCGGTGATACACTGCAGTACTCAGCCATGGAGAGTCTCTCACACCTCCATTCAAATCGCCTCCGTTGGCTTCCGTCGCTCCGCAGTAGTGAGGGGGATACAGGATGCAACTCCTCTGTGTTACTGTTTTCCATCAATTGTCAAACATAAATTAGTTTCAACAAAAAGGCGATTCTGGTTTCTAAGCCATTTCTGATTTGCTTTGTAATGAGTGCGGCAGAGGAGGGATAAAAAAAAAAAAAACCACAAAGAAGGCCCCATATCTGACGGAGCCATTAAAATCACTCATGTGTGGCCCGAGCGTAACAGCGTGTTTTCCGCCGTCCTGCCCCGATTTCTGTGAAAGCCCTTTGCTAATTCGGGCTCAGCGGTGCCGACCTGCAGCGAGCATCTTTAGTTCAGCCACTCTGTAGGACGCACCTCTTTCCTTTCCAGAGAAACTTTATTGCACACCCATGGCGGTCGGCTTCACGAGGAATTCCGTGACACATCTCGCCGCTACCGGGCGCTGTCGGTATTTCTGATTAGTCATTGTACTTTTATTAGTCATACCTAGACATCAGCAGGTAGCCTAGTGGGAAGTGAACAAAAGCAGTGAAATACTAAGACGCTGTCCTCTTTTACACTGGAGTTAAATGCAGTGGTTCTGTTGTTTTAGATTTAGTCTTGGGAGGTGCTGCAGTAATTATTATAATCGACAGGAAACTCACACATTGAAGAGCGGCCACTGCTAGATTAGCCAGCTGAAGACTTTCACCCTGCTGTACATCAGCCACATCTTTTTGGTAAAAGTAACCAAGGGAGCACATTTTTGGAGAATCTGTGCTTCTCCTTTTATTGCCATTCCTTTTAAGTGTTTTCTCTTGCAGCCCCCGAATATGCCCTTGGGCAAATTGCTGTGTCTGAATGACCCTTTGTGTGCGTGTGCCCTGCGGTGGGCTGGTGTGCTGGTGCTCGTGCACCCAGCCCGCTGGGAAAGGCCGCGGCAAACGGCGCATCCCTGAGGTGGGTGGACAGCCGTGGAAGGCAAATTGGGGAACGTTGGTCTTTATGATGTTTATTGTGATGCAAACTACTACAGAATGTTTTCTAAAAGAGAGAAGAGAACAACTATCTGTAACTAGCTATGCATAATGTTACAGATAGTAGGGGAAAGCAAGCCAGAAAAGTGGGCAGCAAAAACTGACACATTAAGCCCAGGCGCTTGGCAGAATGCCCCACAGATCAGTGTGGAAAAGCCAGATGTGTGTTTAAAACGGAAGCCTTGCGGTACACGCTGCCCTAAGGTGTGACGCTCCATGACCACAGTGCCAGTGCAGACAGTCCCCCAAATGCTTTGTGCTGTTGATGTAAAGCAATCCACCACAGAGAAAGTCACTGCTGCCTTCCTGTCTGTCTAACAACTCAATTACAGTGCAGTGCAGGCCTCTTGGATTAAAGCATTGTCATCCTGCCAGGTAGTCCTTTCAGACAGGACTACATTCCACGCATGGACAGTCATTCACAGCAGCGTACTGCATTGACCAGGCCACTCACTCCATTGATACAGCTTGACCCATAAAAATACACCAGCTAATTATTTACTTCCATCCATCCATCCATTGTCTGAAACCGCTTGTCATGGAGGCCTGGAGCTGATCCTGGAGGGTACGGAAGCACGGCAGGGAACAACCCTGGATGGGACGTCAGCCCATCGCTGGGCACACTCACACTAATTATTTACCTGCACAGCCTATTACAATTACTGCTAAAAGTACCAGGTACTTATAGCCTGAAAGTTTCTTTAGTTGGCACCATATTTTGTGGC
The DNA here is from genome assembly GCA_026780765.1 of Petrocephalus schoutedeni. Lineage (NCBI taxonomy): Eukaryota > Metazoa > Chordata > Actinopteri > Osteoglossiformes > Mormyridae > Petrocephalus > Petrocephalus schoutedeni. The sequence goes on from JAODKL010000128.1 coordinate 15,985,917, forward strand.
TTTGATCAACAGAGTCAATATTAAGCCTGATCCATTTCCCCTCTCCTCTGCTAAGCACTTTGTATTTTGTCAGCGAGGACCCAGGTCATTGCGAGTCTGAATCCTATCTTATATGAGACATTCTCATCTTTGTTCCGTACATCCGACTGGCTCTTCTCTTTTAGGCCTCCTGCTCTAGCTAATGTATGAGAGTTATATAGCAACACATATATAGCAAATACACTGTATTAAGATGAAAAAAATGCACTTTTTTCATGGAGTTTCACTTTGAAATTTCACAAACTCCCCCAACATAAGTACTTCTTAAAAATACTGTAAAAATAGTATGTTCCAACATCTGGTTCTTGGTTGCATTATGTAAATTGCCTGTGCCTTTTAATTACTTTTTATTTAATTAAGTTTGCCTTTAGGGAAGTGCCGGGTACCTGATTTGAGGTATTTAGTTCTGTTAATCTGGCGTTAAGATTTTGCCCCAGCAAATAACGCGCTGTCTTGTTGTTTCTCAGATTTGGAAAACTTCAAGACTCACAGAAGAGGAACCGTGTCGGTGCGCGAGGGACAGGGCGTGGTGCTGCTCTGTGGAAGCCCCGCCCACTCTGGAGGTAGGGCACTCATCACCAAACGTACTGTTTCCCTGTCTTACTCATTTACTTTGCTCAAAATCATAGCCGTCAGGGTCAAATTTAGGTTACTGTTAATAATGTTCAGCTGCGAGTCCAGCCGGGGACTTGATTATTTTACAAGACGTGACTGGAGTTCTCGTTTCCTGATACATCTACCTGTTCAGGTATTTACAGTAGAAGGGATCCCTGTGGGCCACCCCACTTTGCTTTTGGGCATCTGACAGCGAATGGCTCAGGGTTTCTCAGCACACCTCACCCACTCAGAAGCCTCGACTGAGAGAATCCCATTGTTTAGCCGGTGCAGGGAGGCTGTGCGATTGTCACACACGCAAATCTATAGAGGTCAAGTAATTAAAGGCGAGTCTCTGTGCCGGCCTGATAATTTCGCCCTCACTTACTCGAGCAGTTGAGCTGATCAGCAGAAACAGTGAGTTTAATGATACTGTTCACATGCAAAATTGATGGCTTAAATGTGATGTTCAATACCGGATCAATTTTAATGATTAAAAATTTACCGTGTGCTGTTCGTTGTGATGACTGTTTACTTGGCATTACTTCGCCGCATAGTTTAACATTTTTTTTTCCTCTAAAAGAATCTGGGCTTCTAATCCTAGAGATTTAAAATGATATCAAGTGCCTGCCAGCCAGCCAGCATCACAGCAGCAGCACAATTCAGCAACATTGTAAGCAGACGAGGCCCTAGTCTGGGGAAGCTGTTATATCGCCACAGACTAATGAAGGAATATCTACTGCAGGCGTGCTCCTGTTCGGGAAGTTTGCGGCGAATGCATGTTTGTTAAAGTGGGAAACAATAAAGCAAGCAAATACCTGAGCATGTTTAAGAGCTCACCAGAACTTGCATGATAATATTGGTCCCTGAACACATTCGCAATGGCGTACCTTTCGAAATGGTTGTGAAGGGCAAGTAAGTTATGGGCAGGTCTTCATGTGTGTGGGCTTTAACGTGGAACCTTCTCTGAGGCCAGATGGTGCCCTGCTTACTACTGGTAGACATTTAGGGTCACGCTTGTGGCATTGCGTTCTTCTGCAAGCATTGCTTATTACCCATGTAAAGATACATACATGCAGATTATTGTGTTGATCTCTGGTAATAAAATCCTACACAACAAAAATAGTCACTGGGATTATCCAGCTTTTGCACGTTATCTGGCAGCAGTGTGAGGGACATGGTGATCTCTCAGTTTTAATCGACTCACAGTTAGTCTGTGCTGGCTGCCGCCCCAGTTCCCTGTGTGGTTTCCAGCAACTCTGTGCTGGTCTCGCAGAAATAAACACGCAACTGAATAAATGTTTTAGAAGTCCATATCACTTTGATATCAGGGACTGTGTTCTCTGTCTGACTCTAACTAGAGAGAATTGATTTATAAGTATTAAAATGATATTTTAACATTATTGAAAATTAAATTGGTTTGTGTTTAAACATATTGTTTCTATTTATTTATTTTGCTTCTGACTTCTCCATGGCCTGCGTTCGTAGCACAGTCAATTTTAGGTCCCCATTTTGATAACCTCAATTTTTTAAAAATCTATGAATGCAATCAAAAAACTAAAAAGTCAAAAAGTCTTGTATTTGGGTTGGTTACTTATCGTTAGGTTAGGGCTGGGTTGGGGTTAAGGGTGTCGTGATTGGGAGGACTGGGATTTTTTCCATAGAAATGAATAGAAGGTCCCCATTTAGATAGGTACGTGAGTCTGTGTGCGTGTGTGTGCGCGTGTGTGTGCGTGTCTGTGTGTGCCCTGCAGTACACTTGTGCCCTGGATACACTCTACCCTGATTGCATCCCTGCCCTGAATAAGCAATATGGCAGATGGATGCATTTTATGAAGTCACCTGTAGTTTGTATTGCAATTTAGACGGCTGTATCATACATCTGCACCTCTTTGTAACACTGCTTTCCCCAATAAGATCAGCAATATCCATACGTTTTTTTGTATAACATAAACTGTAAAGTTTAATCTTGCGGATGACAATGGGCAGATGGTGTGGCGACATTATGATTTATTATAGTACAGTTATGGGAGGCAGGTGACAATATCCCTCAGGAAGCTCTCACATTTCCGTAGCAGGCCACTGCTATGTGAAAAATAACCGCTTCAACTCTCAGTTTGTTTAAAAGCTGCA
>JAODKL010000128.1:15993387-16007374 GCA_026780765.1 Petrocephalus schoutedeni
ACTGTTTTCTCACCAGTCCAGGGCTGAAATGTGCTGGAGGTGCAGGGAGATAACGCCCGGACTGACAACAATCTTTTCACTTTCCTGGAGAGCACATTTGTGGCCCTTCCCCTCTCTCTCCCCGGGCTTCTCATCTGGGCTTCTATCAGAGGAAGACCATTCCCTGGTTGGGGCAATTACTGGTCACCAGCTGTGCTGTATTCCTACCCCTTCTGGCCGGTGCTGAAGAAGCCGATGTTTCTCTCGACCTGCATGGTGCCGGTCGGCCCCTGCTGGTACGTGGTGGGCTTCCGGCGGTCCGCCGTGTCACAGTGCGCCTCGATGCGTGCGCCAGCATTCCGACTGCGCTGTATATAAAGCACCGCGTGGACACGAAGCCTCAGTTTCCCTGTGCGGCTTGCAGTGGATGGAAACCTGCATTCACACAAGGAGGATTAGAGCAGCCAGGAAGCGAGCGAAACAGGAATAGCTGTGCCTGACTTGTGGCTGCTTTTCAGTGCTTCTGCCTAATAGCATCCTTACTTCCAATTATGCTGTATTACTAGGAATAACCCTTTTTGATCACTGTTACATGTTTCCATACATGTGTTACATATGGGTAGTTGTGCCCAAAAAATTGAAACCGCACATGCTGTAAAGAGGAGGCGGGTTGCAGCCGGATTCTGGCTCCACATGCGTGCAGTTTGCATGTTTGCATGTTCTCCCTGTCTTGTCACGGTGTGTTTCTATGGGTTCTTCAGTTTTGCCCGCCAGTCATAAAACATGCTGTACTATATTGTTACTAGATTGCCTATAGTTGGAAATGGCGTGCTGTCCCATCCTGGGTTATTCGGTACCCTGCACTGGTAGACTCAGGACCCCTGTGACCCTGCATTTGACTGGCAGCTACTGAAAATGGCTATACTATCATTTAGATGCCTGTAAATACACTAGTACAGCTAACTAGCTTACTTTTTCGCGTAGTCTCATTATTAAGAATTAGTTATCCTTTGCATAGATTCCATACAAAAACTGTATACCCTGAGGTATGGGCACCTAAAATAGACACAGTCCTCAGATGGAGTCGCCTTTGCGGACCAGCTGAGCACCTGTTACATCAGATTTAATAGGTCTGACCTTAAGACATGTCGACAGGCAAACGGTCACATCAGCCCTAACAAAAGAGCTGCTGCAGTCCATCCTCTCTGCAGTGAGAATCTCCCAGACAGCTGCACTCTGACGGAGACTGAACCAAGAGTCTGCCGCGCTGGAGTGGCTTATCAGTGTGAATGGCTGTTTAAGCACTGGCATAAATACACAGGCCGAACTTGACAACTTGCTGTCCATAAGCGATTGCCAGAAACCTGAAAGAGTCCAGTGTCCCAAGCAGACCAGGAAAAATAGAAACTCACCAAACCAGAGCACAATGTTCACTTTAGACTCCCTGTTATAATTTGTATAGAGGTGCTACAGCTACATGTTTAATTTAGCAAATGATTGTATTACAGTTTATTATGTTAAATGCCAACAAACTGTGATTTTACGTTGAACAGTCCAGATTAGTGGTTATCGATGATTTTAAAAAAAATAAAACAAAATGATCCAGTGCTGCCTTTTCGTGAGGTGGATGAGTGTGTGGTTAGGGATGGCATCATACCTAGAATCTCTCTCGTTCTCTTGAGCTGGACTGAGTTCTTTACCTTTTTACACAGTGCAGCTGACTGCGAGCTGAGCTGCTTCTGCACTTGTATATCGAATGGTTAAACCCATTAAGATGCGATGTCCAATATTTTCTCTATATTACCTTGTGAAACAACTGAAAGGCAGGAGGAGGCATTGCGGGGAAACAATTAGATACTTTATACGTATTGCCCTGATTCTTACTCAATTCACATTGAGAGAAATTTCTTTATCAAGCTGTCTCTGCAAATTAGTCTGTAATTGTCTTGCCTGATCCCCTCTGAGAAGGTGGAACCCACAAAGGCAAAGTCCCTGCCGCAATTGAGCTAATACTAATTAAGTTTTTTAAATCACTTGCTGAAATGACTAGTCATATCTAATATGCATAACTTATCATATTTACACTGTAAAGCACACCAAATAAAATACATTTAATTTTATGCATTCCTTTTCCACTTTTTCTTTACATAACGGTGATGCTGCAATGTAGAGGATGTAGTGACTTTGCTGTAACCCATTTTGGAAGATTATGGCAGATGGTAAATTATGATACACTGTAGTGCTGTTAGTGACAAATATGAGAGAGGATCGGCGTTTGTGGCAGGGGGCATATTTCTTAAAGTACAGGGATTTAGGATTTTGATTAAATGTTTCTGCCTGCAGCTTGATTAACAGGGTTGTTCATAACAGAAGCGCGTATACACCATAATGAATTTGACTTTTGCATAACTACAACATCTCATTAGTCAGAGAGGCGGTTCTAGGACAGGCAATAAAACAATTAAACTCGTGAAAGTCAGGACTGGGCCAGCAGGTTTACCGACAATTCTTTTGAGGTGTTAGAAACTGCTGTACCTCGTGAGTGGGGGTGGAATAAGGCTATAAAGACCATTGAATTGATGCCTGCTTGCCTGGGCTCTGGACAATAACAGGGCCTTAGTGACACCAGATAGCATCGCCGGCCTGGTGTGCAGTCTACTGTTTACGATGGATCGGCACTCTCCTCCAATATTAGCTGCTGCCCAGTGGACATGAACAAACTCCGTCATCGCGCTGGCAGCCTAAGGGTGCTCAGTCATGAAGTTGAGCTCTGATTGGCTATCTGAGTGACAAGTTGTAGACTTTCTGCAGGATGACGGAGCAGTGAATACACCAGCAGCCGAATTAGTAAGCAGCAGCACGACTTAATGGCTCGATGAATATCCTGGATTAAGTCTTGAATCAGTTCTCAGTTCCATTATCTTATCTCCTGCAGATGCATGATTGATCTTTAAATTCAGTTACAAAGGATCCAGAATTAGAGGATTTCACAGGTCACTTTGAAAACTATTAAATAGGCAAATATAGTGGTTTGAAATTGCAGGCTAACTTCTTAAAACTAATCCTGGAAAGCATGGCCTTTTACAATTAAAGATTTGATTAATGAAGAAATTGATTAATGTTTTTTTTTTTAGGCAATATTTGCTGCAAAGACAATAGCACTGTTGAAATAAAGACCACAGGTTACATTACCAGAATGATGCTTTGATGTTTCAATTTCTCAATTTATTTAAATTAAACCATTCTATACAGCTATATAGCTTATGCATAAACGTTGTTTATGGCTTCTGCGTGGCACTGATTTACCGAAGTGTGAAATGTGACGTCATCCTCTGGTGCCCCGAAGGACTGTCAGCCTGATTATTACAGTATTTTCTAGTAAATACAAGGAACTTAAATTTGCTGATACCTGATCATCAACGTGGATGAAAAAGGACCCAGACTCTCAGACTCAAACTGTTTTTATCCATTTGAAGCCATTCTCATTTTGTTCCAGCCCATTAAACCACACAAATGTTTGGTTTTTTTGAAGCCTGGAAATTCAGCACAGAAGAAAAAAACCATATTGCCTATGGATATTGTTTGAAGTTCAGCAAAAGATAAGATGTGAGTCCTTAGTATACCTAAAAGGTCTTTGTCCCGTTTTAAAAGGCAGGTCGCCCGCTTTAGCCCAGAGAGTAAACAGGCATAAGGCTGACAGTGAGGAGTGGAGGACTTCCCTTAATGCACCAGGCCTTGACAGAGACTGGAACTGACAGCATTTCAGCTTTAGATGCATCTCCGATGAGACGTGACTGCGAGAACAGAGTGTCCAACCAAAATGAGAGTTTTTTTTCCTCCCAAATAAAAACAACAACATGCTTAAACACACATGCACACCCAGACAGACAGGGAATGTTTGAAAATACCTCCTCACAATTTTAGCCCAACCTTATATTACCTAATGCTTACCGCGGGAATCTGTGGTCACTCTCTTCATTCATACAGAAAAAGAGTGGCGTGGCCCCTACGATACGGAGATACTGAAGCAGAGTCAGCATCCAGAAATAGCCTGAGACAGCATGGCCACACCACAGACGGTCCTGGCACGGGGCCTCTCCTCTGATAATGGGGCTTCTCTCTCCCTGTGCCAAACACGCAGCAGAGCGGGGCCGGCCCTGTTTAAGCCAACCCACCATCCACATCTCTGCGCTCTAGGACATGACGTACATTCAGATTTCTGATGGGGGGCAGTGATGGGGTTTTAGTGTGGGTTAGTTTCCACTTCAGTTACTTACCACACAATTTAGGCTTTCTTAAATGACCAGATTATTATTATCAGCACTGAAATTCCCTGTACTCTGTGTAGCAGTGGGAAGTTACAGTGGAAGGTGGATGCCCATGTCTTAAGGCAGAAGGGTCTGAAAACACGATGTCAGCACGTCTCGGGTCATGACACCCTTCTCTGAATCACCTTCTACAAACTATCACTTAAGCCAGGGGTTCACAAACTTTTTGATCAACGGTCCCCATCAGATTTTTGTTCTAAGTCAGAGGTCCGGAATTTCATTAACAAAACATCATTTCATGAACTTTAATGAATTCGCTGTGACATTTTTTATAGATATCAATATATAACAATAATTGGAATTTAAAGTCATTGCGGGTGGGGGGGATTATCACGAGTTATGTGTGTTTGGTGATTCTACATTGTATTTTTGTACTAAACTACATTAAGCCTTTTGACATTAACCATATAGATTCATAAAGTACACCGTTGGCTGGGTCCAGATTAACAGTTTGGTTCGCATCCGGACCACTGTCCGGACATTGTGGACCCCACAATGCATGCATGGTGTGGGAGGGTCAGCATTTCAAGATGAGAGCTGAAAAAGGCAATGTATGCAGTTTCTTATGGCTATTATATGTATTTATCTTTTTATTTGTGCTGCCGTGACCCATAATGGAAAAATGGATTGTTTTTTTGGGTGCTGTCAATCTGTTTCCTAATAAACACTGGCTCAAGAGCGGTCGAACAAATGTCCCTGAATTCTGCTCAACACCGCAAGTTCAATTCAGTGTTGAAACCTTCTTCTAACGAAATGTGGGGGCAAAATGGAGCAAAAGCTAAATGATATAAGAACAATAAATACCAAAACCTGCGGGCACTGGTTTTATTTCAACACTGCTGCTGTCCACTTACTGCAGCTCCACAATGATGTCCAAGTGGCATGGGATAATTTAGCACTCTCTCAAAAGTGAGGGAGTCGGCACACACCGTCCGCTGCGTTTTCTGTGTGGGAAGACTAGAGGTGTGTTTCTTGGGGAGCCCGAGAGTTGGAGCGTAACCCTCCCAAAAAGGAAGTGGCATGCTTTGAGGCGCACAGCATGTTTCAGAAGATCTGCCACATGACCACATCTGGAAGCACAGAAGCCAGTATGGACACTTCAGCCCTACCCTGAGGATCAACTGCTGTGATCAGCTGCCAGTCTCTGCCTTTGCCTGTCAGAGGCTCTGGCAAGCAGAGGCACCTGGGACATGTCTCAAGTCCCAAAGCCAAAGATCTGGCTCGTGACGCTATCGGTTGACCATGGGGATGGAAGGGAGGGTTCCTTGGTTCCTTCATCTTCCCAGAAAGACCGTCCAGCTCGCAGATGAGGTGCCACTGCCATGCTTGCTGCTGAGGTGCTATGGGTCACTTTCTCCAGGACCCGGCCCAGATGGCGCTTAAGGAATGGCTGTCTGGTCATAGGCTAGGGCTACATTCTAGGGACTGTAATAGTCAGGTTTCAAGATAGATGCACCTGGCTCTGTTAGCTCCAGGAAAATGATCAAAGATGAACTGAAGAGGAAATAACAGTAAATGGGTAAAAACAATGAGCATTCTCCAGTACTAGGAGCTTTGAGCCTGTCATGGGGCATAAGGGAGGGACACTGCTGTGACTGTCCATGTGTGGAATGTAGTCCTGTCTGAAAGGACTACCTGGCAGGATGACAATGCTTTAATCCAAGAGGCCTGCACTGCACTGTAATTGAGTTGTTAGACAGACAGGAAGGCAGCAGTGACTTTCTCTGTGGTGGATTGCTTTACATCAACAGCACAAAGCATTTGGGGGACTGTCTGCACTGGCACTGTGGTCATGCACCTTCACACCTTAGGGCTTAATGTGTCTGCTTCTTTTTCTGGCTTGCTTTCCCCCGCTATCCGTAGCACTATCTGCATAGCTAGTTACAGATTGTTCTCTTCTCTCTTTATGAAAACTTTCTGTAATAGTTAAGATCATAATACAATGGGACTCTCATAACTACGGTTTTAGTTATCCGCGGTGTGTTGTGGTCGAAAGAAAAAAAATGTGAAAATTCCACAGATCATATGTTTCAAACCACACGTCATGCAAGTGCAGGCTGCAACGTGGTGAAATCCAGCAGCCCATCTCCCTTGGTCTCCACACCCATGCTACCCTGCAGAACTCTCATCCAGTCTACCTATATATGTAGAACAAAATGATGCTTCATGAACCATTTGCTGTATCTTTTGACCCCACTAGATGGTGCTCTTTGGTGGGGTCAAAAAATGAAGGCTCATGAAGGCTCATGTTGTCCATCACTTATTGACGCGGTATCACCGTGTTATAAAAATATATAAAAAGCATTATCCTTTAATACATATTTCTTCATTATTAATTACATATTTCTGTATTGTCTCTTGAGAATCACGCCAAAACATCAGAATTCTTTACAGTCAAAACAGTAGTGTATAGTAGCACTTAATACTAATAAAAAGTTTAATGATAATAAGTTTTATTTATTTAGTGCCTTTCTCATACTCAAGGATGCTATACAATGCAAACAATAAAATAAAAGGAAAAAAAAGGAATGCACATACAGTCTCAACAAAACAACGACACAGAGAATATTATAATGTATAATATAATAATGTACAATGTACTTTATTATTACTGTATTTAATGTTGGTGATGTTTTACCGTACATAATTTATCAACTAACCTTTGCCATTCTGTATGTACTCAAAAATCACGTTGTATGTGGGCTCGCGGGTGATGGTCTTGGAAGGTATCACCCGCGGATCTGGGGAGGCTGCTGTAAATACCATTAAGATCCTTAGTGTGTGATCAAAGTAAAAGTATGGCCATCCATCTGTCTTCCATGGCTGGAGGCAACCCAGGCTACCCAGAAAACTGACACAAAGAGGAGAATACATAGTACATGCAAACAATGGACCGGGGTGGGATCCAGCCCGCACTGAAATTCCCATTTGCATTATCTTAATGCTCTAACACCCATGTGAAATCCAATATGGCATTTTATGAATAATATAGATTATTATATTTGAGGCCGTGAAACAGTTGTTGTGCTGAGCATAAATGGAGAGAGTCTGGAATAATTCGCACGGTGGTCAGACTGTTAGCGGGGCGTTATGACTGTGTGTCACTGATGATTTTAACATGCTTGTGTTAACATTCTCCTGACGGTGAATTTTACCAGCGGTCCCTCTGAGATGACTGGCAGTTAAGAATGACATTAACAATATATTGCGAGTTTCAGGAAGGGGGGGGGGCTTATTGTTGTTATTGGGCTATAGAATAAGCCCCCCAGGTAATTCACTGTGTTGCTGTTACACTTCTTCCAATGAACCAGGCTTGTTAAACTTCTGCATTTGCAGGCCACTTTGAAAGTGTTATTGCATTCATGAGAAAAGCAGTTTTGTCTATACATCTATTTAGGGAGCGTTATTGACAGACTGCCCCTCGCAATCAGTAACACCCAGTCCAAGAAAGTATTCTGTTGCCTTATGTAGCTTGTGAATTAGTCGATATATAGCTCTGTGTGGATCTCAGCACACTGTTTTAAATTCCTTGATTTAAAATGCAGGTTGTTGCCAGAATGATGTCTGTATGTTATTAATGGCAGATGATGGCTCTGCTGAGTCATTATTAATATTCATAACAAAAAGATTCTGCATCAATACTACAAGACGGATTCTACAAAGGACTTCGCTGTGAGAAACTTCGCGACGTTTGGTTCATCAAACTCCGCCTTTGCACTGATTGATGAATATTGCTATTTTTCAATGCTTATTTTGCACGCTGAGAAAAATACGCATGGCGTTTAAAGCATTGACTCTGTGGTAGAATCCCTTGAGGAATTACTATGCAGTACAAAGTGGACAAGGAGGTGCTGTCACACATGTTAGATATTAATCACATTAGGATACACATGAACAAAGCCAAGGAGCTTGTTCTGGCTGTTGGCTCGGAACGTTGACACTAATAGACGCATTAGGACTGCTTGTGTAAGCATTTCAAATTAGTTGGCACTAAGCCCTGTTAATACGTTCATACTGTTCATAGTGTCCAGCAAATGATTATGACCAAGTTTCAGCGCATTGCAGAGTGCAGGCAATCTACCCTGATGATCACAGATCGGACTTTAATTCAAATTAGGCAAACGGAACGAAGCACAATTATAAAATGGCCAATGACTGCTAAGCATGCAAATATAAATTAATGTAACAAAGTAACTGATTTCTGAAAAATGATTGCGAAATGTATATAAATTAAAAAGGGTCAAAATGTTTTGTGGAAAATAGTGAGTTTCAGGCCCAGCTCCAGCTCTCAGTAACAGGGGAGGCCTTGTGATTGGGCGGGCCAGGGCCAAGCCCACCCTAACCACCCCTCCCCCAGGCCCGTTGAGTATAGGTCTTATTAAATGCATTTTCACAAACTGGGATGAGGTTGACAAAGAGGAGAAATTTTTCCTCTTTTTTTGGTCATATTTCCAGTCGCAGTTAATGATAGGATGGCTGTTTCTTTTCAGAAGATGTTAGGTTTTATGCTTACTGTAGAGAAAATATATACAATGGTATCCAACTTCCAGCATGTTTATAGCGTTTTTTTATGGTGTGTCTTCTGATTTCTTGGGTTTTATTATCTTTTCATTTCACTTTGGCTTCCCAAAAACATTGTGCTACCCTTGCAGTTTAGGTGTGATGCAGTCCTCATCACCTCAAAGTAGTAACTCTTACTTGGATGATGTTTTACAAGCATGCTGAAAAAGTGAAGCAGAGAGTGTATACAGTATGAACATAGGGCTGTAGCTCTCTTTTGGATCTCTTATTAGCTTATTCTTATATTGAAATAATGTAAGTCTCTTAACGTGACTTTGTGGGCTTTTAAAGTATGTATAAATGGTTTTTGCTCTTAATGTTTTTACAAAATTGCATTAATTGACTGTTTTCTAAGCTGAAGTTATACTACCAAAGATCCTAAGCCATGTTACTATGGCAGCATAGGAACAGCTTTGTTTACACTAGTAGGTTGTAGATCACAGCATGAAACGTTTACTCCTTATTAATTATTAGCTAGCCGTTACAGCAAGGTGCTTTTCCTGTACATTACTTAGTTGTATTGTCTTTTTAAACATCATCTTCCATAGCTCAGATTTTTCCTTTTAATCTGGTCTGGGTCATACAATAATTATGAGCGGTAGCTTTTAGCAGCTTAAAAATGGGGCTTGGCCGTACCCGTGGAGGAGGGCGATCGGCAGGGTTGAGTTCCTGAGCATGCTCGCGCGACAGCCTGCCAGGCACCGGTTTGCGAGGTCGAGCGGCCGGCTGATACGAGGGCCGTGCCGCTCTGCTTACCGGCACTCAACCCTCCCAAGTGATGATTTGCAGTGTGAAAAGAAGGTCAAGCTGGTTGGGATATAAATCAGAGGAGAAGACATGAAGCTGCCCTTGGTCTCCAAGCAGACATGGCATTAAAGCTGCAAATTATTCAGTTGTGGGGAAACCAGATATTTAAATTTCCACTGAACAGAAATTCTTTTTTCATTCTCAGTGAAATGGCTGTTAGCATAACGCTGCCCATTTGCCGAGATCCGGGGCAGGTGGGTGTAAGTATCACACCTCCCGCTCAACGGCAGACAGACGCGTCCTCAGCACAACACGACTCAAAGTGAAATTCATTTGAATCCGCAGCAAAAGACAATATAAGAAAGTTTCTGCACAAATCCCTCCTAGGGTTCTGATCAGCAGCATTTCCTGGTACAAGCACAATCTTCATCAGTCATTCTGTATGTATTCTGCACTCGATTTTTTGTGTAAAATTGCATTATAAAATTATCTGAAACATATGAGCCAGGATTTGCAAATAGACAGCAGTATATTGACTCATACCTGAATTAAACTGCAGTGCATTTCTGGGATTGAGTTGGTAATTAGTGCAATGTGATTATATTTACTTCCATAAAGTACACCTCGGAAGTCATGCCCTCGAGAACAATAGTACCAATGAAACTGAACAGTGATCTCAACGAGTTCTACCATTCCATAAAAAATGCCGATATTGTTCAGAAAGAATTTCAAACTTGTTTCGATTGCATAGATAATGAAGTGTATTGAAAAGCAGCCCCATTTATCTAATTAAACACCACAATACTCATGCATTATGCTTGACACAAAGAATACAATTTGAGCCATTTAAATGTCTTAGCATCTCACAGTGGACACCCCTCTTCTGAACAAGATCACAGTGTGCTCCTCTCCTGGCAGAGCATTTAAAAAGGCCACTTCCAGAGGCCCCATGCTTTATATGCAGTGGGCTCACCGCCGTAATGGCAAAATGCAGCACGGAATCACGCTATAATGAATGGCCCGGCCGGTCGGAAGAGCAAAGGGGGCAATCTTCCAAGCCTGTTTTGTTTAATTACCAGGCAGTTAACGAGCGAGCCCGTTTGATTAGACGCAGCAGGGAAATGGTACGTGCCTGTTCATTTAAGGGGCTTCAGAACTCAGGAGCTCCCGGTTAGTGTAATTCGGCACTTGGAACGTAAAGCGGCTCTTTCAGCCGGGGTCATGTTTTTGTTTTGGTTTTGTTTTTTTCCTTTTTAAAGGAACAGATTCTCCCACGCGGCCCTGCGCCAGGTACCTCCACCTGGTACATCCTGACAGATCACAGTCCTTCCTGGTTCTCATACATACAGAAAGAGCTGGGAGCGTCATCATGGCAATGAATGAGAGGGAATAATAAACAGTGTCCATGTCTATTTCACTTAGTATCACAATTGGGTTTTATGACCGATGGCTACGCTGCAACTTGATTTTTCTTATTTTTTTCTTTTGACATGATTCATAACTAATCACACGCCCACTGCGCACCATTTGTCACGTGTAGGGATTTCAGTAACTAAAGAAATTTTGAAAGCGAGACATAAAAAAGGGTGGTTAAGGCTGCAAAGAGAAAACTGAAGTGAGAAGCATATTGACTTGTAGTGCAGCAGAAATAACACTCAAAAATCAACTCGAGGAATCCGCTCACACAAAGCACTCAACTCATATTTTTATTCTAACAACACATTCAATTTTTATTCACTGCTGACAAAATTCCAGTCTACCCTCACACTCACATCTTAATTTTACATTTATATAAACTATATACCATTCCAAGGATTGCTCAAATGAACGGATGGACACAAATATAATCACATTACGTCAAGTTGCTCAGGTGGTTGAAAATTCTCCTGTCTAAATACTATCCAAACAACCAATGAATTGAACCAAAAAATGAAGCCTGCAGTGGCCAATTTTCAAGAGGGTCTCTGAAAAAGTTTAAAAATGTAATTTTCATAAGCTCAAAGTGAGAGCATGGCTAGGCTTTTGTAGTTTTTTTTTTTACTTGCGTGATGTAACTGCTGTTCTCTGGCTCTTACAGCTAGGCGGTAATTGCCTGTAAGGGGGTGTCCCTGCCCTCAGCTATTCATTAACTCGTCCGGGTCATGCACGATGCCGCGTGTTACCGTGCAGTACAGTCCGATTTACCTTTTTGTGAGTCAAGATACGTGCGTCGCCATTTCTGTGCGGAAGCAGGATCCTTATACCTGACTGTTTCGAGGAACAGACTAGCTAAAAACAAGGAACAACAGTAAAGCAGGAACAGTCAACTTCAAGATGAAAAATCAAGATGTGAGTGACAGAATGTACCCGACTCAAAAGTATATATATTTTTTTCTTTCAGATGAATGAGTAAAAATGTACTGTTGGCAGAAAATGTAATAAAAATAGTTCATAGTTTTACATGTCAGTAAATGTAAGTCATTAGTACTGATCTCTGCACACAAGACAGGTATTTGAGTGGGCTCCGGCTTAACGCAAGGAAGACTATGTTGATTTATTTATCTGTCTTTAATAATAATAGCCAGAGGAGATGAAGACTGAGAGACAAAAGGGAAACTACAGCAACAAAAGGCGAAATAAATTGCCTGTCCTGCGGTCAATATTCAATAATCTTTCTCTGTTCTTTTTGGACGACTGGATGTGAAAATATTACATCTTGGTGAGTTTTTTTTTTTGCAGTTTCAGAGGAAGCCAGATAATAACACAGCCTCAAGTTGCTAATGAGTTTGAAGATCAGACATTTTCACACCAATATGATAACGGGACAGAAAAGCCATCACATCTGCTCTCTTTAAAGACCTGTCACAAGGAATACATTTCATCCTTCAGCAATATTACAGGATGTCAGAGTCTCAGTATTTATGGATGTGTGTGGATTTATGTATGTATCTATGCTATGTCTTCTTCCTCCTAGAACTAACATACTCCTGGATCTTCAATGAATATCCCTCATTCGTGAAGCAGGACAATCGTCGGTTTGTGTCCCAGGAGACGGGGAACCTGTACATTGCTAAGGTGGAGCCTTCCGATGTAGGAAACTACACGTGTGTGGTGACCAACGCTGTGACTAAGGGCCGCGTACAGGGCCCCCCTACGCCCCTGGTACTGCGCACTGACGGTAAGTGTGCCTGTGAGCGCTTTACCGCACTTCCCTGCCGGTGCGTCACACTCCATCGCTACGTGTCTGGAGATTCATTTGCTTCTCCAACTTAAAAAAAAAAGAGAAAAACTAGTCTGAAAAATTGACAAAAGACCCCGGCGGAAAATGCCGGCAAGCTTAGACCGTCTGGAAAGTTTTGCCAGCAAAACGTTAACCTAGAAAAGTCAATCTCCTCAGAAACACCTAGAAGTAGGCCGTTGAATTTTTACATGTACAAATTACATGCAAAGGTTAATTGGCTGCTGCTTCTGAGTGGCACAACACAATGATAATGTCATTACCTGTGTAGTTAGCTTGTGGGCCAGCTGAACCTATGACCTTTGAGGGTAAAGTTCACCTGCCCGGGAACGATCTGATGGTTGGCTGCTGTCCAGCCTTTGCTTAGCCAATGAAGGCATATAAAATTGAGTAGAGGAACAGTTAACACATCTGAATGGTTAGGAAAAATGGCTCTCATATTCATTTAATTGTCTCTGCCTTTTTGCTGAGGCTTCTTTAAACAATGGAAGAAATATATAATTAAATGTGATTTATGATTTTAATAAAAGTGATAAATATGCATGACATAGAGTGGGGCGCACATTACAATGTTTTTGAGATATAAAACACACTCTGCTGGGCAAAAATTTAATTAATGCCTAAATGAATGATTGCATAATGTTTATTCTGGCTTGCATTCCTTTGAAGATAGCATGTAGTCTATTGTATGCATTGTACTGTTTTTGACAGTATTGCTAAATGTATTGCTAATTGCGTGTATAAAAACAACAATTGTAAATATGTAGTCTATGCTATGACAATTGGCCTCGAATTAATATGAACCTTAATCACTGTGTGAATTCAGTGTAATCCTCTAATTGTTGTATTTGAAGTAAATAGAGTACATGCAAAGTGATTGTAGGGCTTGAATTAAAAGTGTTTTCAGATGTTTAAACAAAACTGCTCCTTTTTGCTTCTTCTAAAAAGGTACAAACTAATTGGATGCCATCAGAATGGTTTTTCCACACAAAATATAATAGCAATAAAAATAGAGCAGTGAGAATGGCCAGCAAAAGTGCTTAATGCCACATAAGTGTAAGTGTTCCCCAGCTGGCCAGCAGTGAGTCTGTATGACTCTGCTTAGATTCCAGTGAGAGCCAGAGATGTACTGCTGATGTAATGCTGTCCGAGTGAT